>CM053626.1:55331449-55378119 GCA_028646595.1 Phalanger gymnotis | reverse complement strand
CCCAAGTCACTTAACTTCTCAGGGTCTCAGGTACCTTATCTATAAAAGATAAATGGGGTCTAGACTCTATGATCTGTAAGGTCCTTTCCAACTCTAAAACTCAATGATTAAATAAGAGCCAAGATATACACTAATTTGAGGATCAGTGATTCAATGCCATTTGGAAATAATAACCACAATTTGTAGAAGTTTTAAAGGTTTACATAATGTTTTATATACCCTTCCTCACTGAATCACCATAATTGTTATGAAGAAAGTAATGTTAGTATTATCTATTTTACATGATGAAATCAGGACTCAGATTATGAAGTGAAATCACCTATGCTTATAGGTGACTAGGAAGTTCTGGTGGCAAAATTTGAACCCAGATATCTCCTCAATCTAAATTCTACATTTTTCTACCCAAATATGTCGTCTTTTGAGGGAGGCACACTACACGAGTCTCCTACAATGTTTATGGGTTTGAAAACTTTGAGGGAATGAAAGTGGTTAGCACAGTGCCTGGCACATAGTCTTTATAAATGCTTATTGACTGACCGACTGAAAGGATGGGATCACCATGCCCTACATACAAACCGTCATCCCTCCCACTGCTTTTTTTTTATATAAATTAGATTTTTTATTTTTAGTTTACAACACTTAGTTTTGCATGTTCTTGAGTTTCAAATTTTCTTTCCTTCCCTCCCCTGCCCCCTGCCCCCCAAGATGGCATGCAGTCCAATGTAGATTCTACATAGACCTTCACATTGAACTTATTTACACAATAGTCAAGTTGCAAAGAAGAATTATGACCAATGGGATGAATCATGAGAGAGAAGAAATAAAACCAAAAAAAGAGGGAAAAAAGAGAGTGAAGTTTGCCTCAATCTACATTCAGCCTCCACAGTTCTTTCTCAGGATGCAGCTTGCTTTTTCCATCATGAGTCTTTTGGAGCTGTCTTTGAGCCTTGTACTGCTGAGGAGAGCCAAGTCTATCAAAGTTAGTCATCAGAGAATCAATATGTCTGTGGTTGTGTATAATGTTCCCCTGGTTCTGTTCCTCTCACTCAGCATCAGATCATGTAGGTCTTTCCAGGTTATTATGAAGTCTGTATCTTCCTCATTTCTTACAGCACAATAGTATTCCATTACATTCATATACCACAATTTGTTCAGCCATTTTCCAATTTGGGGGGGCATGCCTTAATTTCCAATTTTTTGCCATCACAAAAAGAGCAGCTATAAATATTTTTGTACATACAAGTCCCTTTCCCATTTGTGTGATCTCTTTGGGATATAGCCCTAGGAGTGGTATTGCTGGGTCAAAGGATATGCACATTTGTATAGCTCTTTGGGCATAGTTCCAAATTGCTCTCCGAAATGGCTGGCTTTGTTCACAACTCCACCAACAATGTATTGGTGTTCCAATCCTCTCCAGCATTTATCATTTTCCTGTTTTGTCAGCTAATATGATAGGAGACATGTGGTACCTAAGAGTTGTTTTGATTTATTTTTCTCTAATCAATAGCGACTTAGAGCATTTTTTCATATGCCTGTAGATATCTTTAATGTCTTCCTCTGAAAACTGCTTCCCTCCCACTTCTACCAAATACAGGTAAAGGTAACAAAAACGATTTTTATAAAAGAGTTAAAACTAGAGTGTTTTGGATGGAAGACTGTGAGAAATGAAAGACAGTGTTCAGCTTTACAAGAAGTCATTGAAAAATAAATTTGTTGAATTGAAAGGCTAGAAGTTATATAGCAAATAGTCAGTAGAGTTGGTCCAAAAGAGTTTCAGGATTCTAGTGTTCGGCACAGAGTAAGCACTTGATAAATGCTTTTTCACTTATTCATTGATTCATTCCATCCAATGGAAACAACTTAGGAAGTTCCATGGAGCAAAAAGCATTTGTTTGGCAAAGTTGATTTCTGAAAAAGAAAGCTTTACTGCCCATCCATTCCCCACCCCCGTTCCTTTTAGATGTTATTCTCCCTCCCCCCCCCTCCATTAGACTGTGAGTTGCTAGAGGGCAGGAGCTATATTTTGCTTTTCTTTTTGCCTAGATAATAGTAGGTGTTTAATAAATGTTTATCGATCTGACTTAAAAAAAACATTTACTAGCAGTGGGTGTCCAATTATGCCAAAGTGGGTTTTATTTCTCCTCTGTGATTTGACATTTAGACAGTCCCTACTTCATTTCAACAATGGCATCATCCTTTATTTCACTTCAAAACAATTGAGATTGAGTTCTAACTGTTGCCCCTCTAAAGCTCAGGTGTCCCATTAGGAGCCATAAATACTTAGTTAGGGTCTATGTCACTGAGTCTCCTGTCTTAGCATAGCTGTCAATGTAATGAGAAAACTCTCCAGAATTTTGTGCACAGCAATTTAAAAAAAGAATAGTCCTCGAGCATTTTTAGACTCCTCTATTTTGATTTGTTACCTTGTGAGGAGTTTAATAGATCAGATTCCATGTTAATTAAAATTAAATACTAGGGGCCAATTTTTACGTTGGGTCCCTTTTTTATTTTCAAAAAAAACAGAAAAAATATATTCATAAGCCGAGTAGTAGGTCAAAGCTTTCTTAAAAGACTCAAGTACATTTTTAATGTTGTGAATTCCCATTTGCAAATTTTTACTTCTTCAGTTGCTGGTATAACAATGTCACTTCCCTGATCCAGAAGTTTCTTAGGTTCTTTTTTGCCCCAGGATAAAATACAGACTCTTATGTCTGACATTTAAAACCCTGGTTCCACCATATTTTTTCCAGATTGACTGCACTAGTCCTAGTCATGCACTCCGTATTCGTGCCAAGCTGGCCTGATTGCCTTTCCCTGAACAAGACACTTCATCTCTCAATTCTGTGCCTTTGTACAAGCTGACCTGGAATCTTCTCCTCCCTACCACCTCATCAAACACTAGTTCCCTTCAAAGAACAGCTCAGATGTCAATTCCTACAGAAGGCCTTTCCTGATCCACCTGCTTGATAGTGCTTCTCTCCCCCCCCCACCCCCAAAATTGTTTTGAGTGTATATACATATTGACATATGCTTATGTGTGTATATGTTGTTTCTCCCAATAAAATGTAATCACTTTGAGGACAGGCACTATCAGTTTTTCATCTTTACATCCTCAGCTCCTAGTGCATGGTATATGCTAGACTCTCAATAAATGCTCGTTGAATTGAATGAAAATCAGTTGGCCTAGTTCTCATAGGATGGAATCCAAATTATTTCTTGGGAACCTTGTGAAATTATGGAGTTGATACTTTAATGGATTCTGTTCAAAATTAGCCACTCATTTTGGTTCTTACAGGCCCATTTGGCCAACTCTTCTGTAGTTAGCTGGTAATGAGTATGTGTTGGTGGACATAATCCCCAATATGCATTGTTGTCTCTCCAATTGAAGATGTCACTACTGCTGCTGCTGCAGCTTCTGGGTTTAGCAGAACATGGCTGTGAGTGGCAAGACAACTGTCTGATCTTTTTTTTTTGGAGGGGGGAAGGCAAGGCAATTGGGGTTAAGTGACTTGCCCAAGGTCACACAGCTAGTAAGTGTATCAAGTGTCTGAGGCCGGATTTGAACTTAGGTCTTCCTGACTCCTGGGCTGGTACCCTATTCACTGCACCACCTAGCTGCCCCCAATCTTTTTAATATCATATACTTGGGAAGATTGTGCTTTAATTTCCCACTGCACTTGGTGCTTCCTCAAAACAACCATATGAGAAAAGAAGTATTATTATCCTCTAGATGAGAAAAGGGAGTCTCAGAAAGAGTTGTCTCCTTTACTCAAAAAAACAGAGCTAATAAGTGCCAGAACTAAAACCCAGGTCTTTGGATTCCAAGTCTAGTGCTCTTTCCATTGTGCAACACTGCCTCTCATTCATACTATCATCATGGAAGTTTTACTATTTCCAGAGTTAGTACTTCATTTGTCCTCATTAATTCACATATTTAGTTGATGGGGTGATGGCAGCATGAGCTTCACTGTTTTCTGTGGCTTGTTTCATGACTCAGCTTTGCTCGTTTATCATGGGACATATTTATTCCTTTTCCCAAAATTGTTTTAGAGAGAAATATTTATCAGGTCAAGAGTCAAGATGTATTCAAAGCTTCTATCCTATGCCTTGAGTTTCTTGTGTAAATAGAGTGGATAGAAGCTTTTTCTTATTCCAAGGAACAGCCTATATTTCCTAACAGATTAAAGGCCTCATTATTAATTTGCTGAAACCTTTACTTCAGTTTTTATTCCTGCCAATTTTCTAAATCTTTACAGATTCCTGTTCACATCTGTATTAATGGCACAATATTGGACACATATAAGAAGTATCAACTCTTGACCATATTGCATCGTAATCAATTAATCAACATGGCATTTATTAAGTTTTTACTAGCTTCTAGGCACTGTGCTAAGCATTGGGGATACAAGGACAAAATCTGATGTCCGGCCTTTAAAAAATTTACATTTTTAATCAGGGAGAGAATTTATACATACATAAGAATATAGGAAATGTACACAAAATGAATTCAAGATAATTTGGCAGGAAGGTCAGTAATACCTAGCAAGATCAGGAAAAGGTTTCAGGTAGAAGGTGGTCCTTGATCTGAATCTTAGAGGAAACCAGAAATTTCCAGAGGTGTAAATGAAAAGGGGTACATTCCAGCTATGAAGAAGAGCCTAAGAAAGACCTTGAAAGGGAGCGTCATGTTGCAGAACAGCAAGTATGTCAATTTTGCTGGACCATGGAGTTCATGGAGAGGAGAGTACTATGTAAAAAGACTAGAAAGGTAGATTGGAACAAGATAGTGAAGAGCCTTAGATGCCAAGACAGATTTTATGCTTGATTACAGAAAGAATAAGAAGCCACTGGCATTTATTAAGTGGGCAGGTGATGTGGCCAGATCTGCACTTTGGGAAAATTACTTTGGTTGTTGTATGGAGAATAGGTTAGGACGGAATGAGATCTGAGGTTGGGAGTCCAAAAGGGAAGCTTTTCAATCATCCATGCAAAAAGGAAAAAATGGTAGTGTGCAGAGAATAGGACAAACTGGAGAGACAGTACAGAGAAAGGAACAAGATTTAGCAATTGGGTAGCTGATATTTTAATAATCCTTTGAAATTTGAAAAGCACATTATTTTATCTGAACCTCACAACCACTCTGAGAGGCAAGTATGGCCAATATTATTGTCCACATTTTACAGTTAAGGAAATTATGGCCAGAAGAGAGTAACTTATTTAAGATAAGTTTCTGATGAGGTAAGATTCAAGCCCAGGTGTTCCTGACTCCAGGACTAGGGAGTGTGGGCAAAATCAAAGCCTCCAATTAGAATTTAATAGCTCATATTGAAAAGGTTTAGAAGACAGAAGCCTGAAGTCAATACCTAAAATGAGACTTTGAAGTTGTAGATTTAAACTCTTCAGGCAATCCTTATCCTATACTTAATCAGGAGATAGTTTACTTCTCAATGTTAAAGTTGTGAATCAGTAACCTAAGTCGATTGTAACTTCTTCCTAGTTGTTTCCCTTGGCCCTTGATTTTTGGTTCACTATAAAGCCATTTTGGCCATATGTTAATGGCCCAGCAATGAGTGAATGATGGCTGACACAAGAAGCAAAATAAACTATAATTAGCCTTCTGGGAAAGTTTTCTAGCAATAGCACTTTCTGGCCTTAAGAAATCTTCAGAGGTTGACCTAGCATTTCACTAAGAATACAAAGAAAGCCATGTGGGGCTCTGCCTTGAACAAATCCCTTAATATCAATCCTCACCCTCCTATTAACTTCTCCAGGGAATAGAAAACTCAATCACTCTAACAGGGTTTTAGTATCTCTACCTGTAGGGTGGTTATAACAGAACCAACACATGGTTCCAGTAAAGAATAAATATTACAAGTAATTTCAGAGTGTTGAAACTATAAGTCAAATTCCAAAGTTCTGATTAATTCCTTTGTGTATATGTGTGTGTGTGTGTGAGAGAGAGAGAGAGAGAGAGAAAGAAAGAGAGAGAGAGAGAATGTCAAACATTGATTAGAATAAGTAGACCATTAGCTGCGCTTCAGAAATCATTTTCTATGCCTGCTTCCCACTGTGACTGTTTGTGTTGTATGTGGGTTTGACCTCAACTACAAAGTATCTGAGGCAGTGTAGAATCCTCCTATATATAGAAAGTGAATATCAGACTCTAGATGTCTCCTACTTTTGAGAACTTAACTGGGGGTTTAAGGGTGAAAGAGATCTTAGAGATCTACTGCAAACTCAAGTGCAGAGAAATTCAATGGTCTGTCTAACGCCAGATAACTAAGCACTGACAGTAAGAACTAGGCTCCTGATTTCCAAACTCCCAATTCAATGTTGTTTTTGCCACTGAATTAACTTCAGGTTTACTGGTCAGATTTCTTTCTCAAAGATTAAACCTTAAACCCAATTCACTCTGTAGCTCAGAGACTGGACAACAATAGATCTGCCCTCCTAGCTCAGAATGGATGTAACCCTGAGGGTCTTCCCCTCCCAGTTTGATTTTTTTTAATTAAAGGAGCTATCCCTTGACTCACTTCTTAGAGAGGCCTATTCAAAGCATGGGCATTGCCTCACTCAAAGTGAGAACTCAAAAAGATCTTAGCTTAAAAGGGCCAGGGTCTCCCATTGCATCCTGGGCCATCTCCAGTGGTCCTGATGAATATCAGGCCACTAGACCTAGATGACTCTGGAGGAGAACCTGGTGACTTTGCACAGCCCTCTCTCATTCAAATCAAAGTCAACTGCAAGTCATGTCATCATCTCCCTGATGTCATGGTCCTCTTCAAGAATGAAGGACAAATACCACAATAGCAACAAGATGCTTCTATGGGGGCGGGGAGGAGGTAGAGAGGAAGGGAGGGAGAACATGCTCTCTCTGTATATATACATATATATATATATGTATTTATATATAATATATATACACATATATGTGTGTGTATATGTATGTAGACATATACATACATTATACATACAGTATATGTGTATACATATATCCATACGTAGATTCATAGAGAGATAGATATATTGACAGATATATAGATAAGTAAATAAAACAGCCAAAGAGGCAGACTAGTATGCACAAATGCAGTAGGAAAGGTTCATTTCTTCCAATTGATTAGGGATATGTAAATGAACTAACTATATCCAGAGAGCTTCACCAAGATACCCTCCGTCCCTTACTCCAGTTACAGGCAATTAGCCATAATAAAATATTGACACATGGGCAGCTCCTATTGAAATCAAATGTTGACTTGAGTTATAGTAGTAGTGATATGGAGCTTAAGTTTGCATAGATGGTACCCCCAAAGAACACTGATTTTCGAAGCAAGTGCAATCAGACCTTGAATTAAACAAGTATCTTCACTTAGAGACCATGAGTCTGATTGTTTGCTTATAAACAAGACAGGTCTCCATTACAGGACTTAGGTTCAATAATGTCTATTTTTACCAAGAAAAACTTTACCCTAGAAAGGAGTCAAGGGACCAGTTTGGGCTTTATTTGCCCATCCATCTTTGTCAAGCCAAGGATTGGTTTCCTGGCTTCATTCTTCCTGTTCCATCAGCTTCCAAATTTCATTGTGTAGCAAGGATGGAGAAAAGGCTGGCAGTACCATCATCTCCATTTCAAGTTGGGTGTGATTAGGGCAGAGGCAGAAAACATAGTGCCCACTCACATCTATGTTTGGAAGAGGTGAAAAATTGGTGATACCATTTTGCTAATTCTACTTGATTCAATAAAGAGGCTCCTTATTGTACCCAGACAATTGGGGTCTCATTAAAGTATCCAAGCAGGCATTCAATTGCAATTTAAGTCATTCATTATAAGTAAATGAAATATCAAATGACATCAACACTTATAATGTATCCTATCAGAAAACCATATTTTGTGGGAGTCAGATTAATTCAACTCCCTCAACCTATTTGAGGGAGCCTTCTAATCCCATTAGGTTTACATCTGATATTTCCCTATTGGCTATAGTACTAGTCTTAATTCATTATGCACTAATATATTTTCCCTCTATTTATGTTCACACATACACATATATACAGACATATACCACCTTAGCAGTGTACAAAGCTCTGTTTTTTATAAGTGAAAGATACACACTTACATGTATATATGTGCACTGTGAATATGTGTACATGGGTACACGTATTTATATAAGATACATATTTTATATCAACATATTTATTATTTATCATATAGCATTCATGTTAATTCAATTCTCTGTATATTTTCTGATTATAATCACTTTTTATTCTAAAAATATGGAGACCTTTACTCTGCACAGATGTATGAGATCTTATCATATTCCCACTTACTGAGAATTCACAGATGACAAACTTGAGCACAGATTGCAACTTTCCAGCTTCGTAAATACTTCATGTCATATATTTCATCACACAAAGAAGCAAGTATGCATTTTGAATTTAATTCAACATTACAGGAATTACTGTAAATGAATTGGTAAACGAAAAGCAAGTATAGATAAGGTTTGTTTGCTGAGTCATTTGTTAGTTAGACCTTGTCCAAGTTTTAATGCAGAAAATGTGTAGCCTGAATCATGATATGAATTCAAATGCATCTGTCATTCAGCCAGTCAATAAAAGTTTATTAAGTGCCTACTATGTGCCAGACACAGTAATGTGCTAATCTCTAGGGAAACAAAGAAAAGGCAAAAAGACAGACCCTGTTCTCAAGGACCTCACAGTCTAAGGGAGGAGATAATATGCAAACAACTATGTACAAGCAAGATTTAAAGAGAATAAATTGAAGATAACCACAAAGGGAAGGCACTAGTATTAAACACCAAGAAAGTTTTCTCGAAGAAGATGAGATTTTAGCAGATACTTGAAGGCAGCCAAGAGGGAGAGATGAGGAGGGATGAGGAACAGCCAGTGAAAATGCCCACAGTCTGTAGATGCAGAATCTTGTATGAGGAACAGCAGGGAGGCCAGTGTCACTGAATCACAGTGTATGTTAAGGGTATAAGAAGGCTGGAAAAGTAGAAGGGGGCTAGGTTGTGAAAGGCTTTGGATGCCAAACAGAGGATTTTATATTTGATCCTGGAGATGATGGGGAGGAGTGTCATGATGTATATACTATCATTTCAGTTAAAAATATGAAGATGCTTATTTTTTAATGTATATATGTAATACATATATAGATTAATTCATGAAATGTTACATATATGACATATGTGTGACATTTTGTAGATTCTTGAATAACATATATATAAATATAGTGTGTGTGTGTGTGTAACATTTCATGAATCAATGTTCTCAAATAGGTGTTCAAGCAGGAATAAGGCATGGAAATAGCCCAGTCTCTGGTCTCCAGACAGAATTACAAGGCATTCTATATAAAAATCAATGCATATGCTTTAGGTACAATTATTTTTCTCCTCCATAGGATATAATATCTCTGATGCACATCCTGGAGTTAGTTCCATGTATATAATTTTCATCAATACAAAGAAGCCCAAACCCAGGACTCATAGGCCACACATCATTCAACGCCACATGCTGAATGTGCTACGAGGAGAATAGATAAGCCCCCTGAAAAAACTAGCTCGGTTCACAAAATGTTAGTCCTGGAAAGGGACCTAGGAATCATCTGTTACAACTATCTGCCTTATTTTAGAGATGAAAAATCCTCTCTCTGAGAGATGAAATGATTTGTCTTAAGGCCACAATCTACACCCATGTGGCAAATAAGTATCCTTTACAAAAACCAAAGAGAATATCACTCCTCCAGCCTAAAAGTCATTGCTTCCTCATAGTTATTTCCCATGCAAGGCTTAGTAGAAGCTCCCTCTAGAGAACCTAAATCAACTCTGGTTCTGAGGATGCTGAGCAGACCACCATAACTTCCAGAAAACTCATTTTTCCCCTTTGCAGAGAGGATATCTCTCTTATTTCTGAGGATGACAGGAAGAAAAACTAAAGTTGCCGATTCTAACTTTCATTTTTAACAACCTTTTAACAGAGCATCTTAAAATAACAGACGTACGACTACTGAAAGTTAGAAAGCTTCATTAGGGAAGACAAAGAACAAGTATCTAAAATTTCCCTTTTCTTAATGAGAAGCTAAACTTTCACAGTAAAGCTTCAAGACACTCCAGTCAAGACACCAGAAATTCTGAGCAAAAGTCACATTGTTAAAAATCGTTTTGGCAAGGATCTGACAGGAGATTGAAATGACTTCTTTCTAAATAAGAAACTAATTACTTAACCGCAGCTAGCAGTTCACCCACAACTCAACCACAGTCTGAGGATGAGCATGGTTATATTTCAAAACTTATTTTCCATCTTGAATAAGGTATCTTTGTCTTAAAAAAAACTTTCACATTTCAAAGGTTTCATAATAGAAAAGAAATTGCTAAATCATCCTGTAACAAAAAAATCACCATATTAGTTTTTGAGCTACCCAGCCACTGAAATCAGAGAAAGATAAAAAACTAAACATCAAAGGAGAGTATGATTTATCAGCTACTACTGTCCAATTTCACTGACAAAGCCTGAAAGTATGATATTAGTATATCTCTGTCGGAGTCTCACAAAAGAGTATATGAAGTGCTACAGAGATTTGTCAAATCACAAACTAGAACCAAGGGAAAAGGCGCTGCTATACCAATAACCGAATCTATAGCTTATGTTTTATGACTATCATTCTTTATATAAAACTTTATTTAAGATCTTCCTGGTAAAGCACATAGTCAAGAATGCTTTCGTTGTGGCTCAGTCATTCTTCGATCATGTCCAATTTTTTGTGACCCCATTTGGGGTTTTCTTGGTCAAGATTGTAGTTTGCTATTTCCTCCTCTAGTTTACTTTACAGACGAGGAAACTGAGACCAATAGTGTTAAGTGACTTGCCCAGGATCATACAGCTAGTAAGTGTCTGAGGCTAGATGTGAACTTAGGTCTTCCTGACTCCAGCCCCGATGCTCTATTCACTGTGCCATCTAGCTCTCCCAAGTCAGGTTCAAATCTTTTGTCTGATACTAAAGAACTTGGTATCAATTGTGAAACATGTATGACACTGCCCAACATGGCATTCCTGCATCAAAGAAGGCCCTGTGCTCTATGAGCAAATCAAAATCACAGTAGCACAAAGGAATGAGATGCACAGATCTAGAGACATCTCCATCCCAATTGTCCAAACAGACTATTTGTGCCCAACCCGTGTTAGAGCCTTCCAAGCTCGTATTGGACAGATCAGCCATAGTTGAACACACTGTACCTTGACCCCAACATTTTGCTGTCATTTGGTCCTCTTCTAATATGAAGAACAAACAATAATATGGCCTTAGGCAAACCACTTGTCTATATGCCTGGGGCAGCTGCTCATCTAAGAAATGGGCAGCTAGGTGGTACAATGGATAAAGCATACATGTAGGGTCTGGAGTCAGGAAGATCTGACCTCAGACACTTACTAGCTATGTGACTGTGTTTGCCTCAGTTTCCTCATCTGTAAAATGAGCTGGAGAAGGAAATGGCAAACCACTTCAGTATTTTTGGCAAGAAAACCCTGAATGTGGTCACAAAGAGTTGGAAACAACCGAACTGTAACAACTACAACATCTTAATCCATCCTTATAGCATTTCCACAAAGCATATCAATTATGGTACCAGCCTTGGACTTTTCCAAGGTCACAAAAGCTGTTAAGCAGTAGAACATAGGTCAGTTGACCCCAAGTCCAATGCTTTTTGCACAATAAGGTGACTGCTTTATCTTATAGAAGATTTAGCTAGGCTCTTCATGCATCAGTGACAAAGTGATGCGTCTGACTAAAATGTCAGATTTTTTTAACACATAGTCTGTATGCTTTCACCATTGCAAATGGGTTTGATTTTTTTCAGGGCTTTATTCCCTAGGCTCTCAGAGTTTGAAGAACACTGAATTCTGTCCCATCCACTCAAAACTACTTTGCTGAGTTATAGCTCACTAGGGTTCCTTATGATATTTTCCTTTTATTGTTCTTTCAATGCAGTATCTGTCTTTTGCCTCATTAATAGTTCTCTCTCCCTGTGGAATCGTAGTGGCAAAGTGCCTCATCCCTCTCCTCACTCCTACCCCCTCACTCGGCCTTGTTTCAGGCTGTTGTGGATGACTGGCACTTCTCTGATATCAGTCATCTTTCTCAGTGTCAAGTGAAAATTTTCAAAGCCATACAGTTTCTCCTTTTTTTCCAAATTACACAGATGGATGATAAGTGAGAAATCTTCCACATAGAGACTACTCAAAACCTCTTAGTAACACTTCAAGGGTCCTTCCCTACACCAGACCTGACTGTCAATCCAGCTTCTCAGTGAAAGACTAATGTCTGCCTGTTCAAGTCTTTTTGGGATCTTGGGTGTGATGCTCTGTTGCTGGATTGACTTTATCTTGTACCTGATGACCTTTGCCTACATGCCTTTGGGTTCTCCTTCAAAGATTTCAGTCAGGAGAAGATGAAACATATTTTCCCCTCACAATAACCAATTACTTCCTGGAGAGCCCTTTGTCACTTGCTTATCAAAACGGCAACAACTATAAGTGCCTGTATCAAGATTACTTTCTGTCCTGATCTGTGCTGTAATATTTCTGTGGGCTGCTTTTTAGATCTTCAGAGAGTCCTTCCTTTCCAGATTGCCCAGTACTCCTTGAGGATGTTCAGACAAAAATCAGTCCCTCTGTCTACTCACGTAGAGGAAAGAGAGGTTGAAAGCAATAAATGTAGAGTTTTGCCTGTTCTTTGCAAAGCCTCTCAGGTGCTTCTGGATATGATTTCAGGAATAAATATCATCTATGAATAAGATCGCCATCCTTGTGTTTCATTCCTGATGACTAATTTTCAATATTAAATTAGCTCTTTTTTGTGTTTGCTAATTGATCTTCCATTATGCTGCTTTAGCTCAGAGGAAGAGGTAAACAAACAGAGAAGACTCTCCCTGGCTCTGTTTTCCATGCTCCCAGTATACTCAGATGATCTCATCAAGATTCTCTTGCATTTGGCCCATAATACATCCTAGCTCTAGCCCATAACCCGGAAACATCCGCAGTCTTCTATGCAGGCAAAGTCAAGGACACCCTTTGCAATTATTTGTATGCAAGTGTCTTCTACACATGTGTGGTGAGTTTCTGGCAAATCTTTAGGAAAGAGCACACTGGACTTTATTATCCCAAAGTACTAACAGCCACAATTAATGCAGTTTGTATATTTCACTTTCCCCTTGTAGAAATTGCCTTAATCAGCACTATATGAGCATTTATCTCTTCTAGGGATTTGGCAATATAAATTTAACAGCGAAGTCTTCTTATTCAAAATCTGTATTCCAAAGATTCTACATGAGCCAAAACATTATTGTTCCATCTCCAAGCTCACAATGTGACCCCTTTTGTAGCCATTTGCATTAGCCAGTCAACAAGAATTGATTAAGTGCTTACTATACACGATACACTACATACTATACGTTAGCATTGTGTTAAGTGCTGGGGACACAAAGGAAATTGAAAACATGACCCCTGTCTTCATGGAGGTCACATTCTATTGGGGAAAACAATATTCATCTGTATACATACATGATATATACAATGTGAATGGAAGGTCATCTCACATATCTAATGATTCCTAGTCACTAAATAATTTCACATATCTTAATCCATGCTTAGAGCATTACCACGAAGTATCTATCTGAATGGAAAGTAATCTCAAATCACTAGTAATGGAAAGCACTAGTAGGAAAGACTTTTTTTAGAAGATAGGATATGAGTCAAGCATTAAAGGAGACCAGGAAAGATAAGAGGTAGAAACGAGGAAGGGAATAACATGGAGTTGCAGGATTAGAATGTAAGGAACATCAAGTTGACCAGCGTATCTATATCATAGAGTATGTAAGGTTTAAGAAGACTAGGAAGATCTGAAAAAAAACTGGGTTGTAAAGGCTTTAAATGACAAACAAAGCATGTTATATTTGATCCTGGAGGTGATAGGGAGCCACTGGTGTTTATTGAGTATAGGGGTGATGTGGCCAACCTTGCACTTTAAGAAAATCACTAAGAGTAGATGATAGACTGGAATAGGATGAGACTTTTAGCAGAAAGGCCGACAAAAAAGCTACAGCAATAATCTAGGCATGAATTGATAAGGGCCCATGATAGGACTGTGATGGTGTCAGAAGAGAGAAGGGGGCATATACAAGAGATATTATGAAAGTAGAAATAAGTCTTGACAACTGATTGGACACAAGGGTGGATTTGAATGAGGAATCGAAGATGACAAATGGTCTGATCTCAAGGCCTCCAACCAAGAAGTTACCCCAAACTTAGAGTGGTTTTAATCAACGAGACAGCAAATGACCATCAACTGAGCTTTAATTGCCCTTAAAAAAATCAGACCAATTCCCTATGGGAAGTGTTAGCAGTGGATGCTCTGTGTAAATGACTAGCTGTAATGTAAATGACATGAAAGGCTATGAATTCTTAAAAATGCTTAGGTCCATATTAAGAGGAGGCGCACCTGGGAGCTTCCCAAATGGAGACTTACTGGCATCAGAACCTTTGTATTGCGGTGTTCCAAACCTTCCCTCTGCATTCGAAAGTAATGAAACTTGCTAGAGAAAGCGTGGATACTCATCACAGACACACTCCACATGTTTTTAGCTCCAAGAGAAATTTGGTGGTTGGGTATCCTTTAAGTCTGACATTATCTTTTCCTTTGTAGAAATTTTTCAACTTTCTGAAACATGTTTCCTCATCCATTGTTGGTTTCCTGAATTTAGAAGACCTATTTCAAATCTTGGCTCTGCCACTTCCTGGCTGGGCAAATCAATTAACTTCTCTGTACTTCCATCTCCTCTGTAAATTAATATAACAATATTTGCACAATCTGACCCACAGAGTTGTTAATAATAATGGCTTGTATTTATACTGTTCTTTGTTTACAAAAGGGCTTTATCTATTTTGTCACACATAAGCCTTATGACTGAAATAAATAGTATAGGTCTTATTACCCTCATTTTACAGATAGGGAAAATAAGGCACAGAAAGATTAAATGACTTTTCCATAGTCAAAAAACTAGTAAATTTCAGATCCAGGTCTTTCTTGAACCAAGATGCAATATACTTTCTATTAGACTATATAGTGATTTTAATTGCAAGGAAAGCACTTTAAATGTTAAAGCCCTGTATAAATTTTGAGTATCATTAATGATAATATAAACTAGCGAACAGCCATGGCAAAAATCTAATGTGTTTCTCAACTGTGAGCTTTGGTTCTTTTAAAAAATATGTCTGAATAATGTGCTGAGTAGAACCTCCAGACCAGAGGGAAAATTACAAACATCATAGGAAAATGCATCTGTAATACTTGGACATTAGAGTTGATTTTCCAGGATTTTCATGATATATCTCATGAGGCCAAGTTCTATATCCCTTTCTTGGGGGAAAAACTGAATGTGTTTAGAACCAGTGCTTTTGCATCCTATATGGTGTGTAATTTATCCAAATCTTGGTGGCTGTTGTAACAATAAACATTTAGATTTATATAACATACTGTTTTAAAAAGCACCTTATGTAAATAACTCATTTGAGCCTCACTACAACAATGTGATTTATATATTGTTGTTTGTTTCTTTCTGGACCTAAGAAATCAGTCCTACAGGAAACTCCCAAGTAATTTTCTGTCTTAGAGAGTAGCCTGGGGGAATCCAAGGCTGGATCTTTTTACAATATGCTGTGCTTCCTCTCATGAAGTAAACAATGCAAGTGTTATTATCATCTCCAATTTATAAATTAGGAAATGAAGAGTTGAGGGGCTTGCTCAAGGTTACACGGTCTTCTGACATGAATTCTAGTGTTTTTACACAAATTTGGCAATGTGAGAAACTAACATATTTTCTCCAGTAACCTCCCAAGATATTTATTTATTTATTGCCATGTCTGGATTTCCTCTAAATTAAGTGGAATAGGTAATTTTCTTTCATTCGATTTAATACAGAGCTATAATCATTTGTTTTCTAGAGATTCAGGTCACTTAAATGTTTGAATTTTCACTTAATATGTGAACCCTAAAGAATCCACGTATATTATAAATGACCTTTTGAAAGGTATTTCATTTTTTGCTGTCATCACAACCCAAACATTTTTGTTTTCTTTTTTTTTTTTTGCCCTTTATACAGCCATTTGTAAAAATGAAAGAAAATGCTATATCCCATCGGGTCAGTGTTTCTCCAAGTGCCTTAAACATATCTAGAGATATCTTGATATGTGGTTTATGGAATCAGATGAAATAATAATTATTGATGTTGTATATAAATAAACAGAGATTTTTCAGAGAGAATACCAGGAATTCAATGCTGGAAAGAGGAGAGTTTATTGATCTTTTTCTTGGTGGCCTAAGTGATTTATACTAGTCCTATTTACCATTTAGGCCTGTTATATTACCTTAGAACTGCTAGGCATCCATATTTCCATCTGCCATCTCCCATTTCTCATATTTAAATTTTTCTTTTTTATTTGTGGCATGGTTAGCTCTATTAGAGAACCCCTAATAAGAAAGTCACCACAAAAATCTTGCCTCTGATACCTATAAAATGAAAATTCCCTACAACCTGGAATAAACATCTGTATACTGGCAGTGGAGAAAAGGTTTGGTTTTTCTTTTTGCATGAAAAGTATTTAATTTTCCTAGACTCTTACTGGTAGATATTAAGCCAATATTCCCAGATCATTCCAAGTGGATTCCAACATAGAGATTAAACCATTTGGCCCAAGGTTAAACAGCAGCATTTCTCTGAAGCTTAATGCTAAATAGAGTCATAGTCCTATGGAGTCTTAATGTTTGCAAAGCACTTGCCACATAATACCCCAGTGAAAGAGAATGAATGAATGAGGAAGGAAGGAAATAAGGAAGGAAGGAAGGAAGGAAGGAAGGAAGGAAGGAAGGAAGGAAGGAAGGAAGGAAGGAAGGAAGGAAGGAAGGAAGGAAGGAAGGAAGGAAGGAAAAGGTTTTTATTAAGAACTTACTATATGCCAAGCACTGTGCTTAGCACTGAGGTTACATAAAAAAATTAGTCCCTGATGTTGAGTTTACATTGCAGTCCACAGGCTCAAATGCCAGTAAGTATCTATTTGGGAAGCCCCCAGATGTACCTCCTCTTAGTATAGACTCTAGCATCCCCCACCCACAATTCCTCATGATTGCTTTCAGATATTTAAAGACAGTTATCATTTTCCTATAGTATCTTTTTTTAGAACGAAGTAGCTCAATTCCATTAACCACTCTTGTTGGATGTTAGCACGATGTGGTTTTCAGATACCTTGCCATCTTGATCTGAGAAGAACCCCATTTGCCAAAATGCAATCTAACCAGCTGAGAGAAATTAATATTTTCTGTTATAGTCATAACCAATTATTAAATTAGGATAGAGGTTTTTCCTTTCCATTTCCCTTGCAGGGACCAGCCTTTGCAGGTCAGTCAGTCAGTCTCTGAAGGACATTGCTGATAGACGAGATTACCCAAATCCTCTGGGTACATGGTCTGAGATCTTGGGTAGGACACCACCCAACTAGAAGACCTCACAAACAGAATCTACTCTGGGTGAATTCTTGCCCTTAGGACATGAGCCCCTGTTCTTGGAACCCTCCCTTAGAATTTAAGGTGACCCAGCTTAATAAAGGAGAAAACCAACCAGAGTGATCTGGGTAGAGATGGATTCCTTTGTCCAAATTGCTGGAGCGACTGAATCTCATGATCAAGTCACATTCTCAATAGGAGGAGCAGAAGACTTTTAGCCTACTTTCTTATTAATATGCCTACTCTTTTATTAATCGTTCAAAAATCAGGTTGATTTTCACCTGTTGTGGCACCTCCTTTTCTAAAAGTATTTAATCATTCAAGGATCTCCATGGTTTTGTCTTTGGTTACTGAGAGAGACCACTGACTGTCAATTTATTATTTGCTAGCCTAATTAATAAATTGATTATTAATTACCCAGAAACTCTGTCTCTCAGGCTTTTCATTTGTCTCACAACAAAAAAATTAGAGATATGTTTCCCATGTCTTGGATACTTTACAATTTTCTAAAGTTATGTTTAGTCTTCTTAGTAAATATTTCAAATTACTGCTCATTATAACTTGCACTCACTAAAATTCCCATTTTTTTCATTTACATTGCTAAAGCTAGCTCTCCTTCATTCAATATAAGTGGTTTCCTTTGTGATCTTATGTATTTAATTTTAGGATTAAAAATATTATTCTGGGAAGGGGTCCATGCCCCTACACACACACACACACACACACACACACACACACACACACGGGCGTGTGTGCGCGCACAAATGTTGACAGCCTAGTTTAGCATGACATTCTTAGTTAACTAACATTGATTCTTTGTGATGACCAGATTCTTGTCTATGGGTCCATAATACATCAAATGAAATTTTCTCCAGATGTTGCCAGGGATTCCCATCAAGTTAACTAGTTCATAATCCCCTATGTCCCCCTCCCATTTGCCCATTCTGAGAAGACTTTGATGTTTGTCCCCTCTAATAGTTCTCAAAGGTTCTATATAGTAACTGTGAGATTGAATCAATGGATTCTTTCATCATTTTATTGTTTTCTCATTCTTCCTGTCAGTGGTATAAACTTAAATTTGAAGACCATGGGCCAAAACTATAGAAAAAAGTCCCCTTAACCCTCACAAGAGTGATAAATGAAAAATTCCAAAAAGAATGTCCCCCAATATCTACCACAAACCCAGGGGTTCATTTGGCCCATTTCAACCTAGGCTCCACTTACAGGTTATATGTTTTTAGAGTAATAGACAGGCACATGACATACTCCTTCTGTATAAGTCACTACTTTATGAAACATTTTAATTATAAGTTTATCACCATGTTAAAATTATAATGATGTAGATATATCTAAAGTTTTCCCTGCATATGTTATACCTTAAATTTGAGTTTTCAAATGAATCAAAATTTCCATGAGAGTAAAATTTGTCGTGAAGCATTGCAAAGTTAAGTTTGGAGGTGGTGGTTATTTTTGTTTTTTGTTTTCTTTGCTCAGAAAGAAAAATGTTCTTGGAAAGAAATGATTTCTGCATAAATTTTCAGAATACCTTCATTTAATAATCTTATTTATCCAGTCTGTATTTTGCCAGGATATGTGCAAGTCATTATTTTATATTCATTTTTTTAAAAGCAATAAGAACAGTTTTCTAAGTACCAATTCATATGTTATATTCTCTGACTCCTGTGAAGAGAGCTTAAAAAAAAAAAAAACCTTTGAGTTTTCTGGGATGTTTTCAGGTCTAATATATGGCTTTCATATCTAAGAGTACATTTTTTTAAAAAGCAAAAAGAAAGGAAAAAAGAAAAAAAATGTAACCAGCTCGAGAGCTTAGAGGCTATATAGATTTACTAGGAACACCAACTATTTCAGAGTTTTACACTCCAAGGTAGAGGGGCTTTTAAAGTTTGAACTTAATGCCTCTGGAAATTGGTAAGGTAGCACGCTGATATCTTTGAGGATTCTTTCACCATTTGAGTGATGGCTACTTAGAAATGCAGCTGGAGACCAGAACAGTCAGGGGAGAGAAGGCAGGGCATGAGAACAATGAAGAGTCAGCACCACCAGAATGCTGAAAGGAGACATGTCCAGGAGAGAGGATAGAGAGCAGAGATTCCAAATAAAGTCAAAGGGTTAAAAAGAACAGGATTTTGTGCCTGAGTCAGAGAGAGGTGTGAGGTGGAAAGAGGTCCTCTGAAAGAGAGAGAAATAACTTGGAGTGATGAGATGAAAGCAATCAAGAGAAAAGGAAAGGCTAAGATCAGAGGGCCAGGGGCCAAAAGAAAGGCCCTTATGGAGGCTAGTGTGAAGTGAATAAAGCCAATCAGTCCTAGGCTGAGATAAGAAGAGACTATAGGAAGAAACGAACACTTTTTCAACATTTATCTGCCTAGTTATCTGAGGCATATAGTATAAATTATAGCATACTGGGAAATTATTTCTTAAAAATAAATCCTTAAAAATAAAAAATAAAAATAAATTCCTAAAAAAATAAATCATTGAACACTTTGAATTTATCCTTTCTTCAAGATATTTCTCTAGATCTCCATTCTGACCTCCTGCATGTATATCCATCTTCAACTGATATCTGTGTCCTAGGGAAGATTCAGGCCTACCCTGTGTTTCTGTTTTTCAGATGACCAGAAAGGAAGCTACCACCCAAAAGTCCTTGTCAGAATTAAGGGTCCAGAGGCCCGAAGAGAAAAATTTGGCAGTCAGAGTAAACCTCAAAGTAGTCAAAAATTCTATGAATTCCATGAGGGATATTTGTAGAGATAAGGCATCGTTAAAGCCTGCCTGTGCATATACAGCACTGGCTCCAGCTAAGTCCTTTTAATTTGCTTGGTATATCCATTTGCTGTAGTGAAATTCTTCACCTTGCTGACAGTTCGTGCTCATGATGCTGTGATATGCTTATGGAAAGTATAATAGGCAGTGGAAAACAAGCTAGAGTTAGCCAGAGTGATAGCCCCTTCCAGTACAATAGGATTTTTTTCTCCTTCTCCCTTTGGTTCTTTCACCCAGAGACCAAAGAATATGAACATGAACAATAGGCCACTATGCAAAAATATTTATATTAATTAAGAGGTCAGGTCACTAGCCCAGCAGTCAGGAAGATCTGGGTATAAATCTTGTCCCATACCTACTAACTCTACAGTCCTGTGCAAGTCATGCCATCATCAGATCATATATTTAAAGCTAGAAGGGACCTTAGTAGACTTCTGGTCTAGCCCTCTCATTTGGCAAGTGAGGAAACTGAGTCTCAGAAAGGTTCAATGAATTACCCCAAAACACACAGGTAGTGAAGAGCAGAGACAGTATTTGAACCCAGATCCTCTGATTATGTGGCACAATGGGTAGAGTGACAGGCCAAGAGTCAGGAAGATCTGAGTTCAAATCCAGACTCAGTCACTTACTAGCTATGTGACCTCAGGCAAGTCACTTAACCCTTTTTGCCTCTGTTTCATCATCTGTAAAATGAGCTGGAGAAGGAAATGGCAAACCACTCCAGTATTTTTGCCAAGAAAACCCCAAATAGAGTCACAAAAAGTTGGACACAACTGACAAGTGACTGAACAGAAACAACAGCCTTTGACTCCAAATCTAGTGCTGGGTGGGATGCTCTAAATCCCAATCCATTTAGTGGTCACCTCAGTTCCATCCCTTGGTAGCTCAGTGTCCCAGGAAACATAAATATAATATTAGTACACTTTTGAATAATTCCTCACATAAATGAATTTTAAATGAACACTAAAATGATAGATTCAACTAACGTTCTCCATTCAGCACTGCTGATTCTTCTAATAATCTTTTGCAGCCCAAAGCCTCTCTCAAAGGCTATTGGAAGATCGAAAAGCCCACAGCTGAAGGTTCAAAGGTCTTATCCAAATTTCACTCCTAGTCCTGTCCACTCCAAGCTATACAGAGCTGCATGTCCTTCAATAATGCTTCAATAGGGAGAATCTTGTGCATAGCCAGAGAACAAACCAAAGAGCCAGCTCAAGGAGAACAAAAGGGATGAATTACAATTACAATTCAAAAAATTGGCCTCGAGTTCAAAATGGGAGAGACATGACTAGACAGCAGTTTGACTGAAAAGGATCCAGAGGTTTTAATGGAACTGAAAGCTCAATACGGTCAACAGTGTGATGTGGAAGCCAAGAAGGCTAGCAAGACTGTGGTGGCATTAAGTGGCATAGCTTCTAGAAATGCAGAGGTTAAAAAGAAATAAATGCAAAGGTTAAAAAGAAAAGAAAAAAGAAAGAAATGATTCTGCTGTACTCTGCCCTGGTTGGACCACATCTGGACCACTATATTCAATTCTAGTTAGCACATTTTAGTGTGAATATTGATAAGTGGGAAATTGTCCAGAAAAAGACGACTAGTATGGATAAGGTGTTGAGTACACCTGAGTTCATGCCATGCACACTTGAGAACATGGTTGCAGGAACTTGTTTTTAGCCAGAAGAAAAGACTCAAGAGAGGGAGCAGAATATAATTTTTTTAATATTTGGAAGGCTATCATAAGGAAAAAGAATTTGACATGTTCTGTTTAGAAACAGGAAAGAGCCATGTGGGAGTTTGAAAGAGGCAAAATGACTGGAAGTAACTTCCTCTTAGAGCTGTCCAGAAGTGGAATAGGCCACTTTGAGAGGTAGGCTCACCATTATTAGAGGTCTTCAAGCAGGGGATTGGATAATACCTTGTTGGGTATACAAGGCATCCCAAAAACCTTAGCACAAAGTCATTTGGGACAACCTATATGTTAGAAGGATTTTTTCTTCTTGGACTAGATGAACATTGAGGTCTCTCCCAATTCTAAAATTCTGTAATTCAGTGATTCTGGTACATCTTTTCACTATCATCATGGGCAGAAGGACAGATCAAGCTGTCATTCTAAGGGATAGAAGTGGGAATAGAGAAGAGCTCATATTTTTATTTAAGAAAAGGAAAGAGGGAAATCTTTCTGAATTGTTGGAATGGATGGGAAAGGGTCAGAATTTCTACCTACACCAATCTCTGGAAGTAAGGCAGAGCACTCTGGGATGCCTCCTTTTGTTTTTTTCCTTTGCAGTTTTTTTCCCCCCTTTGGTTGATGATCTAGAGTCCTTAAGCCTGTACGTTGTTTGTAAATTATACATTAGCGGTGCATCGGAAAATCCAAAGCCATCAAAGAAATGAAGTAGATTCCTCTGAGGCATGTGGATAAAAATCAACATACATCATAAGGCTTACCAGTACTGTTCAATAAACTTATTGATCAAATGGGGGGGGGAGCTATATTTTCTCGCACTGATTCTGTGTCGAATCCTCTCTGTTTGCTGTGATACTGTTGCTGTTTTTCCACTCATGGTTTTAATAAAATAAAGCCCACAAATGAAATGTAGGCTATAACACTTCAAACAGAAATCAAAGTTGCAATGAATAAAGGAAGATAATTAAATGGAAAGATTCCACCCTCCCCTTCGCTCCCACCCAGCCATCTCTCACTTAAGGAGAGCCTGTGTTATCTAAATTGCCTGAGCCACAGGTAAACGAGAGGTGATGGGGATCACTTACAGACAGCAGCCCCTGAGACAAAGAGAGAGGGTTTTAATTAATGTAGTTGAGAGTGGGAACGAGTTTCCTGCAGACTGAATGGCCTGATTTGAGAAATATACAGCTGCTTCTTAAAGGCAAACTAAAAAGCCCCTGACACCACAGAGGGCTGTAGTCATAATTCCCTGTGGTTGTGTTGGCCCCCAAATAATAATGCCAAGACATACAGCAGGAGGATAAGGACCCAATTTGGCCACTAATTTATGTATCAGTGGTACTGAAAGTTCCTAGGAGAAAAACCCCAAAACCTGAAGTCATCTCTTAGCAAGTATGTAAAAAGAATAATGGTTTCCAGCTAATCTTTTTTTTTTTCATTTGAATTCATAACTTCTCAAGTTTGTCATGATATATTCTATACTCCTTGGCTCTTAACCAGTAGTCCTTTTAATCAATACATTTTAGTTCCTTCATAAAGGCAAGCAGGCAAGATGAAAGAAATTCACTAAATCTTTAAAGAAGCCATAGTAAGATATTCAAATTCAAAATTCAGTCTGCTCTAAAATTCACATGGGGGAAAAATGTCCTTTAGTATGTAGCAACCTGCCAAAAATTCTGTGTGTGGAGGACAACTCTGTCTGCTTATTAAAATCATCTTATTTCCTCGTAATCTACTCTTCCTCTAGGTATAAAATGAGGAGAATCCTCCTTATACAGTAAGCTTTTCCTTTGCACAGACCATGACCTTCACCTGAAATGCCCTTTTTCCTCACCTGGCTCTGTTAATATCCCTGGTTTCCTTCAGGGCCCAGCTCATGTGTCACTTCCTATGGGAAACTTATGGTCTTTCTAGTTTCTTAGAGTTCTCTTCTTCCTCAGATTGCCACACATTTACTTATCGGTTGAGGTGTTGCATCTCAACAAGTAGAATGTGAGCTCATGAGGAAGAACTGGTGTTAATTTTGTCTTCAGATCCCAAGAGCATAGCACAGTGCTTTACACATAGTGGGTGCTTAATAAATGCTTATTAGATTGATTTGGAGTTGAAGTTAATTGGCACACCCTGTCTACTTAGTAGATCAGGGTAGGTAGTGAGAACAAGGAAAGCAACTCTTCTGCTAGTGGAACCCAGACAAGGTGCCCTGATAGCCATCTTGTAAAGGAAGGAAAGTGTACACAAAGGCAGCTAAATGAAAAGACCAGATCCTGAAGAAACCTTAGAGATGATCAACTCCAATCCTCTCATTTTCACAGATGAGATACTGAGGCCAAGAAAACATAAGTGGATTGCTTAGGGCCACATAGTTGGTAAGATTTGAAACCAGGTCTCTCCTGACTCCAAATCTAGCACTCTATCTATTACACCATGCTGTCTTTGATGAGACCAGGTTGAGGTTTGGCCAGCAAAGGATCATCCAATCACATTGTGACTTGAGTCATCACTTACCAACTAGGATACCTTACTCCAGGTGTTGTGCTTGGTTTCAGTGGGGTGAATGGTGGTGGAAAGGTTGAAATGAATGAATATAGTAAAGTCAATACAAACACTGATGTTTTGTCTTTTGACAACATGTGAATGTGCAAATGTTTCAGCTACAGGAGAAAAGGGGCTAATTTTAGATTTGTTCCTAGCCCTCTCCATGTGAATGGTGTCGCTGTGAGCCCAGCAACGAAGTGCACTGTGTTGTAGCAGACTGCGCAGTTCCTGAATGTGTCAACCCAGTCTATGAACCAGAACAATGTTGTCCTGTCTGCAAAAATGGTAAGACCATTCCGCATTAGCTTTTACCGAGAGGTTAGAGCAAAGCACCCTCAATGCCTTCCTTACATGCACACCTATCCAGAGGAGAGCTTTGAGCTCCACTGACTACTTTTTGATGGAGATGTGGCTGATTCATCTTTGCATCCCACCCAAAAGTCAAAATCAGCATAGGGCAAAATGCCTCTTTCCACCTGGGGGAGCAAAGGAGAATTGATAGTTTTCCATGTTGTGGTCTCTTATATCGTGTTCTTGTTGGGGTTGTGGGGAAAGCTGGCACTAATATAACATCCTCCTATAACCTACGTCCTAAGCAGGAATATCTGTATTCCAGTCCTGGCTCTGATCCAGACTAACTGTGTGATCCTGGGCAAGTTACCTCTGCAGAGCTCTAGGCTAGGCAACTCTTCAAGATTAAGTTGAAGAGGAGGTGCTGACCTCCATTGCTGGAGGAAATTCCCTAAACTGGTGAAATTACAGATCCAGCCTCTAGGTCCTATTCCCTCCTGTGTGCTTACTGGTTGCATTTCTGTGTCTTTGATGGATGCCATGAGGCAATGCTGTTCATGTTCTTTCGGAGTGATCCATAATATAACTCGGTTGGAGAGGGTGGAATATAACACCTCAACCATTGACTTGATCAACAGGACATGGCGTGGTGTAAAGGTTAAGGTACTTTGCTTCAGGCATTTGGAAAAGCATTAGGTCAAAAGTTAAGTCTTGAGAGAAATATTAAAATCACTTCTGCTAAAGGGCATTCATAATTAAAGGAGAATAGGAAGTGTTTCATGTTATTAAGGTCTTCATCTGAGTAAAGTGGACCCCTCTCTGACAACTACAGAATAAAATTTGACACATAATTTGGATCCTGTTCAAAGGAGTTAGCTATTAACCATCACCCAGAACCCTTCCTCCCCAACACCTTCACATAAAGCAATGATGCCTATAAGGTAGTCCCATAGAATACGGACCTAGGTCAGCATTACAATAATGCATCAGAGCATTGATTCAACACTGTAAATGGAATTTTGGCACCTGGGGCAAATTTATTTGAGGGAAAGAGGGACAGCTAGATTGAGGGAGATACTTTACACACAGGGATATAAGAATCCATGGGAAGAGAAAGACTTTGGCTTGCCCTCTGTGGTGGGGAGACAGAGATGCAATGAGAGAAGGAGAGGCTACTGGCAGAGGAAATAGAGTGGAAACTGGTTAGAGAAAGTTCACCAGCCATGCAGGAAGGTCTGAGGATCCCACTTACACCAGTGCATGCTAACCTTTAGCTTCACAGCCCCTGGGTGGCTTTCATGAAACCCATTCATGACAGCAAGAAATGGCTACTGTAATAATGGTATTATTACAGCATTGAGAAAGATCTCAACATGACATGCCCCTCAGGATGGCAGCCTAGGACCAGGTCCAGAAGAGAACAAGCCAAGGGCATGTCCCTCCTTTCTACACACTCCATGTTAGTAATTTAAGTCAAAATCTCAGTCGGTCCACCCTAGCAATATCCATGCATACTTTCCTATTAGTAGCCTCTACATCAGATGCAAGAATCTTTCTTTATATTACCCTTTTTCTATAAAAAATAAATAAGTTTATAATACTATAAACCTTGTTTTTTCAGGTATTCATTCCTCGGGTACTAATAGCTGCCTGAAAAAGTTCCTCCTTTTTTTTCTTTTTTTTCCCCAATAATTATTTTATTATTTAATATTTTAGTTTTCAACATTGATTTCCACAAGATTTTGAGTTACAAATTTTCTCCCCATTTCTGCCCTCCCCCCACTCCAAGATGGCATATATTCTGATTGCCCCATTCCCCAGTCAACCCTGCCTTCTGTCACCCTTCTCTCCCCCCACCCATCTCCTTTCCCCTTACTTTCTTGTAGGGCAGGATAGATTTTTTTGTTAAGATTTTTTGTTTTTCGTTTACAACACGCAGTTCTGCATGCTCCTGAGTTCTAGAGCTCCTCTTTTTTTAAACATGTCGAAATCGCCATAACAATGCATTTGTGATGCCTAGTGCCAAGCATGAGGGTGTTCATCTTTCTCCAGTTAACATTCTTGTTTGAATTTTCAAATTTTGCATGTTTTCCATTTCAAGGGAGTGGGTCATGCTAGCTCCATGATCAATCCTTTCTTTTGCAGAGCCATAATCAGTCAAAGAGGACTTAAGCTATTTAATTAGGGCTAAAACAAAAACAGCCGTGGCAGTTCCTTATAATTATTTTTGTGACCTATTATCTTCCCAGCCCACTTAGGAAGGCATTTTTAGCCAGGGGAAACTTGCTTGTTTCAATAGTGTTCCTCTTTTATTGGCAAGACCATCGAATCAAGATAAAGTAGTCGGTTGAGCTGAATTATAAATTACTCACCTGGTTTTTTTCCTTTCACTAATCCAATTCACCTGTAATGTAATAGGGACTTTCTCTTTATGAGTTGGCTAGGGAAATAAATTTGTATCGGCTTATAGTTTTAATCCATCCAGCATATGCTAAGATATCTAATTTGAGGCTAGATTTTAAGAGGAATGTGGAACAATTGGAAAGGGTCCAGAAGAGAACGAGCCGTATTAATTCAGGATTGAAAAATAGGACCTATGAGGACTGGCTAGAGCAGTTAGAATAAGTTTGTCTGAAGAAGTAAAGGCTCAAGAGAGATTTTACTGTCTTCAAGCATATGAAGGGTTACTCTAAGGGGAAGGGAGACCTGTTATTTTTCATTACCTCTGAGAATAGAAGAAGGAAATAATCAGCCACATAGGCGAGCTTTAAAAAAAAATGGATTGATAACTATCTAACCGAAAGACAGCCTTTCCTGGAAGCAGCTGTGTGAGCAAGCCCCAAAAGAGCCTGTCCTCCCCTAGGATTCTCACAGTTAAGTTTGCCTCATTTTCAAGGAAAACACACCTATCCTTCTGGGCCACAACATGAATTCATAAAGAGTAAACATACTCAGAAAAAGAATGAGGGACCCCAATATTCTGTTAGAACATAACAAATTAGTGTATAGGTGTACATACAATGAAATCATACTGAACGTTACTCCAGACAGAAAAAGCCCAGGTTTGTTAACAGAATTAGCTCTGTTCCCCTACAATTACAAAAGGGTCACACTGCATTCCAAATCATTTGAGTTATGCCATTTGATAGTTCCACTTGTCAGAGTAGATGCTTCAAGTTCAATTAAACCAACTTAGTAGAATTTTTTTTATTGCAAGGTTAGAAGCAGGTTTTTGACTTGATTTAATTAGGCATTTCTTATCCCTGACAAACTCCACCTGAATGTCGATGATGAGCTATGCACTACCTCAAATGGTGGTTCCCAAAGCTTTTTGGAAAACAAATCACTTGGATAGGCCAGAGAGAATCCATTATTTGCTTCTTCTAACCTCAGAGGTAACAAAAAATAACAGAGAGAATCCACATGTGATATGTACTTCCTCTTGCTACTAAAGAAAAAAGAAAAGAAATTACCAGAATTTATGGGAAAACCCACTGTGATACAACAAAGATGTATAATATCTGTTTTTCTTAAATATCAGGAATAATTAAGACTAGATTTTTTTAGAGGATAAAATTGTCATGTTATAAACAAGAGGGCATCTCAGTATTCTCATGGACCACCAATGGGCTCCAGGGTAGACATTCATTCTTGATCTGGTAGACAGAGAAGAAAACAGCCCAACAAGAAGACTTAGAGAAAATGTTTCAGAAGAGATAGTGAATTGCAAGAAGCAAAAGGAAAGGTGATCCTCTCATGAATTAAAATCCCAGTTTTAAGAGTTCTACCATGCCGTAATGACGGTGCATGCCCGTAATCCCAGCTACCAGGGAGGCAGAGGCTGGTGATTCTCTTAAGCCCAAGAGTTCTGTGCCATACTAGGCTTCGCCTATTGGATATCTGCACTAAGTTCAGCATTAAAATGGTGCGTCTCTGGGCTATCAGGATGCCTAAGAAGGGGTGAACCAACCTAGGTCAGAAACAAAGCAGATCAAAGGTCTTGTACCAATCAGTAGCAGGACTAGGCCCAAAAGTAGCTTCAGCAATTCCCTGGGTCAGATGGGAAGACACTTTCTTTACCAAAAAAAAAAGGATTCTATCTTTTAACTTAGTACAGAAACAACTGATTTTAGTATTTTAGTTGGGAAATAACAGTATTTGCTATATTTCCTTTAAACTTTATAGCTTATCTGTTTACATAACTGTTAATCATCTTTGCTGGCAAATAATTTCCTTTTAATATATAGAGATTGATTTTCCTGACTTCTTCAATTATAGATTGCTGAGGGCCCAGAGCAGTGCAGATATGAAGTAAATGCATAAATCTGTCCTTTCCACCACAACAAACCTCAGAACTCTTAACATGCCATGCTCAATCCTCTTCCTCTGGAGGAAGCATACTCTACAAGAAAACCCCAAAGTTGACTCAGAATTGTCCAAGAAACAGTGGATCACCTATGCTTATAAGAGCTGCTGACTCCTATTGTGCCTTATTCTTACATTGCAATATGAAACTTGATCTACTTGTACATAAGAATGGAAGGAAGCTCATGTGAGATGAAGAATTAAGAAATTATTTCATTCATTTATCTGTGCTATGATCATCTTTAATGAAAGGCAGCATGGTATAGTACAGTGGCATAAAACTTAGGAATGGATCAAACATTAAAATTAGGAATGAATCCCTGCAGGCAGCCATCTTGACTTAGAAAACTACAACTTAACATTATCTATGTTGTATTGTTTTTCTGTTTATTTTGATAAAATATATATTAGTCTGGCTCCCAATTATATTTTAGTCTGGTTCTGGTTGCAGGAGTGGGAGAAGGGAGTGTTGCAAGCTGCTCCCAAATTTGATACCTCTTCTGTAGTATATAGACAGCCAACCTGGGAGACAGGAAGATCTGCTTCTGACACATAGTAGTTGTGTTACCATGACAAGTCATTTAATCTCTGTGTGTTCCAATCAACTCTTTAAGAGTCTAAATTTTGCAATATAGGTGCTGATATTCATTGGTAGAATTTCCACACCAAGAGAATCTTATGCTAATAACATCACAAATACAAACTATTCTATATATACATATGACAGACATTTATATGAAACTTTATATTTAGTCTGTGAAAGAAAGAGGCAAAGACAAAGACAGAAAGCAAGAAAGTAAGAGACTGAGAGAGAGAGAGAGAGAGAGAGAGAGAGAGAGAGAGAGAGAGATCCTCTAGCATTTCTTTCTGTAGGATTAGGCTTAAAAATTAAAAAATTTCTGGTCATAATAAAATTGCAATCAGATGACATTTAGTCATTGGAGCCTCTTGTTTAAATAAATTTTATTCTAAACTCTTTTCTTTATGTTATCTTAAATTTGCCTACCAAAATTCACATAATATTCACATATATCCTAGCCATTTTTTGCACCCTACCCCAATAAAAATACTTTGACCTGCCAATAAACTCTATGAGCTCAGGTTATTCTTGGTAGAATAAAGACATTAGGCCTAGGCTTGGGGCCTGGGAAGAATTTAAATTCTACAGGATGTCCCAACAGTCTTAGTGAAAATTTAAACTTTAATATCTTAAAATTACACTAAAGCTTTTGGAATTTCCTATGTATAAGGCAAAGATTCATGGAGATAGATAGATAGACAGACAGACAGACAGACAGACAGACAGACAGACAGACAGACAGACAGACAGACAGATAGATAGATAGATAGATAGATAGATAGATAGATAGATAGATAGATAGATAGATAGATAGAGTTGGGGGGGAATGGACATCTCTTAACTTTAGAGGTATCATCTGACCCCCATTCGTTATTCCCATATCCTCTTAAAAAGCTACAGAATTTTATCCTTTTTTCCTCTTCTTTACAAATGACTTTCCCAAACTCCATTTTCCTTTACATTTGTTTTTTTTGTATTTCCTAGTTCTATTTTACCTTTCTTCATCTTAGCCTTTAAAGGAGATAAATACATCACTGACCTGTGATTTTGGTTGTATGGTTTGGGAAGATCTTCCCCCAAAACATATCATACACCATCTATAATTTAGAGTCTTAGAAAATTGTCTGAGTCTCAGCAAGATTCAGTCACTTTCCAGTGGTCATGAAACCAGGATGCGTCAGAGGTGGGATGACCACAGGTCTTCCCAGATCTAAATCTGGCACTATATGATACCGTGATTCCTTTCATGCTGGGGGAAATAGAAAGATGAGAAATACATTAGCCCACTCTTCATAAATTATAATAAGGTAGGGGGTCACAACATGTGTATCTTAATGTAACACAAATTAGAATGTAACAAGTGCCTGAGAGGAGTATGAAGCACTTTGATGAAAAGTCACTTCCACATTGGCAGATCAGGGCAGGAGCTGTCAAGGCATTTAAGCTGGGACTTATCAGTGGGATCTATTATCAACTGCCCATATTTTGTGGCAGTTGAAGAAAAATGACTCCTTGGATAAATGGCAAGCATGGAAAACACAAAGTACATTTAACCAACATTTGCCTTTTTTGCCAACCAAGTGTTTCATTTAAATTAGATTTTGTCTTATTTCTCTTATCTCTACCACCCTCTGATGGATAGTTTAATCAAAAGAAAACTAGTCACAGAACTAGTGATGAGGTGTTTCAACAATCCAGCTAGCAGTTGTTGTGGGAGTGAAAGACCAACACAAGCCCAACAACAAGCATGCTGCCAAAGCCCAGGTTCTTTTGATCTGCTTTACTAAGGAAAGCAACATTAAGGGGTTGACGAGTTTACTTTAATCCAGCATACAGACATCATTCACTTAGTTCAGGGGGAAAAGCCAGCACCCTGAACTTCAGAGCAAATTACAAACAAATTACAAACATCAACAGACAGACCGAATACAATTCATAGTTACCAACATCTAAGTTCAGCCCAGGAGCTCATAACAAGGGCTGGTCCAGAGTGCCACCACTGCTGTGGGTAAGAACTCTGAAAAAGAGAAAGCCAACCCCTGGTTTATATCTTTTTCAGGGTCACAGCGAGAATTGTCACAAAGAGGCAACTTAAACCCATGTGGTCTAAAAGCCTCCGATATTCCAAACATGTCACTCAAACTCACGTGTAAACTAGGCCCTCCCCTGAGGCAAGGAGGTCACCAAGGACTTCCAAATCTAATCAAGGAAGCAAAGGCCTAACTCTTCAAGGGCACTTGGTTGAGAACCCATTTTGTTTACCAACACAGGAGGAAGAAAATAAAAAAGGGCCTAGATAATTCTGATATTAGAACTGGTCCCTAATAATTGAGTATTTAGCTATGTAGGCTTCGAATATTTTCTAAGTATGATTGATCATTAAATTTGTATAAATAATTCACTTGAGTGTCTCCCTAAATAAGAGAAAGGTCTGTGAACTTCTGGTACAAGAGTTTCTTCCACCAATTACATCATTTGAGTGTAACTTGGTGGACAAGTCCTAGATTAGGCATACAACCATTAAGTTATTTTCCAACATGGGTAAGCATCAGAAGAAGGACCTGAAACCATGTTTTTCAGAATGTCTCCAAGCACAGCACTCTACCCCTATGCCCCGATTTCCTCTATAGCTGGTATCTCTCTAAATATTATATCCTACAACCATCGATATTATATTACAACCAAAAATATCCCTCTTTTCATCAAAATTCCTACCATTGATATGACATGGAAGGTAAATTTGGGTGTATAGTTTATTGTTTTGTTTTGTTTCTTTTCTTCTATCTACTGCTTACAATTTAGGAAAAGCATCATAAAAAAGAAAAAAAAAGCCCAGTTCTTTGTTTAGCTTCCATGTTTACAAAAGCATTGGAACCCTCCTAAACAATCAAGCTGACTGAAAAGGAAGAAATGACTGAAAATCAGGATAGATTAAATCAATGAGTTTGTGTGCAAACTTCCCACTGAGATTTTTTTGTACCCTTGACCATTTAAATAATCAGTTGCAGGACACATAGCATACTTCCAAATGGCACTGGAATTTTGTATTATACTTTTGTGCCCTCTCAATTAACTAAAAATCTAATAAACATACCACCATAAATGCAACTCCTCCCCAACTGTGAAATTCTTCTTAGCACATTCAAGAAGCCTTATCACCCATTTTCTGCTCACATTAATTCAATTGCTAAAATATTCACTTGTATTTGGCCATTTGCATTTTCATGAAGCTATTTGGGAAAAAAGACAGCCTTATAAGTTTCAGATTTGGGTTCCTGTCTTTGAGTTTAATTTAATTTTGTTCCCGGTTACTCTTGGGCAAGTAGCTAGTGATATTGTGGTACCTACTTAAAATTAAATGTTTACTGGCAACTCTCCACACCCAATTGCTTTGTAGATGCCAAAAGTAGCTCAAGATGAAAGAATGTATTATGAAAGACAATTTCAAAGACAACATCTCATTGATTCCATAAATGGGGGTCAGAATGATCTTGGATGATATAAAGTTGATGTCAACATAAAGTAACTATAAACAGTTATATTAATAAGCCACAAACTACAATTTCCTACATCTTTTTAAAAAAGTCTCAAACATTAAAGGGAATAGTTGTGCTTCTGTTTGCTCAAATCCACACATTTATTTCTTAATTCATCTACATTCTCAACTTCAAACACATTAGTTTTATGTTGCTAATTTAACAAAGATATGTTACTTGCTAATCAAACTAGAGTGTAATTACCAAGTCTAAATTTCTCTTAAAAGTAGGTGAAGAGGAAGGCACACCTGGTGGTATAGACGGATATTAAAGTTTCAACTTTCTTCTTCATTTGACAAATTAGGATTGTTTTCTCTCTTCATTGATTTTTGGAATATTGAGCCAGTTTTCTCCAATTAGTGGTACACTTTTAAAAATAAAGAGCTATGATTTCATCACTTTAGGAAACTCTCAGTGTAAAAACCCCATTCACTAAATGAGATCAGCAATTCCTCTGTAATGTAGAGGTTTTTTTAAAAAATTTGAACTTTATTTTTCTTCAAGACAGTATTCTCTCCACACCCCCTCCCCCCTCCCTCATCCTTACTGAGAAAGCAAGAATATAAAGACTCTGCTACAAACATGTAGTGTCAAGCAAAAATTCTCACATTGACCAAGTTATACATATATGTATATGTATTTATGTATGTGTATATATACATCTATGTATGTATACATACACACATACATATATGTATGTATGTGTGTGTATATATGTCTCAATCTGCACTCTGAGTCCATTACCTCTCTGTCAGAAGGAGAGTAGCTGGCTTTATCATGAGTCTTCTAGAATTGTGATTGGCCATTGTGTTGATCAGAGTTCCTATGTCTCCCAAAGTTGTCTTTCCAGTACAGTTTATAATTTAATCTTAAGAGTTCCCTCGGCCACTGAGAGGTTAGGTGGCCTACAGCTGGTATGTGTCGGGGCAGAACTTCAATCAACCTTTTTCTGACTCTAAAGCCAGCCCTCCAACCACTCTATCACCCTGTCTCACTTATAAAGGAAATTCACCTCCTTCAAAACAGGCGTTTGGAAAGTTACTTCACTTTATACCTTCATGATCTAAAGGAATGAATTCCTGCCTAACACTCAAGGGAAGCTTTTCTATAACTTAGTTCAAAATAATAGCTAGTTATCAGTCATAATTCTAGCAGATATTGTTTTTCCTGTATCTCCTAGAACTGACAATGCATTTAATTTCTTGCTTTAAACACATCTGGTACTTTGGCTACTTTCTAAAGCATTTCTGTAGACTGTTGCTGATTCTTGGGATTAGAAAAGCTCAAAGTAAACTAAGTTAAAGTAGCCTAGTTTATTAATATATGATAGTAATTCATTAATGTTAAAGGGACTACACTGAAGAGGTGACAATCGTGGTTCTTTAGAAGCTGTTTGAAGCAATCTTGAATAGGAGTTGAGTATTTATCTAGAGGATTATGCCTTGCCACTGACTCACAACCCCCTAGGCATAGTCCAAAACATGAGTTTATCTAGAAAGTGTAAGCTTTTGGAAATGATAGGCCTTGACTGTAACTGCCATCAAATCTCCGATAACCTACCAGTGGTCTCATAGCCTATATTTCATTGGAAACCATGAGATCAAAAAATGGGAGTAGGAAATGCTGGGCTTATCGGTTACGTGGGCAAGGATTCTGAGTCTTTATACCAACTGAAGAACAAAGGAAGGGGAAGGAAATGACCGTATTGCTAAGGAGCTTCACCCAGTTTCCCTGACTCATGCCATGCCGTATCTCTTAAAGGTTGAGACTTTGGAGCTTTCCCCTTCCCTCCAGGTGATGCCAGGCTTGGAGATATTAACACAGCAGCCTTGTTACAAATATTGAGGTTTTCCCACTGGGCCATCTGATGTCAAACTTTGAAGTCATAACCAACCAGCCCTTTGTGAGCCCTTTCATGTCTGTAGGACCAGGAGCTATAGAAGTGTCTAGTCAAATGTTCTTTCCATTCAAAGAATAGGAACTTTGTATGAATTGAACAGTCCAAGGACATGGGACCTAGTCCTACACACAAGAACCTAATTATGCCCACAACCAATTTCTCTGTACATTGACCCTAGATGAATTACTTTTGTCTTACATGATCTTATTTGAACATAATTTCATTCAACTTTTTCTAAACCTAGCAAATCAGAGCCCTGTGAATCTTACTTGGTTGGAGCTCAAGACCAAATTTACTACAGGTAACTGAGGGCAAGATTACATATTTAATAAGTAAATGCTTATCCCTAGTTCCTAGTGAGGCACTGGTTCAGTATTAAACCAAAGGAAACAACACTTAGTCTCCCTGTTAGGGGATTTTAGTTTGGAGTAAAATATTCACTGAGATAGAGAAAAAAGAAAGATGATATTTCGATGGAGCTAGATGGTCAAGAAATTAAAATAAATGGGAGAAAGAAAAGAGAAGGGGGGTAGTAGTGAAGAAGGTGAGAGAGAGAAAAGAATAAAAGGAAACTGAAGCCTGCCCCTGGGGCCATCGTGGAGATATCCCCACATAAGTCTTATCATGCACACTCCCTGGAGTGGTACCATGCTTTCCTATTTTACCAGACATAGTAGCTCAGTAGAGTCATTGAGCCTACAGCTTGAACCTTTCCAGGCCAAGAAAGGGGAGCTAGAAAAATGAATGGAAAAGAGAGGGGAGTGTTCCTGATTCCTCTATTTCTTCTCTATTCTGGAACCTCTCTTTCTTCTCTCCCTCTTCTATTTAAGAAAACATACCTTTCCCAATTGTTCCAAGTTGTCCACCAAAGTACTTCCTTACCTCAAAAGGGGTAAGGACTCCACCCCTGCATCAGGTTTTTCTATCTGCAGGCCCCAAATTCTTAGGGGCAAATATCCACCCACAAGTGAAACCAGCTCTCTCCACACTCCATCTTATGAAAAATTACAGTTAGTTTTTTGGTCCTTCTTCATTTGATTTCTGTTTCTTTAGTGGAAAGGAAAAATAGCATTCAGAATCTGATATATTAGATTTGAGAATGCATTATACTTTAGGTATAGGGATAAAAAGGTTTACTTCATAGTGGTTGTCTGAGGCTAATGGGCAAAGATAACCTGTGTTCCTTGAGTATATACTCAGATACTGGCAAAAGGGAACATGCATAAACCTGCATCCAAAGTGGTGAATTCATTTCAGAGTTGGCCATATATCACTCACAGGTCACTCTCACTTAGATAGGCTATTTCTCCATGTGTCTGGATAGACTATCTAGGTTACTCTCTTGATGGGGAAATTTTATTTGTTTTTTTTTCCACTTAATAGTGTTTTATTTTTTTCCAATTACATGTAAAGATGGTTTTCAACATTCACTTTTATAAGATTTTGAGTTCCAAATTTTTTCTCCCTCCCTCCATCCATTCCCTCCCCTCCCCAAGACAATCATATTAAAAATATTTCCACAGAAGTAATGTTGTGAAAGAAGAATCAGAACAAAAGGGAAAAACAATGAAAAAGAAAAAAAAAAACAACAACAAAAGAGAAAACGGTCTAATTTGATTTGCATTCAGACTCCATAGTTATTTCTCTGGATGTGGATTTTCCATGATGAGTGCCTTGGAATTGTCTTAGATCATTGTATTGCTGAGAAGACTTAAGTCTATCAAAGTTGACTATCACACGTTGTTGCTGTCACTGTGTACAATGGTCTCCTGGTTCTGCTCACTTCACTCAGCATCAATTCATATGAGTCTTTCCAGGTTTTTCTGAAATCATTTCTTATAGCACGATAGTATTCCATTATATTCATAGACCATAATTTGTTCCATTTTCACCAGTGGATGGGCATCTTGATGGTGGAATTTCTAAGTAATGGTCATGAGTGGATTTGTTCAAAGTACTGAAAGAATTTATGCTAATCATTTGAGCATTCAAACTACTGGTGTTTTTACCTGAAGTTAACATAAAACATGTTTTACCTGAAGTCAACATAAATATATTTAACTTTCCTGAATTTTGGTTTCCTTATCATCTACAAAATGTGTACAATACCTGTGCAACTTATTTCACAAAGTTCGTGGTAGCAAGATCTTTGCAAATGGTAAAATGTTCTATGCATTTGATGGTACTATGTCTTGTTCTTTTACATTAAAATTAAGAAGATTTATGAAAGCTTGAAGGAAACATAATGGATTTCATATATAACATCTAACTAAAACAAAATGAAAGAATTAAACGACAAATTAAGACATTCATATTTGAGTGACTTTGGGCAAGTTGCTAAATCTACGTGGGCCTCAGTTTCCTCATCTGCTAAATGAGAGGTTTGGAATAGATTGCCTCCTTTATTATTTCAGCCTAGCCTTGAACTGCTCCCTTTTCTTCATGGCTAAGCCCAGGACAATCCTCTCATTCTGCCAGAGCTACTGTGGGTTCCTCCTCAGAGGAAAAGGGGAAGTGTGGGAGACCTGGCATGGACATTTAATTTGTGAGTATGTGCTTCTTTTGCATAAATGCAGGGAGCACGGCAGCTGTCAATTTTTGTTCCCTTTCCATGTGGACAGCCAGCCAACACTGAATCCTCTCTTCCTGCCACACATCTCATTTATGTAGCATTCTGCAGAGGTCTGTAGGGCCCATGCTTCCTCCTGCCAGGGTTAACCTCAGTGAGCAGCCAACTTTATCTTGAAACCAAACTGGCAACAAAGAACTGCAAGTGGGAAAAAGCACCCCCTCCCCCCAGCCCATGCATCTCTTTAGAAAGGCGCAAGCAAGTGGCCCACTCAAAATGGCACGGGCAGAGCTCAAGGGAGCCAAGTCCTCCTATACCAGGCTCCTGCTTTGCTATACAACTTGGGGACAGTTTTCAGGAGGGAGGAAAGGTAATGAGAAAGGGGGCGAGGAGGAGAGGAGAGAATTAAAGAGGCTGGATGCAATAGTCTTTGAAACCATGATTCCTTCAGGTTTGTGGTAAATCCTGTAATCCTGATTTTATGGGACAGAGACAGAGAAACAGAGACAGAAAGAGAGAGACAGAGACAGAGAGACAGAGAGAGACAGAGACAGAGAAACAGAGACAGAGAGACAGAGACAGAGAGAGAGAGAGAGAAAGACAGAGAGAGAGAGAGAGAAACAGAGAGAGACAGAGAGACAGAGACAGAGATGGAGAGAGACAGACAGAGACAGACAGAGAGACAGAGAGAGAAGAAGACAGAGAGAGAGGATAAAACATTCATAAAGTACTTAATAGGTGCCAGGAGCTGTCATCAGTGCTGGTGATACAAAAACAAACAAGATCACTCCCTGACTTCAAGAAGCTTGCCGTCTAATAAGGAAAGACAAAACATCAAGGAAAGCTGTGAGGGCAGGAAGCTATGGCATGGTTTGGAAATGTCAAGATAGTGGCATAGAGTCCTGGTTTATTTACCTATCAAAGCCTAGGCAAGCAAACCTAAGGCAGAAATGGTGCCTTTAGTCTCCCCACCATCTGTGGCCAAAGATAGATTGCATATTGATAAGAGAAAAAGTCAAAGTCATCACTGAAATAAGTGCCTGAGTCCCCATTCCCCATGCAGCATGATCTGGAGGACACTGAAAGGTACGTCCTTCTAGAAATGTGTCCTGCACTGGCCTGCCGTGATGGTACTATACCAGGCAACTTAGTTCAGGGTTTTTAAGGTCCACAAACTGATTTCATCTTTAATATTTTGGTTACTATTTCAATCTAATTGGTTTCCTTCACAATGCTATGTATTTTATTTTATGCATTTAAAAACGTTATTCCAAGAAAGGGTCCATTGGCTTTGCCAGATTGCCGAAGGAGTCCATGACCCCCCAAAATGTAAAGAGCCCACCATAATGGATAGAGTAGCAGTCCAGTTCTAAGGAGGGGCCTGGATTTGAATTCTGCATAGAGCACTGGCCAGCTGCATTACCATTAGCAATTCACTTAACCTCTCTGCATTTTCTCATCTGCGAAATGGAAATAGTAATATCTAGAGTAGCTGTTTCACATGGTTGTTATGAGGCTCACATGTGATAATGCAAATTATATATAAATTACTTTGTGAACTTTACAGCATGTTATTAATGTGAAACATTACTGTCCAACTAGACTTTTGCCTAATTCACCAGTTTAATGTCAGTAATAGGTTCAGGGGTCTAAAGGAGTCTAAGTCACAAAGAACCTATGAAGATTTTAGTGCTCCCCTTTGTTCAGACAAATGTAGAACCCTGTTGCCAAGTCTTTGTAATGAGAAAGAAAGGTAGTGCTAATCTCAAATTCTTCTGGTTCTCTCTCTGTTTTCGCCAAACCGGCTCTGGTCAACTAGTGATTCCCTGTAAAATAACCTGTTTCCTGCCAATCCGCTTTTGTATAGGTGGTCCCCCCATGTCTAGAAGGTTTTCTTTCCCTACCAGAATCCCTAACTTCCTTCCAAGAATAGTTCAGGCTCTCCTATTCAAGACCTTTCCAGATGCCCCCTCCCCATCCCAGTTGCTAGTACTACTCCCTGTTGAAATTATTTTGTACTCTTGTATACGTACTAGGTATGTGTGTTTATCCCCCAGCAGAAAATAAGCTCCTTAAGGGCAGGAACTATTTCATTTTCTGTGTTTACATTCCCAGTGGCTAGTACCATGCTTTACACAAGTTGGTATTTCATGAATGTACTTTTTTTATTGAATCGAATTAATCTAATATGTGAGTCATATCAAGATTTTTTGTTAGAAATTTGAATTTGAGACCACTGGGCTACACAATAGAGGTTGGGGCTTGGGGGAGTATCACCTTCAGAAGGCCATTGTTAATATACACATTTTAATTTGTGCATTTACAGTACAAATATTTTACCTGGGAGCAATCCTCTCCCAAGAGCACAGTAGCATGAATTTATCTGGTGAGCCAGTTGATGTGCCAGAAACACAGAGGGCCAGCCCTGAGCTGTTAAGATCCATAACAAATACATTGCAATATGGAAAAGAACAAGCTCTGGATAGCAAGGGTGTATTGGTAGGATGTTAGACCAAAGGGAACAGGCCCTTGGGCTAAGGAACAGCTGGGATAGATGCCTATGGAGAAAGATGAGGGATAATGGGAAAGGGGAAAAGGGATTCTCAACCAAAGGAGAAAAGGGATATAGACTTTAAACCAGTCTCAATCCAGGAGGTAGGAATAGTAAAGAGGAGGGAGAGTAGGACCAAAGGCAGAATTTGTTTGTTTCACAGTTTTGCTAGGCCTAGCCCTGAATGTGCTCCAGGAATATTTTATTTTGTTGCTATTATTGTTTCTGTTGCTAATTTTAAAAAAAAAGAAAGAAAAGAAAAAAACTGAATAAATCTAACAGACTGAATTAAATACTACATTTGAACTATACATGGAGGGCACCAAGCATGGGAAAGCAAGGCAGGAAGGGCAGGAACAAATTGCAAGAATCTAGGCTTAGAGAGTACAATGAGGCCAAAGGTCAAGATAGAGCAGTAAGCTGAAGCCAGCCAGCAGTCAGGAGCCATTGACAGAAGGCAGTGGTCAAGATTCAACCATTGATCAAAGCCAGGATAGCAGAACAAAGTGCAAGGGAAAAGCTGACCTTGACACTAAGGTACATCCTGTTACTGGCAGTTATATTCATTCTGTTAGGTATAAATATTTGGGTTCTCAGAGGTTTTCATGGGCCTCAATATGAGTCAACAGTATGGCATGGCAGTCAAAAGTGCTACATCTAAATAGAATTATGCATCCCACTATACTCTGCAATGGTCAGAACCCATCTGGAGCACTACATCCAGATGCCACATTTTAGGAAGGAAATTGATCAACCGGAGAGTGTTCAGCAGGAGGCAATAGAGTTAGGGAAAGGTCTTGAGATCATGCCATATTAGGACTCGTTCAAAGATCTGAAAATGGTTATCCTGGAGAAAAAGAACATAGGTGGGATATGATAGATCTATCTTCATGTATTTGACTAGCTGTTGTATGTAAGAGGGATTAGATAGAGAGAAACAAAGCATTGGACTGATTCTATACAAATGAGTACTCTTCATTATATTAATAATAATAAATGACTGAATGGCTTTACATGGCCAAAAAACATTTTATCGCCAGACGGTCAGCCTCCTGGTAATAGATTTCTTTGTGATGAGCCAGGCTAGTCCTCAGAAAACAGACTCAGTATGTTCCCAGAGCTATAGTCAAAGACTTTCTAGCATGGCAGAACCTGACAGAGCTTGAGATTGGCTAGCCTAGAGTGGGAGAGACCAGGGTCATTTCTACATAATGATGAAGAATTGGAGAAGTTTTGTGAAATTGCAGGACCTCCTGGAAGAGACTGGTAACACATAAATTTGGTATGTATATCAGTAAGGCAAGATTCATGACCTTGAAGATGACCATAAACATGCCTGTATAGTTTAGAATTGCAAAGTATAAAAGATTCTATAGGTAGAAGGCAGAGGAAGTATGACATTTATTTAGACACCAGAGGATCAAATCCCAGAACCAGTAATTCCAATTCAATATAGCGGTAATTGTATTCCAAAACCAGTAAGTTCCACCTTAATGTAACAATGAGGAAATTATAATATAGTATTACAGCAAGGAACCAAGTCATCCTGTAACCTTCCCCCCTGCTGGGGCCTTCCTGTGAATACTCATGAATCCCAACTGTCTGTTTGCCTGAGTTCCCTCCCCCCTCAATTCTCTGGTCTCCACAGCTCCCTAGTTTCCGCTCTCTGCTCTGCACTCTTTCTACAATTCTGTCGACTCAGAGTTCTCTCTCCTTCTCCTTGGCCTGAAATCTGAATTCTTAATGGCTACCTTCTGGGTATATACATACTCTTTTTAGGGCCTGAGGACTTCATGCCCAGTCAAGTAAAGAGTGTAGTCCTGGGGCTTAGTGCCTGGTAAATAAAGAGTGCAGGCCTGCCTACAGACAAACCTCTAATCAAGCTTCCCTCAACTGGCCCCACCTGAGATCTATTGAATGGGCAAGAAAGGTTTTTAATCACTGATTGGCACCACAGTATATCCTTCCACACAGTGAACCAAATGAATGAAGACTGTCTATTGCCCAGATTTCAATATGCATTTGAATGAATGTCCACCTTATAGAACTTATCCCATAGTACATATATCTGGTATTGGAGATAGATGCAAATACAGTGGAAAATGAGCTGGGCCCAGAATTGAAAAGAAGAAGAGTGTGTAGCATTGCTTCTAGGAAATTATAAAACACTTCTAAGCTTATAAAACACCCTAAACTTCCCATAACAGCAAAGGCCTATCTTTTTAATACAGACTAGATGCTAGATGACAAGGAGACCTTGAAACACCACTGTTTCTGAAGAACTAAAGATGAGCATCAAAGACAAAGCCACATAGTAAATGGATTTGTAGCTGAGTATGCTACACTATATATTAAGTGAGAAACCCTGAAAAAGAATAAGAGTAAAGAATATCAGCAGGGGGCAGCTAGGTGGCATAGTGAGTAGAGCACCAGCTCAGAAGGACCTGAGTTCAAATCCAGCATCAGACACTTGACACACTTATGCTGTGTGACCTTGGGCAAGTCACTTAACCCCAATTGCCCTGCCTCCCCCCCTCCCCCAAAAAAAGAATATCAGCAGGAATTTTGTAACAGAAAGGGAAGATGGTTTGGTCATGTGGCAAGAGCAAGATGGACAGTTAGAGTGCTCTTGTGATATTGGGAGATGGCCAGGAAGGCTTCTAGCACATTGGGTAGACTTCCTGTAATGAAGTTTCGGAAGAATCTGGATGGGCTACGTGGAATGAGCAAGTATGTGTAGATTGTGATCTCCATTGTTAAAGGGAACTCCCAAGCTGATGAAATCAGAGATCCATTTGAGCATTTCAATGAACAAACAAAACAGCATTTATTGAACATTTACTATGTACTAAACATTGTGTTAAGTTGTACAGGGCAAATAGAAAAAACGATTAGTCTTTAGGGTATGGTAATACATCTTCATCCCTATAACTTCCATTGATAAAACCATATCTGCTTTAGACTTTTAATTATGTTTTGATTAAAGTTTTATTTTTTAACAGAAATCTATTTTCTTTCCTGCCTACCACTTAACCCCATTAAAAAAAGGGGAAAAACCAATTCATTATAACAAATATCCATAGTCAAGCAAAGCATATTCCTTCATTGGTCACATACAAAAACTACATGTCTCATTCTGTACCCATTTATTACCTCTCAGGCAGGAGGTAGATAGTATCCTTCATTATGGGTCCTCTGTATTCCTGGATTGTCATTGCCATTCATCATAGCTCTTAGAACTTTCAAAGTTGTTTGTATTTACAGTGTTATTATATATAAATTGTTCTCCTGGTCTTGCTAATTTCATCCTTCATCAGTTTATACAAGTCCTCAAAAGTCTTTGTTTTGGTATTAATATTATAATATTAATTGTTGATCTGGTCCTGCTCACTTCCCTCTACAACTTTAAATAACTCTGAAATCATATTTTTCCTCATTTCTTATAATACGACATTAGCCCAACAAGTAAATTATGGCATACAAATGTGATACTTTACATGGATGGTGAACCATTTGAAAATACCAAAAACTTTGTATTGAAAACTTTCTGTTCTGGATCATTGGTGGTTGTGGCTGTGGAGGAAGGAGTTATGAGCACTGGGGAGCCTTTTACTTTGTTGTGCTTCTTCATGGGTTGTTTAGGAGTATCTAGCAGGAAACAGGGTTGATGGGTCTAGGGATGCCTCCACTAGGGGTGTGAGGGAAAGTCAAGATGGTGACAGTGGTTTGTCCTACCTTGAATATGCTACCTTTGCCATTCACTCAGCGTTCCCTCCAGCTCTGTTGGCTCACCTGCCAATCTATGGCACTTGGTCTAGAAATTGGTGTTAGTGGTGGTAAGGGTGATGGAGCTTTGTCTTTACAAACGTTGCATTGCCACCACTGCCACCACCATCACCACCATCATCATCATCATTATATATCACTTTAATATTTGAACTTTGTGTACATTCTGATTTGCTTTGAACAACAACTCCGCAAATTAGATGCTATTCTTAACCTTATTTTACAGTTGAGGGAACTGAGCCACACAATGATTAATTGATTTACTCAGGGTCACGCAGCTAGTCAATGTCTGAGGCAGGATTTGAACCCAGGTCTTTTTTACTCCAAGTCCAGTGCTCTATGTACCACCCCCACTATCTTTCTATATCTACTGTACAAATAAAAAAATAGGAAACTGATTCGTGGGTTTGTTAACAGCTCTTTCCTGCTACAGAAGTTGGTACATATAATAGGAAGCTTCGTGGAAGAATACAAATTTTGCCATCTCAAAACATTGTCTGACAGAGACCTTAACAGAGATTTTCCAATAATTATTAAAAGGAAGACATTTCATAGTTTAACAATAAAGAAGATAAATGAAGAAAAGTTGAAGCAATTACCTTTCTCACCCAGTAAAGTACCCAACTCTGAACACTTGACCAGACCACCAGAAAAGTCTAGGCACCCAGAGGTATGTGGACAGGGATGTGCTAGAACCAGCTTATACCAACTCAACAAAGTCAATTGTTAAATTTTCAGTGCAAACACTTACACCTCAGAAACTGGCAAACGTTACCCATCGAGACTTGATTTACTGTCCTATTAACTGTCTAGACTTAAGAAAGTGATAGAGGAAAATGGCAATGATGTAGATTAAACTTTAAAATGTGTAATTTACACATTTTTTAAAAGAGAGCTGGTTGTTAAAACGTTTATCAGCATGCCCCTGTATGTGGATACCCATGAAAGGAATCCTCTCAGGAGAGGGTACATTTGAGAGAATACCAAAATGAGTATATAAACTGGAGTAGCGTGCCTTAAAAAGAACGGCTTTTTCTTCATCAGCCATAGTATTTTGCACTCAATGTATGAAAAGTTGAGAATTTAGATATTACATCTATATAGTATTTGAGGTTAACATAGACTTAAGGTAAATGCAAGTAAAATTCACTGTACAACATTCTAAGCAACATGTTTCCAGAATTTCTTTCTTTCATGTGCTCTATTTCTAAAACCCCACCACATTCAACTATAATGTCACTTTAAACTTGAACTTGATACATATGAAAGTCTAAGAAAGAACTTGATCAGAAGAAAGGATATTCATGATGTCATGGTTGTTCTTCATAGCAAAATTACAAGGGATTAGATAGCTAGAATTACCTTTTTTTCACATGCTTCAAGCATCCAAGGAGTTTGGAGCCAACTGCTGATAGAAATAGAAGAATCCTTGATTGCTCTTTAAATGTCTTCTTTAAAAAAAAATAGCTGAGAAGAAAATTAGGAAATCAGCAGATGAATAAGGAAAACACATAATGAATGCATGGCACTGTTTTGGGTACAAGTGTGACTCACCTAACAGAAAAATTATTACTGAAAAGATGGCTATAAAGCAAATTTCCATAAATCAACATTGACTTTCATTATGAAATTCGACATCATAGACTCTTGTGGGATTTCAGAATTGGAAGATATCCTAGAGGTTGTTCTTTAGTAGATGTAAAAACATGAGGCCCAGAACACTGAGGCAATTTTCCCCAAAGGTATACAAAAGTATCATCTCCATGATTCATTATAGTTTGGAAGTAACACTGTGTTCTCAAAGACTATGGAGTAGAGTTCCTGCTCTGGCTAAATGTACCAAGCTGGAAAGATGCAAATATGGTCCTTGCAACAGACCATGTGTCTGCTATCCAAGCACCAGACTTAATAAGTTCAAAAATGCTCATCACTAGTAGGGTGACCACTAATTGATAAATTTGCTTGTGCGTGGTGATCCATGGAATGGACAAAATGGTCATTAGTCCAGTGTGGCCATCTTTCATTTTTACCTAGTGGAGAAGCTCTTTCCTTCCTTACCTCCCTCCCTACTTCTTTCCTTCCTTTTTTCTTCCTTCCTTCCTTCCTCCCTCCCCTCCTCCCTTTCTTCTTCCTTCCCTCCCTCCTTCCCTCCTTTCCTTCCTTCCTTCCTTCCTTCCTTCCTTCCTTCCTTCCTTCCTTCCTTCCTTCCTTCCTTCCTTCCTTCCTTCCTTCCTTTTCCTTCCTTCTTCCCTCCCTATAACCACCTGCCTCCTCTCCCTCTTTCCCCTCCCTCTGTCCACATAGGGCAGGGTTGTTCAACCTTAGGTCATCTTAGGGCCGCATTAAAATAAAATAATTATTCCAGGGCCGCACCCAGAATAAAAAATACAGTACACTAGTAGAAAGTGGGGGAATGTGCATCATCAGTATTACAGACAAAGGTGCAATGCACGAAAACAAACACAGAACAACAAAGCGACAACACAACAGTATAAAGATAGGTACATACTGACTAGTGTG
>CM053626.1:55297115-55331349 GCA_028646595.1 Phalanger gymnotis | reverse complement strand
CAATTCCATACAAATTATTATTTTATTTTTTCGCTCTTGAAAGTTAAAACGCACAGGCAGGCTGCATATGTGGCCTATGGACAGCCCTGATATAGGGTATCATAACCTTACCTGAGTGTACTCTGCCCAAAGGAATGTAAATTTTGATCACTGAAACCTCAAAAGATATCCTGGAGTTTATGACCTAGATTTCTTTTTTAAGGACCAGGCTTAAAACCAAATCACTCACTCTGGCTCTCACTGGTTTGCCCACAATAAGACTCAGCCCATGCCTCATTTGGTCATTGCTTAGGCTCTGGTGGCTCAGAATGAGTGTAAATAGCAATTGTATCTCTTTTGGCCAGAAACCCTGACGGTCTTCCCCTCCTAGATTATTATTTTTTTATTAGGTGAAAGAGGTCATTCTTTGTCTCATTTATTCTTGCCTAGGCTTAGTCACTGAATGGGCATTGCCTCAGACAATCTGAGACCTGGGAAAGACCTTAGCTTAAAAAGACCAAAGTTTCCCATTGCATGCCTGGCCGTCTCCAGTCATCTTGATCTATATTTCGCCACTGGACCCAGATGGCTCTGGAGGAGACAGTGAGGCTGGTGACTTAGCACAGCCCTGCCTCACTTAAATCCAATTCATTTACAAGTCATGATATCACTTTCCTGAAATCATGGTCCTCTTCAAGAATGAAGGACAAACAAGAACAACAAGTGGAAAAGAAGAGAAAAGGTAATTAGAATTACAGTGATTTCAGTAATCACAATAACGTTAAGATTATCTATTAACATCAATTGACTATCTGGTGCTCTAAGTCTGATTTTTGTCTAATGACAAACAAGTTTACATATTCCTAGAGGTAATGAAACATATTTATTGAAATTCTGTATAGAAATTAAAGCAAAAGACATAAAGAAGTTAGAGCTAAGTGAAAGGACATTTTGAACATTCTTCTTGGAGAAATGAATAAGTGGACTTGGTTTCAGCCTAAGTCTAATGGCAAGAAAAAAGGTAATTTTATAAAAAGTAAATGCAAATGTAAGATAAGTTAAAGGTAAATTTCACATAAAGTAAATATGAGATACTAGAAGTATGACTAGATAGCAGTTCCTCTTTAAAAGTTCTATGAATTGAAAGCTTTATATAAATAAACAGTGGTATATGGCAAGCAAAAAAAAAATATTAGATTCATAGACCACATTAGGAGAAATACTCCAGTCTGCCCTGATTGGCCTGTTTGGTATAAGTATTGTGCTCAGGCTGAGACACCATATTTTAGGAATGTTATAGAAAAGATGGCTACAACCAGAAGATAGTGAGATAGTGACAAAGAAGGTGAAGGACTAGAGACTGTCTTATGAGGATAATTGAAGGAAATGGATAGGTTTGGCCTGACTCAGAAAGGATATGATCATTAATCTTCCAGTATTTGAATGGTTGTCCTATAGAAGAGGGACGGGGCTTGTTCTGATTGAGCCCAAATGGTCCAAACTAGGAGAAGCAGGTAGAAAAGTTGAGAGATGTAAGTTTTGGCTTGATGTAAGGAAAAACTTCTTAACAATTAGAGCCATCCAAAATTAGAGTGGGCCACCTCAAGAGACAGGGATCCATTTTTCACTACACAGCTTCAAACCAAAGGTGAATTGTATACTTCTTGGGGATATTGTCAGAAGGATTCCCATTCAGATACAGGTTTGACTAGATGGCCTCTGAGGCCCTTTCTACTTGGTGATTCAGCAATTTTGTGATTCACTACAGGACACAGGGTGTTCTGACTATCTACATGGGTTCCCAACTTTCAAAACATTAGAATATACAAAAATGTAGCTCTGAACAATGCTGGACATAATTATATGTTTTTTTTGTGATGATTCAGAAAGCATTTCAAGATTTCACAGTGCCTCAGGAGTCATCCTCATGAATATCAAATACAAACTGTGAGTCTTCGAAGGACTACTTAACAAAATGCTGGATAAACCAGCTTCTACTTTATTTTCTTTAAAAACTCCATGATTTTAATGTCTTTATTCTAAATGTACTTATTTTGTTTTTCATACCTTTGTTTCCCTCTCCAACAGGGCTATTTTGTAGCCTTAGTAAATTCTTTATGGAAAATGCCAGCTTATATTCCTGACCAACCTGGGGCTAAGCATCAATAAAAGATCTTTCTTGTGATAACTGTCAGTAGTAATTTCTGAGAAATGTAACCAAGAAGCTTTGAGTCTGAGGGAACCTGGGATGCCTAGCACAATCTTCTGCTTGAGTTATGAATCATTTAAGTGGGAGATCCCTTTAAGTGAGCTATGCCTGTGAGTACAAATGTGAAGTTAGAATTGCAATATAAACCTTTATTAGGGAGAACTAGGAATATTCCCATTTAATAGTTAAGAATACTTGAAAACACCACACCCAATGCCCTCATTTGAAATAAAAAAAAATACATGTAAAAAGACCTCTTGGGGGAAAAATTGGGTGTTCGAAAGTATTGTACAAAATGTTGGAAACTGATAGATGGGAGGGCTTTTTCAGCTCCTATGACTCCCCTGTGATATGTTTTGTTTTTAATTAGCTCAAGAACAGGTTGTCATTGCCAGAATGAATATATTGCAGAGCAGGCTAAATTAAAACAGCAAAATTAACACCTTCAATTCAATTCAATATGCAGTCATTGAGTTCCTCCAATATATGTCCCTCACACTCAGGTAGGCTCTGTAGAGGACTACAAATTTAAAAAAAAAAACAGGTGGAGTAGGAAACATGCTCACTTATCTTCAGAATGCTTTTAATCTTGGAGGAAATAGGATTTTTATACTTGGACATTTAGATAAAGAGACTTTAGAGTCCATCCGACCATCTGTCTATCACTGTTGAACTGCTCCTCCCCACATGGACCACATCCCACCACATCTGACCTGAGAAGGGTTCTCCCCTCCATCTTTCCATCTCTCCATAATGAAACTCCTTTCCTCCATCGCCACTTGATTAAATGTGTTTTGTTAGGATAAATAACTTTTATTAGAATGTTAAGCTCCTTAAAGGCAAGGACTATCTCACTCTCTCTATTTAAGATAGATAGATAGACAGACAGACAGACAGACAGATAGATAGATAGATTGATAGATAAGTAGACAGACAGACAGATAGATAGATAGAGAAATATAGATACAGATCGTATAGCACTTAGCTCAGTGTTTTTCATTCTTTCATTCATTTATTCCAACACCCCCATTTTGCAGATGAGGAAATTGAGGCCTAAAAGAGTTAAGTGACTCATCTATGGCCACATAGGTATCAAGTTGCAGAGTCAGGATTCCTCTGGCTCCAATTCCAAGTCTTTCCTTTATACTACACTGACCAATACAAGGCAGTAGAGAATAAGGAATTACTGAGTACCTACAGTGTGTGAGATATTGTTTCTAAGCTCCATGAGGAAAGAGAGGTGCATGAGATGTTACTTAAGTCAAGAACACAGGGCAATTGATCCTATTATAGGGCAGGGATGGGAAGGCAAAATTTGCCATCGATATCCCCAATAAATACTTCAGCCACTTTCATGCACAGAGCAGATAAGAGGAGGGATTTCTCAGGCCTTTGGGTTGGTATTTAGGCTGACCTGTTACAATGTGGAGTTCTCTTATCAGTACTTTGGAGGGAGGGAAGGAGAAAGAACCAGTTTCTGGTGAAACCATGTAACTAAATAAATAGTAGGGTTCTGTGGAGCAGTGCATTTCCATTTGTTTCTATGTGTTCTATATAGCCCAACAGAGGGTACAGTGAGATTATCTCCTCCTTAGTTCTAGGTGCTATGCCTCCCTTAATGCAGTCTAAAATCTTATTAGCCTTTTTTCACTGCAATATCACACTATTGACTCATATTGATCTTACAGTTTAATCCAATAAGCCTGTATTAAACACCTTTATAGGCTCTGAGGATCTTTATCCCAACTTCCTTTTACACTGACACATCAGGTCCCCCAGAATAAGGCTAGCTACAGCTCTTCCGGGAGGGTTCGAAGGGTGTTCCTGAGAGGTAAGTGCTTCTAATAGATACTCTAATTCCCTGAGGAGATGTCCTAATTGCACAGACTCAAGGCCCTGTTCCTCTCTGTTCTTCTCATTGTCAATTATAGTTAGTACCTCTCTTATGTCATCAATTCACCCAGTGATTAGCACCCTAGAATCATTTGACCAATTAGCTTTTACTGAAGGATGTTTATTGAGAAGATAAAGCAAGAACAGAAGTGCAAACTCATCTGCCTTCAACAGGGCCATGCAAACCTACATCCAGAGTCAGAAACAAGGCTGTGTTCTCACAGCAGTTTCCTGGAAGAAAGGTGAGGGATAATAGGCCACTAGTACTACTTTTCTCGGTAACAGCAAGGCCGTGTGTTTGTGGCTTCATATCTGAGATCCCTCAACTACCCAGAGGCCTGCAGCATAGAATCTTCCTCACTTAAAAGCAACTGAACAGGAAAGAAACTGAATTACCCCTATGGGAGTATTTTACACACACACACACACACACACACACACACACACACACACACACACACATACACACATACACACATACACACCACCACCACCACCACCACACTTCTAACATAGCATTCAGTCCAAAAGGCATGCAGGAAGTAGATCAGAAATAGTCATAGACACCTGCATATATTGTGAGGTTGATTATAGCAGGCAAAACCCTAAAGAACGGGACTCCCATGAACTAGTTTCCAATTTTATCTATTAGGTGTGAGACACTGATAATATGGTAGGAAAAAATTATTTTTAAAGGCCACAGCCTCATGGGTTTTACGTTTTACCAGCCAGAGATAAGTATAGAGATACATACAGAGATAAATTCAAAGTATATGAAAAGTAAATACAAATAATTGGAGAAATCATAGAAGGTTTTATGAAGGATGTAACACCTGAGCTGAACCTTGAAGAAAGCCAAGGATGGAGGGAGGCATCCTTTGCTAAGTAATATCATGTTTAAGAAATATATTCATGTTCAAGTGATAAATAGGCCATTTTGGCTGGATCATCATGTATATAAGGGGGAATAATGTAAATTCAGCCTGGAAAGTTCTGCTAGAATAAAATTGTGAAGGCTTTAAATGCCAAACAGAGGAATTTGTATTTTAATGCTAGGGTCAATAGAAACCAACTGAAGTTTCTCAAGCAGGATAGTGGCATGGTCAAACCTGGGCTTTAAAAATACCAACTGGGCAGCATTGTGAGGGATGGATTTGAGAAAAAAATACTGGAGGGAATGAAACAATGAGAGACTGATGGAAAGTGGTAACATGTTCGCGCAGAGAAGGGAACAAATGTAAGAGCTGTTAAAGAGGTAGAAACAAGAAAGCTTGGGAGCTGGTTGGATCAGGGGATGAAGAAGAGTGAAGAATTAAGAATGATTTTGTATGTGAACCTGGTCTTTAATAAAAATGGAGAAATGAAGAGAGGCAGATTGAGGAGAAAGAATGAACTTTGTTTTGGACACACATTGAGTTTGAGATGCCTACCGAATGTCCAAGTGGAGATGTACTACACGTATTTGGTAATGTTGGAGTGAAGATCAGGAAAGAGACTAAGGGTTGGTTATAACGGCATCTGCAAATGGACGATAATTGAATCCATGGGACCTGGTAAGATCATTGAGGTATGTATATGGAAAGAAGCAAAAAGGATCCAGGGCCTCAGGCATTCACCCTAAAACGCATACAGCTGACACACCTGAAACCTTCCTTATGCAACATCTTCCCCTCAGCATGGGAGCTCCTTGAGGGCAGGGGCAGTCGTAATTTTCTATGTGTGCCCCTAGAGCTTAGCATAGTGTTTTGCACACAGTAAGCACCTAACAAGTACTCTAATCATTCATTCATTCAAACACACTATGGGGACAGATGTAAATGATGATCTAGCAAAGGAGACTGAGAGGGAGAAGTCAGACAAATAGGAGAAGGAAGAGAGTACAGTTTCTCAAAAGCCCAGGGAAGAGAGCTCATACAGCAGGAATGAGTAAACAGTAGTGAATGTCAGAGTAGTCAAGAAGAGGTGGCTAATTTCAGCAATTAAGAAAGTCTTAGTAACCTTGGAGAGAGCCGTTTCAGTGCAGGTGGCTTTGGAAGTCTGATGAAAAAGCAGAAGCAATGAGAGTCAATAACTTTTTCAAGGAGCTTGGCACTGGAAGAGAGGAGAGTGTTGGACGGTATTTGCAGTTCACTAAAATTCCAGATCTTTTTCACAAATGAACTACATGTCTGCCTCCTTCCCCCATCCCCCAATCTTGTTCACATTATCTAAACACTTTTATCTTATTTTGAAATGGAAAATTCAATTTAACAAAAATGACACATCCAAAACACAGTGATATTATCTCTTCACCTTGAATGTATCTGAAGTGTCATTGAGAATATAAAGACAAAAACAAAACATTCTCTATGCTCTAGGACCTTACCTTCTACTGGGGTATGATGAGGGAGGTGGAGAATTACAATATTCACACAGATAAGTAAATACAAAGTCATTTCAGATGGGAATAAGCCTTGATAATTGGGAAGATCTGGAAAGACCTCACAGTAGAAGTAACCCTTGGGTTAAACCTTGAAAGAAGCTAATGATTCAAAGAGATGAAGAAGGAGTGCATGCCAGGCATGTGGGACAGCCTGTGCAAAGAAACAGATGGAAGATGGAATATCCAACTTGGTGAACTGCTAGTAGGGGTCAGCTGGAATGTGGAGGATATGATGGCAATAATGAAAAGTAAGTCTGAAAGGGCAGGTGGGAGCCAGAAAAATAAAAACCTTTGACTCATTTAGGACTGTATTAGAGAGATTGCATCACGAGCAGCTAATAGGGGAAGTCAATTGCTTGCTAATGTCTCTAGCTATCAGAAAATATAAAAATGAGGACCTACTTTGCCTTCTGCTGAGCAGTGTTTAGACTCACTGCTATGAACGGAGCTACAAAGACTGACTTGAGATATTTATAATTTACGGAATATTTAATGCTTTTTCATCCGTGTCTATCTATGTGGTAGATTGAGAATTTGTGAGAATTAGTATACCAAATGACTGATGTTCAAAGGAACACCATTATCCCCATCCCAAATAAAAAAAAGAGCCTTGATGGAATGAGCATCATGAAGGCAAGAAAGGGGAGGGTTAAGGAATATAAGTAAACATTTACATGCATATGTATATATGCATGTGTATGCATGTGTGTATATATGTGTATATGTGTGTATGTATATTGAGTGTGTGTGTGTGTGTGTGTGTGTGTGTGTGTGTGTGTGTACACACATATGGGATTAGAGCCAAGTAAACTAAAGAAGATATAGAAAGGAAAAGACAGCTGAATTCATACTTGGGGATTGATAGTTGTTTTTTTTTTCCTCTCCCTAGACCACTTACTTCCCTTTTGCTTCCTAATAATGTCAGTTTCATATCTCACATATCTAGCCCCATGGTAAAAAGCAGACAAATGACATCATGACTCCAAATACTGGCATCTAAATAGTTTATTTTATTCTTGAGCTTGGAAGGACTGAACTTCCCTTGTACAGATAAAGTCCTCTTTGGCAGAGGTCTGAAGGTTTCACAGAGAAAGGTATCCTTCAACTAAATAAAAACTGTTTGCTTATCTACCCCTAATTAGGATAATATAATCTCTTGTCTATATGATCGATGGCACCTGAGTGGACAATTACAATTAATTGTGTAATTTCAGCAAATTGAGATTGAAATCATAGATTAGTCCAAGATCACCATTTAATAATACCCATTCTGCTCTGGCACTGTGCCTCTCCTCCAACCAGCTTCAGATGATTTTTCAATATTATTTCATTGGTTTCCAATGATTTTCACAACATAAGGTGGAAGGTACTTTATTTTACAATACTGGAAATTCCTCCTTTCCACCCCAGTGCTTTCCTGGCTATAGTGACTATCCACAGTAGCACGGAATTAAGGAAAACAGATTCTTGTCCCCTAGATCTACAGGCATCTCTTTTCACTTTTATATAATCCTTGGTGACAAAGTGAAGTGCCAACTGAATTGACTTGAAGGGTCTTTAGAAAGTGACGAATCAGCAATAGACTGACATATACCCAGATTAAGGCATCAAAAAGTGAGATGTGGACAACTTTACTATGGGCTGAGCATACTGGCAAAACACAAGGCAAGAAAAACCAAGAGCTTCCAGTCATTCCCAAGTATGTTTCCTGGTTGGAATATACAAACTACCAGTTGGTTGACTGCCAAACCAGAAAATGGAATAAAGAGACCAAATTTGAGTTCATACTAAAGTTCTTTAGATCTTTATGTCTTTGACCTACCATGGTCATGAAGATTGTATATAAGACCCAGTTCATGACTAGAGAAGACAGGAGTCTTACTCGCAAGAAAATTACATCTAAGCATAAATGAATTATATAGCACATTAAGCGGCATAGACATTTATTATATAAATAATAGCATTTACATATTTTTTCTTTCTCATGCTTTTCCCCTTTTGTTCTGATTCTTCTTTCACAATGTGACTAATGTGGAAATCTTTAATATGATTGTACATGTATAGCCTATATCAGATTGCTTGCTATCTTGGGGAAGGGAAAGGGAGGAGAGGGGAAATTTAGAACTCAAAATCCTATAGAAGTGAATATTGAAAACTAAAAATAAATAAATAGGTTTTTTTTAGAAAAATAGCATTTATATAAGGCATTTTGGTTTTCAAAGCACTTTGCCTGTTATCTCATTTGGTCTTCATAATAATCCTGTAAAGTCAGTGCTATTACCAGATATATAGAGATTATATTATATATCTATTGTGTATGTAGACATATACGTACGCACATACATATATATATACACACATATACATATACGTGCATGTGTATATATATATAATTCCTATAGATTAGGAAACTACCACAGAGAGATTCATCACTGGCCCAGAGTTGTATATATCCAATAAGTGTCTGAAACAGGATCTAAATTCAGATCTCTCTGGCTTCAGGTTCAATCCTTTATCCACTCCTCCCATCTTGCCACATATATAAACATTACTATCCAATTTAAAGGAAGGAAGACCACTGTGACTAGCTTTGTGAAACATTGAGGAGGTCAAATAATTGGGGTCCTGCTCTGGACATCCCATCACTTCCTTCAGCAAAGAACTAGAGATTATACCCACAGGAAAATTGATTGAAGGAATAGGCACATTTACCCCAGAGAAAGGAAGATTCTTAAAGAACAAGACAGCTCCTTTAAGTAGCTGAGGGACTCTTCTGTGGAAAGGGGGATTGTATTTGGTTTTTTTAGCCTCAGGGGACAAAACTAGGAGCAATGGTTAGAAGTTGCAGAAAGAGCTATCTAAAAATGGATAGATTAACTCAGGAGATGTTGGATTTGTCATCAAGGAGATGTAGCTGGATAACCATTTGGCAGGGATGTATATAGAACATTGTTCTTCAAATATAGCTGGACTAGAAGGCTTATGAGGTCCCTTTTAAACTATGAATTAAAGTAATTGCAATTCTAGGTTCCAACTAAACCTACTCATAAGCCATAGTTAACATTAGATGACAAGGCAATGTCATTAGGGATGGAGATAGGATCACAACATCTAAGTAGCTAACTGGATGGGTAGGATGTATGAGTGAATTAATGGACCCCTAACTCCTTGCTGCATCACAAGTAATAGAGGGTAGGTACTAAATATGTTAATTACTGTTGTTCAGTGATTTCAGTCCATCAGATGCTTTGTGACTCCATTTGGGGTTTTCTTGGCAAAGATACTAGAGTGGTTTGCTATTTCTTTCTCCAGCTCATTTAATAGATGAAGAACTGAGGCAAACAGGATTAAGTGACTTGCCTAGGGTCACACAGCTAGTAAATGTCTGAGGCCAGGTTTGAACTCACAAAGATGTGTCTTTCTGACTCCAGGCCCTGTGCTCTATGCACTGAGCCATCTAGCTACCAATGATGTTAATGCCCATTTGCAAAATATATGCCATGACCTTGCAATGCAAGAGATTCAATTCAATTAACATTATTCCATGCAGTCTAACCTAGACGCTAGGGGGTAAAAAGACAAAAATTGCACTGCCCTTGGGCTGAAAGGGTTTACATTCTGCTAGAGTGGCATGATATGTATTCAAGTAAATGCAAGATGAGGCAGAGATCCGCGGTATTGTTAGAAGAGCAGAGCAGACAAACCATGAAGCAGACAAAATTCAGATATCTGCTTTTGAGCCAATGTGTTAAGCAGCAGGAGGTGGGGGGAGGGGAGGAGAGAAGCAGAACCCTGCAAACAGGATAAATAAAGACTACACATCTGCTGAACAGAAAGGATTGTGGTCAGGCATCTGTCTTGTGGCCCACACATGCAAACCACGAGCAACAACCCTGTCATCTTTGAACACTGGGGGTAATGATTTAGAGCATTATCAATACAAAGGCCAAAGGCCTGGAGAGCAACAAACGCTCTCTTCTGTTGTCTGATCCTCCACATCACCAGAATGATGATGAGGGGAAGTTTGTATAGCTTCTGGTTGAGCTAACCCCTGGCTGTGGAAAAGGATGATCGGCAGAAGACCTTTCCGGGAAATTCATTCTGAACTTAAAAAGGCAAGTATGCCCCTACTGAAAGTCTGTGAACACAGAAATAGCCAGGCAGGCTTGAGGGCGTGGCTAGCTATTTAAGCATGTAAGTACATATTTAACACTCCATAATTAAGCACCTAATTGGGCACTTAAAATTCAGTGGTGTATCTGCATGCATAATCATCATTTTTTAAAGGCACTTGGTAATATTTTGTCCTCTATTTCCAACAATCAAACGGATTTGGAAATCACTTTTCAAAAATCCTTCTGTTTAAAATGCCTTTGCATAAACAATTTAAGCAAACACACTACCACCCAATAGTAAAAAGCATGCAAACAACACCACATTTTAAATGAAAATTATGGAATAGTTTTAAGAACATCTGGAACTATGGAAATTGTTTATAACATAGCCTAAGCAGAGTTTTATAAACAAGTCTTTTCATACTAAAGTATCTGTGATTTCCACAGGGAATTAGGGAATTCCTACCACTCACTGAGGCAGCACAAGGCAACTAATAGATAAATCTTGGAGAGTCGAATCAGAGACACATTAAAGGTTAGGTGACTTGAGCAGTGTCTTAGGTGAGTAAGTGTGGGATGGAAGATTTGAACTCAGTTTTTTTTATAATTCCAAGTCTTGTACTTTATTCCAGTCTTCTTGCACACTGGCCTCCTTGCTGGTCCATAAATAAAACACTCTGGTCTCTGGGTGTTTTCTCTGGCCATGCCCCATACTCCTTCCTCAACTCCACCTTCTGGTTTCCCTGGCTTCCTTTAAGTTCCAACTAAAATCCCATCTTCCACGGGAAAATTTTCTCAACCCCTCTTAATTCTAGTGCCTTTCATCTTTTAATTATGTCGTATTTAGCCTATATATGGCTTGTTTTTCTCCCCCATTAGGTTGTGAGTTCCTTGAGGGCAGGGACCATCTTCTGTCCCTTTTTCTACCTCCAGTACTTAGCACAATATGTGACATATAATAGGTGCTTAATAAATGTTTATTGACTGACTATTCACTATACATGACTACCTCTCAATTCTCATAAATTCAGAAATACAGACACACAATCATTATGTAAGTGTGTGTGTGTGTGTGTGTGTGTGTGTGTGTGTGTGTGTGGAGTCACAACTTTATGCTGGCCCATAAAAGGCCACCGGTATCCTCGTTTGGAAAATGAAGCTAATAATACTTTCATTACTAGATTCATAGGGTTCTTTTATTCACATGCAAACACACACATGTATTCATAATGGTCTTCCATAATAATCCATAACCAATAGGTTATGTTTTTGGGTTTTTTGATGTTTTGTAGACAGAGCTCCACAAATGTTTGTTTGTTCATTCATTGTTCAAACACAGGTAAAAGTCCCATGGGATGGGCAAAATTTATCAGTTGGGATATGCATAGTGGGGGGATACTGAAATCTATGTGATGACAAATCCATTGGAATACTAAGAGTTAACAAATTCATATTCCTCCACCCACAACCTCTCATCTGAAGTCTTTTAAGGTCAACAACATGCCAGATAATTAGTTGGATTTAGGAGTCCAGTCCCCGGACATGGAGTAGAATGCATCTATGTGGCATGCTTTGGATTTATCAGCGAGGTACTCAGGTCAACAGAGCTGACTGATTGTGTTTCGATCAATTTATCATGCACATTTATTAAGCACTTAAGGTGGTCTATGCATTATGTTGAGCACTGATAACATGAAGACAAAAACACAAATCAAGGTACTTAGGTTCTAATAGGGGAGTGATGACCAGGGAAAGGAGTATGAGTTAGAAGAGTTACAGGAATGCTGAGTTGAAGTATAGGTCAGGCAATCAACACATCCTTTCCAGAAACAATGGCTTATATTACTATGACTAAAGGAAGAGGTAGAAAAATGAGGAGACTATGTTAAGAGCTAGGCAGTAGGTAGATGGTAAGATGGAGTAGATGGTAAACAGAACAGATGGTCAAACAGGATATGTAGGTACAGTGCTGGCCTTTTATGGGCCAACATAAAGTTGTGACTCTTCCCACAGGAGCCAACCAATGAATCTTGGGAACGACCTCAGTTGCTGAGAATTAATGATACGTCTTTAATTTTCTAGTGTAAATGGACATGCCCATCCTCTATTGGAGAGGATCTTAACCTTTTTTGTGTGTATCATGGATCTTTTAGCAGTCTTGTAAAACCTATGGACCCCTTGTCAGAATAAGATTTTTATGCACAAAATAAAATGCATAAGATTTCAAAGGAAATCAATTATATTAAAACACAATAATGAAAATATCTATATCTATCTATGTATGTATCTTTAAAGACTCCTGGTTAAGAATTACTGCTGTGTAGTGTGGTGTGTTCAGAATCTCTGAACACTGCCCTTAGGCTCATAAGATGATCAGGGAACTCTTTTGACCTGACCTCTACAGTGGAGATTCTATACTACAAGAACCCTATGAATCTAGTAATGAAAGTATTATTAGGTTCATTTTTCAAATGGGTATACCAGTGGTCAAAGAAGTTCAGTGACTTATCTAGACTCACATAGAAGTGCACCCTTCTCCCTTGTGGAAATAAAAACATTCAGAGAAAAACTGGCGCATAATATGAGAAAGCTGAGCTTATTTATAATACTGAGTTTCAACAGGATTCCTGAGTTGATTGAAATGATCTATAATTACTCAGCAGGACAACTAAACCCAAACCCCAAATCTTTTCTCATTTTTCAAGGGCTTTAAAATTGAATGTGTTTAAGTATTTTATTTCCCTGGGGAACCCTTTTGCTATGCATCAATGGGACGTAAAAGGTATTTTCTAAATATTTACTCCATAAACTCAATTACTGGGTATTAATTCAATTTAATAAATATCTATTACCTATTATATGGTCCTGTATAAGGTCCTGTGCAAAGTCCTTAGAATACGAAGACAAAAACAAAACATTCCCTACCCTCAAAGGGCACATACTGGAGGGATACAATATGTGCACAGATAAGTAAATATAAAGTATATGATACTAAGTGTGATACTAAGTAACTTCGAAACAGCTGGAGTACTATTATCTAAAAGAAAGATTGCTGTTTTGAATCATTTCAGTCATGTCTCACTCCTTGTGGGTATTCTTGGCAGAGATCCTGAAGTGGTTTGTCATTTCCTTCTCCAGCTCATTTTACAGATAAGGAAACTGAGGCACACAAGATTATGCAACTTGCCCAAGATCACACAACTTGTAAATACCTGAGGTCAGATTTGAACTCAGGAAGATGAGTCTTCCTTTCCAGGCTTGGTGCTCTCTGCACTACCCCACCTAGCTGGCCCAAGATTTTCTGTAAGAAGAGATACAAATGAACTGTGCTTTGAAAGAAATGGGATTCTAAGAGGTGAAAGTGAAGACACTGGAGATGAATTGTCACAGCAACAGCTAAAACAGTTTAACTAAAATAGAGAGAACCAAAAAGGAAATAACATGAACCCTGAATGGAAAAATCAGCTAGAGCTAGAAGAGAGGTTAGGGATAATTCATGACACTAAAGACTGGCAATACTAACTGCCCAAGGTCACACAGCTAGTTAGTGGCAAAGCCACATCTTCTGACTTTTCTTCCAGAACATACTGTTGTCCTCTTCCCCAAGATCGGCCAACCTATAGAATTAGCAGAATTTAAGTACAGCAGGTGGACCATGGGGACAGAATAGACTAGAATCTTTTAAAAATCTATTTCCTTTAGTCTCCAAGCCTTTGACATCTCAAGACACTTCTCCATTTTTCATGAACTCTCCCAAATATAAGACCCTCTTTCTCTCACCTGAGCATTACATTTCTCACACCAGTAGAAAGCACTCTTCTCTTTGATATCTGATGTCTCTGTAGCTTCAAAGAAATGTAATGCAGTCAATATGCAGGGGGGCTTAATACGAGAAGCACATATTGTATTGTTTAAATCAATATTTTTAAGGATACATATTTGAAACTGAACTATGCGTGTTCCAGCTGATAGCCCTCATCGTTTTTAATGCCCAGCATGAGAGCCAGGGAATGCACATTGACATTCTGGTCAAAATCCTGCTTGCAGTACAGAATAGTAATTGTGGTATACTCATCAGGTTACAGATCAGGCCATCAAATGCCAGATACTAATGAAAGAATTTGAGACATACTGCATCAAGTCGGCCTGCCTTCTTATGATCATACACTTGCATGAAGCTTTCCAAGTCAAAAGGCTATTGGTGGCTCCCTGGTGAGCTACCACCACCCAAAACCAGTATAAATGCTGAATAGGGACTTCTCAGGGAGTACAGAAGCAATGATTCAAAACTGAAGCTGACCTGGCAATATTGTAAGTAGATTTGTTTGCTCTATCTCAGTGGGAGGGGAAGCCACATTTTCTGACACTTTTATTCTTTCTTTGGAGGTTTTTTTATATGCTATGTGCTTAGTAATAACTTGGCAATCAAGGAGATATGGCTAAGATTCCAATGTTTGTTTTGGCTATGAGTTAGTGGCAGCAACCAAGATGCTTTCTCCCTAGCTTAGTGCCTTAATAGCACTGAAATGACACCTTATAAATAAATTAATAACCATAATGCACAATTAATACTGGAAGCCCATTTCTTAACTTTATTCCAGTGGGATGAATATTTTATAGGATTTGTTTATTTTGTCTCTTGATTTCACATGTCATTTCTATATATCTCTTCCTTATATATCCTATATATTCTACGTATCCCCTCCTCCTTAATCTTAGTACCATCCTTCTGAGACTACCCTCAATTCATCCTGTATATGTACTATTTGCAAATAATTGTTTGCTCGTCGTCCCCTCCTTTAGATTGTGAACCCCTTGAGAATAGGGACTGGGTCCCCCCCTACCCCGCCTTTCTTACCCAGTTTTCTTTCCCTAGTTCTTACCACCATGCCGTTGGCACATAGTAAGTGCTTATTAAATGCTAGTTGATTGACTGTTCAGTTGATTCCACCCCTTCCACTCCCCAAGTGAGTCTTCCCTTGTAACAAAGAAAAACAGTTAAGCAAAAGCAATCAACGTAGGACTCTCCCTGACTAAGAGGGCCAGAAGAAGTAAGCATACCCCTTGCTTTTCACTGTCATTTCCATGTCTGCCATTGGCACTCAGCAACCTCTACTCTTTTGAAGTCCATAGGAGTCAGTTATACTTCCTGCTCCCAGAACTTGTCTCTGCTATCTACCAATTTCCAAGATGCTTTCCCACTTTCCACTTCAAATTTGTGGTATCTCAAACACTGAAAGTGCTCTCTCTGACCCCCAGCTTGCCTTTCCTCCTCTCTTATGCCCTAATCCTCCTGAATCTTTCCTTTCCTCATGGGATTGCCTCACTTCTAGCCTATTACTCTAGTTCCAGCTTCATTTCCATTTCCTCTGTCTTGATGATGGTCAGTCATTTTCTCCACGCTTTAGTCCTTCATTCCCAGTGATCTTCCTCTGGTTCCACCTTTCTAATCCCCAGTTTTCTTACTTTTGAACTGTTGAGTGCTACTGTAATAAAAAATGAAATTATATTGACTTGGAGCCATTTCGGAATCATGCTAGGTAATCTTACTCAGCTGAGCACTTAAAGCAATCATTTTATTTATCTCTAATTGAAATGCTAGCATATTCCTCCTCAGAAGCAGCCCAAAACCTCCTCCTCTCTCCTTATATTCCCAAGTCTACCCCATAATCCTCTTTCTCAATGGATGATTTCTCTTTCTAATTTTCATTAAAAGAAGTTAGTTGCCAGAGTGTATATATTGTGAAACTTGGAGTTAGGAAGACCTGAGGTCAAATCTTACCTCAGACACTTACTGGTTGTATGATCTTGGTTAATTCACTTTAGACTTTGACTCAGTTTCCTCATCTATAAATTATGTATAATAATAGCACCCACCTCCCAGAGTTTCTGTGAGGATAAAAGAAGATGATATTTGTAAAGCACTTTGCCAGCACTATATAAAGGTTAGCTAATAGTCATAGTTGTAGTCTTGGTAGTAGTAAAAAAAAAAATAGATGAGCTTACATGAACTCTTTCATTTCTCCTCTTCCTTCTACTTTTCAAAATCTCTCTGTGTCCTCTCTAAGGCTTTGAGATGACATTATGTAAAGTACTTTTCAAACCCTAAAACCTACATAATTGCTAACTATTGTCTCAAAGGATGAAGTAACCTTCATTCTTGCAAAGACCAATTACTCCTTATCTTTCTGTCTTTTCCAGGACCTTGATCCATCAATCACCCCACATTTCATCCTTATATTCTATATCTGGCTATCTATTTGTTCCTTCCTTTCCCAAAAATGTATCCCAGCCTCTCTAAATCTAAAATAACAACAATAAAACCCTCCTTGAATTCATGGTCACACAACTAGCAAGTGGCATCTGAGACCAGAATTAAACTCATGCCTTCTTGATTACAGATCCAACTCTCTAGCCGTGATACCACCCCACTGCCTACCAGGGTCCCCTTTCTCCATGAATGATGTAGTTAAGTTTGGTTGTTCTGCCTAATTAGAATTATATGGATTAGAACTATTATTAATAATTAGAACTAATTAGAACTATGTGGATAACATCTTCCCCAAGTGTAGAGAGAGAACAACTACTGTGTATATTGTTCCAAAAATGGTGCCTTACAATCAGTACATTTTTACAGTTATTATCTCATTTGAATCTCAGAAGCCTATGAAGCTTGGCAGAAATCATTACCTTCATTTTACAGATGGCAGAAGTTAAATGAAAGTCGCGATTACACAGCTTGTGAGAATCAAAGGCATGATTAAAACTCAGGTTCTTCTTTTCCAATGGTCTTCTTTCAAATAATGGCTATAGTCATATTGATGGTGATGATTAAGATGGAGAAGGATATTAACTATATTCTCTATCTTAGAGGGCAGTCCTTTTCTATGGCAGTTAGGTGGTTCAGGAAATAGAAGACTAGACTTGAAATGAAGAAGACCTGAGTTGAAATCCAGCCTCAGACATTTATTGGCTAGCTTTGTGATATTGGGTGAGCCACTTAACCTCTGTCTACCTGTTTCCTTCTCTATAAAATGGCAATGATAATAGCACCTACCTCCTAGTAGCACTATTGGGAGGATACAATTAGGTAATATTTAGAAAGTGCTTTGCCATACTTAAAGCACAATATAAATTCTAGTTATTGTTATTGCCAGGACAGAATAAAGGCTACCCTATGCTTAACGTATGCACTGCTACCTTGATTGTATGGGATTGAAGGGAGCATTTGACCCACATCTATGGAGGCTAAGATGTATTAGTAATATTTCAAAGTTTTCCCAGAGTTAATTCTGGTTTGGTTGATAATTAACAAAAGAGTTATGAATTTTCAGGGTCAGCCCCCAAGTTTGGACCCAGTCCATTTAAATCTAGAGCTTGGTTTACTGGGCTGTAGGTTACATATATGATGTTTGAACTTCAACTATTTTATATTACTCATGTCTCTCCCCTCTTCTATCAGCATAGGTTGAGTATAATTGCTTGGCTGTACTGTGCCAACAGACATTTCATAATTAGTATTTGTAGGCTATTCATTGACAGACCCAAATGACATTAAGACATTTAGGCTTGTAGTAGGTGAACAGTGATGTTTAATTACCATTAGATTAACCTCAGCATTAATTTCCAAGTAAAGATCGACCCTCAAAGTATACAACTAAGTAACTGAATGACAAATAAACTTAGTGATTCTGACACTTACTAATCTGAATTGTCTTGAGCCGGGTATTTTCAATATACGTGTTTCAGCTCTATTCAAACATGTATTTGACTTTGGCTTCAAAAGTCCTTCAAAATATGACTCCAACCTATCTTTTCAGACTGATCTCATATGATTCCCCTTCAGGAATTTTACATTCCAGACAAACTAGACTATTCCCTTTATTAGCAGGGTTATGGTGGTAAATATTTAAAAACCAGCTTGCCAAGAGGAAAAAAATGTAGGCATGGCACAATTTTAAGTTTAATCTACATTATTAAAATTTTCTCCATCACTTTCTTAAGTCTAAAAATCAATAACACAAAATATCAAGCCCTGATTTATTGCTTTGCCAATTTCCAAGGCTTACAGTGAAAATTTAGTAATGGGTTTTCACAAGCCATGAAGCCAACTCTAGCACATCAGCACATGGTACAAGACATTCCATCTTCCACCTCCACACCAGTGCGAAGGGTGTCTCCCAAGTCCATATCTTCTTTAAAAGATCAATGCAAGTGCCCACTTCTACATGAGACCTTTTTTGGGTCCCCAGTCATTAGTATTCTCCTCTCCCCTACTTCTAAATTGCTTTGCATTTACATTGTACGAGTTACATATTATATAAACAGATATTTTATATATTTTATAGCTGAAGACAGCTTGGAATAGTGGATAAAAAGCTGGTCTTAGTAAAACCTTCTATCTTTAACACATCCTGCCTGTGTGACAGGGGGCAAGTATTAATGTACCCAGATAACTCTCTAAAGCTATAAATTGCACTTGCCAATTTCACTTGGTAGAAATCATCTGTCTACATTTAAAAAAAAAAGTTTGTATTTACTTATTTATTGAATGTGTTGTTTTCCCCTAATAAGATGTGCCTCAGGGACAGGGATTACCTACATTTTGTCTTCCCCAGCATAGGGCTTGGCACACAGTAATCCTTTAATAAATTATCATTGTTGAATGATAACACATTTCTATAATTCTTTATGCTGGTGCCAGCTCTAACCATCTCCTGGGAGCTAATTGTTAAATTTTTAGTGTGAGTATTTATACATTAGCATTCAACAAATGTTAGTTAGAAGGGCTCGATTTATGATTTTATTTATTGTCTAGACTTAAGAAAACGATGGAGAAAGTGTTAATATTGCAGATTAAACTTTAAAAATTGTACATGGGAGCAGGGTTATCTAGGTGGCATGGTGGATAGAGCACTGGCCCCTGGAGTCAAGAGGATCAGAGTTCAAATTTGCCTCAGACATTTACTGGCTATATGACCCTAGACAAGTCACTTAACCCATATTGCCTCAAGAAAAAAAAACAGACAAAAAAAGTGTCTGGCATATGTTTTCTTTTTGGAGAGCCCTTTGTTAAACATTTACCAGAATGCCTCTGATATACAAGAGGCAGATAGGTAGCACAGTAGATAGATGACTGGGCTTGAAGTTAGGAACACCTGAATTCAAATTCTGCCTTAAACACTTACTAGCTATGGGATCTTGGGCAAGTCACTCAAACTCTGTCTATCTTAGTTTCCTCATCTTTAAAATAAGGATGATAATAATAGCACCTACCTCTCAATATTGTTGTGAGTTTCAAGGCATATAATATTTGTAAAGCACACAGTAAATGCTATATAAATGTTAGCTATTATTAATATTAATCGTTCTTGTTGTTAGCACCTGCCTCACAGCATTGATATGAGAATCAAATGAGATTTTGTGTGTGTGTGTGTGTGTGTGTAGTGCTTTGCAAATATTAAAGTTCTATATGCACGCTATCATTATTGTACAGCTCGTTTTTTCGTAGGCGTCCCAAAAGGAGATTGTGCCAATGTTATTTCCATTTAGGAGATGAAATTTCGAGAGAGTACTGTCTTGTTCGTGGTCTTGCAGCTAGTAAATAGTGAAGTGTAAATTAAAAGCTAGGCTTCTGACTCCAAGTCAGTGTCCTTCTCTTTCCTGATGATCCAGACAATCTCTCTTTTGATTGGCACAGGCTGCAGGAGCCCTCTTTGGGCTGGGCTGATAGCACCCTGAAGCCAGTTTGCATAATTTCTGAGTGAAGAAGTGTTTCTTCTTAATAATTACCTCTATTGTCCTCAGCCCTGAATCTGAGTCTCTCTTCTCTGATGAGGATCTAAGTGCCAAAGGCATATTAGCACCCAAAGTGACAGACGAGCTAGCTGGCTGCCTCTCCTTTGAAGACAAACAACAGCCTAGCTAGAAATGGACACACTCCCTCTCTGAGTCTCTCCAGAATGTGAAGGGGGATGGAGGGAGGGGAGGGAGGAGTAGGGCTTAAAATCAATAGACCTAACTTGTTTTTCCCTGAATTGATTGGTTGTTTGTATGTCATGTAAACAAAACCTGCCTTGGTTTAAAAGGCATTTTCTGGCTACAGAATCTGAGCACAGGTCTCCTAAGCTCCTGCTGGGACTCAGGCTGTGAGTACAGTATGGGAAACCAGAGATAGAGATAATGTCAAAAGAGGTAAGCAGATTAAGTACTGAAACAAGATTCCTCTTCGATAACCACAATGCAATCCTGCAAGTCGATTATAAGAATTTCTTTCCCCAGCCCATCTTCCCTTCACCCCTCAAGAGCTTATCTTCAGATGGCATTGTTAAAATCACAATGCTCTTTCTTGAATGTACACATGGAAAATTACTTAATCCTAGCGATGTTCCTTGCGGATTTTGCTACCCAAATATCATCATTTCAATCACAATAGGATATACCAGTCTGTCTCTGTGAATACCACTTGAGTAAGCCTAGATTTTGACATATTTACAATCTAGGAAATTTTCTGTCTTCTCTCCCAGCACTAGAAGAAAATCAAGCAAGCAACAATGCTTCAGGCTGATTTTAAATAGATTAGCATTTCCCTTGATAAGATTAAAGGTGACTTTAAGCTAATTGGAAACATCAACTGTAAACAAGTTTGTCAGGTGCAAGTAGGGGACTGTTTGATTTCTAGAAGGATCAGACTAATGTCATCTTTCACATCTGAAGATGATACTATTTACCCACCCTCTGAGAGCCATGTGTTCTGTTAGGTGGCAGAGTAGAGAGAACGTTGGACTGGGAGGGAGTAAGAAAGGCCTGAATTCAAATCCAGTTTTAGACACTTCCTAGCTGTGTGGATAACTTGACCCCCCTCAGCCTCAGCTTATTCTTCTGTAAAATGGTCACAATAATAGCACCTACCTCACAGGGTTATTCTGAGGATGAAATGAGATTATGTACATATATAGTGCTTTGTAAGTCTTCAAGCATTGTACATAAATGCTACTTATTATTAATAGATATTATGGGGTGCGGGCAGGCAAGGAGGACCATTATTGAGGATGGACTTGAGAAATTCAGACAATAATAGTATACATTTGACAGACAACTAGTCTGAGGATTGATGTGTATAACAGGGGTCCTAAAATAAAATAAAAGATAACTCACCTGTAGCTAATCGGTTTAATTAGTTAGAGACAACGTGTATAGTGCAGTGGTGTCCAAAGTAAGGGTCAAAGCCTGACTGGAAGGGGATCCTGGCATCATACCAATGCATGCTGTGATCAGTCATTGGGGGTGGAGGGTAGAAGGATGGGTCCTGTCCTATCACTCCCCTTCTCTGCTTCTTCTCCCAGCAAAATACTAATCTCCCTTTCCAGGTGCACTTCAGTTACTCAGGGCAGGTACAGTTTAACTACTGCCAGGATAACCACGACAGCTGCACAAATGCCTCTGGAAAAATTCCACACCCATTCCTTGGTTCCCTGATTCCTTTGTGACTGTGCCCTTCAGAGGGCTCCAGGGAAGTGACCTATGAGGAATAAGAGCCCCATCCCCCCCCCTTTTTGTTTTTTGAGTGGGAGAGTCAGCTGCCAAGAATAAGCAGACATGGATGGGTTGAGACAAATGACAGATCTCAGATTATTTTTCCTCTTCCAGACTTCCCCAACCGGAAGGCTGAGAACACCACCAACCTTCTAGTCTCCCAGGGTCACAGCAGTGGCGTTAGCTCCAATTGGTTGCCAGATCTTGTCATTTCTACATCCACATTTCTCCTACCCATTTTCTTCTCCCTCCTCACATGCACATTATTCAGGTTTAGGCCCCAAACTATTGCAAGAGCCCCCTAATTGGTTTTCTTGCCCTGATATCACTCGAATATAATTCATCCTCCACCCCAACACTAGAAATGCACTGTTACAGATCCTTTTTAGCTCCAAATCTATTATCCTTTGATTGTATGTTGGATATGAAATCTATGTATGATATTCTACCTCATTTCTACCAGAATGGCAAAGATGACAACAGATGCAAATTATAGTTATTGGAAGGACTGTGAGATAATAAAGACACCAAGGTATTGTGGGTGGAACTATGAGTTTGCCTAACCATTCTGGAAAACAATTTGGAATTACAATAACAAAATAACTAAAATGCCCATACCCTAGTGAACATATACCCCAAAGAGTTCATAGATAGAGGGAAAGTTCCCATATGTACAAACATTTATTGCATTACTTTCCTTGTTATAGAAAAGAACCGAGAACGATGGGGGTGCCTAGCAATTAAGGAATGGCTGAACAAATGGTAGTATGTGGATGTGATGAAACATTATTGCATGATAAGAAACTAAAAATATGAAAAATTAAGCGAAACTTGGGGAGATTTGTTTAAATTGATACAAAATGAGATAATCAGAACCAGGAAAACAATTTACATGATGACCATGATAATGTAAGGGAAAACAATTTTGAAGGATTGTGGGTCTTGAATCAATGCAGTGACCAAACATGACTTCATAAGTTTGTTGATGAAATATGTCTCCCACGTTCTGGTAAAAAGTTTATAGGCTAGAAATACCAAATTAGACATGTATTTTCAGACTTGGCCAATGTTGGGGTTTTTTGTTTGTTTGGGGGATTTAGTTTGTTTTTTGCTTTAATATACTTATTTGTTATAAGGGAGATCTAAGGGCAATAAGATCTAAGGGTAAAGAGTTAAGTGGGTTTTGATAACAGTGCAAAAAAATAGTATTAGTGAAACATTTTAAAAATAACAGGACACAAAAGAATTTCAAAAGAGACCACAAACAGGATGATTTTGTTACCGCCTTCTTAAATTTAACATATGCCTTTGAAAAATAAGGCACATAACAAAAGGTCATAGTTTTAGGTGTAAATCTGGTTTTTTTATTCTTCTCTGCATATTGAAAGGTTTGTGTTTTTTGATGATTGAATTCACAATAAAAATGGATTTTTTTGTCCAAAAGAACTTATGAGAAATCATGGGTAAGAAACTGAGGCCTAAAGAATTTAAGTAATTCACTCTAGGTCACACAGCTAATTAGTTCCATAGGAAGAATTGTATCCCAGGCCCACAGATTCTTCTGGTTCTCTTAATATTTCAAATCATTTAGACTCCTTGAAACTTAGTTTCTTCATCTGTAAAATGTGCCAGCTTGGGTCAGAACAAGAACAGAAAGGAATTTTTAGCAACAAAAAGAAATGTTCCATTGTCTCTCGTTCGCACACTCTGTGACTGGTCCAGCTCCTTTCCCAGGCATGCTTATCTTCAGTAATATCTCTTATGCCACTTTTTGAATGGGAGTCATCAGTCACTGCAGCCTATTATACTCACCACATGTTGTTCCATTGCCCTTTGAGCAATTCGTAATTTGAGTTCTTCTGAGATTGCCGTATTCCAAAATTCATCGTTACATAGCATTGTGAGCATATGCGGAATAGAATTTAGGTTTTTTCTTACTACCTCAGTGTGATCATTAGCATACCAATTATTATTCTCAATTATACTCTTGGTGAGGAGCTCTTTGCCCCCCATGGCCCTATGTGACTATGTTTTCCTAGTTAATGTTTCTTCTATCTCATCCCTCTCTCTAAATTATCCCTTTTCATAGCTGTGACAGGGTCAGCTTTAAGCAGTTCCTACCTTACATCTATTGTGCTGCTTCTCTATCATAAGATAGACCCAACTAAAAACTTTTGAGGAAATCTTATTACCAAACTTTGAAACAACTCTGCTTTTGTGGCCAGATCCCTTTCACACTCACAAGTTTGTGACCATATTCTGAATTGTTAGGACTGCCAGAAGTCTGAAGATCAGGTACTTAGAGCCACTAGAAGCCTGGAAAAATTCTCTGGGGGGTCAGTAGCTAAGTTGCACAGTGGATAGAGGGTTGGACCTGGAGCCAGGGAAGACATGAGTTCAAATCCTGTCTCAGAAACTCATTAGTGGGATGATCTTGGATAAATCATTTCAACTGTCTGTCTCAGTTTCTTCATTTACAACAGGGTTGTCCAAAATGTGGCCCGGGGACGGCCTGCAGTGTGATTTATGGGACCAGCCTATAAGCATAGAAATTTACATAAATGCTTTAGTAAATGAAACAGAGCTCTCACTGAAATGGCAAATCAAAATATATTGTCTATTATTTCAATAAAAATCTAAAGTTGGACAGTCCTGATCAATAAAATGAGGATAAGAATGGTACCTACCTCCTAAAGTTGTTGCATGAATAAAATGAGATAACACGCTTGTTTGCTTTTTAAATTTCTGGTATCTATAGGCTAGCCTCTGAGTTCAGAGTATTATAGATTTGGCATAGGAATGGAATTTGGGGCCAACTAGTCCAACCCCACAATTTTATAGAGGTGAAAACAGATGCCCAAAGAAGCTGTGATTTAGATGAGTTCACACAAGCGTTATCTGTCAGGGTTGGCATTTGAGTCCTCTGAGTTCAAATCCGGTATGCCTTTTACTGTACAAGTTCAGGAATCAGTTGGATTTTTCAGCTTTCAGAAGAGGAAAGGGGAAAGAGAAAAAAGAAAGGCAAAGTAAGCATGTTTACATAGAGCATTGGCTTCTAACCTCAAGTTGAAACAATCAATCAAATGTATACGAACTACATACTGAGTAAGGTAAAACACCATGATAGGGGTAGAAGTATATACAAAGTTTAGATGAGATATCAAATATCATCCTCAGGCACCTTAGAGTTAAGTAAGAGGAAAAGACAGTGTGAATTATAATCTTTATTGGATGGTATGCGGAAAGATCTCAAATCATCCTTTGGGAAAGGTATGGGGAAGAAATGGAACAGATCTGGACAGAGTATTTAGGGGAATCACTCACAGCAGTGGGAGGAAATCTGAGGGGCTATCTACATGGCTTCCCCCTTCCCCTTGAATAGATGCAAGGAATGGAACTGAGTTGTGAGTTAAAACAAGGGAAGTAGCAGTTGATGAGCCCAAGGATCCACCATAAAAATTCTCCCCCTGCTCCACCTACATTCCTGTGTGGTGCTATAGATTACTTCATTTCAAGTAATTGTGATAGAGAAACAGAAATCCGCATAAGTGGGAAGAAACACAAGCACTTCTGCAGTTTGGGATATAGCTACCCCCAAAATGCTGAGTTTTGATGAAATTGCCAGGCTCCACGGGGATCGGTTGAGTTCTGCATTGCTCCATTATTGTTCCACATGTCCTGTCTGCCCAAGATAACACACAGGAGGTGACAAGACAAGACACAAAACATATTAGGTCCTGGGCCATGAAGTTAGGGGAATACGGGCTGCCACGAGGGTGGCATTTTGGAGCTGGATGGTCTTGTCAAACGACGAAAAAGTATTAGCCACCTGAAAGGAATTTTCTATGGCCATTTCTGCCATGAAAATCATGCTGCCATATGATCTTCCTTGGCAAACTGTGGCCTTGACAAATCATTAAACTCCATGGGCCTTAGTTTTCTCATCTGTAAAATGACAGCATTGGATTGATGACCTCTCAAGATCCCTTCTAGGTAGACTTAGGATCCTATGAGTGTATGAGCATGTTCTAAGTGCAAAGGGGTCCTGGATGGAAGATGGTAGCCAGGATGTATTCCGTTTAGGACATGACATGAGGCAATAGAGATAGGTTGTTAGAAGGGTTCCATGGATCCATGGATCATGGATCATCAGAAAAGCCACGCAACAGTTCAGTCCATGTGTATTATTCCTCGGTCAGGATAGGATAGCAACACTAGCATATGATAACCTGAAAAAGGAAACTGGGTGTGTGGGAGGTGGGAGAGGCAAAGGAGGAGAAAAGAAAGAAAGGGAATAGAGAGGAATTCTGTAGCCTAAGTCAATTGAATAGGTGAGTGCTTCCTCAGATAAATACATCTGTGTCAGGCATGAACCCTCTGGACACTGATCCTCTCTGTAACGATTCTGCGATTCTCTTACCAAGGAGGCTTGTGTGATGTAGTGACCTGAGCACTTCCCTAGAAGTCAGAAGGCCTTGTTTGGAGTGGCAGCTACAACACTAGCCATATGACCTTAGGAAAGCAATCTCATTTCCCCCATGCCTGAGTTTCCTCAACTGTAAAATGATCCAAAAGGGTTTCTTCCAGCTCTAATGTGTCACAATTCTAAGAGTGCTTTGTTTTATGCAATAAGTGTATTCCAAAGAAATCGTGAGTAAAAAATGAACTTAAAAATTAAGCCCTTAAAGTGCACCTGGGGAGCTTTCTCTTTCCAGCTAAATCCTGCCTTGAATCCTTTCATGATGTGAATAATCACCCCCTAATTTATCTGTTTAAGGTACAATTTGTGGATGTCTGGCTTTCTTAAAGTAAAGCACATCTGTATCAATTTCAGCATAAGCTATTTGGAATGCAGAAAGTTATACCACCTATGTGTAAGATCAGACTAGCATCTCTGAAAAGACTGGGCAAAACTTACAAAATTCTCATAGGGTAGAACAATTTAAGATTAGACTTCCAGGAATAGGACTTATGGGAAGCTGAGCTTAGAAATTACCTATTCTTATTTATAAAGCCCAAATTTGAATCTGCTTTGGGACAAGACATTATTCCTTCCCCATCCCTGCTCCCGACTTTAATCATTTAGCAATGAGTTAGTTGGGACTCCCCCTTCTTTGAACTGCCACCTCTTTTTCTTGCTTTCCTTCTCGTTTCCCCAGGGTATCTCTAGTATATCATCATGACCATCCTGATGAACTAGTATGAAATGCTACTCTGGAATAACGTACAGTCTTTGTGAAAGACCCAAACATCTGTGTTTTGCTTGAGGAAGTTCAAGGGAAATCCACTCAAGAATCCCAACCCACTCTGCTGCAATGCTTATATTTCATATTAAATGCGTCTATTATACTCTCATCAGTAAGTAGATCGCATTCCCACACGAGCAGGAAATACTAACTGTGAGCTGCTTACCTAAGGTTTTGCTTCTTGCTACAGTGCCTTCAATAATTTCATCCAAGTCCTAGGTGTAATAAAATATTGCAATTTATTCACATAAGCATGAAATAAACTGCTCCTTTGATTTGGGATTTTTTTAAAGGAAAAAAGCTACCTTTTCTTGCCACCTGACTGTAAGACAATGTCAAACCAGTGCTAGCCAGGAAAATATTGCAATACCTACAGCTGTGACATTGACAGTATGCAGCACTTTGGCTAAACACCAAGCAATTCAGCTATTTAGATCACAGATGTGAGGAGTGGTTCTTGACTGCCCCTAGTTTTCTTCACCCCCTGATTCAGTCTCCTTAATCTTCACCTTCCTCACACTCTATTCTGTTTCTAGGAAAAGTTGTCCTGCTTATTCTGAGATGTTTGGTTTTAACCCTAGCTCCCACAGGATCTACTTAGCTTGAAGAAATGTAGTGATACAGTTTTAAACAAAGTCAGAAACTATGTGAGTCAGGTGTCATCTGCCTTGAAGATGTAAATGTATTTCGAATTCATCTTTGAGATGTTGCTTAGCGATATCCATGACAATATCAGAAGCATTCTGCCCACCCCCAGACTTCTCATTTCAGGTCCACAGTTTTCTCCATCTTTTTTTTCTTAAATGAAATTACCACCGGTAAGAAATTGGGAAAGACATTGATATCCTTCATTTGTCCATGTAATAAAAAAAGTAAAGGAAAAATTCCTTCCAGAATAACTGAAAGGTTTTGGATAGATTTTTCTGAAACTGTTCTCTGGGCTTCTGATACATTATATCTAGCATCTGCCATTTTTGAAAGTGATGTAGCTCCTGTGAAACTTTGCATAAACTGCCTACCACGTCAGGCATGAGCATTGGTGGCCCCAGAGTTCTGTTTCTGAACATAGAACCCAAATTTCCTGTTTGGGAAAACATTCTGTCCAAGATCTCAATATTGTCATCAATAATAAATGAATTACTTTGATCTTTGGATAGATTGGTGATTTCATCAATAGAATACACTGGACCCATTCATGACTTCTCATCATATGTGATCTTTGTCCATGTGCTCCCAGAAATCCTCTCTAGGTGAATCTATCCAGCATGTTGGGGTCTTTTTTTTATACATCTCATGGCACTACAAAGGAATTAGTGAAGCATGCCTATACTTTCCATCCGTTATTCCTCATTCTCAGTGATAGAATAACAATTCTCCTTTTCTAGTGACACGTCTCTTTGGTTATATCTTTTTTTTTTGTCACTTCCGGGGCAGCATTCTTGATTGGTAACAACATTCTGTAGCATATTTGTGATCGTCATGCTGAGTGGCTAAAGAGCTGGCCTGGGTGCCTAGGTCCCACCTGTGACACATACAGGCTGTAGGACTCTGGGCAAGACACACAATCTCTCAATCCTAAAAGAGGATTGACTACAAATTGCAGTTAAGGTGTTGACCTGAATTAGTAGAAGTGTCTTCATCTGAGAGATCCTTATATCACTGAAATCACAGGTCTAATCTCTATGAGTGTCTCCATTGCCCTTTTGGGTGATGAGTAGCGAATTCTTCAGAAACTGGAATATTCCATGATTTCTAGCCACATGACATCCAGAGGACCTCATCAACTGTAAAGAATCCCTCCCTCTTCCATTTGGACCTAGTCAGTGCAGAACACTTCAAGAAAGCACAGCTCTATGTTTTGTTAAGCCACTTGAACATAGTCTGAGGAGCTACGAACAATTTTTTTAATCTTTTAGGGAATCTTTAGTATTTTAATCTATGTGTGGGACAGCTAGGTGACAACAATGAATAGAGAGAGTGCTGTTCTCAAGTCAGGAAGACATCCTCCTGAGTTCAAATCTGGCCTCAGACATCTACTAGTTGTGTGATCCTGAGCGAGTCACTTAACCCTGTTTGCCTCACTTTCCTCATCTGTCAAATGAGCAGGAGAAGGAAATGACAAACCACTCCAGGATCTCTGCCATGAAAACCTGAAATGGGGTCATGGAGAATCAGACATGATTGAAATGACTAAGCAACAAAAATGCATGGAATCTTGTTGGAACAGAGCCTTTAAGATAGCATTTTGGGAAAACATCCATTTTTTCCAAAGTGGTACCTTTCCCTCCTGAACAAAAGGCCTTACAGCATTTATATTAACATACCTTTATTCTATGAGATTTTTCTTAAGATGTAGCACTAGAAATTTTTAATCTGAAGAGTAATATAACCTCTCTCAGAAATCCTCTTTCCTCATGTGAGCAGATTTAAAACATGTAAATGACATACAAACTTGATGAGACAATATTTTTAATCAAGTCTTATGAACTTTCCTGTCAAATTGACTGTCACATCAGCTTTTCAAAGAAAACTTAATTGATCTGAATAGGAACATCTGTAGTCATGTGGAACATTTTTTTTATCCCTCTAGTACTTGGCTCCAAGCTTGCACAAGATATTAGGCCCTCTCTCATGGACTGTGACATCTCAGTGCTGTACTCTATTATTAAACAAACACCAATTATGCCTATGTCTTGAGCGTGTCAATCTCAACCTGCACTAGCTTTTGTAGTGCTAACAGACTTCTTAATTAACCTATTTCCAAGAACATGCTCACTGTTATGCTTCCCCCACTTTATTTGCTTGGCTATTACAGTACAAAGATATGTTTTTCAAGGGTGTCTTCTACTTTCTTAAAGTAAACAAGAATTCAAGAGAGACCCTGAGACAAAGTCCATTATCCTTAAAAATTTTGCTGACTAATGGACCCTTTAATTCTAGGACTGTTCTTAAAGCAAAAAAATACATCTAGTCGGTCAGTCAACATTTCTTAAATGGAAACATACAAGTGGAAATATACATGCAAATAGAAAGAAAACAGTCACTGCCCATGGAGAGTTTAGTCTAATGGTAGAAGAAGAAGAATGGTACATATAAAAAGCAAACTGAAAAGGGAGGTGGGAGGAGACAAAGGTATGGAGCAAGGAGGCATGGTAGAAGAAATTCTGCATGCAGCCTGCAGTGGAATAAGACATGACTGGTCTAGGTTCTCTACCTAAAAGGAGATTCTGGGGGCAGCCATCCAATCATAGGGAGAGGCTGCAGGGACAGAAAATACTTGCAATGTATGGATTCCAAGGCTGGAATTAGTCTTCTGGATGAAGAGTTAGAGCATGATAGAGGAAATCTAGAGGGTGGCCTGGATCCACGATATCATTGTACATGATATTGACCCCTCTACCTATCCCATCCTGGGTGACTCTTGCCCATAGAACTAGAAGATCCACCCAATTACAATAACTTCCTTTTAAAACTTCGCTTAGCCTCTTGGCCTTTTTCAGCACAGTTACCTAGCTCTGCAACGGTATCATCTATTCTAGGATTCATTGTAAACTAAGATGGGTGGGACAAATCTAGGCTATAGAGGCTGGGAGCTTGTGTCAATCTTTGTACTCTACCTGCTGTTGGGGATTGCATAAGTTCAGCTCAGACACCGGACCTGTCCTCCACAGACTGGCCTTCTCCAATTTTCCGAGATATTGGTTCATATCCCCTCCTAGCTACTCTAGTAAAGTTGTTACTTACAGAATTGCTAAATTATAGAAACGATTATGAACTCTGAATCTAAGGGTCCTTCCCCTCCCCACTGCCCTCCCCTCAACCCTTCACCTGAAAGGGGAAAATAAAAGAAAGATAACATATACCATGAAACAGGTAGTCATATCCTCACCCAGGAATAGGTAGAATAGCAAGTATTAAAGATTCCTAGAATGGTTAGAACAGAATCCAATAACATGATTTCTTATACATTCAGTTGAGAGGCCTCTGTGGAACATTTGTAAACAATTTCTTTACGGTGGCTACTAATTAGCCATTTTATGTTTCATCTTCACTGAGCATGACTCGATCAACACCAAATGGGCTCTTCTATTACTATAGTCTCTTTCTTTTGCTCTACAGATTATTTCCCTTTTGGCTTGTCCTCTTCTGCCCTTATTGCCAATTCATCTTCTGTGGTCAGAAAGTCACAAACAGGGATCTTACCTAGAAGTCCATAAGCTCGTGATTTGAGGAGAAGTACAACCTTACCTGATCCTCTAGTCCAGGGGCAAGAAAATGCCATTTGTCTTTGTATATTGTGTTTAAAAATATGAAGACCACTCTTAACTTGCAGGACGTACAAAAAGAGCAGTTTGGCCTTTGGGTCAGTTTGCTGACCCTTGATCTAGCAGCTCAAAGAGTCTTTCTTTCACTTTCTTCTGGTGATCAAAGAAAACTCCAGGGGGTAGGGATTGTTCCTTTAGTATGTCTATGGAATTCTGACTCAGCAGCTGATTAAAACACTTTGTGACCACATTAACACAAACTCTCTGAGTCATCATAGTGGACAGAAAGCAGTCTAGGAAATCTCTGAAGTAGAGGGAATGGAAGCAGGGAAGGGCTCCTTATTCATGCAAGTCTACAAGCTTCCATGCACTTGACTGGGCAGCCAACTTGAGGAAAAGGAGGGCATCTCTAAGGAGTATTATAGAAGCTTCATACTTAAGCCTGTAGATCTCACTTAGCTGACAGAAGTTCTCTGCAATGTTTTTACCTTTTGTTAATTTTTTCGTACCCAAAGAGACTATTTCTTTGGAAAAAAAAAAAGGTGTTGTATTCTAGCCTTCAGATGAAATTCTGATTTCCCATTAAAAGGCAAAATCTGCATTTCAAAAGGTTGAATAGGCTGGCACTTAAAGGATTCCAGCTGGTTAAATTTAGAATGCTGGAAAAAATCCAATCCAAGAATAGGCTCTGGCATTAGGCCCGTAATATTTTTATTTGATGATGAATTGGAAAAACTCTAATTCGACTTAAGCCCTTTGCCACTCATTATTTTGTTCTACTGAGATAGTCAAACGGATGTTGATAGTCACGTTGGCCTGTTACCTACCCTTAAATGACAAGAGGGCCTTTCGGCAGACATTTTCATTGCAATGTGCCTTTCCTTAGCCTCTTTTGCCTTTCCCATTTTTAGCTGCCTGTTTCCCCCACTAAGTGATCCTTCTTATTCTCCTAACCCAGGGGTATGCTAGTACTGTCCAGCAGATTAATTAAGTTTTCACTGGGAGCATTTATAGCATGGAAATCAGCAAACACTACAAATAAGGGCTTGATTTAGTGGTTTATTGATTATTTAGACTTAAGAAAGTAAAGGAAAAATGTTAATAATTCAGATTAAACTCAGAAATGTGTTGTGCTTACATTTTTTCATCCAAAGGCTGGTTGTTAAACATTTACCAGTATATCCCTCTCTTAACTCCTTCTCTTTTCTTTAAATCATAGAAAGTAGTAGATAGCTTGGTGGAGTAGATAATATAGAGTAACAAGAATTTTTGAGTCTTGATTTCCTTTTATTAGAAGGGCTCAGGGCAATTCCTTCTGCAGTTTTTTGTTAACTAAAAGCCTGTCTTCTGTTAATATTAATCTCACTTGACCAAAACTTTCACATGGGAATGTGAAAATTTATTAGGGCCTTAAACATTCCTTATATAAGAAGCCAGAGGAAGAATCTCAACTGTCCCTGACTCCTTAGTGACATATAAATCTACCTCCTCAGTCAGCCTATTTGTGAACACTGTAATTGTAGTTTAATCTGTTGCTTTGGCTTACCTGTAAAATCTGTTTAACTAGGTTTATTTATATTTGAGATCAAGACTCTGCTTAACTAAACTTGTTCAACACTTATGACATTGAAGGAAGCATGGAATTATGAATCTGTCTTTTCTTTAACTATTGTGGCCTAAGAGGAACATACAAGATTTTAATACGTAAAAGAATTATTTCTCTATCATCCTGATGTTGTTTTGTCTCTAAAAAGTTTTGTTAGAATACTAATCTTCATTCAAGTTTATCATTATTCTCTGAGGCCTGAATCTATGCTTAATCATAATAAAACTTAAGTTTCTTTTTATCTCTATAATTTCTGCATTGTGGTAAAAGTATTTTGGCAACAGTTACCTACCTGAACACAGAAAGGAGATATTTTTCCTAAAACAACAGCCTGTCTTGGAGTGAGAATCACCTTAAGTCTTGGGTTCAAGTACTTCTTTTGACACATATTAGCTATGTGTCTATGAATGATTCATCCAATTCCCAGTGACCCCTGGCAATTTTCTAAGACTAAAAGGCATAGGAGAATTTACATAGTTCTACAGTAGTATGGGGAATTGCCTAAAAAGATGAAATTAGAGATTCAGAGCAACAGGAAACAAGTATCATAGTTCGTTGTTTAGTTTTGAAAACTTAATCACTTTTCTTTTTTTTTTTCCTTTAGAACCTGCTCCTTTTTTTTTTTTTGACTTCACTACTTGTGTCAGTGATTACTACCATTCACCTCATGGCCTGTGTTCAAGATCTTGGCATAATCTTTGCCTCTAATCTCTTTTACCTGTTATATTCAATCAGTTATCAAATCCAGTTGATTCTAACTTTGTTAATATCTTTCACATCAGTTTTCTTCTGTTGTTATTGCCACAATGCTAACATAGAACTTCACTGCCATGTACCTGGACCATCACAGCCCTCCCAATTAAGGTTTCCCTATTGCCATTCTCTCCTCTCCCAATCATTTTTTTAAATATATTTTTAATATGTTTGGTTTTCAGCATTGATTTTTACAGGCGTTTGAATTACA
>CM053626.1:55261563-55296615 GCA_028646595.1 Phalanger gymnotis | reverse complement strand
CATTCTTCTCCTCATTGGCTTTTTGGAGCTCTTTTGCCATTTGAGTTAGTCTATTTTTTAAGGTGTTGTTTTCTTCAGTATACTTTTCAGTATTTTTTTGAGTCTCTTTTAGCAAGTCATTGACTTGTTTTTCATGGTTTTCTCTCATCCTTCTCATTTCTCTTCCCAATTTTTCCTCTACTTCTCTAACTTGCTTTTCAAATCCTTTTTGAGTTCTTCCATGGCCTGAGACCAGTTCATATTTTTCTTGGAGGTTTTTGTTGTAGGCTCTATGACTTTGTTAACTCCATCTGACTGCATGTTTTGGTCTTCTTTGTCACCAAAGAAGGATTCCAGAGTCTGAGACTGAATCTGGGTGTGTTTTCAACACCTGGCCATATTCCCACCCAACTTAATTAACCTTTGAGTTTTTCAACGGGGTATGGCTGCTTATAGAATAAAGAGTTCTATGTTCCACGCTTTGGCGGATGCGCTGCCTCTCCAGCACTCCTCCTTCCCCAAGAACCCCCTACCTGGACTGGGCTTAAATCTTCAGCAGGCTTTTCACTCCTGCTCTGATCAGCCACTTAATTCCTCCCACCAGGTGGCCCCGGGGCCAGAAGCAACTGCAGCCATAGTTCTAAAGCTGCCCCACCTCCGCTGCCCCAGGGGTGGTGGCCAAACCACAAACTCAGTCTCGCAGCTTTTCCCACTAACCTCTGAGGTCTTTGCTCTTTGCAAGTTGAGAGGTCTGGTGGATGCCACAGCTCAGTAATTCAGCATGCTTGGGCACTCTCCGCTTGTCTCCTGGTCTGGTAGGTCCACGTCTAGTCTGTTCGCGCCGAGCGCACTGGGCTCAACTCCACTCCCCTCAGCTGGGGGCTGGGAGCTCCGTGTGGGACCGACCTTACCCAGAGACCATCCAGGCTGTCCTGGGCTGGAGCCCTGCTTCCCTCTGCCACTTTGTGGGTTCTGCAGCTCTAGAATCGGTTCAGAGCCATTTTTTAATAGGTTTTTGGAGGGACTTGGTGGGGAGCTTATGCCAGTCACTGCTTCCCAACCTCCATCTTGGCTCCGCCCCCCAACTTAATCACTTTTCAATGATAATTGTTTTCCAATATTTGAAGGATTGTAAGATTCAGCTCTATAGAGCAGAAATAAAAATAATGGAACTTATAGGAATACAAATTTTGGTTTGAGAAAAGGTAAAACTTCCTAACAATTTAGAATGAAATAGACTGTTCCAAGAACCTTGGTTTCTCATTACAAGAGATCTTTACTATATGTCAAGAAGTTTGTTGAAGGGATTCATGCTTTGGCTGGAACTTGGGCTAGAAATCTCTGGAGTGTTTTCCAGTTTTGTGATACTGAAATCCGTATTCTCTGCCAATTCCTGTGCAACTGTAGGCAACTCACAACCTCTCTTAGCTTATTACATCATTGACAAATGGGGATAAAGTGGCTTGGATTGCTTACCTCAAAGGATTAATGTGAGGCTCAAATGAGATCATGGTCATAAAATTTCTTTCTAATGATAAATCGTGAGCAAATGTAAATCTATATGTTAGTGGTTAAGTTCTTACTATTTATTCTGGCCCACTCTATCCAAGTGGCTGCATGGTAAGTAGATAGAACCCTGAATTGGGAGTCATGAAGACCTGGGCTTATATCGTGTCACAGATACTCACTTACTAGATGAATGAACCCTGGAGTAGTCACTTAACTATTTTGTGTTTCAGTTTACTCATCTATTAAATGATAGGGAAAAATTTGATGGCATCTATTCCTTCCATCTCTAAATCTCTAACTATGAATATGACTAATTCAATCCAACAAGCATTTATTATGAGCTACAAGGTTCTAGGTATGCAAAGACAAAAATGAAATGTCTTCAACAGAGTTTGGGTTTTCTTTCATGGTGTCAGCTGCAAGGATCATTTGTGAATTCTTTTGACCTTAAATCAATGTTCTTATTAACTTTATCCATTGGGAATATGAGACAATACAACTGAAGGAAAAAAAAGAAAAAAAAAACTTTGGCAAACTTTGCAGAATCCATTCAGAGTTGATTTATATAATTCTTTGATATACCTTTTGAGACCTACAACTCACCTTTCTATTTCCTCTGGACATAATTAAAGAGGGAAAGTCTGAAAACTTGGTATCTAACTTGAACTCTACTAGCCACACCGAAGAATTGAAATTGGCATGTTATTTTAATGAGCATGGAGCTGTCCTGGTGATGTACAGTATATTAGAAGTCATGAGCCCTAACTTTATCCTTGTGATGGATTCACACATCCTCAAGTGTGGTTTTTTTTATTCTTTGACATTTTCCCAGATTATTTTCAGTATCTTGTATGGAATTTGTCCATCATGTGAAAGGGCATATAACACATGCTCGGTGGAAACTCAAAAAAGGGACATCAGCTAAAAATCTTCCTTGTAAATTGTGTCAATTCTCTTGCAAGAGGCACTCATTAAAATGGACACTCCTTAAAAAAAATCTCTTCTGATCCCAGAGCAATAAGGTTATCGAATGAATGCTTGTTTAGATACAAGTTGGACCCCATGGCCTCTGATGTACCTTCCCACTCTGTAATTCTGTGCTATCTACGGACCTTTGGAACCCCAGGCTACAGCAACAACAATATAGCAGTACAGCTAGGATATTGTCTAGCATTTTCATCCCTCTGTAAGTACTTAGGTATAGAATCAATATATTCATGCAAGGACAGTAGTAGAGCCTAGTGAAGATAAGATGGTTACCTTTCCAGTTCTGGGACCTACTAACACATAAGAGTTCAATTATGAGAACTAGTAGTCAAGATTCCTAAGTTGACATTTCCAAGAATAGGAACTGCCTGAACAGAACCTGAATGCAGACTAACAGCCCATGAATACCAGGAAGATTTAATCTCTCTGCAGTCTGCATAATCCTTTCGGTGCCAGGGGTCTTAAAGGCACAATAGAATTATAATCAAGAAGACTTGGTTCAAATGTCACCCCAGACCTTTATAGGGTCATAGATCTAGAGCTGAAATCCTCTCATTTTATAAGTGAGGAATCTGAGGTCCACAGAGATTGTGGCTTGCCCAAGGTCACACAAGTAGCAAGCCCCAGAGGTAGTATTTGAAGACACATCCTCTGTCTCAAGAAGCAGGGCTTTTCCAACACTGTACCACACTCCCTCCACTAGCTAGATAAACACGAGTGGTCATTTAACCTCCCAGAACCTTAGTTTCTTCATCTGTAAAATGGAAATAATAATACCTGCCATACCTACCTTAGAAGGTTGTTAGTAAGTTCCAAGGAGGCAACGTAAGTAAGTTGCTTTGCAAACTTTAAAGCACATAAAAATGTCATTTTAAAGTTCTAGTCATTGTGCTAGTCATACTTGTGTCTATTAAATTATTACCTTGGGACAGCTAGGTGGTGCAGTGAGTCTGCACTGCCCTGGCCCTGGAGTCTGGAGGATTTCAGTTCAAATCCGACCTCAGATACTTGACACATTTACTAGCTGTGTAACCTTGGGCAAGTCATTTAACCCCAATTGCCCTGCCTTTCCCCCTCCAAAAAAAAATTGATTACCTCCCGGAGGGCATGGGCTAAGCCTCCACCTTCTGTGATAACTCCTCATAGATACAGAGAGCTCAGCCACTAACTACTAGAAAGCCACAAAGAACCTTTAGAGGTTCTCCAGTACAACTACTTCATTTTACTGAAGAGGACACTGAGGCTCATAGGGGACAAATGAGTCACTTGAGGTCACAGTTTGTTCATGGCTGAGTCAGAGGACTCACATGGTTTTGTAGAGCAGCACCATATAAGGGAGAAGAACACAGGATTTGGGGTCAGAGAACCTGGACCCAGATCCTATCTCTTCTACTTACTTACTGGGAGACCTTAGGCCAGTTACTTAACCTGACTTTTAAAGTAGAAAAAATTGTCCTTGTACCCCATGACTCATGGAGTTGTTCTGAGGAAAGAGTTTTATACATCTTGAAGCATCACCTGAATCTAAGCTGTTGAGTTTTCATTAGAGTCTAGACCTCTGAATTTATTGGTGCAGGGAATCCCTGATAAGTAAACCCTTTCCACCAACACAAGTCAGCCACTTTTTTACCATTTTTAGAGAGTTACTCATTGAGAGGCAGTGGGGAGCAGTGGAAAGACAATCGATCTGAGAGTCAGGGAGACCTGAGGTCAAGCCCTGCCTCTAATACAGCATTGATATGACACTGAGCAAGTTACTCCTCAATTACCTTTATCACTCTCTAACACTCCAAGTTTTATTAGTAACTACATGTATTCCATCATATGTGAAAAAGCAAAGATTTCAGTACACTGAACTGGCCTAGCCATGCCTATATGACAAATAGCCTGAGAATTTGTAGCTTATGGATTTAGAGTCAAGAGAGACCTTAGAAATGGCCTAGTCCCTATTCCTCATTTTATAGATGATGAAATAGAAACCCAGAGAGTAACACATGTAGTAAGTGTAGTAAGCCACCATTCAAACCCCTGTCATCTGACTTGAAGCCCACCATACTTTCTACAACCATTTCTTGTGATTTCTATCACCTCTACCATAATGGTTAGGATAATTTTTTAATGTCTTGTCTAATATTTAATACTATGTAGATAGGGTCAGTGAAATGAGATAGAGGAAGTATTTCTTACTGATTTTAAATAGAATTAGAAGAGGCTTGAGAAGCCCTGAGAGAGAGCAGGTGAAATCACAAGTCATGGTCATGAGAGTGCCTGGTAATAGAATCAGCCTCTCCAAGTCACACACTCATGAGGATGAATCAGACAGAACAGCATGGAATGTCTACACTCTATCTATAAACATTTAGTCTCTCTGCCCAATTGCTCATTGTCTATGACATATATGGCTGATACTTTGATAAACTGACATTTGTTACAGAGGTTCAAGCAGGTCACATGTTAGAAGGGCCAGTCAGTCATTCATTAATTCCTTTAAATCCAATGATTGCCAATGGAATTATCTGGGGATAGGGAGACGACCAAAACTAGGCATTGTTCCATATTCTAAATGGAAATGTTTTCCCTGGAAGGGATCATATCTTGTTCCACAGCATGAAATGGCATTATTGGTTATTCCCATAGAATCCTGGAAAGAAGAGTCTCCCACCTCATGTCTGTAAAATGTTTCCAATGTTCATTATTTCGTCCTTACAAAAAGCTTTTTGGGCAGCATGGCTTAGTTATTCTCATTTAACACAGGAGGAAACTATCATGGAGAAATTAAGGAATTTATCTAATGTTGCAGAGCGACAGAAAAATCACAGAACTTCAGAGTGGGGAGGGATCTCCATGGCCCTCTACTTTGACTGATCTAAACAAGAAATCCTGCTCTGAAATTCTCAAAAGTGGCCTTCCAGTCTTTGGATGAAGGAAGGTATCTAGTGAGGGGGAATCTACTCCATTTTTGGATCATGCCAATAGTCAGGAAGCTTTTATTCACATCACATCTAAATTTTCCTCTTTGAAACTCCTACACAATTCTCTTCATTCTTCCCAATGGAGGCCAAAAAAGCTAGTCTAGTCCCTTTTTGACATGCATCCTTCCAAATATTTGAAAATGGCTAACATGCCCCATTTAAGCCTTTTCTTCTCAGGGCTAATCGTCCTCATTTCTCTCAAGGGTTCCTAAAAAGGCATGAACATAAAAGCCTTTCACCAGTCTGACTATCCTCTTCTCTGTGCTCCCCAATCTAAAACATGTTACCCAGAACTGAACTAAATACTCCAGATGGGTATAATAAGGATTGGAGACACCAAGAGCACCACCTTCTTAATGCTCTGTATTATTAAGATTCCCAGTGAATCACTCATCTCAGTCTTGCTGTCTAGATTTTGAAATAATAATAATAACAACATAATAATTTAAAACCCTCAAAGTCTAGTGAAATCTTTGATTGGCATTCATGTTATTTCCTGTAGGGACCTTTCATTCTTCCCCCTACTTTCAACAATTCATAGGATAAAAAATTTAAAGCTTGATAAGGGCTTACTTCATTTTACATGATGAGAAACTAAGGCCCAGAGACACCGGATTACCCGACCTCATTACAGGGATTCATCCTATGGTACAACATGGTACAATGTGGTACAACAAAAGAAGTTTTTCCAATGTTCCAATGGAAATATCTACATATTAAAAAACCAAACATGGATATAAGGTAGATTTCTTGTGATCCTGGCCAATTTTTTTCTCTCACCATCAAAAGGGGTTTCATTTGAAAGAATATCCTTCTCATGGACTGTTTTGACTCTCTTAATACCTCTCATCATGGACACTGAGGACATCTGGGAAAAAATCTGATCCTAACTTTAGTGAGTGGGCATTGCATCCATTCTCCTCAAGGCTGTTTACTCATTGGCATTGCCGCTCCTTTTCAGTAGCTGTATAATTCCTGGTTGAGTTTACTCTAGATTCCTCCTAATAACCAAAACAAACAGTGGTACAGAAGCCTCCATCGAGAATGTGCGCACATATTTAGAGAACACTCCTCCAGTGTAGCTCTATAATTTGTTCCTTTTTTTTTCTTTTGATATAGCCAAGAAGTTGTTGGATTCAAGCTTTTGTTGAATTTATTCACGACTATAAGAGCTTGTGTTTTTTTTTCCAAGCTAGGAAATGCTCAAAGGTATAATCAGGTCCTTCCACAGCATTTAATTAGCCATAATTAAAAGACATCTACACAGAGCATAGTGTTTTGAAAGTCTTTTCTTCTGTTACACTGCTAGTGAATTAGCAATTAATTGGCATTGTAAGTTACAATAATGGATGTCAGGGAGGAATTTTTGGCCATCTAATAAAATTATTCATTTCTGTCAGATTGCTTTCTGTTGTCATCAAATTCAAATTCTGTTCCACATCAACAAGAAAAAAAGCCAGAACTTTAAAACAGAAAGAAAAAAAAACAATTGTCATCTAGCCCCAAAGCACAGTAATGTTGCTTGAAGTTATCAATTCACCAAACCGTATCTGTTTGCTGTAGCAGGTTTTTATTACATGCAACTACTCTTAAGGGAGAAAAAAAAAAAAGACATGCTTCTTTTCATTCCTAACGATCTGACTATGTTGGTTAATAAAATATATGGCAATGTTGTACATATGATTAAGTCAAACTACAATAACAAGGAATCATCAAGGATGGTTTAATAGTGGACACACAAAGGGTTACATCACATATCCCTCCATAGTTTCTCACAAAGGTATTATCTGTAGGGTTCATTTAACTTCATCCTTCAGATTTGAATGAGATGTAGCGACTTTAATTTGGGCAAAGAAAATAGCGTTTACATCAATATATTTCTCTGTAGTAGAAGGTATTTGAGCAAAAATGTATTCGCCAGCACAGATTGACTGTTTCTCAGAATTTAATGCAAAAGATAGCATTCTTATTGCTTAATTTGTAAGTCTAACTACTCTGATGACTAAATCTTTTTATCATGGGTGTTTTTTTCTTTTTCCCATTGTTAATGGAGCCTTTTAATTTTTAAAGAAAAATGGTAATAGCCACTTAATATACCCAAACGATTAGATGTTAATGTTGTAACCTTAGTTGGGGTTTTTCAGCCTAAGATGACCTTTCTGAACTCCATTAGCTAAAATCAAATTGATCTTTATCAGACATCTATGATAGAAATAGTACCTTATATTCATAAAGCACTTTCTACTTTTCAAAATGTTTTCATATTGATTATTCATTGAGGTTCTGCTTTTGGAAAACCACTCGAAACACAATCTCAAGTGTGACTATGGATGTGAAAAATTACACACAAACACAAAGCAGTCTAAAAGTACCATCCAGGAGATATATTACTGGGAAAGGAGGTGGGCGAGTTTGATAGCAAGAGTAATTGAAAGCTCCATTGGTACACACAGAATGACAAGAAACAGAAAGACTCTCACCAGGTTAGATAAACTCTGAGTGAAAGATTCATAGAAGGAGATGGTGAAGAGTTATACAAGATGAACAGATGTTGTTCAGTTGTGTTCTGTACCATTGGTAGGAATATTCACATCAAGTGTTTAGATGTTGTTTTCTCTTATTAGAATGTTAGTTCCTTGAGACAGGGACTATTTTAATGTTTATACAGAGTTTTGCATATGGTAAGTATTTATTAAGTGAATGTTCATCTATGATTATTCATGATATTGGAGATCCATCAAAGTATCCATTGAGGTAAATACTTCATTTGATCTTCACAACTACCCTCAGAAATGTTCAATACTGGTTATCTTCTCCCCACTACCCCTACTAGAAGAGAAAAATTAGGTTCAAATAAGTTACATACCCAAGGTTACCCAATATGTCAGTGGCAGAATCAGAACTAGAATATAAACCACTAAAACCTCAAATCTTGGTCTCTTGGGTCAGCATTATTTACTTCACAATGGGCTAAATCTGCTTTGTCCCCTTGCTGATCAAGCAGCCTTTCTTAAAAAAAAATAGAGCTTAAAAAGCTTAAATATAATGCTGTTTCTCATTGTATATGAGTCATATCATCCAGGAATGAACTGAATGAGGCTTTAAGCTTTTTTTCCCTATAAGCTTTAAGGCTCATAGAGATAAAAATAGGAACCGGACCTGTGATTTCATTGCTATAGAGAACTCCTTGAAAAGGAAATCCCCTGTACCAATACTGGTCAGTACCTTCTTTGCAACTCCATAGTTTTAGAGAGTTATCTAGAGTGGTAGAGTGAAACTCAAATAGAAATGAGGGCCACTAACCATCCATAAGGATCCCTAATGGCCACATATCTTAGAAGATGACATGTTTGTATATTTCTTTTTACTGTTATTAAAATCAGAGAGGAATTACATTTTAATCTGGTGCAGGCCCACTCAGGAATGCTGTAGGTTGCATACAGCTTACTGACCATGTATTTGATAGCTCTAATCTTGAGCATTGAGAAATTAATTGACTTGCCCTGGATCACATGGTCAGTGTGTATCAGAATTAAGACAAATCAGGGGCCAATTTCTGAGTCGGTTGATATCCAAGTTGTCTCTCATTAAGGCTCATGCACAGGCAATTTCCTTAAATCAGACCAATGTCCCTAATGGCATAGATTCACAACCTATTTTGCTATTGGAGAATGGGGTTCAGGGAATTCAGACACGCTGACCACTGACAATTTCTTGGCAATACAGTAGTTATGTTAGTTGTCAAGTTTCAAATATCAAAAGATATCACTGAATCAATGTTATAAAATAGTACAATATCTAGAGGCATTTGACACCATTTCTATTCTTTAAGTCTCTTCTAATATTCCTTAGATTGATAAAGATCTTAACTGGATCCTAACTTCACACTCAGGTGCCCTCCATGTATTGACTTTGTTGCTGTAGCCTGGGGTTCCAAAGGTCCATTGATGGCCCAGAATTACAGAGGCCATGGGGTCCAACTTGTACCTGAACAAGAATCTGCTCTATAACCTTCTTGATGAAGTAGCCATCCAATGTTTGCCTGAACTTCAAATAAGGGAAGAACACATTTTCTAATAATGGTTGACATATACCCAAACAGAGAGAAAGAAATAGAAAGAGAGCGAGAGTATTAAGGTTTGCAACAGGCTTTACATGCATCATTTCATTTGTTTCTCACTGCAACTTTGCGAAGCAGATGCTATTATCTCCATTTTACTCATGGGGAGGAAACAGAGACACAGAGGTGTGATTGGCCCAGAATCAAACACCTAAAGCAGTATTTGAACCCAGTTCTATCTGACTCCAAGTCCAGCACTTTGTCTAATATGTGAGTATGCCTTTCTTTCTTCTTTTAGATAGTAATAGTTAAGATAGTCTGAAGTTTCCTTCCTGTAACATCAAGCTGAATGTATCTTCCAATTTTCACCCATCACTTCTAGTTCTGCTCGGTGGGACTAGCAATACAAACCTAACCCCTTTGGTACTTAGAATCTTAGTATTTCTCCAGTTCTGGGCTTGGTAGTCTCCATGTAAAAGCCTCGTAACTCTTGCTTGGGACCTTGGGTATCAAGTTTTTAATTAAGTATTTACCCTAACTGTTTACCTAACACAGCAAGGATGGCAGTTAATCATTATAGTTTACATTAAGAACTGAAGGCCAGTGCTATCAGAACAGAAAATGCCATCTAGAGACTCTGCTTCCCAGGAATACCCATGTATTCATGGGTCCACTGCAACCCAAGAAACAAGCATGTATGGAATTTTGAAAGAAGGATCCTCATGAAACAACAATGATAGACAATGGATAGAGAGAATAACTCAGAGGTACACCAGAGCTGATATTAATTATGGTTTTATAGATCACGGCCAGCCCCTTGAATTATAGCTGAAAATAAAATGATAGTATAAACTATGGATCTTAAATGAAATATGGTCCAGATGGTTCTCAATGAAACTTCAGGGTTTTTCAAGGCTAATTTCACATAGAAAAGACCATGATATAGTGGAAAATACAAAGCAAAGCTTTATTGAATAGGAGGGACTGACACTTTCAAAATTTCTGCAACTTTAAGTACTGCAAACTCACAATGGTTAGCCAGAGAAACCACTATCATTTGATTAATTCACATTCCTAAACTGTGATCTCCTGTACTAGGGTCAGGTGATTTTTACTCTTGAATGTTTTTTCTTTATCCACAGGATTTCTCTACATCAAATCCTGTTGTTCAGTCAATCACTATTCTTTAGGACTTTCCAATACCCTGTCTACTGGGCAGCTAGGTGGTACAGTGCATTGGGTGCTAGGTCTGGAGTCAGGAAGGCTTCTTTTCCTGAGTTCCAATCTGGCCACATATACTTACTAGCTGTGTGACCCTGGGCAAATCACTTCACCCCTGTTTGCCTCAGTTTTCTCACCTATAAAATGAGCTGGAGAAGGAAATGGCAAACCACTCCAGTATCTTTGCAAGATAACCCAAATTAGATCACAGAGAGGTAGACACAAATGAAAATGATCGAACAACAATAATACATTGTCAAAACTATTCTAATGTGTGCACGTATGTGAGCTAATTAATCAATTATTAAGCATTTACCAAGCACCTACCATGTACCAGGTAAGATACTAGTGCCAGATCCTAGGGAGAGATACAAAGACAAAAATGAAACAGTCTTTTTCCTTCAAAGAGATTATACTCTATTGGTGAGAAATGTATACCTATAAGTATATACAAATAAATGTAAGGCAATTGGGTGGGGTAGGGAAGAAGGGAGCACTAGCTCTCTCATTCTTCTCTCCTTCATTTCTTTCTAGGCCTATCTCTTGACTCCTAAGATTCCTTTTCTACCATGCTCCAGCAGCTTTTCACCCTGGAGCATCCCTCTGTCCTCGTCCTCCCAGAATCTCCATTTTAAGGAAGGACCCAGCTACATTTACCCCTTTATTCCTCTCTGGGCCTGCTCACTCTTGAGTCTCTGGACTTGTTTTTCTGCTAAGCCCCATGAAGGTACCACCCATGTTGCTCTACTTCCAGCTTTTGAGTTTCCTTTATTTATTATCTCCCCCTCCCATTAGAATGTAAGCTATTTTAGGGTAGGGCCCCTCTTTCTCTGTCTTGCTGTTTGCTTTTGTTTGTATCCCCAATCCATGCTTGTTGACTTGACTTAACAAGCAGCTGGGGAGATTAGGACAGCCCTCAATCAGAGGTGTGCAAGAGCCAGCAGATTTCAGAATAAGCATTTATACCTCAGAGATCGGCAAAAACTACAAATCAGAATTTAATTTATTGTTTTGTTGATTGTCTATGCATAAAATAAGATGAAAATGTTAATAATCTGTCTCACACTTAAATGTGTATATTTGGGATAAAAACTAGCTGTTAATCATTCACCAGAAAATCCCTGCCAAGATGGTGCTTGAGCTGAGTTTTGAAGGAAGCTAGAGGTTAAGCAGGATAATTAAGAGTGATATTCTAAAAGTAGAGAAGAGTGATATCTATTTTGCTTTTGCCTGCAGAAGTAGTAAGGTCATAGTAGATAGAGTGTTCGGTTTGGAGCCAGGAACTGGGTGCAGATATGGTCTCTGGTATCTACTAATATACTAGACACTTAGCTTCTATGCACCTTAGGCAACTCTCCAAGATTTATCTACTAAGTAACTGACTTATCTATAGGATCCTAGAGTTGCATCTGTGTTGACAGAGGACATTTCCACTTAAGAAGTTCTATACAGGATTTCCGAGGAAATCACAGATACTTTGCATATTTGTATACTGCTAAAAGAGGAAAAAAAGATCCACATCCCTCAGTTACATATCTGTAAGACAAGGACTAGGTACCATCTACTTGTACAAAATTTGGCTAATTCCTCATGTGCCGCCTGTCTAAGATCACATTTACCATATGGCAAGGGATGATTTTAAATACTGTATGTAGTACCTAAGAAATATGGCATCTGCAGGAAGAGAGACCATCCTGGTATCGGCAGGGTTTCCCTAGACCAGTCACATCATAGCAACAAAGGGTGTGAAAATCTGGAAACCAACTCTTCAGGTCAGCTCTATGATGCAAAAGGTCCCAGTGTCTGTCATCCTAAGTCATGTTGAGATTCTCTAAAGGCGTTGTGTGAGAGCATATGGCACCTGCCATCAAACAGGGGAGCTGGTAGTAATAACATGCTCTGTCTGCTGTATGACAGGCCTCAGGCTGGTCTGGGTACTTGAAAGCATCCTATACGTCTCTGAATGAGACCCCCAAGAAGCATGTGTTGTAACATGGCACCAGCTGCTTAATCTATACTCATGATTTTGCGATTCCTGACTGATTATTCAAAAGAGATAGAAGATCTAGAGATTAGCCCATTCATTTATACATCTATCCACTCATTCATTCAGCATTCAAGACATTGATCTAGGGATTTTGAGAGAAGAAAAAATGGATATGCATATGCTTTCCCTCAAGGCGCTTCTAATCTTATAAGACAGATAAAACAAATATAATATAAATTTGAATGTATAAACTGTTATAGAAGAAGTATGAACAGATATGAGTTTAGAGGGAAAAGAAATCACTTCTGACTCAGAGTGAAAATGGAGAAAACAGGGAAGCTTTTTTGAAAGATGTGAGATTCAAGCCAAACCTAGAAGAATGGATAGGATTTCAAAGGCAGAGTTGGGAGCAGAAAGAAAGGATTCTAATTTATTTGTCATTAGTGATACAAATATACTGTCATAATAATTCAACAGATGTGATCTTCCCCAATATGGTTACTCCCTCCAAATTCACAAGTTGTAACTCACAAATACCCCCTCACTTTCTGTGATACTTGTCCATGTTCTTCCATATATACTCCATAAAAGACCTAACCAATCCCTATTGGGGATCCCACAGGCTTTTGTCTAGGTCTTTTTTCATATGTTGTGGGTACCAGTGGTATACTGAGGCCAACTACTTGTCTTATCCCTTCCCTTAATCTTGCCATGTGACCAATCCAACCCAACTCCTTTTCTTATCATATATTTCAATAATATACCTTGCACCACTTTTTAAACATAGGTCATTATTGGAAAAATGTTTTGGTCTGCTTGTACCCATAATGAGTTTCTTCATTAATCTTTGGGTCAACCACAACTTTAATTTTTCCAAGATCATTGTATACCAAGATTCATGAGCACATATATAGCTTTGCTGGAAAAAAATACAAGTATTGAAAGGATGGGTCTTTTGTTTCCAGGCACTTGGAGTCATAGAAATCCTTGTGCAATTTCCCAAAAGCAGCTAGGAGGCACAATGGGTGGAATATAGGACTGGTAGACAGAAAGACCTGAGTATGAATACTGCTGAGACAGTTGATAGCTGTGTGACTTTGAGCAAGTCACTAAAGCTCTTTCAATTTCTTCTTTTGTTAAATAAAGATCCTAATAGCACCTACCACTCAGAGTTCCTGGGAGGATCAAATAAATGAACACATAAAGTGCTTTGCAAACCTTAAAGTGCTATATAAATGCTACTCGTTATTACATTACCATTATTCTCCCCCATTTGTTTCATTCCATTCAATTCTGGAAGCAGTTCATTCATCTACAAATATGTAAATGTGCCGATGTCCCAACACAATGAATTGGTGTCACAAATATATATCAAATTCCGAATAAAAGTCATTTCTGTTTACTTAGTTATCCCTGTATGGATTATTAGACCAAACTCTTTTCAGCATTTGTGGTCTTTAACATTGTGGGATGAGCCCCCTGTACATTGTGGCACTTGGTGCAGGCAGAACAACAGAATCTACAAACAGAAGCATTTGAGGTTATTACCATCTATAGAAAAGCAGTTTTTCATTTGGACCTGATGCAAGACACAGTCTATGTCACAGGGAGAACCTGCAGCCTTGAGGCCACATATGGCCATCTAGGCCCTCAAGTGTGGCCCTTTGACTGAAATCTAAACTTCACAGAATGGATTCAGTCAAAGGGCCACACTTGAGGACCCAGAAGGCCACATGTGGCCTTGAGGCAGCAGGTTCCCCACCCCTGGATGACATTGGAAATCATTTTGGTGAACATATATGCCCTTGTTTTATGCCTCATTTGATATAAACAATCAGGGGATGGTCAAACCAAGTTTTCTTTGTAGTTAGATTTGCTAAAAGAATCTTGTATGATTACATATATGTATGACAATTTCCTTGTTGAAGAGCCTCTATAGCTGTGTTTTGCTCTACCATATGAGATTCATTTTGTAATCAATAAGCAATAAAAATGGTAAGATAATGTATTTTCTGACCCTTTCAGTTACCTGCTATAAAGACATGGTCTGTTGTAAAAAATTGTTGGCAAAATGCTGCCAGTTACAGGCAGCTCCGTGGTACAGTAGATAGAACATGGAGCCTTAAGTCTGGAAGACCTGCATTTAAATCCAGTGTCAGACACTAGCTTAAAATCCTGGGTAAAGTCACTGAACCTGTTTCATGTGTAAAGCAATGAAAATAACACCACCTACCCCCCAGGGCTGTTGTGAGGATTAACTGGGATAACAGTTATAAAGCACTTAGCACAGTGTCTGGCACATAGTAGGAGCTGTATAAATGCTAGCTATTAAAATTATTGTTTGCGTTACCTTCCCATATGTTCATGATGCCTTTAATCCTCATGTAGACCTATCTCACAAAGATTTTACAAAGATGAGAAGTCTCATGAATGTGGGCTAGTGGTTACAAATGTTCTTTCAATTGCCTTTTAGAGGCATTAATACTACCTCAAGCATGAATTTCAGGAGCGTGCGTTTGGTCTGGTCCAGACCTTGTTCCTGACTGTCTCTTAAGGTGATATTTCTATTTCTTGGTGAGGTAAAAAAAACTTCCCCATCCTCTCTTAATTCATGTGCCTTCCCTCTGTTAATTATTTCCTATTCACCTTTTGCTTTGTATATATTTGCTTTTATCTCCAACATTAGATTATAAGCTCCTTGAGGACAGGGACTGTCTTTAAGCTTTTTTTTTTTTTTATACTTTCAGCTCTTAGCATAGTGCTTAGCACATAGTACACTTAGTAAATGTTTATTGATTGAAGTATACTGAGAATTGAAATGTTGGGACTCAGAGGTGAATGTCACTGTGTCAATGATTCTTAGACCTAGCACAGCTGTGGTTAAGGTGTCTAGAGAGACTTCCAGACTGTCATAAGCTAGAAGGGCTTAGAGGTCAAATAGTCTAACCCTTTCATTTTACAGAAGAAGAAACTGAGGCCCAGAGGGATAACCAAGGTCACACAGGGGGCAAATGGCAGAGATGGGTTGTGAACCAGTCTTCTTACTCCAAATTTTACCGTCATTCTGGCCATTCACCACAACCCCTCCTCTTTGAAATCTTCCCTCAAGGATTCATTCAGAGCCCCACTCTAGTTTTTTGTTTGTTTCATTTTACTTAAACAGTGGTTGGGTACCAGTACAACATTCAAATTGCCATCTGCAAATTTGTCACCGCATGAACAACTCGACTTCTTTTCTGATTGTTCATTTTCCTGGGTGATCTCATTTTTGCCTCTTTCTGCACAGAAGCCATCATTGTTAATATGCTGCCCACCCACACCTAACAATCGTTTCTGCATTGTTCCTTGAGTCACCTACACTTCTGAGTCTTCAGAGTTTATTGGATTCCATCATTCATATTCATTTGGTATTCAATTTGATGAATTTTTATCCAGTGCCTATTATGTGTGTGAAGCTGGGAAGTTCAATGGATAGAACATGCTGAGCCTGTAATCAGGAAGATTTACCTTCCTGAGTCCAAATCTGGCAGCAGACACCTATTAGCTTTGTAACCCCTTGGCAAGTCACTTAACTCTGTTTACCTCAGTCTCCTCATCTGTAAAATGATCAATGGAATGGAGGAAATGGCTAACCAGTCCAGTATCTTAGCCAAGAAAATCACAAAATGGGGTCATGAAGAGTCATCTATGATTGAAAATGCCTGAACAACAAATTATGTGCAGAGGATGTAGGCAAAAGTAAAACTATTCATCTCTTAAGAATATTGGTTTAAAATTTGGTATTTTCATGTCAGAGAGCAGCTTGAATTCACTGTTCTCTGCAGTTTCCTTGACAGTCAGTCAAGGAACATTTATTAAATGCCTATGTGACAGGCATTGTACTAAGTGCTGAGAATACAAAGGTAAGAGACAGTCCCTGCCCTCAAGGAGGGGCTAATCTAATAAGCAATCTAATAAGCAAACAATGAAGTATAAACAAGCTGGATACAGATAACTTGGAAATAATCAATAGAGGAGAAGCACTAGCATTAAACAGAATCAGGAAACCTCATTGAAGATTTGATTTTAGCTGGAATTCGAAGGAAACCAAAAAACAGAGTTGGGGGGGAGAATATTCCAGGCATGGGAAAACAGAGAAAATATCCAGAGTCTGGAGTTGTAATGTCTTGTTTAAGGAACTGCAAAGGGACCAGTGTCACTAGTTCACAGAGTGTGTGGTGGGGAGCAAGGTGTAAGAAGACTGGAAAGGTAGGGGTGGGCAGATAATGAAAGGCTTTGGAAGCCAAGCAAAGGATATTATATTTTATCCTGGAGGTGATGGGGAGCCACTGGAGTTTAGTGAGTAGTTAAGTGACTACTATCTGTGCTTTAGGAAGATTGCTTTGACAGCTGTGTGGAGGATGGATTGTAGTGGAGAGAGACTTATGGTAGTCAGTCCAACCATCAGGCTATTGCAATAGTTAAACTGTAAGGTGATGAGGGCCTGCACTAGGGTGGTGGCAGTGAAAGATGTTATCAAGTTAAATTTGATAAGCCTTGGCTACAGATTGGCTATGGGAGGAAAGAAGGGTGAGAGGAAGAGAGGAGTTGAGAATGACACCCAGGTTATGAGCCTGGGTGATTGAGAAGCTGGTGGTGCCTTGACAATAGGGGAAGTTAGAAGCGGGGAGTGTTTGGAGGGAAAGATAATGAGTTCAGTTTAGACTCGTCACCATAATTTGGATAAATTGAACCCATTCTCCCAAAGCCATTTTCCCTTGAGTCATTCATTTAAAGTTTTAATTTTGCCTTCTTAGGCTTTCAAGGATGCTATTTAAAGATAAAATATGTAGTTGGCGACAAGGACAGAAGACTTTGGTGATACGCCAGGCATAACTGAGGAACACAGTCCAACTCCACTACTGCTTTTGCTTATGTTTTACTTCTCTCCTATTTTGTTGTTCTATTTCTCTAACAGAGAGGGATTAGAAATGGAGATCTGACCTCCAAAGTTAAGAAGAGCTGGATTCAAGTTCTGCCTCTGATGCCTACTGGCTGTATGACCCCAGTAAAGTCATTTAATTTTAAATATGCCCACAGTACCTGCCTTTCATGCTTGGACTTCTTTTCATAGTGGTTATTAAAGAATGGAGGGGGAGAGTGAACCTGTGATTTCCTTGGTATAAATAGCTCATTCTCAACCAGTGTTGCTCAGTCATTTCAGTCATGTCCAACTATTTGTGACCCAATTTGGAGTTTTCTTGGCAGATATACTGGAATGATTTGCCATTTCCTTCTCCAGCTCATTTTGCAGATGAGGAAACTGAGGCAAAAAAGGGTTAAATCACTTGCCCAGGGTCACAGAGCTAGTAAGCATCTGAGGCTAGATTTGAACTCTGGAAGATGAGTGTTCCTCATTCCAAGCCTGATGCTCCAACCTAACTGCCTCCCTCACCCACCTCTCTATCCATAAAAACTCCAGCTCAGCAATTGCCAGTTTCTGTATTGCTGGGAGGCACTAGAAGATTTAGTGACTTAACCCCATCTATAAAAGGACTATAGGTCTAGAAAGGCTCTCAGGCTCTTCTAGCTCTAAAGCTGGGATCTAAGGTATTAGCAGGTGACAATGGGTACAACTGAATTACAAAGTCCTATTTGGAATTAAAATTCCTCCTTTAAGACAGTTATCATTTGCCAAACTTGGGATCTTTCCTTAACACTCCACGTGCATGCCACAGGCTGCAGTGTGAAGGCACCAATGAGAAAGTCCTGTGAGGGTCAATTCCTCCACTCTTACTCCAGGACACTGCAGCACAAAGACTTTAAGTACCTATATAACATGATTACCTGTAAATCTTATTGAATCACTGACCTGGGAGCTGACCATGGTGGATGGGGGAGGAGGAGGGAAGGGGGAACCACAGTATTGGTCAGGTAAATGCATGCACACATTGGGATCCTGGCAGTGGTTTTTGGTTGAGATGGGTTCTTCCAAAATTGGCATAATCACAGTTTCCACCTCATTTATGACCAACATAAAAAATTGCATAAAATATCATGCACAGCTGTAGTCAGAAGGAAGATTCAATTTGGGCTTTATGCAGACTTGACTTGCTGCCAGTGCCGTAACATACATCATCGTGGACTACATTTTAAAGGATAAAATACAGTTTTAATTCCTATGGCAAATTTATTTTTTTAAAAGAGATATAAAAATGTTAAAACAGACCATAAAAAGCATTAAGTTCCTCCCTACCCCGCCCCAACCCCCTCTTTTGTTAATGTAATGTTAAAGGGTTAGCAAAAGATGGAAAAGCCATAAAACTAAAGGTTAAACCTGAAACTCTGTCCTTATTCATCCATTTCACTAAGATTCCAAAAGAGTGCCCTGTCTCAATCCTGCGCTTGAAAAAAAAATTAAGCATAGCTTCACTGGGAACATTATATGTGCAGAAATGGAAACTTCCTGATGGTTCCATTGAGAACTCTCCTTGGCTGCAGTGGCACAAAGCAGTGCAGATGAGTGACTGGGAGAAGGCAGCTTTCTCACCCGGAACTCCAAAAAGGCATAATGTTATTTGCTGTCCTCAAGGTGCCCTCCATCCCCATAGGGAGGTCTGCCAACTTCTTATAGCCTTTGTTCTGTGGTATCATGTTTATAGAACCCAAAAGGCGAAGGGAATTTTGGAGAGCTTACAGCACAGACCACTCATTTTAAAGAAACTGACACATGCAGAAAAGAGAAATTACTTGTCTAGAGTCATGTAGTTAGTAATAGAGCTGGGATTCGAAAGCAGGCCTTCTGATATCAATGCTTACAATGTACTGTCTGTACTGTCCCAGAATATACTTGTGCTACCCTAGGGAGAATATGCACTATTCCAAAACTAGCTCACCAAGGGTAAGAAGATGCAGCCCTGCTTCCTGCCTCCCCCAGAGCTGCACTACAGTGAGCATAAATCAACTACTCAATCAACCAATAAGCATCTATTAAGTGCCTAGGTTGTCCCAGGCCCTATGCTAGGCATGGGGGAAAACAAAACTGAAACATTCCCTAATTTCATGGAGATTAAATTCCTCTGGGGAGAATGGGAGGGGACAAAATATACACATATAATAATAACGAACTTTACAAATCTTATCTCATTTGATCTCCGCAACTACCCCAAGGCAGACGGAGTTAAGTGACTTAGCCAGGGTCATACAACTAGCGTCTGAACTCATTCATCCTGAATCCAGGTTCAGCACTTTCCATTGGGCCACTTAGCTCCCCATAAGCATAGCCACTAGTAGTAAATGTCTGGTTTGTGCATGATGTGAGTGTGGACACAAATACATACATGCCAGAATTTTATATACATATATATATGCATACACACATACATGTGCGTATTGCACACGTGTATGACACAAAGGTATGATACATATGTGGTGGGTGTGGGTGTGTTTGTGTGACAGCTAGGTGGTGCAGTGGATAAAGTGCCAGGCCTGGAGTCAGGAAGACTTGAGTTCAAATATCACCTTGGACACTTACTGAGGGCCATCTTCAGTCGTCCTGATCTATATCTCCCCACTGAACCCAGACAACTCCAAAAGAGAAAGTGAGGCTGGTAACTTTGCACAGCCCTCCCTCACTTCAATCTAACTCACTTGCAAGTCATGGCATCCTCCCTGAAGTCATGGCCCTCTTCGAGAACAAAGGACAAACTACTACTACAACAGACACTTGCTAGCTGTGTGACCCTGGGCAAGTCACTTAAACTTGTTTGCCTCAGTTTCCTTATCTATAAAATGAGCTAGAGAAGGAAATGGCAAACCACCTTTGCCAAGAAAACTCCAAATGGGGTCACAAAAAGTCAGATACAACTGAAAAATGACTGAACAACAAAAAATGTGTATATGCATATACCCTCACACACATATGTGATTTTGATATAGATACAACATAGCTATATCTATTTATAGATTGATCGATCGATTGAGTAGCCAATCATCCAATCAGTCCACCACATCTACTCTTCCTCGGGGCTACCCTCAGAACCCTGAAGACACAAGTAGCACCTGCCTTGTGGGTACCACACCTGCCAGGGAGTATTGTTCGGAAAATAGCTCCAGGGCAAGTGCTACCTATATGAGGTCATTTCCAGATGGAATAGCAGCTGAGGGATTCAGAAGGTGGTTCAGATGAAAATGCTGGACTTGGAGTCAGGAGGACCTGAAAATGAATCTTGCCTCAGAGGCTTTATTAGCTTTGTGATATTAGGCAAGCCACTTAACTCAGCCTGTTTCCTCATCTATAAAATGCAGATCATAATCACACCCGCCTCCTGAAGGTAGCCTAAGAATCAATTGGCATAACTTGTAAAGCAGCTTGCAAACCTAAAAGTGGTATATAAATGCTATTATTATTATTATATAAAAGGAGGTGACTGAGTTGAGCTTTGAAGGAAACTTTGGGATCATAAGAGATGAAAAGAGAGCACATTCCAAGAATGAGGCACAGTCTTTGCAAAGTTGCCAAGACAGAAAAATGGAATGTCAGGTGTGAAGAACAGCAACAAAACTAGTTTAGTTGGATTATAGAGTTAGCCCCGGTACAAAAGTAATTCTACAAACCGCTCCTGCTTTTGCGTCTAACTCTTTGTGATCCCATTTGGAGTTTTCTTGGTACAGACACTGGAGTGGTTTGCCATTTCCTTCTCCAGCTCATTTTACAGATGAGGAAACCAAGGCAGAGTTAAGTCACTTGCCCGGAGTCACAGAGCTAGTTTGAACTCATCTTCTTGACTCCAGGAAACATGCTGTATCCACTGCTCCACCTAGCTTCCCTAAACTACCCTCGCCCCAGGTTCAAGTCTGCTTTGGACCTCTACACGATTGCAAAGGATAGAATCATGGGATCCTAGATGAATGTAGGGCCAGCAGTTGCTTATAGGAAAAGCTGACTGAAAATCCTAAACTAATGGACTATAAACTCCTTGAGGGCAGGGACCATTTTACCATTGAATCTCTCTCAGTGCCTTTGTACACAGTAGGTGCCTAATAGATATTTACAAAATATCTATCAAAAAAGCAGCAAGTAAAGGGAAATATGATAAGCAATTTTGTTTATACTGCTACACAAAGGCCCTCTATAGCTTGTGGGAAATCTCTAGACCAGGAGGAGTTCTTAACCTTTTATTGTGTCATAGCAATCTGATGAAGAGTATGGAGCCCATCTCAGAATGATGTTTTTAAACAATTTAAAGAAATGCTAAATTTCAGTAAGAGGTCAGTGAAATTACAGTCTTTCCCCCTCCATGTTCTTGTACCCCCTGAAATCTATGGGGGTCCATAGACCCCAGGTTCAGAATCCCTGCTCTAGAGACAAAATTTGTCAGAATTTATCTTCCACAAAACATATACTGCATCTAGGACATAAGTAAGGGAAGATCTGGGGAAGATTGACAAAGACTACCTTCTCTGTTGCGTCCTGTAGGAGGAAAACTTATCAACAAAGGCTTTAGATTATATTATAAAGTGAAAAAATTGGGCTTTGGTGGGGGCATGCCTTCTGTGGCCTGTGTTCAAATGGCATTGCTGATAAAAATTTAGCATTTTCATATACTGTCCTTTGGAGTTAATGGAGTTAAGTTGAAAAACGAACCCAGAATTTCAACCACTAATTTGGAAGGAACTTGTAGGGGTCTTGCTGTTGACTTCTCATAACTAGGGCCAGTCTTCAACAAAATTGTAAAGTTAGTCAAGTTCTTCTGGGCCCCAGCTTTCCCTTTTTGTTCCCTTTTATTATTCTGCCGTCCCTTCAGTCTCCATCTTCTAGGACTGTATTCTTTGCCTTAATTGAAAATTATTCATTGGAAAGCTTCTGTTATCAGGCAATTACACCTAAATGGGAATTAAAGTTAAGGTGTTACCCCTCCCAGGAATTAGAAAGATCCCTAAATGTGTGATGAAACTTTTTGTCTTTTGTTAAAGTAATTCGAGCCTATAGTCCTAGAATGATCCATACATTTTTCAGATAGGACCAAAACAACACAAATTTGTTTTATTAGACTGTAGTTGTTGTAAGGGAAGCCTTTTATTTAAGGAAAGGGGACCTAGAGGCAGGGAGAATGGCTACAGATAGTGATGAAAAAAAAAGAAAAAAAAATTGATGAACCTTTAAAACAATCACAGAAAAAAAGCAGAAAGATGTTCCAAAGGCAGTAATACAAGTAAGAGTAATGTTAGTACTACCACATGAAATTTAACTTTTATTTTTTTTTAAAATAAGCTTCATGTAATAGATTAATAATGTCACAAAGAATATAAATAAATCAATCTAGACAACATAAATAACAATAGAGAAATTCCAAGTCACAGCAAGCAGACATGGAATAGTTTGGGAATAAAGAGAACCCTTGGCAACATTTTGCAGTAGAATGACTATAGTCAGAGATCAGTTCATATACCATCTCTAGCATTTATTACCTGTTCAACCTTGATCAAATCACTTGAACCTTCTAAGCCTTGATTTATTCATCCATAAAATTCGGGGCAGGGGTGGAAATGGAATAGATAGCCTCAGGCATCCTTTTCAACTCCATAACTATTATTTGGAGGGTATAATTGATCTTCTAGTTGAACTAGACCTAGCCTTAATCACTGAATGGGTGTTGCCTCAGTCAAAATGAGACCTGTTAAAGACCTTAGCTTGAAAATGCCAAGGTCCCTCACTGTATCCTGGGCCATCTCCAGTCATCCTCACTTATGACCTCCCTGATATGGTTCTCTTCGAGAATGAAGAGCAAACAGTAAGCAAGACCTAGTCAATGGACACTGCCCTTTAGTCAGCACCAACCTTTCCTCCCTACCCTCTTTGTCTCTGGGGTTTTATTCACCCACACACTGTTACAACAGTTAACTTTGTTGTTGTTGTTGTTTCTTGCTTATTTTCTGGTTTTTGTTTGTTTGTTTGTTTTAGCATTGTATCAATATAACTGGCCCTCAGATCCTCCTGGTTTCTTCTACTGCTTTATGAAGTTTATACTAAATAAAGTCAGGAGTTCAATCAGAATCACAAAGGGGCCCCTGTTAGGAATAGGCAAAGGTTTGGCTCTTGGCTTTAATTTAAATTGATATATATCTCTTGCTAACTCCTTGCCTCTTTATGATTGAGGCAAAATTCAGGTTTCTGGACAAATTTGGAGTAAGGAGAAAGCAGAGTATGTTGTATTGGAAGGGAAAGTTGAGGAAAAGAGTAAACCTTCTCTTGGAATTTCCCTCAGTCTTTGAAGTGATGGGTACAACTGATGTTTTATCTTGAGCCTTCTACTCCAAGATACCTGTATAGCTGATGGTCTGCCTTTGATCTCTCCCTTATCTGCCACAGCTCAGTCCTACATGTTTTTCTCTTCTTGACCCCTATTGTCCCTATGCCACCAATTCTTTCTGGCTCAGCACCAGCACCTTCCATGTGTCTGTCTGTCTGTCTGTCTGTCTGTCTGTCTGTCTCTCTCTCTCTCTCTCTCTCTCTCTCTCTCTCTCTCTCTCTCTCCTGCTTTCCTCTAAAGAGAGATTTAAAACTCCTGCTGTATTCTCCCCTCTAAAACAAACAAATGAGATCTCTGCTCTCCAGTTCTGATCGCATAATATTTTCCTCTCTTCTGGGTCTTTAGTGACTTTGCAAGATGATCCAAGCCTTGCTGGAATAGCTATTACACCACGATTTCTGAAGTCTTACAGTGCATGTAGCTGCCAAGTCCATAGATAGATGAATCTGGCCCAGGTTATACTTCTCCAAGAATGTGAGGAACCTGTGGACAACAAATAACGCAGTCTAGAATATATGCTTTGCCTGTACCAGATACATATGCCAACTCGGAATATAGGCTATCACCTTCATACCATGTATTGGACATTTATAATTTCTGTATGCCGTTAGTGTTGGTTTTATTCTTCTCAGGAGTTTAGCCAATAGGAAGAGATGGAGTGAATGTGTCATATTCTCATGGTAACATTTGGTGCATTAAACAAATTTGCCTTTCCAGTTATTACAGTGTACTAAGAAAATACCTAGACTTTTTTTTAATCAGTGCTACTCTAAAAATGTATGTACAGTTCTTTCAGTATAGATTATTCACCTGGAACCCTACAACATCTGCAAAGATGTCATTACAACGTGTCTTTTAAAAACACATTAAGACAAATTTTGCAATGCATATTACTTAATGAATACATTGTTAAGGCTGCTTTAGAGTCATTAAAGCCCATCTCAACGCATAGTTTGGGTGTGCATGGTTAAAACACAATTAAAAATAGCTCTTCTACAGGATAAGAAGCTATTTTTAAAGTATTTTCTTCTTGCACTGGGGTTATTAAATCCTGAAATAATAAAGATTCCTTTTAAAGAACATACATATGGAGAAAGATAGATAGTAAATCATAAGCATTAGAATAAACGGGGAGCTCCTCACTCCAGGAAGTGGAAAAATAATAACCTGCCAAGGGCCAAAGCATTTTTTTCTTAATTGAAAGATTGTCCTGAAGGTCTCAGACCTTTATAAATTTAGACACAGATGTGCGTTTACATCCACAGAGAAGCTTCCATAAAACCAGTTAGTCACATTCGTAGTGAATGGAGACCATGTGACAGTAGACATCAAGTTGTCTTTTATCATCAATAATATTCCCCCAAGAATCCAACAACTTGCTGAAGAGGCTGAGTCAATTTTAATACCCTGTGGTGATTTCTATAGATGAAGAGTTACACTTTAAGTCCTACCTACACTATGCCAAATGGAATAGAATTTCAAGTTTTGTTGCTGTTGGCTATTGAGCATTATTCTAGAGGATTATAATGGCCCCATGTATACCCTACTCTGGTTGATCCACTAAGGCCATCTGGACTGTCCCACCTTCAACTTTAGCTAGCAAAATTAGGGCTGGTAGTGGCATAAGCAAGACAAAAATGGAGGAATGTTGGGAGAATACCTTTTAGGCTAGCTATAGAGAAACTCCTAATTGAGAAGGACTAAACATAAGCACCCTGGCACACTGAGGATGGCCTGATAACACAGGCTCTTTGATCTGCTTTTCTTAAAGGATAGCAACTTTTAAAGGGGTCAACAATCTTTAATTACATTCACTGGTTCAGGGGAAAGGTCAGCACCCTGATCGTGGAGCAGATACAAACAGAGAAATTAGCACAAAGACCAATAGACAGCGATCCAGCTGTCTGAAAAAGGTAGTAAAACCACCTACAAGTACCACCAGAATGCGGGAGCACAGATAAATCTGAGCAGTCAGGTGGCTCTGAACAAACAGCTACTCAGAGTCCCCTCCAGGGAATCAAAAGGTCCTTCTCATAAGGGAACCCCTAAAGCAAAACCTCACCTCACAGTATATATACACTATTGACTAATAGGCTCAGAGCTAGAAGGCATCACAATCCTCTTCACTCGGTGTTTAATTAGCTTAGTACCCAAAAGTGTGAAAGCCTTCCCACAAGCAAGCCTCCCAGTAAGCAAGCTCCTCCTTAGGCAAGTTCCTTCCCCAGTGGGCTCTATGTGACTCAGGATGTATCACAGCTGTGATTGAACAGATATGGTCACATAGGCCTATTAATGTACGGGGAAGATCTTCCTATTCCACTAACATTACAAGAGAGAGGTTGGATTAAATGACCTCTAATGTCCCTTTCATGTCTGAAAATATATGATTCTAGAATTGAAGGACCTCTTCTATTAGGCTATTCAACTTTTGGCATATGGCATAATGGTGATGATTGAATATTATATGATTATTATTGATTGTAGAAGCTATATGATATATGAAAGCATACATAGGAGCATGCATATGATCATGCAATGTAACAATTATGATGTAATGATAACAATAATAATGGCTAGTATTTATATGACATAAAGTGCTTTACAAATATTATCTCATTTCATCCTCACAATAACCCTGGGAGGTAGGTGCTATTATCTTTGTTTTACAGATAAGAAAATTGAAACAGAAGTTTAAGTGACTTGTCCAGAGTTCATAGTTATTAAGTGTTTCAGGTTAAATTCTAACTTAGTTGTCCCTAACTCCAGGTCCAGGGCTCTCTATCCACTGTGCCACTAACTGCCTAGTGCTGTATTCTGGATTCAAGGGAACTAGGTCCAAATCCCAGATGTGCTCCTTATGATTGGTGGACCTTAAAACATCATTCAACTTCCCTGAGCCTCAGTTTCCTCATCTGTAAAATGAGGGGCCTTGACAAGATGACCTTTTCCAGTTTTATATTGATGAATCGGCATTTCACCTTCTTGCCAAAGCCTCATTGTTTCCAATAACTACCATTCAAGAAATCTAAGAGGATTTTTTACTTTGGAAAAATGACTTCTTAGTACTGGGGCAGCCCGGGAGATTAGCTATGTAGATTTTTTTCATATTTCAAAAATGCCTCTGACTGCCAAATTGCTACTCCCCCATTTTTAAACATCCATATAACACTTTCAATTCTGCAAAACACTTTACAAATATTGTATCCTCACAAAAACCCTGAGAGGTAGATGCCAATATTAGTATCCTCATTTTGTAGGTAATAATAATAATAGCTAACATTTGTAAAGCACTTCTATGCCAAGTACTGTGCCAAGTGGTTTTATTATAAAATAGTTATTTTTATTATATAATTTTATATAATAGTCATTTTATTATGTACTATATATAATAATTATATAATTATATCATCAATAATAGTTATATGTTATTTTAGAATACATAACAAATACTGATATAATAATTAGAATCTCATTTGGTCCTCACAACAACCCTGGGAGGTAGGTGCTATTATTATCCCCATTTTTACAGATGAGGAAACTGAGACATTAAGTGACTTGACCAAGGTCACATAGCTAATGAACTCAAGTCCTTCTTATTTTAGGTCCAGCTCTCTTTACCTACTGTACCACTTAGCTACCATTTGTTTTTGGCATTTTCTTTTTAAAATTATGTATTTTTCAATCAGCAAAAAAACTACCCTCTTTCTCTTACCCCACTCCCTCCTCCTCTCAATTGAGAATGAATAAAAAAAAAAAGAACCCCCATGTTGTCTTGCATTTTTCAATAGCCAGCAGAAATCACAGGCTGATTTTTCCTTTTTTGTAACCTGGGAAAATTAGGTGATGCATTGGATAGAGTGCTGGGCCTGAAGTCAGGAAAACTCATCTCTCTAAATTAAAATCTTATCTCAGACACTTACTACTGTGTGACCTTGGGCCTCTTTGCCTCAACTTCCTCATCTGCGGAATGAGCTGGAGAAGGAAATGGCAAACCATTCTAGTATCCTTGCCAAGAAATGACTAACAACAACCAAAGGCTGGGAAAAGAGTAACTAAGAAAGATTTGTCATCTGAAACTTTCAGAGAATGGCTTGGGATAAAATTGTAATGAATCTGTCATAGTTAAAGAGTTGAAGTTTTAGGGTCTATCCTAGAGAGCCAGTCTGATTCCTTCTAGTTATGCCTTTATCATGGGTGGCAGCTACAGACCATTAGTGGAACCTCCTGAACTTAGCACAGTACCTGGAACATTGTAAATGCTTAATAAATCTTTTATTGATTATTTGATTGATGCATGGTGTCATTATAATGTGGCATAGTATGGCATGGTATGGCATGGTATGGTATTGTAGCAGGCATAGTCAGGCTTTCTTTGGGTATGAAAATGGAACTTTTTTGTTCCTATTTTCATAAAGAAACAAAACTGTTTACAGTAGAAGAAAGCTTATTCATTATTCAAATATCGAGCCACAAAATATGTGTAAGGAGCTTTTCTAGTCTTCTGTGATCCCATCAGTCTTTTTTCACGTGGACCAGCTATGTAGGATGCAGAACTGTTGAAAAATAACTACAATTTTTGCTACTCAGCTGTGACAAACCTCAAATCTGAACCACCTGCCTTCTCAAGCCTACTCATAACCACAGGTCAACTAGGACTTTTCTGTGAATCTGGCTCCCTTACCCCCTTATCCTTGGTCATTACTTGGTGTAAAAAGCCAGTGCTATATGCCACATAAATAAATTTCTTCTTACTAGAAACAAAAAGGCTTCAGTTTCCTCAAATTTACTAGGCCTGTAGAGCCAGGTCTAGATCTCAACTCTACTTCCCCCATGCCTATCTCTTGTTGTTGTTGTTGTTGGGTCATGTCTGACTCTTTGTGACCCCATTTTGGGGGGATTTTCTTGGCAAAAAAATGGAGTAATTTGCCATTTCCTTTTCTAGCTCATCTTACAGATGAGAAAGCTGAGGCAAAAGGGGTTAATGTGTTGCCTAGAGTAACATAGCTTAAACATCTGAGACCAGATTTGAACTCACGAAGAAGTGTCTTTCTGATTCCAGGCCCAGCACTCTATCCACCTCACCACCTAGTTGCCCTGAGCTTTTAGAGCAAACTCCTAAAGTATGAGTGTCTTCACTACAATGATATTGGATAGAGATGGCCTTGTCTCTCTCCAAGTCGTTTGTGATTTCTCATTCAAGCCCATCTGTCTTCTTGCAAATGACTCAGTTTTGTGGTGGGCCTGTGGATGTGTGTTGATATCTAAGGGAGCTTCATCATAATATCATAGATCATAGGACCATACACATAGGGATGGAAGGGACCTCAAAGGCCATCTAGTCAAGCCCATTTATTTTATGGAGGAGGAAGCTGAGGCCCAGGGAGGTTGTGACTTAAGTTCCCAAGGTCAGAGAAATGGCAATGAGGACTGCACTTGTCACACAGTCAGTAGGTATCAGGAGCAGGATTGAAAACCAGTTCTTAGTTCTAAGCTAAGTCTAGCCTTCTATCCATGTCACCCCCATGCTGCCCCTCATCCAAGGTCATACAGATGGGAAATCTTGAACCATTTTTGCCATAAAACCAAAGATAGATTAAATAAAGCAAATCTATCAAATAAATAAGGGATAAACAGAGGTTAAATAAAGCACAACAAATTTCTTCACTGTTGCCTCTTTGACAGCACCCCAAGTATGGTGTCTTTGTCTATTCTGTGCCTCTGCCTTTTAGAAGTACTGTGTATACCTAAGGATGGAGACAATCTGTGTTTTTAAAAGGGATATTATCTCTATGGGGATGCATATCTCTTTGACTTTAAATGAATTATCAGCTCATTAGCTTCTCATTAATTCATTAAATCCTTTTGTAGTTGAAAAAGGACTCCAATTCCACAAAGTCACTTACCCAAAATGAAAAAGCCTTTTTTTGTTGTTGTTGTTTATTGAAGCTTCCTCCGCATGCAGCAGCCCTAGGCTATAGGAAAAGGTGTGGATGGCTCAGACTTGGCCTCCTGCACCCTTCACTCCCCAGCCCCCACCTTTACTTGTTGTACTCTGCTGCTTGGGCAGTGACTCAGGGAGAAGAAAACGTCATTAAAAATAGATCAGAAGCACAGAGAATCCTAGAATTGCAAGAGATTTTAAAGGTCAGTTAGTCAATATAACCCTGCAGAATAATGAATCCCATTTCATTATTGCCAACAAGTGGTCGCTCAGGTTCTGTCAGAATGCCCCCAGGGATGAGGAATTGTGAGGCAGCTCTTCTATTCCTTATCAAGCCCTTCCTTATGTTGAGCCCAAATCTGCCCCCTTGTATCTTCCAACCCTTTGCTTCCTCATTCTGCCATCTGGAGCTTCATGGAGTAAGTCTTATCTCATTCTACATAGCAGCTCTTCAAATATTTGACCACAGTTGTTATGTTCCACCTAAATCTTCTCCCCAAGTTAAACATTCCCAGTAAATCCGGCCATTCTTCAAACAACATTTCCGCTATCCCTTCAACATCACAGGGGTTAGGGGTACAGCACTCATACACATATACTCCCCACACCCACCACTCCTCCCCCCCACGGTGATCTGGAAAGTCTGTGTAAAATTTTTTTGCCTTCTCTTCATACCAGAGAAGAAGTCTCAATTATTATGATATTAAAAGATAAAATATATTGCTATTATACAATACTATACATATATTTTATGCATTTCTGAGTTTCTAAATTTTTTCTGTGTCTTCTTGTTGGCCTTTGGGTGTTGTCTGTGGCTTCCGCAAAACTCCAAAAAGAATTCTCATTCAATTTCATACGCCATCTCACTACATATCAAAAACTGCAATGGGGAAAGTTACAATGGGGAAGAGAGAACTGTATTTGGAGTCCCCTTCTCTTGGCTGCCTTTCTAGGGGCAGGCTATAGCTTGACAATTTTCCTTTTAAACTTTTAAACTATGTTTTGCTTTTAAACTATGTTCTGTTTTATATATTTATATATTTTAGCCAATGTGTTGTGACCAATGCCAACTCCAATGGAAACATCACCTTCTTTGTTTAGGACGCTATTCTTCTGTTGATGAAGTCTATAATCATTAACTTTCTTACCTGCCACATCACAGCTGGTTGATTCTACACCTTATTCATAATATCTGTAGTCACAGAGAATTTTCAAGTCTTTTTTTCATGAACTGATGGCTAGCCACATTTCTCCTGTCCTGAATGGTGTGTTACTGATTATTTGAACCTGAGGGAAGAATTAGGATTTTTTTAAAAAAAATTTTATTATACCAGAACACAAATACAGAATAGAGAAAAAAAAAAACATTATCATAAACTTAAATACTGAAACTTAAATACAAAGAAAGGAAAAAAAGCATGTCATGTGCAAAGCAGAACATAAGAGAGGATTCAAAGTATGTAACAATAAATTTTCATTTCAAGAAAGCCTGTATGATAAATAAGACACCTTATGTTGACAATTGTCCATCTTTTCTTTGCTTCCTTGTGTTTTCTTTTGTTCTCTTCTGTGCACTTTTTAACTTTGTTCTTTTTTACCCTTCCCCAAAAGGCTACAATATAGTTTAGATATGTTTCTTGACATATACCTACACATACAGATATATATAGAGACACTCATACATATATACATGCATATATATAGACATATACTTTCCCAAACATCTTTTTTTTCTGTTTATTCATATCTCTTGTTCCTATCCCTCCTGCCTCCTCTACTTTACTTCTACCCACTACATCGCTACATTGCCACATCACCACGTCACCCTCCTATTACTTGCCTAGCCCACTCTTCCACCAACCACCCTGCTTTCCTATGACTTCCCTCCATCAAGGATCTCTCCCCTATCCTCCCATTCCCATTAATCTAAACACCCTTTACCCATTCTCTCATTCTCCCTCTAAAAATCCCTCCCTTGTCCTAATCCCTCCTTAATCCTCTTCCCCTTCACTATACCCCTACCATTTTATTTCTTCTAAATTTAGAAGACTTTTATACTCTTCTAAATATATATGTATTGTTCCCCCTTAAACCCACTCCTGATGAAAGTAGGTTACCAGAACTGCCAACCCTCTTCCCCCATCTAAATCCTGTGTATCCCTTCTTTCTCTTGCAACTCTTTTGTACAAAATAGCTACTCTTTTTAGCTGTTTCTAAATGGTTTTGCTTTTTAAATTCATATCACAGTCAGGTTTATCCCCCTCTTTCTTATGAGCTTGACAATTATTATTAAGAATCTAAGACATACATTTTATATTTTATGTTATATAAAAGGTAAATAATCTGTCCTTACGAATCCCTTATAGTCAGTCTTTGTTATGTACCTTATGTTTCTCTTGGTTCTTGTATGTTGAATCTTCTATCAAGTTCAGGATTTTTTTTAACAAAGTCTTGAAAGTCTGAGGGTTTGTCAAATGTCCATTTTTTTCGTTCAAGATAATACTTAAAACAAAGCCTAGCCTGGAGGTGTTTACTCCTTGCAGGGACCAAATCTGGTCTTGGGATTTTTCTTCAGATCTTCTCAAATTGTCCCGGGAAGATTCTATTTGTGCCCCTATTCCTCTTTATCTCCACCCACACTTTATTCATCCTAAGTTGCTATTTTAACTCTTTTGTGGGGGAAAATCTTGAGAGCTTGGAACTTTCTGACCTACTCTGCTCGTCTTCCCACAATTCTCTCCAGAGTCAGGATTTGAACTCAGATCTTCTAGTTCAATATCTAGCACTCTTTCTACCATATATGTTGTATTTCAAATCTGATCAGGCTGCCATTTATGCCCTCTCCCAAATTGTTTGTAAGAATGTTGAATAAAATAGGAACAAGGACAAAGCCCTATGGCATCCCACTAGAAACATTTTCCAAGTTGTCTCTGAATCTTTTATCAAAAATACATTTTGGATATAGTAATTCAACAAATTCCAAATCTACCACGTTGTCCTATGATCTGGTCCATATCTGTGCATCTTGTGCTAAGGAAATCTTCAGACAGATTGACAAACACTGTACCAGAATTGCCAGTATATTCAATCTACATATTTTTTTCTGACCCTCTCAAAAGGAGAAATGACTCTTTCTTTTCCATGAACTTACACTGAATAGCATAGGTCATTGGTCCCATTTACAAATTGTTTTGGTAATCTTTTCTAAAGCATACCCCTTGATAGACATCAAGTTTGTAGGTCTTTGGTCTTTATGTAAACTACCTTCTGATAATTTTTGAAAGCCTGGACAATTTCCTGCCACCAGCCTTCTAGCACTTTTCCCATTTCTCCACAATTCTTCTCTGGTCATGATAATTCAGAAGTTGTATCTGCACGTTCTTTGAATACCTTTACAAGTAGTATCTCCTGGCCCAGGAGATATGAAGTCATATAGCTACAAGCATTCGCCACCTTCCTCAAGGCAGAATTGGTAGAATAGGGTCAGAGACCCAATACTTCTATTCTACAGACCAGGAAACTGAGACCCAAGGAGGTTAAGTGATTTGCCCAGGGTCAGACAAGTGTAAAGTGACAGACTCAGGGTTTGAACCCAAATACTCTGACTCCAGAGCCCATGCTCTTCCTTTCCTCCCTATTTCTACACACACCCCTCAGGCTACATTTGGCCTCTCCTGTGACTTCAAGGTTGCCTTTGAAATATATATTTAACCTGACTGTTTCATCTGGATAAAAATATTTGGGGGACAGAAGAGCACAATTTGCCCCTGACACAAGCTCCATCTGTATCTTATCCCTGGTCTCTAGCTCTTCTTACAACAGCCAAAGGAATGACACAGTCTTTCACCTTTCTTGAAAGGAGGAATATGGGCTAAGAAGCCTCACACACTGCTCCAGATGCATTACCTAAGTCAGTGTGTGATGTAGGATGATATCTCAAATAAACATGTACCCACTGACTATCTCTCACAGAGCTGAAATCAGAGACCCCCATTTGGGAAATTCTGTGATGAGATAGCCTCTACATACAAGCTAAAGTCAAAGGAAAGAAGTCCAAAAATAGAGAAAGCAACTTCACAGAAGAGAACTACAACTGTATGAGATGTAAATATGCCCACAGGAAGACCAAAAACATATGCAGGAATCCAGACAAGAAAAAAAAGCATCAATCTGAGAGAGAAACATGGTCAATGCAGTCAAGCATAATAGTGAAAGGTTGATTTGTTCTGTATATTAAAACAGCCAATGACTTAACCAATTTAACCAGTTTTCATCTTTTATCCATCTTCAGGCATAACCTAAGTTAGGGCTGTCCAAAATACAGCCTGTGGGCCACAGACTGCAATGCAATTTTATGCAGCTTGCCTGTGGATTTTAATTTGCACGAGTGAAAAAAAATAAAATAATAATTTGCATGGAATGTATATTAGATTTTTTAATTCCATCACTAATAAATAATCTCGTTGATGTTAATTTTCTCATGAAAATTTTTTAAGCAGTGTTACGGATGGAACATATCGCACAGAATTTTCAATCAATCTGTGGGATATGTTCTGTCTGTACAATGCAGATTAGTCAATATACACCTAACTTTATACTGTTATGTTGTCACTTTGTTGTTTTGTGCTTGCTTTTGTGCTTTGGGCCTTCTCCTGTCTTATTGATGACATGCATTCCCAGACTTTCTATTAGTATACTGTATTTTTTATTCTGGGTGCAACCCTCGAATAATTATTTTATTTTAATGCAGCCCTGAGATAACCTAAGGTTGGACAGCCCTTTCCTAAGTCAAAGATGTCAAACAGATGGCCAACCACATTCCTATGTACTTAAAATGTAGTTCTTATAATATGTTGATATCTTAATGTGTGTGTGTGTGTGTGTGTGTGTATGGCCTGCATGGTTCCTTATTTATGTTTTAGTGGCCCCCATTTCTCCTCGAATTTTACAACACTGACCTGGACTAATATTAAAGGGGAGAAAGGAACAAACATTTATTAAGGGCCTACTATATGCCAGGCAAATATTATAAATATTATCTCATTTGATCCTCATAACAATTCTGCTATCATTATCCCCATTTAAAAGTTGGAGAAATGGAGGCA
>CM053626.1:55223564-55261063 GCA_028646595.1 Phalanger gymnotis | reverse complement strand
GCGTTTGCCTGCTAACTTTCATTATCAGATCTTGCTTAGCTTTAATGGTAAAGAAAATGCTTACTAGGCATTCTTAAGAGTACCAGCACAATTATGTGTGTGACTTCCTTCAGTGGAGTCAATGAGAGTCATCCACAGGGGTATTGGAAGGCTGAATATCACTGAACCTTTCAAATAATTGTGACCTAGAGGAGTCCACTCCTACAAAAATATTTCTCAAGTGTTTTCCTTGAATCTTTGCCATTAGAATGGATGGGACTCTTTCAATTGTCTGTTTTTCTTTTCTGGTCATAGCTTCAGAATACTAGCGTTGCTTGATTTCCTTCAGTTGCAGATATTGGTGGCTGAAAGCATGGGCCAGGCCCCAGAAAATTTTCCCAGAGGGAACATACATAGGGCCAAATTGGACCCACCGTGTATCTCTGAAATTTGTGGTAAGTGTCCGAGGTGCTAATAATGCTGTAGCTAGGGTGGGATTATCACTGTGCCGAGAGACCATACAGCACCCTCCCCCGCCAAGGGTTATCTGTGTTGGTGAATTGCATCACCCTCCCGGGATGCTCTGTATTTTAATTGCAAATGCTGCAATTAAAATGTAGGATTGAAAAGCCCCATCATAGTCTTTGTTTTTCCAAATCATGCTTGTAGTATCTCTGCTCTCCTTAGGACAATTACATTCAAAAGCTGAGTAGGCTACCTTTAATCCTCTCAAAGATGCTCTTCTAATTGAGCACCTGAGAATCTTATTATCCTCTTCCTTGGAGGACCCTCATTAATGGGAGGCCAGTGGTAGATAAGCCAGATGGACAATAAGAGTACTGTAATAGGCCAGAGAATTGCCCAGGAATACCTCATACCAGAAAAATTGACTCTAAGGTAAAATAAGGAAAGCAAGGGTTCTAATAGTAGCTGTTGCACTAATTAGCCATGTGACCATGGGCAAGGCATTTTACCTCAGTGGGCTTCAGTTCTGTTATTCATGGTATTCCAGAGCTGGAAGAGACCTTAGAGAATGTGTAATCTAGTGTCTAATTATTGTGTAGATAAGGAAACTGATAAGTAGTGTCTTATCCAAGGTTTTATACAAGTAAGCCAAGACAAGCCAGATTTCTTGGCTCCCAAGTATTCTTTCCACTACAACATATTAAGATCATAGAGCAATTAAAAATATTAACTGATGATGCCAATTTTATCCATTAGGGATTTTCAAATAGCATTCTTATGGTGAGAGATATGTCACTGATCTAATCTGTGTATACGCACATTCATAATATATGTGTGAATGGATAGAAAGGTAGATAGATAGATAGATAGATAGATAGATAGATAGATAAACAGATGGGAAGAAACTCAAAGTGGGTACTAACCCATCTGTAGTGAGACTTCAGGAGGTAACTAGTCCCCAGTACCAATGGCCCAATCCATCTTATTCAACTAGAACAATGAAAATACTGCACACACACACACACACACACACACACAAATAAAGATAAAAACAAATCATAAGAAAAGAGTGGTTTGCTTTGTAACAATATAGTGTCATCCTCTTAAAGAGATCCAAAGAGATTTTTTCCTCCAACTGGATGGTTTAAATAATTAGAAGGCTTTAGTTACATAAAGTCTTAAGTTCTTACTAGTTGTGTGAAATAAGAAGGGTGTGTGTGTGTGTATGTGCGTGTGTGTGTGTGTGTGTGTGTGTGTGTGAATTTCGAACAGACCTGGGAAGTCCAACTTCATTGCGCACACAACCTGTACTCCAAGCAGAACCAGCCATTAGAAATATACACACAAGAATAATTCTTAGACCTCTGAAGGAATCTTCTCTGTTTCAGGTTGTAGGTGTTTGATCTGCAGCTGAACAAATTATGAAATATTGTATGGCAGAGACCAGTTAGGAACTTTGAATGGAATAAAAGAATTCTCCATAAACTCAGGATGGATAAAAATGAAAATTTAAATTTTAAATCCCACCCCCCAAAAATATTTTGCTGTGTGAAGAAAAAAAAATCATGGTTTAGCTGCTATTCGTTCCTAACCAAATATATCATTATGTCTTTCAGGTAATAAAATAATAATAATAGGGATAGAGACTGGATCTATTATTTTACTGATATAGGGAACTATTCAATTAGAAAACTCCCTCTACCAATGCAGGTTAGCACCTTCTCTAAAATTTATGGTCTTAGAGAGTTATTTATCTTCTTTTCCTGATGTATTATATATATATATATACAAGCATATATTATTATATATATATATATATACACACAAAGGCCTATTATATTTGGCATTTGCTAAGTTCAGAATAAAAATAAAAATTAATTTAAAAAGTAAGAAAATATTTTGTCATTGAAAAAATAGTTTAAAATTATGAAAGAGAGGAAGGGAGAAAAAGAGAGAGAAGAAAAAGAGAGAAAAAGGAAAAAGGGGAGAAAAAGAGAGACAGAGAGAAAGAGAGAGAGAGAAAGAGAGAGAGAGAGAGAGAGAGAGAGAGAGAGAGAGATGTCTAAGCTACTATGAAATTAAATGACTTTCCCAGAATCACATAATTAGTAAATGTCAGAGGCAGGAATGGAACCCAGGTCATCTTGACTTTGAAGATAGCTCTTTATCCATTGTGCCATGCTGTCTCCAAAATAATAATAATATCTCGCATTTATTAGCTCTCTAAGTGCAAAGCACAAAGCATTTTATATTATCTTGTTTGATCTTTACAATAACTCTGTGAGGTAGGTACTATATATTATCCCTGTTTTGCAGATAGGGTTTTCAATTGAGACTGAAAGATATTAAGTGACTTGTCTAGGGTCACACAGCTAGTAAATATCTAAGGCAAGATTTGTCTTCCAAACTTTATGTCTAAGGCAACCAGATGGCACGGTGCTGGGCCTGGAGTTAAGGAAAACCTGAGTTCAAATCCAGTCTCAGACATTTACTATCCATGTGACCTTGGGCAAGTTACTTAACCTTGTTTGCCTCAGTTTCCTAGTCTGTAAAATGAGCTGGAGAAGGAAATGGCAAACCACGCCAATATCTTTGCCAAGAAAAACCTAAAAAGGGGTCACAAAGTCAGATAAGACTGAAAATGAGTAAACAACAATTCTATTTCTAGCTTCTAAATTAGTTCAAATACTATTAAAAAGAGAGTATTTGCATAAAAATATAATTAAGGGAGGGATCATAAGATCATAGTCTTAATACTGGAAAAGATCTTAAAGGCCTTTTGGTCCAAAGGCCTTACTTGACACATGAGGAAGGCGAGGCTTAGACAGGTTAAGTGACTTCCCCATGGTTGTGGGGCTTCAGAACCAGCCATCCCAGGCAAGCAACAATGACCATATAACAAAATTATGTCCTGAACCAGGATAAGTCTAAAATTACAGTACAAATGGGAGTTGGGGGGGTCACCACTTTCCATTCTTTTTTCAAAATCAGTAATCGAAAAGAATGTAGTTGTCAGAACTAAGCCTCTAATGGAGACAACATCAATCAGAAATTTACATTTATGAGTACAGTACTTTGGAGGATACAATCAGTGATGCTAATTAGAAGCAAACAAGCTTACAAGACTAGCAGGTTGGAAATCAGCAGAGTATGACAATATAAACCAGCTCCAGAAAGCCATCAGAAATCAATGGTTTTTTTTTGGGAAGGAAGTATATTTTCATCAATTTCACAATCTTGGAAGCCTTGATCACCTGGTTAGCTTTCTACTCCTTACCTGCAGACAATCTCTTGAAGCTTAAAGCCGATTACTGTTGGCTACTCTCGGGGATTGAGAGAAATAGCAAGCTTCACCCACCCAGTACAGGTCAAATCCTTCAATAAATACTATTACAACCAAAGCTACTAGATCAATTAATCTATCAGCAAGAATTTATGGAGTATACTCTGTTGTGCCTAGCACTCCACCCGGTACTATGGGAGATACAAAAGATGTCAAAGGCAAAGATTGCAAAGATTTTATTGCTCAAGCAAACATCTATTTATTATTATGCCCGATGCAACTTGGTCCACTGAAGTTCACTGTCATTGGATTTGATCTGTATCTTTCAGTGAGGCTACCCTAATGGAACAGGCTCTCCCCCTTCCTAGAAGCAGACTTGCAGAAGATTAGGCTGTATGCACCTTTGATGTGGATCTGGGGGATCTTACTTGAAAATCTCTTTCAGTTGAAAACTAAGCATTGAGCAGGACAATAGACAAGCAAGCGAATTCAGGCTATTTCCTTTGGCTGTCAAAACCCACAGTCCACACTCAACGACTTCATGGAGGAATAAGATGTCTGTACATCTCCCAACAGAATCTCCATTGGGGGAAAAAACATACCCATAATTTCTAAACTGAGTGCTTTTAAATTGCATCTATAGATCTTCCTTGCATGAACAGATTTCTGGCTTCATATCTAGTGATGCCCGCAGCTAAGTCTTCTCATAAAATTAAGCAACTACACAATCAATAAAAAGGAGTAATGGGATGGTGTTCCCTTTAGATGCCATGCTGTCTCTGGTTTGTTTGGGGACCAGTGGGCTTGATTAAGAATGATAACAGACACTTGGTAATGTTGCAAACTGGACGTAAATCAACATGAAGGGTGACAAAGCTTAACTCAATTGGTATCAGAGGAAACAACCTCATCATTTACAAAATCAAGCTTATTCCCAAAATTTATTGAGCTCAAACGGAGCAAAATCTGTGAAATCACCTTGATACTAAACACTAAAAATGTAATTTCTATTTCAAAACTATGCCCCAATCAAAAGACAAAGACTAAATAAGCCGCCTAATTGGAACACCATCCATAAGTGGTTGGCTAAAGTTCTTACATGTGCCTAACACTCATTAGGGAAACAGATCAATGGAAATGGGAGGAAAACCAGCATTCCGTTTGGCTAATGAACACCTATTACTATTCTGGATCATCATGCTGTACAAAAACCAATAATTACCACAGTCTGCTAGAGACCTGCCTCTAGCCTCTTTATCAGCAATCCCAAACTACAGGACTATGGCTTGCTTTTTTGCCTTTAGAAAAACTGAACAGCAACTTTGCATATGTAATGTAGCTTTCTTTTAAATAATTTGCTTCTTCCAAGAAAACGTGAAATTTTATGGAACAGAAATAGCATGGGTAATTCTGGAACCCAGAAAGTAGTTCTCCTAAACTCAGGCTACTGAGTCTTCCTTCCAGGTCAAGTACCAATATTAGGCATCAAAGGCATCTGCAAATCAATTGTTTCTCATTATAACGTGAAGACGTTGTCTTACTGGTGGGAATAATAAAGGGAAAAGAAATCATGATGATATTTGGGGTAGTTTCCTACCTGAAATGCATTGGAAATGGAAAGCCTCATTTTTTATATCACCCTACCATATATGAAGCCTCATTTTTCAAACTCTTTTACTGACTAGCATAGGACCTTGCACATACTAGACACCACATAAAAGTTTATGGAACTTAATTATTATGTGTTTTATTTCTCCTCTGAAATCCACCAATAAACTTGACAAGTTACAGACAAGTTACTGGTTCATAGACAGGTTTCATAAAGATTGGAAATTAAGGCAGAGGGTCTCCCATTGTGATAAATTCTCCCCTTTTCCATTGGAAAATGGAGATCCTAATCAAATAAGCATTCTAACATCAACCTCATTCTGACTAAAACTCATTAAGCTATGATTAGGAATTTATGTCAATGTTAGTCTCTTACCAATGTTTCCTGGACTGGGCATACATAGCATAAGTGTACCACGTACACACTAATGTGTATTGGAAAACTTGTTGGAAAAGTCATAGGAAAAAAAAAAAACAGATAAAAAGCTCTAGGAAACCGAAACTAGAACTTGTCTCTCACAGCAGAAGGTAATCCTCCCACAGGATATTAGAGTCAAATATTAGAATTATTGAGTTATCTCCTAAGTACACCCAACCTATTCTCTATCTGAATAGAAGGCTTCCCATCCTATAGCTTTAGGCCTATCAACTCTAATGAACATTCAATTCTCACTACAAATAAATTAAGCTAAGGTTTCCAAGAGAGGGGTGGGAACTATCATCTGCTGTAATTTTTTAGAACAGTGAGTAAAGGCCTAAGGAAATTAATTTGCTTCTTGAGAAATGAGTGTTATATGGCAGTCATCTCCTTTTCTTGAATTTCTTTTATCAATAAGTAACACACTGAATAGCAACTCTAGGGGAAAACTGGAAGGATTTATGATGGTTTAATAGAAGCTCTCAGCAACATAAAAATGTTCATTATTCATGGAATAGTTGGTGGACCAGGTCAGTTTTTTTTTCCCACTCCCCTATTCTCTCACCCACATAACTCACAAATGAACCAGCCCCTCCTCTTTCCATTTCCCAATATGATTTCCTAATGCTTTTCTCAATTCCTTTTACCTCCTTCCTTCCAAACCCTTCCTCTACTAATAAAAAATATTATAGTAACATGTTTATAGAGCTCTCTAGATTCTACACAATATGTCTACATTATTTCATTCAACCCCTGTATCAGACCTGGGAAGTGAATGCTAAAGATGTTTTTATTCCTATTTTACAAACGAGAAAATTAAGGCTGAAAGTGACTTTCCCAGAGTCAACCAGCCAGTCAATATGTAAAGTGGGATTTGAACCTAGGACTTACTGACTCTAAAACTGGGTTCTGTTCATTGCTATGTCACCTCTCTGTTAGGCACCACATCTTCATTGCTGAAACAGACAGAAATGGATGGCACTTTTAAGCAGAGATCACGATCGGCTTGGCATTTTAGCTTGCGGCATTAGGGAGTTTTGTTTACACCCACAGCAGCAATGTTTCTACACAAAGACTTGGCAGGACTGAACAAAGCATCTGATTCATCTGAGTAGGTGGGCAGCTTGACCTATATTCTCCTGTCATTCATCAAGGACACTTGGGCTCCTGAGCTGGGAGTTTGCATGCGCTTGCTCTTCCTTCTTTTCTTTTCCCTGGCACTGGTTCCTCCCCGGATCCCAGCCTGCTTATATTTACTACCTGCTCCTGTCCTTTGCAGTGACAATGCCCAGTGATTTCCGAATCAGTCTCTACCATCATTGCACATGCCCAGCAGCCACTGGGGACTGCTGCCTGCCCAGTGACCTGAAGGGGGACTGCATGCCTCCAACTTCTTCCTAGTGATTCCTGAATTTCACTCTTCCCTTTCCAGATCGATTATCTGTCTTGCCAACCTCGCTATCGCACCTTTGCCTTACGACAGCAAGACCATCTTACACAAACACCAAACCCACAGGCAGCATCATCTCTAGACTCCGGCTTTATAATGGCACATAGGATAGCTGCATATTTTCCAGGTGGGAAGTGGACTGTGAGACAAACGAAAAGCCCAAAAGACAGAGTTTCTGGGTAATTAATAAGCAATTTATTGATTAGGCTAGCTGATAATCAATAGATTGATGATCAATACTTTCTCTTGGTAACCAAAAGCAAAACCATGGAGATCTCCAAATGCTTAAATACCTTTGGAAGGGGGGGGGCTCACTGAGTGTTCTCTAACAGATGAAAATCAACCCTGATTGGTGAACAATTAATGAAGGGGTAGAGTTTCAAATGAGGAGGTGGGCTGAAAGCCTTCAGCTGCTCCTGCTGAGAATGTGGCTTGGTGATAAGACTCAGCCATCTCCAGCAATCTAGACAAAGGAATCCTTCTCTACCCAGACCACTCTGGTTGGTCTCCTTCATGAGCTGGGTTACCCTAAACTCCAATGGAGGGGTATAGACTTGATGCTTCGAGGCTGGAATTCACCTACATTAGATTCTATTTACACTCTAAACAGAAGCAAGTTCCCTTAGTCAGATGGCATCCTACCTAAGATCTTGGAGCATGTTCCCAGATAATCTGGGGAATCTCATCTATCAGCAACATCCTTCAGAGACTGGCTGACTATCCTACAGGAGCTGGTTTCTAAATGAGGAAATAGAGGGAAAAAGCCTTAATCCTAATTTAGTAATTGGTTATTAATATAATAGAAAAATAATTTCCCTCAGCTGGAGATTTGCACTTACATCTCATGCCTAACAAGAGAATTTAGAGGAAGTAGCATGATACTGGAGTCAGAGGGCTTGGGTTCAAATCCTTCCTCTAATGCTTACTACATCTGTGACCTCCCAAAGCTTCAGTTATCTCATTGCCAAATGTGAGGGTTGGCCTGGGTGACCTCTAAAGTCCCGGCTCTGATCCTGTGTTCAAGCTCAAAGCCTTCAAATAAACAGCACAAGATCATAGCTGGAGAACTAAGAGGAGCAGCTCCAGTTTCTATCCATGATCACCACCATCATCATCACCATCATCATCATCACTACTCGAATTTATGTAGTGATTTCAAGTTTATAATGTGTTTTATTTGCATTGTCTCACGATTTATTCTTTCCCATACTGGAAAATCTGAATCTAGTGCAGAATAATTCAGTAAAAGGAAGGGCTCTGCTACCAAGGAGAAATTGTGATTCTGCTCAGGTGGGAGAGGTCATTCATTATGGGGTAAAGATGACTTCCATGGGGAATGTCTTGCCAATTACAGGCTGCTACCTGGGTTTGCTGCTTTCACCTCACATTTGGTGGCTCCTGCTGGGAGATAGTGACCGAAGTCATTCCAGCTAGTCTTGATCTGCAATGTGGTACAATTTTGGAAAAAAAACAGAGAGTAACCTCCAGGGGATGTTTCACCATTAAGGCAAAACCTGCCAAGTTTACAGGCAAACTTAGAAAAAAAATTGCATAATTACCTCCGAGTCCTACTAGGACTCCAGTCCTTCCCAGGTGCCCGATACCAGCTGCTGTCCCATCTGGTTACCTGCATAACCAAATTGGCCTCTTTGTCTTCTGCATCAGTGAGCAATTATTATCTCTGGCAAGATGGGGATGATCCTGATGGCACAGGTTAGAGCAAACTTGAAGCAGCTCAAAACTTCTGCTGTTGCTGCTACAACTTAGTTTGTGATGACAATAGCATCATTCAGAAATATTCAATAAAGGCAAGATGCAAGCTTTTTCTGCCCAGCTGTTATGCTTAATGTGAAGGTCTATTTTTCTATTTCTGCTGTGGAGACAGGTGAGTCCCAGGCAAATAGATAGTGCTACAGGTTCTAGGTACAAGTGTCATGAATAAATTTAATAAAAGTAAACTGAGGTACACACTCTAAGAAAAATCAGTTTATTAACAGTGATGCATATAACTATTAACAAAGTAGGTCAGATTGGCCATCTCAGTAAGACCAGTGACCCCAATGAGAAGAGGTTTTCTCTCTATTTCTCCCAATAAAAATGGTTTTCTCTTTGTTGACATGCAGGAAAGTAGAGGGTCTAGGAATACTATCATTGGCTATACCAAGAAAAGTGGGTTGGCATTCAGGAAAGGGTAATCAAACCCCTTTCTTACAATTAAGGAGTATTCATTGTTTTATGGGTCTTATCTGCCTCTTGTAATCTTTGTTAGGAGATCAATACTCCCAGACATGCTGTCCTCTTGGAGAGCAAATCTCCCCTAATTGTACAAGGACAGACAAGGATAGATGATATGTCTTTGGCTCCAGGTTAAGCTGGTTGGGGCTTACAGACAACATGCACATGTCCCAGGGGCCAACAGTATAAGTGATAACAACATTCCCTTTTAATTCTATCTTTAAACTAACTCAGAGGGAAAACTGCATTCCTGAGTTTAACTCAAGGATGGAGAAATGTGTCTTGCGCAATCATACAAAATGGGACAGTAATACAGAATAGGGTCAGTTACAGAATAGGATTGTTATTCAATGAAACAGAATGATTTTAATTTCCTCACAACCAACTTACTCACTTATTTATCCCAGAAGTTTGTCTCCAACATGGCCCTCTCCATCTTCTGGAAAAGTTTTCTTCCTCCTCTTTAAGGAATGGACTTATCTAGCTCAAGAGTGCACACAGCAAATGTTGGTCATGCTCCTGTCTGAGGACACGTTCACTGATAGCCTGTATTCCTTAGCCTTTTCTAATCAATCAATGTGCATTTATTAGCACCTCCAGTGTGCCAGGCACTACCTAGGGAAACATCCTCTGCCCTCAAGGAACAGCAACAGATAGGACAATATGCTCATACATAGGCATTCTCAAAATAGATACAAAGGGAATCTGGCTGGGAAGAGCAACTGACCTCATACAGAAGTCAGTGTTTGATGTGAGTCTACAGGAAAACCAGGGGATCCAAGAGGTAAAATTGATGAAGGGGTGCAGGCAAGGGGGACAAAGCCAGTGCAAAGAGATAGAGACCAAAAATGGAGTTTCTTATGTGAGTAACAGTCAGAATGTTGAGGTCTAGGGGTACTGAGACCCTGAAATTCAAGGGCAAATAATGAGGGTCCTGCTTTGAATGAATTCAGCCCAAGCCTTTCAGTCAGAGACAAGGTTTATTAAAACACTGTTTCCGAGTGGATAAAATTTTAAGAATCTGCCTATTTGTGACACTTGTATTGACAACCAGGCCAGACTTAAGGAATCTGAGCACTTAAATGGAGGCAAAATGAACCTTTTATACAGAAGACTATGGGGAAGATTTGGCTGTGATCTAGGAGTGGCCAAGTAGTCTGGGAACAGAATGGCAGTCTAGGGTGGCACCAGGAACAGACAATGTAGGCCACGATGAAGGATTAACTGGAAAGGGCCAGGTTCCCCAGGCAAACGCCAGGGATCTGGGCCATGTGGGAAAGTCCAGGGGCTTTTCCTTTTTGGGGTCCAGATCCCAAAGACACGGTCTTTTCCTTTTAGGGGTTTGGATCCCATCCCCATCAAGAAGACCAGTTTGGTTGGAGTGCACAGCAAGGACTAATGTGTATTAAGACTGGAAATGTGGGTTGGGGGGTTACTTGACAAACAGAGGAGCTTCTATTTGGTCCTCGAGCTTAAAAATATGCCAAATGTATAAAATTTGTTCATTTTATTAGCAAATTATAGATAGCCAATATATATGTTTCCTCAGAATCATAACAATGACTCCAGTGAAGCTGACTGGGAGGAATCTCAGCCCTAATGTTCAGCTTGAATGCTAGAGACCTTCAGCAGCACTGTTTAATGGTACAATCTAATGGCAAATTCTTTTCTAGCTTAGCATTAAAAGCCATTTTTTGCATTAGGATGGAGGAAAGTCTTCCTGGATCTCTGCTGGCCAAAAATATTCTGAAAAATGTCAGTTGCCTAGGTTTGGGAGATTCATCTGCATGAGTTCAATCATTACTTTTATCCCGGCACAATTTTCAACATTTGGGGAGGGCTCTCATTCTCTCAGCAAGGATTATCCTTTAAACTTGGAAGTTCTAGGGAGCCAAAATTTTAGAGAGGAAAAAATAAGGAAAATGAAGAAGAAAAGAGAATGAATAAAACATTTGAATCACATAGAAGAAAACAAAAATTCAAATGGGGGCACAGACATGGCAATTTTATGACTACATTAATTTAATATGCACTTAAGTGCATATTAAGTTTACAATTTCAAAAACAATCTTTTTGGGTTTTTTTGTATATTGAAATATGTTTGATGGTCATTAAGTTCATAATGAAAAGAAAAAAAGAAATTCTTGGAAGCAGTTAAACTTCTCTCACCACTTTTAAAAAATTAAGCAAAATAACAAAATAATCCAATCAAGACCCATCACTGCCCTTCTTTCCACACAGCCAAACCAACACGGGTTCAAATATAATTAATGTTAACAGCAAACAGGATGGAAGGTCATAGAATATCAGTGAACAATACCAATAATGCCATACTCATGTTTTCAAATTACCTATTAGATACCAGAACACTTTCAAATTAGCTGTCTCTTGTCTAAATTACCTGACTGTAGTTCCAATTAAGTAGAACTATCATTTCATTTTGTTAGAAGCAGTTAGCTGATGACGCTGTAGACAGAGGTAGGCCTGGAGTCAGGAAGATCTGAGTTCAAGTCTCACCTCAGATACTTAGTAGCTGTGTGACCTTAGGCAAGTGGCTTAACCTCCCTCTGTCTCAGTTGCCTCAACTGTAAAACACGGTTCATAATAGCAACCAACGCTAAGGTTGTTGTATGGACCAAATGAGATGATATTTGCAAAGAACTTAGCATAGTGCCTGGCACATAGTAGGCACTATGTAAATGCACATTCCCATCTTCCCCACCTAATAAAGTAGATGGTAACCTATCCACATGTACATGATTCTCATCCATGTCTTCCCATAATTTTTTCACAAAAGGTCCACTCAGTGTCCTAGAGTGGAGAAGATTCTTTTCTTTGTCTTGACATTATGAAGATAACAGTGCAGCACTTTAGCAGCCCATCAGTTGGTTATCCTGTACTATTATGCTCAGCCTAACTTCTTTTTCACTCACATATTTCTTTAATTAAAACCATTAATCCACTTCTTTGTAATTTCCCCAAAGAAGAAAAAAACAATGAAAGCTATGGAGAGAAAGGTGCCCAGCCATATCAGACACAGGAATTAAATTTATTTACATTTATTTATGATATATAAAATATACTATATACATATATACTATATGAGTAGAATAAATAATATTTTTATTTATTTATGAATACTTGTAAAAGTAGGCTACCCACTTGGCAGTTTTTAAAAATAAAACCTAATTTAGTGGGTATGGAGAAGCTAAGGGCTCATATTGGGTTGCTGGGATGAGTTCTACCCAATTACACAATTACATCACCTTTCAGCTTACTGGTTGGTAAGGAGAGTTTTCAAGATTTTGCATCAGGTCCATTCCCTACATGACTGCTGGAAATTCTAGCAAATGCAGGAGTAGAAAGTGTCAAGCTTAGAAGGGATGATTCATTCCACAGGAAGCAAAGTTTCTCTCTATAACTCTAAAATCCAAAAGAATTCCAGGGTCATATTAAGAGTATGGGTTTGGACTAATGCACACCAGGAGGGCCAGATCCAATTCAGAAGTAATATTATTAATAATAATAGTTTGAAGTAGGATAATCATTATTACCCCCATTTTGCAGAGAAAGAAACCGATATACTTAGAAGTAAAGTCACTTGCCTAGAAAGGGGAAGAGAATAAGCATTTAATCAGTGGCTACTGTGCTAAGTGCTTTTACAAATATTATCTCAGTTGAGATTCCCTTCAACCCTTTACAGATAAGGAGTATCTGAGGCAAGATTTGAACTCAAGTCTTCCTGATTCCAGGTCCGTCATTCTATACACTGTGCCATGATCCAGAGACTAAATACCATGTGACTGAACAAACCTTTAGTTGTTCCAAAGGAAGACCAGGAAGCTGGGTCATGTTTTGATTTCTTTTATAGGACTCAGGCTCACTGATTGTAGGCAGATAAAGGCAACTGATAGAGACAAGGGATCAGAAGTTCTTCTCCTATTTTCCTCACTGCCCCAACACCCGCTGTGAGAAGGATCCAGACCCAACAGCAAAATAGAGACTCTCCAGAATTGCCTTATTGTACCTAAACATATTGGACTCAATGATCTGTAAGACTCTGTCCCATTCTGACTTCAGAACTGATAGAACAAGGCGTGTCCAGGTCATTCCAGTTATAAGACCTATAGAATTATAGATTCATAACTGGAAGGAATATTTATATCTGTGAGCTCATCTAATGCAATAATTATTTCGATATAATTGGCTTCCTTTGCAATCTTACATGTTTTATTTTGTGCATTTTAAAAATATTCTGAGAAGGGATTCCTAGGCTTCATCAAACTGTCAAAAGGGTACATGGCCCCCATATACACAAAGGTTAAGAAGCCCAGCCTTGGTACAATCCTCATCCTGTTTTATGGATGAGGAATGTAAAACCCAGAGACTTTCACTGAGTTGCCCAAGCATCCCACAGGTAGCAAATGACAGAGCTGAGGTTCTAATCTAGCCCCTTTTGCTACAAATCCAGCAATCATGTTTCATCCATACACATTCAAGATGGCTCTAGGATTCTGGGAAATAGCCTAGGCTCTAGGATACTGTAACTCAAAATTTTTTCCTTAGCCTCAACAGTGTCTCTAGTAGGGTGGTTAATCACCTGTATCAGTCAAGAATTCACTGGTAGCACTACCCATGACATGTACAGAGCACCCATTCAGAAGGGGGTGTAATAATATTCAGCACTTTGAAGACCTGTAAAGTAGAAAGGAAAGGCAAAATGTTAATATATCCATTATAGTCAATTTTGGAAGTGCACTTACCTATCTCAGAAGCATTTTGCAAAGATTAATTAGATTGGAAAAAAATCTGTAAAAGCTTTGAGACCAAGGCCAGGTACAATATAAAGGCCCAGTCACCCTATTACCCTCTATTGTTATTAATGCCCATCTTTTAATAATGATTATGGCCAATATTCCCTGAATACCAAGCTTGTGTAAGTGGCTGTGGGAAATGTTGACTTAGACGTAGATGCTGGCTATTGGTCAGATAATATAAATTGTTTTAAAATTGCCATCACAGTAACATAAGAAACTAGCACACAGTCTTTCTTTCAAGTGAGGGTCATTTTTTTGCTTAAGACAAAATATATCTTGCATCATTGATTCCAGATCTAATATAGGAAATACCAAATAGCCTTCCAAAATAGCAAAACATTTCTGAAAAAGAATGGGGGAGGCATAGATATTATTTTTCCCAGAATACATACTCATTTTTGCCAATTTTGTAAAATTTAAAAAAAAAACTTCAATCTGTATTAGCCAAATTACAATCATATTTGCTCTTCATTTTTAAAAAAATCAGCTAAGTCAAGGTATTTCACATAACTCCACTAGTGAATATATCACAAGCATGTGATCATAGCTACTATTTCTGTTCTTGTTACAAAAGTGAATTAGTTAAATGTTTGATCAGAGATTCATTTTTACAACTGCCATTAAAAAGAGAAAAGTGTATCCCATCATCAGAGTTTTCTGCATAGATATAAGTAGAGTAGAGTCGTTCTAGCTTTGTCTGGGAGTGCCAAAATGTTGAGGGACACTGACAACACTGTGAGTCCTTCAGAAGCATAGAACCAGCTGAGCTTAACACCTTAAGCAAGAAGAGGTTAGCTAAAAAAGGAAACTTCCAGCTAGTGGCTTCTCCCACCGCAGTTACCTATATGCCTGGTTATCCTTTCCCTTCTCTTGCCTTTACGTATTCTTTTCCCCTGAAGTCTCCCCAAAAGGTGGGAGTGGCTTCTGTTGTTCCAGGATTTTTACCATTTCACATCTTAACTGAATCAAATGCACATTAATTATTGCCCTGTGTTCCAGGCATAGTTTGTACTTCTTGCCCCAGAGCAAAAAATGGCTAGTTATGATTCTGGTGTCCTAATTCTCATTGCGTGTGTTAGAGTCTTAAAGAATATCACATGCCCCAAGGCTGAGAAAGAAGAGCTCCGTGTCCTCACCCACTCACTAACAAGGGTTTTCTACCTGTTTCAACTAGCAATACAATTGGTTTTGGAAACAATCTATGTATTAGCTTAACCTGGGTTAGGCAAGGAAAAATTGGTAATACCAATGAAGGGGGAAAGTCTGTTCTTCTACTAGGGAATGACCTATTGCTGAAAAAAAAAAGCCTATTGAGGTCAAGTAAAATGATTTCTTTCTCCTTTCAATGTTTTATTTTTGATTTCATCTTCTGGCCAGACATCTTTTCTAGGCAGCGTTTAGGAATGGTTATGGCATTTGGTACAGAGATGCCAATACCCAGGCAACTTCAGTTTGATGACCATATGTTCATTGTGTTCATTGCCTGTCAGCCAAATGCTCCTTACCCTTTGTTCTCACTCTTCTTAGCTCTTCCAAGTCTCCTGAATCTTAATATATTCCTTCCTTTCTCAATAATGTTCTAGTGAGGAGTACGAAAAAAAAACACTATTTTATTCTAAAAATGGTCACGGTAGGAGTGATTTTGTACTTCTGTGTGGCAGTTGTTGTCATTGCCAATGATAATTAGCTTAATTTTTTTTCAAAGTGTAATGTTCATATCCAGGCATAGCAAGTCTTCTAAATACCAAATGTCTAATGATGAAAATTCATTGTTCAGGCTTCCAGAAATGTCATTTTGTCATATGATTTTTATTGTGAAACTTAGAGGCTGGGAAAAATATTAAACTTTTTGTTTGTTTGTTTCACTGCAGCATTACTTTTAACTATCTTTAGTTTAGACAGCAAGATCACTGAATGTTAAGAAACATTGAACACGCATGAAGAGAAATGTTTTTATTTGAAGACGTGGCATGATGCTTTTTTAAAAAAAAAAATTCCTGCTATCTTTTTGGTTTTACGTGCTTGTATTTCCCAATATATTTCTTCCCCTACTCCCATCCTCAAAGATATATCCTTTATAATAACTAAGAAAGGGAAAAATGTTCCATAAAGCTAAACAACATATAAAAAAAAGTTACGTGTAGTATCTCACAGCAATGTTCCCTCGCTTCTATAAAAAAGGTGGAGAGGGGGGAAACGTCTTTCTCATATCTCTTCTCTGGGGACAATTTTGATCACTATAACTTGACAGCCTTCAGTTTCAGTGGTTTTGTTGTCTTTCTTTCCATTTATACTTTAAAGTTATTGTGTATATTGTTTTGTTAGTCCTATTTACTTCACTCTGCATAATTTCATGTAAATCTTCTCTAGGTTTATCACATTCATCATTTCTTACAGCACAATAATATTCCATTATATTTTCACACCACAACTTGTTTAGCCATTTTCTAATCAATGGGCATTTACTTTGTTTCTACAAAAAAGGATACTCTAAATATTTTAGTGTATATGATTCCTTTTTTTTGTCATCATCCTTACCTTAGGGTGAAGTGAATTATCATGGCAACATATATTGGCATGGTACTTCTACATGATTAGATGAAATAATAGAATTTAAATCCCAAAGCTCCTTGTGACAAAGTACTTAATATCATGCAGTGAATGCCTAAGCAAATGGTGCCTATTCCTTTAAGCCCCCAAACCAGGCCATATATAATTTTAGGACAGTACAGTTCAAGTGTTATCTATTCAAGTCATCTTTGGTCATCAATGACCACAATGTCTGTTATGATGCCATGGTATTTCTATGGCTCCATCAAAGAGCCATTCAGGTAAATTCTCAGTAGACTGGTTTGATTGAACAGTCTCAGCTCCAACTAGACTCTTCGGCCCACCCCAAAGGGGAACCCATGGATCAACTTTAGAACTAAGTCAGGTCAGATTAAAATAAACCAGCTTGATCCAGATCCCCACACTCATAATAGAGCTAATGTCAGACTAGTGTCCAAAGCTTGGAGAGAGGGTGAAATTTGCTCCAATAATAAAGAGATTCACTGAAAATCCAAAAAGTAAAAATAAATTTACTCCAATACACTTCCAATGCCATTTGCATCACTATTCAGCCTTCTCAGCCTTCAAGGCATTGAGAAGTGGGAGAATCATGAAGGACCACTGGCACATCAGAAGAATTCTGGAAAAAAAAATACTAAGGATCTTATATATGGTCTTTTTTCTCACATAACAAGGCTTGATTTAAAAAATAAAAAAATTCTGGCCACATGGAAGTACACAGAAACCTAGACTCCAGCGAGATTTTAGAGAGAAGCTTAAAAGTAAAAGCTTACTTGTCAGGACCTTGAGTCGTAGTTTAAAAATACAAAATCTAGCAAAAAATGTGCTTGATTGCATCAAAATCTCATTGGCGTGAATTTTCTTCCATCATCATGACTGTAAACTGATCTTCTGTCCCTGGACAAGCCTCTGGCACAGTTCTGGGGGCACCAAACAAATGATTTTTTTCCTTTCACTCTATGTTAGAATTCTCAGTTCATCCAGATCCTTTCACCAATCTCGGTTTCACGCTAACTCAGCTGAAAGAGAAGCTTAGATTCTCCAAATGCCTTCCCAGTCTGAAGGTGATGTCAAAGTGATTTTAATGTTGTCGTTGAATCTGCAAAAAGCATGACCCACCGTTGTTTCACTGTTCCTGTTTGCTTGCCAGCAGTTTGCTAGCTATATCAATTAGTCAGACCTGACTCGTTTCCTCTCGTTGCATCTGCAGTGCCACATGATTTGCCTTCTCTCTTTGATATTAAGGCTCTCTGTCATTACCCGACAATATGTGGAGTACATTTCACGGGCTTAAAATATCAATACAGAAATCTTTTATCCTGAGCCAATATTTTCAGGAGTATTTTTCAACCTCAGATTGGTAGAGAAGATAGGCTTTTGAATTTTGAAAATTAGATACATGAGCAAGACTTACAATTCCTAAATATCTAGCCATGTCTTTTCTTTAGAACACAAATATTCTGAAGTTGTCTGTGTAATTCATAATAGTATTTTAGGATTGGCAGGGAACTTAGACATTATCAAGAGATACACTGTCAGGATGCCTTTCCTGATTTCACCACATGCTAGTTTGTGCCCCACCCCACTTGCTTCATAATTACTTTTTACATATCCTATAATTATCTGTAAACATGCTGTGTACCTCAAGGAGAATGTAGGCTCCTTGGGGGCATCAACTTCCATTTTGGATTTCTATCTTCCTCATCTAGTCCAGTAGATACTACATAGTAGGAGCTTACTGAATTTATGTCGATTAGCTGATTTATAAGCTCCAACTACCTGATTTCACATATGAGAAAACTGAGGCCAAGATACTTGAAGTAACTTGCCTAAGGTCAGACAACTTAAGAGAACTGGAACCCAAGCAGGTCATCAGACTACAAATTAGGTGCTCTTCCTAGAAAAGCACATGGCCCCACTCTTAGACCACTTAGAATTGAAACAGCTAAGTGGACAGTACATAAAGGGCTGAACTGAGAGCCAGGAAGATGGGAATTCAAATCTTGCTTCAATCATTTATTTGTTTATTTATTTATTAACTGCGTTGCCCTGGGCAAGTCACTTAACCTCTCTCAGTTTCCTCATCTGTAAAATGGGTATGATAATAGCCCCTACCTCACAGGTTTTGTTGTGAAGATCAAATGAGACAATGGTTGTAAAAACACTTAGCAAAACTGAAAACCCAATAGAAATGTTATAGTATCATCACAAAGATAGTTGGTTAGTTAAGTAGGTAATAGTGATTAAAGACTCTAAAGGAATCTTATCTCCTACCTTTGCAAATCTACATAGACTATAGATCAAATCTCATTATAATGAACCCCATGATGCATCAGATATTTGCCTTATAGAATTATATTTTAATGAATTCTAGGAATAGAAATTGTATTTTCAGCTGTTATAGCTAGAGTCTGAATTGTGATGATGCTTAACTTCTTTGTAATGCATTCAGAAAAGAAAGGAAATATTCCAAAAAACAGTACGAAGGGGTGGAGGCAACTTTCTGACTATTTTCAGAACCACTGACCATCTGGGCCCGGGATTCTGCCAAAGCCTCACTGTTGAGGTGCCACCCTAATAGCTTCTCCAAAGGTCTCGAATTCTCTGAGCTCATTGAGACCAACGCTGCCAACTGGAGACAGTTATTCAGGCAGTTTTCCATCTTAACTGGTCAATTGGTCTTGTCCTCTGCCTTTAGATAGGACTGAACTTTTCCCATGCAAAGGACCTGATAAAGACCACTAGATATAAAGGTTCCACTGTCAGTATTAATTTCCTAAGTTTAATGATCTCCATTCTCAGGATTCCACTTAATGTTTAACCTCAATTCCTTGGCATATAGCTTAGGGAGGTAACTAACTAGGTGGCTCAGTAGACAGAGCACTAGACTCGGAGTCTAGAATGTTGTTGTTGTTCAATCGCTTCTATCACGTCCGACTCTCCAGGACCCCATTTGGGGTTTTCTTGGCAAAGGTACTGGAGTGGTTTGCCATTTCCTTCTCCAGCTCATTTTACAGATGAGGAAACTGAGACAAACAGGATTAAGTGACTTGCCCAAGTTCACATAACTAGCATCTGAAGAGGAATTTGAACTCAGGTCTTCCTGACTGCAGGCCCAGTTCTTTATGCACTGAAGCACCTAGCTGCCCTTGGAGTTCAAATCTAACTTCAAACATTAACTGTGTGACCCTGGGGGAACCTCTTGTCTGCCTTACTTTCCTCATCTGCAAAGTGGGGATAATAATAGCACCTACATCCCAGAATGGTTGTAAATTAAATGAGATTTGTAAAATGCTTTATGAACCTTAGAGTACTATATGCTAGCTATTATTATGAAATTAATAACTAATTAATTTAATAATAATAATTGCTAGCTATTATTATTAAGTGAATGCTAACTAAAAAGCAGAATAGATGACCAGAGGAAACATAAACTACAATATCAATTAGGTGTGATATAATGCGTGTAAGATAATAGCAAATGTCAACCAACTGAAAATAGCCCAAAACGGCCAATAATGGTACAGAGAAAAGAATACTGAGTCTATAGTTAGAGCATCTGGGTTTGAAGCCCGCCTCTGCCTTTTTATGCCCTGTACCGTCTTGGGCAAACAACAACCTCCTTCTGGCTTTAGCATCCTAGGCAGCTAGGGAGTATAATAGATAGAATACTGGACCTGGGATGAGGAAGGCCTGAGTTCAAATTCAGCTGTAGACACTTAGACCCTGGGCAAGCCACTTAACCTATCTGCCTGTAAAATGAGAAAAAAAAAAAACAAAAAACCATGAGATATGCACATTTATAGACCTCTCCCTTACAAATGGTCATATGGACTGTTTGTGCCCAACCTGTGGTACAGCATTCTGAGCTTGTGTTGGTATGATCAGCCTCAGCCTGAAACACTGTACAGTGATGCCCACATTGTGGTGTCATTTTACACGAAGGACAAAACAACAACAAATGAGAATAATAATAGCGCTGACTTCCCATGGTTGTGTTGTAACGATAAAATAAGGCAATGTTGGCAAAGTGCTTTGCAAACTGTGAAGTGCTACATAAAGGCACACGAGGCATTATTAATTAATTAATCATTATTAAATTATTATAATAAGAATTAAGTTGATTAAAATTTGTAAAACAAGGAGGTTGGATTATATGGATTCTCACATCCCTCCCAGCTTTACATCAACGTTTCTTTGACCACATTAGCCTTCCCATTTTCACTGTGCAAGTCCAATCTTAAAAGGTGACAGATCGGACAACCAAACAGTTGGCTATAGATTTGAATTCACTTGTGGAAAGCCTGACTCCTGAGTGGCCTTGGAGACACAACTTTTCCCAATGGGACAAGTGACAACAGTTTTCGTTACTATTCAGTTCTTTGTGGAGCATAGAGGGCTGGATAAAAAGGCTTCTCTTCCCAGCATCTTCCTGAAATCTGCTACACGGTTTTTGATGCACAGAGGAGATAAATCCCAATATGCAAATGTAAAAAAGTGCCTAGCTCAGGAAATTCTAAACAAGTTGCCTTGAATATCTGCATGGGAAATGCGACTGCCACACAAACACTCTTTACGGCTCAACTGCTCCAGAAAATGCATCCCCTAGGGCTAAGCTGTCCCATTTGGAATGAAGACTAGCATAATAGGAAGACTTGGGGGTCTCTAAAGGTCAATGGAATTTCAACCAGATGTTTTCTTTAGCCACAATAGATTTGGCAATAGGAGTGGCTTACATATCCCATCTGCAGAGTTAAGTGCAAATATTAAAAAACAAACAAACAACCCTACTCACCCCTACCATCCAGTGGCCTTTCCTTAGAGTTCAAAGTAAGAGTCTCATATTGATTTTCACAACTTTGGCTGAGTTTATAGCAATGCCCCTCATTTGCATTTAATGGAAAGAGGATGCTAAAGGATATAAATTTCAGGGACATATTTAAATTAAGCCTCAGGCATAAGCAAAAGAAGGGATTGGGGGAGACATGAGGATCATGAATGGCCTGGACCAACCTTCAGTCCAGAGCCAAAGTCCAGCTTGGTGGAAGAAGCTCACTGGGACGATCTAAAGTGTTACTGATGCCGAAAGCTTGACATCTGCTATAACATCTGCCCATTAATGTCATTATGTTAACATCTGCCTGATGACATTCCCTGGGAAATCAGTGTCCTTTGCACATGTTGAGTCAGAAGTAAGAGTATTCTCCAATCTGTGTAGTCTCCCCACCCTGCCTCTTTCTATCCCCAATCTCCTTTTTAAATGGCTGCATTTGCAAATACACTGCAAATCAGAGAAGTCAAAGTTCATAAAATTTTGCGCTTTGACCACTAGACTTTCCTCCTCTTCTGTCTCTTTGTCTGCCACTGTAGGCAGGCTTCTCTCCCCACCCCCTCCCCCATTTTCAGAACACATAATGTTCTCTTACTTTATTAAACCATAGTCATCTCCCTACTTAGAAACAAATGCTGTTGTCTAAAAACCATTGAAGTTTCCTTTCAAAAAAGACCAGGGCCCCATTGCCTCATGTGGAAAATGATAATGCATTCCTCAGGATACTCCTGCACTCCTGAATGTCTCGGCACATCAGCAATGCAGAGAACCTTTGGGGAAGTTCAGTTTTGGAGGCTGTTTTATTTTGCAGCAATTGATGCTTGGACCAGATGGATAGCTTTTTTCTAGGCTTTAAATTGCACTGCAAACCTCCAGGAAAGAATATAAAGTTTCTGAATTTACAGCCTTTAAACAAAAATGCCTTTAATTTGAGGGGATTCTTTAATATTGCTTCCAATATTTTCCTTTCTTAGTGACTTCCTATTTCCCTGACTACCAGAAATTTGAAGTATTTCCCATCTGACACACACATGTACATCCAAACACTTCCTCCCCTTTTCAAACTTGGACAGTTTCCAAATGCAGCTATTCTGAAGCATGAATAAAATACATTAATTTTTTTGAGTAACATGGACCTTGATAGAAGGAGTCAGAGAGAACTAGTGGAATACATCTCAGCTAATGCTACCTTTGCTCTGTATGTGAGTACTCACTGCAATATTTACCCAAATCACCTGTTTCAATGATGGGCCAAGGATCCATGATGCATATTGAGAGCATAATAATAGAGAGGGTTGCTCAGACCTTCGATAGAAATGGTCATGGGGCAATCGAGTGATTTTTAAGACCCATGCTTTCTAATTCGTTCATTTCAGAGATGTTCCATTGCTATGAAAGCTCAATTACTCAATGTCAAACTGTAACATGGATAATCCATCTATTCTGATCTTGTTGCCACTGTTTCTTATTCATAGTTTTAAGTATCCATGAGCATTATTCTATGTCCAGTGATGATATAAAAATAATCCTATAGGGTTGCTCAGACCTTTGATAGAAATGGTCATGGGGCAATCAAGTGATTTTTAAGACCCATGCTTTCTAATTCGTTCATATCAGAGATGTTCCATTGCTATGAAAGACTCAATTACTTAATGTCAAACTGTAACATGGACAATCCATCTATTCTGATCTTGTTGCCACTGTTTCCTATTCATAGTTTTAAGTATCCATGAGCATTATTCTATGTCCAGTGATGATATAAAAATAATGCTATATTACTTTTTTATTTTTTGATCTACATTTGTAATTTCACTGTGAGAGGGCACTTCCAGTAAGGAAAACCCCTCCACCAGGACAGATCGGCAACTGTTGTATAACTTAGAGCTTTAATGAATTGCTTATGTGCTTATCTTACACATTATTTTATGTATTTGTATTGTTACAAATGTCATAATAACATCAGATGGGCATTTGGTGACCCCTTATGTCTTCAGAAGAGTCAATCATCTGGTTTTTAGGTATGGGGAGCTTTGTTTCTCATTGGTCCATTGCTACAAAATGTGTGTGTGTGATAAGAATTTCACTGACATACATGACACAATGTGCCAAGGAGTCCCCTTGCATTCTGAGTAAGGATATGATTCCTATTCTGCTGTGAGACACAAATGAGATAATGGAAGCACTTCGAAAAGTACAAAGTCTCATACAAATGTAAGATCAAATAATATCTATCTTGAAAAAATATTATTAACCCATCAATCAAATCTAGTTGTCAAATAAAAACAGAAAGGATTGAAAATTTCATGCATAGGCAAAACGTTACAGCCACTTACCAAAAGTTACAAACATCCCTTTCTAAGATGGACAGGACCGAGGAGGACCCACTCAAGCAATTAATCAACCAATATGCAACTGTTCAGCTACTATTATGTGCTTGAAGCTATGCTGGTGTTGACCTGGATCCTGAATTCAGAGACTACCCAATTTCAAAACAAAACACAACCAACCTTTTTTTTTTTTTTGTGGGGGGGGGAGGGGTCGGAAAGGTAGAGAGAGCAAGGGAGGAAATGGGAAGGGGTAATATCACCATGGTCTTTTGTCTCTCAGATCTAACCTTTCTGCTTAGTTAATTGGACCACCAGGCTATAAATCTTGCATATTTAAGGGCCAGGAAAACCCTCCAGAGCTCTCAGTCTAAAATTTGCATGGCAGTTTGGCAATATTGAGTTTTCAGATAAAATGATTAACAGGCAGCCTTAGGGTGGCCTTGGAGAAAACAATCTTTTTTGAATCTTGCCACCTTGATATGAAGTTTTTTGTTTGTTTTTTAGTTTTAATAAATAGAGTTCTGAGATAGTTCATGAGTGAAAGGCTAGAAGGCTGGAGAAAGGAATGATCCATATTCCAGAGGCACCGTTCAGTGCCTGAAATCTGATTGATGTAGTCCTTGGCAAGGAATGGGGACATCTTACTAGGAAGGGGCTGGGCTGTTAGTTCAACTTTCTATGCTGTTAGCCACAATTACTGGCATTTTAGAAGTATCTGCCCCAAGATTTCAATAGTGGAAAATGAGTCCACCTGATCAGAAAGGCTGTTTGCTTTGTCATAGCACAATATCATCCATCAGATTTCATGAAGCAAAGAATTAGAATTTGCTATGAGGATGTCCACAATCCAGTCTAATTCCAGGGTAGGCAGAGTCCTGTAAGCGAACTATTTGTTGAAACAATGTTTTAAAGGCACTGCCAAATAAACACAGAGCATTTATAGCTTTGCACAATAGGAATCAGCTTCATTTATGCAGCAGTAAGATCATTTACAACAAATTTCTAAAAGACACCCAGTGTCAATTATAAAATGTTCAAATCAAGGCCAGAAATGGCAATACTTAAAGAGGCCTATTGAACAATGCTAGATCACAGTTGGAATCAGGATTTTCAGGAACATCATATGAGTTTATTAGGATGAAGTCTTTTTATGTGGTGGTCATTAACCCTTTTTACCACTGAGAAATAGAAACCTAGAAAGTACAGAGCATCTGGAACAAAGACTCAGGGGACCCCAGGTTTCTATGGATACTACTTTGTCCTCTCTGATATGCTGACCTCTCTAAGGTTTGCCAGTGTGTTCCCAAAGGAATGGAGCCAGCAATGACATCTTTTCCTCTACTCCACTCAGGCATTTTATTGTTAGCTCTTCCCATCCTGTTCAATACTCTTCACTCTTTCCCATCTCCCACCCCATCTCTTAGCACTAGCTGATTGCTAACAACAGATGTTAATGTATGGAATGGCTCCTAAGGACTCCTTTTTTGTAGACTAATTGTTAATATCAAGAGGGAGAGAAGAAGACTGGAGAGACAGAGAGGAATGAAGAGAGAAGGAAGAGGAAGGAGAAGAGAAGAGAAGGAAAAGAAAAGGAGAAAGAGAGAAAGAAATAAAGAAAAACATGGCAAGGGAAATATTACAGGGAGAGAGAGGAAAGGAAGGGAGAGAAAGAAGGAAATAAAGAAAAAAGGGAGAATGAAGAGGAAAAGTGATAAAGAAGAAGGAAAGGGGTTTGGGAAAGGGAGTGGGGAAAGAAGAGAGATTTAAATATCAAGATTTGGGTTTCAGCAAAGTGTTTTCAAAAAGAAAACTCTGGGGAGACAGAGTGAAAATGTAATTGCTGCTAGAATACAGAGGAAGCCCAAAGTCAAACAGAGGAAGGCTATTTCTGAGTCCTTTCACAAGAATCAACCCCAGGCAAAACTGAAAACAAAAATAGTTTCCTCCTCCTGACCTGCAGTCTCCCTATCCTCAATAGTCCTCCCCTTTTGAACTCTCCCTCCTTTCTGGTGCCTATTGCCAACGTGCTGCCCCTTGGCCACCTAGTCTCTTACCACCATCACTGATGGGTTCTCATTGAACTTGTCTTCCTAAGCAGGACTCCAAGAATTTCCCCAGTACAATGTAAATTTCTTGAGGGAAGGCGGTGCTTTATTTTTGTCTTTATATTGGCATGTAGTAAGTGTTTAATACGTGCTTGTTGATTAGTCTTATCTCTGCTCCACCCCGCCCCCCCCAAGACAATCTGGTAAAGTTAAGGTGTTAATGGCCAGTGATAACTGTATTATTATTCCACCCAGAAACTATTTGCAAAGGAATCAGAGAATGTCATAACTGGAACCAAGCTTAGAAATGATCTAGCTCACCTTCCTTTGATAACCAAGAAAATAAGCTTAGGAGATGTGAAGTGACTTATACAACTATAGCTAGTAATTAGCAGAATCAAGACTTGAACCCAACTCTCTCACGGAAAATTCAAGCATAAAGTCATCATGTCGAGAACTCTAGACAGGGATATTCATTGTTGAGGGTAGATAGTGGGGTTCCATACTCCCCAAACCACAGCAGCAAGGTGGTTTTCTAAAGTACCTATGCACTTACAATGACTGAAAAAAAGAGATACATTTTTGTTCCTAATTTATGGAATTCCTTTTTAAGAGAAAATGCAGGACTTCTAAGGCCACCTCTAACATGCACATGATGAGCTATTTAATTGTCCTCATTCTGTCTCATAAGTAGTGACTTTGGATCTAAGCCAAGGACAGGGCATCTGATAGAAAAGGCTATTGACCTCCTGCATAGTCTTTCTATCATATTTAATTATTCCAGACAAAGGCTGGACATCTGAAGAAAAAGAAGGAAAAAAAAAAAGTGGCTGAGATTCAGCCAAACCTGTAGAATGTGAATCACAGAATTACAGAATGTTAGAAGAACCTCAAAGATCAGCTAGTCTGACTACCCCATCTTACAGATATTGTTGTTCAGTCATTTCAGTCATGTCCAACTGGGGTTTTCTTGGCAAAGATGGAGTGTTTCGCCATTTCCATCTTCAGCTCATTTTACAGATGAGGAAGTTGAGGCAAACAGGGTTAAATGACTTGCCCAGGGTCACACAGATAGCATCTGCGACTGGATTTGGACTCAGATCTTCATTACTTCTGGCCCAGTACTCTCTCCACTGCAGCTATCCCATTTAACAGATAGGGATACTTGAAGGAGTTGATTGGCTTGCCCTAATTCAAATGGATAACCGTAGCAGAGTTGGACCTACAACCCAGGGCTCTTGACTCCCAGTGTTTTTCCCCACTCAAAGGTAATCAATCCAGTGCTGCCTTGCTGCCTTCTCTTCTCTATTGTTCTTTGTCATCTTGCATCACAGTGATGCCACTCTATCAGTATCATCTTCACTGGCTGTCTGTGGGGCCTCCCTGTAGCCTCAGCAAGTCCCTTATATGGGGCTTGTCTCAGTTTAGAAATACTAAGTCCTTTGGAAATCACAGGGGACCTGGGATATGGGTGAGGTGAGAAAGTTGAGTCAACATATAGGTGAACTAGCTGTCAAGAAAACATTCTCGTTTCTCTAGAGCCATCTGACCCCTAACCTCCCTGCATGTCCAAAGGTAACACGAAAACAGATCTAGGCACTTAAATGGCTTTCGTCACTTACGATTTGGGATCTGTGACTAGACATCTCCCCTTTTGAGGAAGATCTTAGAGTTAAAATCCATTCGAATTAGACCCTAGAATGTAAAGCTAGATATAATAAGCTCGAATTCATTGTTTTGTTTTTTTCAGTAGCTGTGGGTAGCAGATTTTTCAGGAACCATAGTATAACTGAGAGAAGCTCACATACTGGTCTTCTTTACCCTTGCTCTTCAAGCCCAGGCTTGTGGAAATGCTGCTTGATTTACAGCAGTGTAAACCTGCCCACAAAACACCCAGAGACTCTTCTTTCCCCTTTGCTGGTTTTTATTACCTTTCTCCTTTTATTTCAAATATAGCCTTGCAGAAGGTCTTGTGTGAGGGAGCTGAAGTACTTATTCACTGGTTGCTCTCACATGGCTGTTCAAACATTTGACTGCTCTTTCTTGCTCTTAAAGAGGTATTCCACTCACAACTTGCCCTATTTCCTGAAAAATAAAAATAAAGACATCTGAAATATCTGGAGCCATTTGCAAAAACCCAGTATCTGGTATTTATGGATTACCTTTCTCAAAGGTACTCAGAGTGATCATACAAACCTCATCTAATTAAAATCTGCAGAACATTGAAGGGAGAAAAGGATTAGACATTATTACTCTAAGTTACACATGGAAATGTGGAATAACAACAGAATAGGATATTTACATTTAGAATGAAAGGGCCTTTGGTGATCATAAATTTAGAGCTAGAAGGGACCTCAAAGGTTATCTAATCTTACTCCCTTGTTTTATGGACAAGGAAACTGAGGCCCCAGAGACTTATCCAAGTGACTTGCCCAAGGGAGTGGTGACTTGCCCAAGGTCAAACAGATAGTAAGTGGCAGAGATTATCTAGTCCAACTTCTCTGTTTTACAGATGAGGAACCCACAGACCATGGTTAGAATAAAAGCTACTGGATTCTTCCCTAATCCCTACCCCTCCTACTAAACTGTTTTCTAATTGCCAAAATTTATTACAGGCCATATTTTCACATTAGCTCCCATTTTAATATTTTGACCCATTAGCATTCCCTTAGAAGTACAATAATTGATCATGAAAAAAATCTAAGATATAATAATCATCCCAGTGGTACTCCAGCCATCTCTAGAGAAGCAAAACCAGTTATGGGAACCTTAGCCTTTCCTATGTCCTTTTGTTTTTTTAGCTGAGAGCTTGTAAAATGTACCAGAGGCAAAGTTCAGGGAATTATGAGTTTCAGTCATTTTCAAGGTCCTCCCCTTTTAAAGATAGCAGCTGTACAAGAACTCTCTCTCCCTCCCTCCCTCCTCCTCATCCTCCTCCTCGTCCTCCTCCTCCTCCTCCTCCTCTCTCTCTCTTTCTCTCTCCATAAATAGATAGATAGCTATAGAGAGATATGCACATATAGGTAGATCTCTATATCTGTATCTATCTATATAGAGTTCTTCTAGTACAGCTCCTATCTATCATCTATCTATCTATCCAACTATCTATCTATATATCCATCCATCCATCCATCCATCTGTCTATCCATCCTATCTTTCTATCTATTTATCATCTATCAATCACCTATTTATCATCTATCCATCTATCTATCTATCTATCTATCTATCTATCTATCTATCTATCTAGATCTACCCATCATATGTACATGTAGATCTAGTCCTCGTTTTCTTGGTAAAGCTTTCTGCCTGCGCCACATCTGGGAAATGTTTAAAGATCACAGGATCATAGAGCTAGTAGGACTTCACAGGCCATCTAGTTGAAGTTGGTCACTTTTTACAAATGAGGAAACCGAGGCCCATCAATGTTAAGGGCCTTGTCTAAGTTCTCTCCAGAAGGATGGTGTGACAGTGGTGGGATTTTAACCAACGTCCTCTGACTCTAAAGCCAATCTCTTTATATTGTATCACTCTGCTAGATCTCCAAGAGAAAGTTCTTGCCCCTTTTCTTGTTGATAGTCACCTGTTAGACTGAATAGCTGTATATACTTCCTCATGGAAGCATACAGTATACAGCTATTTAATCTAATTCCTTCAAGATAAGATTTATTCCCACTTCCTCTTATTCTGGGCCCCTGTGGAGATGAAGAATAGTTGATCACCATTCTCCATATAATAACCCTTCATACTAAAAGACATACTGAGTTACAGCTCTGTCTTCTCATTCCAGATTAAATAATTCAATCCCTTTAACCTTTTTGCCAGCCTTTAGTTTAATCATTTTCATTGCTCCGTTTGGGCCTTCTCCAAGGACTCCACATCCAAATATGTCACTTTTGTAATTCAGTTTACTCTCCTAAGTAACTTCCCCTGATGTAGGGGCTTGGGTAGAATAAAGCAAATAGAATTATTCCCATTCCAAAGGAAGTCATCGCCAGGACCATGGGCAACTGAAATTCAACAAAGGTATGTCTTAGAGCCCTGAAATCATATGGTGGTGGGAAGTGGGGAGCTAATCAAAACTGATCATGGTAATTGCAAATGAAGCTATGTCCTAGCCAGATGACATCCACACCCCATTGGCTGTTCTACAGACAAATATCTACATAACTTTTAAGGAGATAAGACCATCAAATGCCAAAGAATGGCTAGATGTAGTTAGACCAACAAGCTCTCAGAATGGCACTAATAAAATCATGGTACTAATAAAATTAATGAGATGAAAGAGTTGTTTCCAGTTATATAAAAATTCCTCTGCTGTGAGTGGGGCAGCTGAGTGATCCCTACCTCACCAATTGTACTGTGACCCATTAGGTCTGGTGTCATGGAAAGGGGCTTCCTGGAACATCAGTGACATCATCAATTAGTATTTCCTAAGCACCCACTGAGAGTGCAGAGTGCTGTAAGCGGCACTCACAGGATGATGTATAGAGGTTAATCAAATACAGCCAGACCTCTCTATGATCTATTTAGTTAGAGATAGAAAAGGGAAACCGTGGAAAGAGAGGCACTTCCCCAAATATATCCACATGTGCAGGTGGTAATTGGTAGTAAATGGAAAGAGTCTTTCTTTCCTGAGCCTGAGTCCCTCACTTTGACCCTACATGCATTGCCATTTTGAAACAATCCAGGATTTTGAAAATGAACAACTCCAAAAAATAAGAGAAAAAAAGAAATTGAAGGAATTAGAATAGGCAATAAAGAACCAAAGCTATCACTCTTTGCAGATGATACAATGGTATGTTTAGAGAATCTTAGAGAAAAAAAATTGAAAAAATAGTAGAAATAATTAAAATTGTCAAGATTTTATTTGACAGATTCTCTCCAACCTCTGATGAATCTGAGAAAAAATTTGTAGGACCACATTTAACCATTTTGTTCAATTCATCGGGTTGTAGAGACACAATATTTTATTTTGCTTTTCATTTTCATCCTCTCTCTTACATCTATCTCCCCGTGAGAAAGATCATGTATGTATATATAGGATGGTAAAGATGACTACAAAAAAAAAATCCAGTGAGTCAGCTTTTATTCTTGAACTCAATTCAGTTTTCATTAGGTCCTTTGACTTCTATATGGAACTTTTCTGGCTAGTAATTGTCTATTGGCAGCATCCTTGGCGATGCAGAAAGGCTCCTTTGCCAAAGGCCATGAAAAAACTTAATTCTGGAACCAGCTCATCAGTCCAATTCACTATTTAAGCCTTAGGTGCTTTTAGAGTGGGAATTCCTAACTCTTTTTGTGACACAGACCCCTCCAGAAGTCTGATAACACTTATGGACCCCTTCTCAGAGTAATATTTTTAAATTCGTGAAGTAAAATACATAGAATTATGAAGGAAATCAATTATATAGAAATGTACTTACCAAAATATTAACACAAACAAGTTCAACCCAAGCTAAGAACCCCTGCTTTAGAGTCATCTAGAGCCATCAAACAGAGACCTGGCAAGGGGTCATAGAACTGACTCAGTCTCCCTGTTATATTCAGGAATGAGGATGACAAGGAGACTACAGCTTGTGTGGTCTCCGTTGATAAAATCATTGTCTCCTCTTGGGAGAATACAGGGAAATCAAACAACTGATTTAGTTCTGCAGTCACCTCCAGTTAGTGCTTCCAATATGAATCTTATAGCCAGGGCTTAAATGTCAGACACTTGTCCATGCTGCTTTATGTACTTGTCCCACAGAGTGAAGGAAAGAAACATGAATATAAGTATGGTGTCTGCATGTAGATAAGTCACCTCCACAGAACGGACCCAAACTAAAATAATTGGTGGCAGGTGCTATGAGTTTAGCAAGGCACTGATGGCAAGTACGTTTTGTTACTTGAGTAACATTAAGTATTGTTTTAAATCATAGGTTGAGTGAGACTATAAAGTATATCTGGTTTTAGTTCTGCAGGGGTAAAATGTCCTATTATAAATTTATAGCCATAGATAAGACACTTAAGAAGGGAGGGTTGATAAGTATTGATACATATTGCAAACGTCTTGTGTCATGTAGGTAACAAATAACTGGCAGTGCCTGCTGAAGAAATAACAGGGTTAGGGTTTGGAATACATCTGCATTCCCCACCACACCTAATGTTCCCATAACTATATATCTGATATTCACAGTTATTTCAATGCATCAGCAATACAACCCATTCCCAGTCCATTACTTGAAAATTGGGAAACCATGACACTTCTGTTTAGATCTGGAGTTCACCATCAGCTTAAATTGTGTGTGCAGGTGTGTGTATATGCATGTGGAGAAAGTGGAAGTGAAGGGAGATACAAGAATGAAAGCTGTGGAGATGGGGAAGAAGGGAAGGAGAGGGGGAGGAGGTGGGAAAGAGAGAAGGAAAAAGACAAGGGAGAGTGATTGAGTGGGGGCAGAGGGAGGGAGGAAGAGAGAAGGGAGACAGAGGGAGAGAGAGAGAGAGAGGAGAGGAAGCACAAAGAAAAGAGAGAGGGGAAGAAGAGAAAGAGGTAACAGAAGAGTGAGGGGGAGAAAAGAGGGAGGACAGAAAGAGGGGGAGAGAGAAGAGTGGGAATAAAGAAGGAAGAGAATGGAGAGAGAGAAAGGGGGAAAAGGAAAGAAAAGGAGAGATGGGAGAGGGACAGAGTGAAGGAGAGAGAGGAGAAGGGGAACAAGGAAGGGAGAGAAGAGAGGAAAAAAGAAGGAGAGAGAGGGAGGGAGAAAGAGGACAGGGGAGGGAGAGAATGAAATTGGAAAATCTTAAAAGATCCATCCACAAAGAGCTAGATGACTTTTTCAGTAAGGTTTTTATGAGCCCAAGAAAATAAAATTCTTGATGACTTTGAAGTCATTCTTCTGGTGGTTGTTCTACTCAAATAAATAAATAAATAAATGCACACAAAGGTAGCCAACAGATTAAAGGAACTCCATTTATAAAAACCAAATGAACCACTAACAACACTTGTTTGAGATATGAATAAATCATCCGCCATGAATTATTCATCGTTATCAAGAAACATGCTGGGAATTCTAGCAACTGGGCTCCAAAAGGTGCTATAATCCAGGAGGTAAGGGAGGCACAGGCTTGAGAGGCTTGAGAGGGTTCATTGTCTTCTATTGACCCTGGGGAGTGAGAAGACAAGCCAGATGTCATCTGCTAGAGATAGCCATGCTAGCCCTATTCTCCCATTTATAACTCTCTAGTGGCCTTCCTAACTAGAGGACAGAGCCAGAATAGCTATCCATAGAATTCTAATTTATTAAACTCCATGTGCCAAAGAACTCTATAATCAGTCCCATAAAAACAAAGGAAAGGAAAGGAAACAAAAAAGCATGTATATGCAGCCAGTGGTGGTGTTGGGTAAAAAGTGGCTGTAGTTGAACTTGAGAGAGGCTGACTAGAGATTTCCCAGATGAAATGAACTCCACAGAGTGGCTTGCCTCTGACCTCCTCATACATGACTCTGTTTTTACCCTGCCCATTTTCATTAATTAATCTATTTCTGTATGTATTCCAGGTCCAAACTGCTTTGCAGGAACTACAATAATTCCGGCTGGCATTGAAGTGAAAGTGGATGAATGTAACATCTGTCACTGTCACAACGGGGACTGGTGGAAGCCTGCTCAGTGTTCAAAACGTGAATGCCAAGGCAAGCTGACTGTTTAAAGCAGAATCCCAACCAATGACAAGTCCATAAAATGAAAAAAAAAATGTTATGGCTTCTACACTGCACATGTTTAAAACAAAACAAAACAAACAAAAACTCCTGCCAGCTACAACCGGGTCACCAGCAAAACCTTTTAGGGTTGACAAAAGTGAATATTTTACTAAGAGGAAATTTCTCTCTTTCTCTTTCTTGCTATACCGAATATATACAGTATCTAGCTATCTAACCCGCTTTTGTAAGTCCCAATGCTTGACGGTGACACGAGGACGGGATTTCTGAATCAGAAAGGAAGTACCATCCATTCACAGACGCCTTTGCTGGTGATGCCTCTGACCTGCCAATTTATCTTCAGCTGTTTAACTCCTTTTTACTCTTCTGTACATCAAACATGGCATTTTCCTATTGCGGGTTCCCTCCCTTTTTAGAATCTTGGGGACCAGATTCTATAGAATGAAAAAAAAAAGTTTTCAGCTGAGCCAAAATTCTGAGAAAAAAGAATGCCTAAATAGTGAGCATATTTACAACTAGGAGCACACCAAGACTCAGATTAATCAAATTACCCACATCAATCATGTTCATGTCCTGTGATAGGAAAAGAGAAGCAGAGACTGGGAGGAGGCGCTAAGGAGCAGGGTAGGGACTTAGTGCTGTCTCCACCTGGTGGTGCCTCACACACTGAGGAAAACCACTTGAGTTTCAAGAGTAAGACCTTGAAGCTGCCAATGCAAACCTAAGGTGGGAAGGAAAACCTGGACCCAAATACAGCCATGGCAAAGAAACAGGGTTCCACTTGAAAGATTTTTTTTAAAAAAAATAATATTACATTAGCCACCAGACTTCATCATACCGCTGTACTGAGTTTGGACTGTCCCAAACACACTCAAATAAACATAATAACAATGTCATCTGGCAATATGACTCTAAGAGCCAAGTTGAACAGTCCCACTGTGAGTCCGAATTGTTCTGAACAGCCTTGGCTCTGGAGGCCAGACTTGGTTGAAAGCCAGGAGGTTATATAAATTTCCTGGATTGAGTCTGTATTTATCATGTTACAGTAACATCCTCTTAGCCCTACGTCGAAAAAGACAAGATTCAGGACACTCTTTCCACCTCAAGTGCTGATTTAAATTAGTGATTAGGGTAGAGATTAGGGTGAGACTTGCACAATACAACTTTATCAGTTGACCATTTCAAGATATGTATGTATGTGTGCATATATATGGGTACATATGTACACACAATATATAAATACATATGCACATGTATACATAGAAATAAACAGTGAACCTTTGCAAGGTCTCAAGCTTGCCCTGGCAATGCTGCTAGTACAGTAACAGAAAAAATACACAGGGTATCCTAAGACCATCTTGATTCAAGTGTAGAATAGAAAACTCTGAAACTAGGCAACATGACTTGTTGCTAATTCCACTCTCTGGTCCTGAGGACACTGAAGCAAACACCATTTGATCCTTTGGGAAATTCTAAGATTGCCTCTAATTTAGGTTTTCTTTCTTTCCTCTTCCTGTTATGGTAATCTGGACCTCATGATGGGAGGGCCCCAATCTGGAATTCAACCAAATAGGTGGGGCTACTGCTTGGAAAGAAAGAGGGTCTCCCGCCAAAGCTTCTTGCTTCATTCCTGTGCATGCTGCCTCTGTCTCACTCCTTAGACCTTTTGAGCCTAAATCCCTCAGCTGTCCTGAAGGGTTAGATTTCCCCTATGGGTAGCCCTCATATTGCCACTGGCCCAACCTCAGGATACATACTTCTGCCATCCCTGTGGCCCATTTTTCATTTTAAATTGCCAAGCTTTCCTCCCTGAAAATGCCTAATGCCATCAAGAGAAAAGAGTTGTCATGCCTAAAATGAATGCATCGGGAGCTAACCCCCCAACATTCTCTCCATGGTATCACTTCAATCACACTGAAGCAGGCCAATGTCGCCATCCTTTACGATGCCAATTTGCAGGGAAGCTAGTGCCTTTCAGTTGCCACCATGAATATGTCATATAGACAGTCATGAATCATTCATGAACAATTCTGCATGATTTATCCCTCCACTCAAAAGTAAAGGCATTCCATGGTGTCAGCTCACAGATAGACAGAGATGTACGATACTGTTTCCTTTGCGTGGAGGTTGTCTGTTGCCAGCTTCAAAAATCCACATTCTTTGAAATAAAAATAACAATAATAAATGACAGGAATAAGGTTTGAAACACAAAGAATACCATGAATAGAGCCATGTAGCATAGTGCCCCATCTATTATTAAGGAGCCGTGATGTCCTTTATGGGGAATAGAAAGGGAAAAATGCAATTGGGAAGCTGAGATAGAGTCATTTTGCATCAAAGGATAGGCATAGTGAGAGACACAGCAAGAATTTACTATATCATCAGTCAAGAAGCTCTTCAGGGAGTAGTTACACATATTGCTGAAGGAGGACTGCCCTTACTTTGGTCAGCAGCCAGAAAGAATCTCCCTGACCCCAACGTATTCCAGGGGCTTCTGCTGTTTCCCTTGAGACTTTGTAGAGCTGACAGAGGGTTGGTTTTCTTGGGTTCTCCTTTCCCACCCAACCCTACTCCCAGCCTTTAGGGAGATGTGAGCCTCTACTGTAATAATTTCTCAGAAATCCACTGCATTTTATAGTTTTCTTCTCAACAGGCCATCTTGCCAAATCCTAAACAGTAAGACTGTTTATAGTTGTGTTGGTCATTTTCTTTCTAAGGCTTTGTTTGTGGACCACCATTCCTCTCCCTTCTCCGCCGCCCTACTCCCATTCCTCCTTCCTCTTTTGGTTTCTGGGCTTTCAGTCCAGCAGTGTGGAAGTTTGGGATCAACAGCCTGCTTGCCAGCTGATGTTGGTTAATGAGGACCCAATTTCTAAAATTTTTGAACAATAGTGTGCCTGAAAACTAGTGAAGAAAAAACAAAACAAAACAAAACCTAAACACTAAACTGTAAAAAGGGGATTCTAGCAACAATATTTGATGTGTAAAAGAATATATTATTAAAAAATTATTTTGTTAAATATAAAGTGTGTTAACCAGCAAACATTGTTTGTAGTATACTTTACTTCCCAAGTTTTCTCATTTCTCCTCTGCCTCATTCTAGTTAATTATTCAACAACTTATTCTGAATGGTTTCCATCTTTGGAGAATGCTTGTGACATTGAGGCAAGAACCACTTATTTAGAACTAGTTATTATTTCAGGGTAATTTTTTAAGATGGCATATGCGCTTTCCTTTTTCTTCTTAATAAACTAGGCTAGCACTCTGACTCATGGATCCCAAAGCAGTTTCTAGCAAATCTCTAACAGAAGATCATACCTTAGTGTTCCAAAGAAACTTTGATCCCATCAATGTAGGTATCCCCTCCACTGAAGCGGGTTGTAGTCCATCATGCTGTAGGACTTTTGTCTTTATCCTCCCAAATAAGTACACCACAGGTGGTCCACCCAATGTGCTGGGGGCCTTGCTGAACCATAGATGACAGACACTGAAAAGGTCTCTCTTCATAAGGTCTCTCTTATGTAGAGGTCACCTAAACATAGGATTTGGAAATGGGAAGGACCTTGAAGATGAATGGGTTCAATTCCTTCATTTGACTGATGAGAAACCCTGAAAATCTGGTGAGGTTAAGTGATTTTGTCCAAGGTCGTTTGGCTAGTAAGTGGCAAAACTAGCTCGCTCTCTCTCTCTCTCTCTCTCTCTCTCTCTCTCTCTCTCTCTCTCTCCTCTCTCTCTCTTCTCTTCTCTTTCATTCTCTCTCTCTCCTCTCTCATT
>CM053626.1:55189827-55223064 GCA_028646595.1 Phalanger gymnotis | reverse complement strand
TTTTTTTATTTCAGTGGTTATTGAAGAAGAAAACTGGTCCCTACAAATAGATACTATCTGTTATAGGAACCAGACCTGAAGCCTTTTTCAGCATGGTAGAACCAGTCAGCCACTTTGAATTTCCCTGGCATCATCTTCAAGGACCCAGAGTCACTTCTATGCCCAGATGAAGCATCGGAGTAGGATTTTGCAGGTGAAATAAACCTGGAAGTTTTTCAATGCAAGACTAGACTACTGTCATTATTTTAAACTTTTACTTTCTATCCCCTCTTGCTCCTCATGGGAGGAGCAGCTTGAAAGAAAAAGTATTTCATCTCACACGAAGCAGAATTCAGTAAAATTGATCATCTGATCTTACTAATCCAGGCCTCATCTTGTTGTTTTGGGTTTATGCTGGAAGCTGCTCCATGGAGGGGGCTGGAATTGAAGAAAAACAACCACCATATTTCCAAAGGAAAAAGGAGAGATACCAAGTATTCAAACTTGGTTTCCATTTCAACCCTGTTGGAATATATAAATTCTACTATATATAGTTCTCTGGTTTGATTTTCTTGGACCTTCTACAAGCTTAAACGAAGAGCATTTATAATAAACAAAGTTAAATAATTCCAGTGATGAACTAAAATGAGAAGCGGCAGCTTTCTGAAAGATGCATTAACCCTTTCAGACCACCCACTGGGTAAGAATAAAGTTCTCATCTCAGGCTCCACTTTCTTCATGATTTCAATGATAACAATTTCCAAATAGGAAGTGAAGGCCCTGGAATAATTTGGCTTAAGGGTTTATAACAAAATATATGCTATGTGCATATGCTAGTAACGAATATTTTTTTCACTGACTTTCAGAAGCACAAATGACTCAGGACTGATTAAGTGAAAGAAAAAAAAAGGCCTTATGCACCATAGATCATATACCTAAGCGGTACTACACATATGCAGTTGCTGACCCCAAACACCTTCCCATTAATCTAATTCCTGTAGAGTCTTGATTAGCTGAATAAATGAGTCTGAGAGAACTTGTATTATAAAACACTGGGGTAATAAGGACTGACAGGCACAGTGTTCTTTCACTGAATTTCTTTGAAATATGCAGCTGTGTGCTATGTTTTAACATTAAGGACACTTACTCAAAAAGGTACCGTTTTATAATGTGCTGATGGCTGGTTAGCTTTTTTTTTTTCCTAATCCAGACGTGTGATTCCATTAATGTAGAGAAACTTCCTCTTCCAAAGCAGATCAGCAATTCATGAGTAACTATGGTCTTACAGAGCTTACTGAGGGCATTCAGAAGTTAAGGGATTTAACCAAGAGGTTACCCCTGCTACATGTATGAGTCTGAGGTGGACTTGAACCCAACACTTACTGACATTAAAGACATTTGTCCATCTGCTAATTAGTAATATTGCTTGGGTCATATGTCTGACAAAGCTTCCAATGCGCAATGGTACTTACCCATGACCCACCCCATTTTCCTTTGCCTCAACTGATCCCACAACTTAAATGACTGATATGTATAACCATAGTTCACTTTTGATACCTGTTTCCTTATCATGTCATGTCTTGAAATGAAATTTCAGGCCAGAGTGATGAGTAAGGGACAGGGTCTTTTGCAGACTATGGGAAATATTCATCACTTGTGTCATTGAGTGATACTTGCAACTTGGGAACGCTCTTTAGTTCTAAAGCAGAAAGTTAGCCATTGTCATTTTGGAGACATGAAAATCCAATTTTGTTTTTACACTGCTGTTCTAACGAATCCTCAGTCATGAGAAAAGGAGAGCGTTCTGTGACTCTCTCTGCTCAGGTTCCCAGGACAGGAAGAGTTAAACGGTCAAGTGCATGCTGGGGACTCCTCTCCTTTTAAAGATTTCTCAGGATGCCCAGAATGGCTTCCATTACATTTTTCTTTTGGTTTGTTTGTTTTTTTGGTCTCATTTCCTCTTTAATTAATCACAACATTGGGTCAGCCAGCCCCATTAGCAGCATTTCTCACTTGGACCTCTCAGAGATGCAGCTGCAGAAGCAATTTAATTTGTTGACCTGTGATCAATAGCAATTAATAGCATCTCTTTAATCTTGTTGAAAGGTCTGACTTGGCCTTCTAGTAGCTACCATCCCAAGAGAAAGGTATCATATACATCTGTTATTAACTCCTATGGTCTAAGCCCCTTCCACCCTCCACTTTTCTAATGGCTTGTCAGTTTCTACAAGGCTACCCTTCCCGATGACTTTGCTTATTACATCAGAGCATCCTAAATTTCTCTTCTTCAAATTCATTGGGTGAATGTTACGGATGGAAAATTCTAAATCCCGTAAAAGTGGCCATAAATAATTTTGTTTTCCTTTTTCTTCAAAAAGCAGATTAACTTTTAAAAAAAACTTATTATGTTAATAACATGGAAGCTCATCCCAATAGGAGCCAAGGCATAAAGCAATTAGATGGTTCACTGGATAGAAACTGATTTTAGAGTCAGGATGATGTGAATTCAAATTCTGCCTCAAATACTGTGTGACTGTGTGCAAGCCATTTTAACCTCTTTTAGCCTCAGTTTCCTCACCTGTAAAATTGGAATAATAATATCGTTTATTTTACAGATTTGTTGTGAGGACAAAAACATAATAGCATGAAAATACATTGTGAATTTTGAAGCATTATATGTTAGTTGTTTCATCATTTATCATCATCATCATTGTGGTGGTGATGGTTGTTGTAGGACCCCACTACAAAGTGATGGGAATCAAGAATCAAGGCCCTACAACAAAAATGTCTGTCCCTTTTAAAAGGGCTAAAGTCTCAATAAACAGGAGAGAAAAGGTCAAAGGACCCTCGTACCAAATAGAAGACCCATCCCATGAGCTGTGAAATCATAACACATAGATGTACCTCTACAAATTAAGTTAATTCTGAAAAAAAAAAGTTGCCATGTGTTTTCTGCCCTTAAGAAGCTTCCTCTGTTGTGTACTTACAATTACATAACAGTGAATCATTAGACAATGTCTGTGAAATAGAGCTCAGACACATACGAAGGCTTTAGACACAAAGACAAAGATTGGCAGTATCTGAGGATCAATCAGTACATTTGTGCAGTGTAGTGATTAGAAAGAGCATGGGGTTTGGAATCAGAGGACATGGGTTCATATCCTACCTTCATCCCTTACTACCTGTGTGACCTTCAGTAAGTCTTTTAACTTCTCTGGGCTTCAGTTTCTCATCAGTAAAATAATGGGGTTAGACTAGATGTTCTCTCAGATTCCTTCCAGTTCTAAATCTATGATCCCTCATGCCTACCTGTATGTATGTATGTATGTATACATACATGTCTGTGTGCATACATGTCTATGTCAATGATAATGGTTTGAAATACACTGAGCTCCCATCTTTGTGGGTTCCTCCCTAAAATCCTTCCCTAAGCTGGCACATCCTTTTCATTCTAGCTACCAATCCTGAGCATATTTGGTCCCCATCATTTTCATCCCACCTCCGCTTTCCAGTGAAGTGTTTCATTACTTCGGCTTGTTCATAGATTTAATTTCCCATCCCTAATCATTGGTGGCTCATAAAAAAAAGTAAGTTCATTGATTTCAGAGAAAGCCCAGCCTATGAGAGGTTCTCAGAGAAAAACAAAAATCAAAGCAAATGCAGTTACTTAACACCATTTCAGTAACAATGATACATGTGCATAAAGAGAAAGCAAAAGATCTTATTAAATGTGCCAAGAAATTAATATGAGTGTGGATGTGTGTGTGTATGTGTGTATGTGCCAACACCTTCTGCTGAAAAGGGCTTACCTTTCATGTGCATTCCAGGTTTGCTGTCTGATCCCCTACAAAGCATAACTTTTTTATAAGATAGAATAAGAGTGATTTTATTGGGTCTTCAGGCAATATGCATATGGTCGTGTCATAAGTGCAATTGAATAGTGATGATTTTCCAGTCCACTTAAAATGAATTTGCCTCAGAGCACATGGAGGTCCCCATGCATGGAGTGTGCCAGTCTGTCCCCTTTAACAGGAATCTCCTTGCCTTTTTTCAAGCTGTTTTCAGGCCTGAATTTTCCATTTTACAATTAGCAAAACATAATTCATACACCATGATCTGAAAATCTACCTTTACCTTCTAAGCCTTGAGCCCTTGAAAATTGCTTAAGAAGGTATACTTTACACTTGACTAGTGTTCACTGAGAGGCACTAGCTCCACTCACAAATAAGATCAGAAGAAACTGGGGTTTTAAATCCTCCTACCTTTCCCCAGCCCCTCACCGGCACTGTGGTATCCATCGGCACCTGGGTTGCTGGCCACCAATACCCTTAAGTCAGCAGCCTGTAATAGTTTCAATGGAATATAATGACTGAAGTTCCATTTTTCTTGCCCTTCTAGAGATCAGCTCTCCTCCCAATCAGCAGGGAGACAAGAGTCACTGCAGCAAAAACTATTAAATGATGCATCTGAAAACCATAAAGTAACACAGGGAGGGAGGGCGCAAGGGTTTTCCACTATCACGATATTTTACAACATCAATGTAGCATGCAATAATGTATTTCCCTTTTTGCATTTGCAAACGGGAAATGGGAGAACCCGGATTTCTAATCACAGATTCCATTACATTGATTTGCTCCTGCAGTAAGTGGAAGGCTAGTCATCAGGGGCATATGCCTATTGAAATGATGTCAACATAGACAGATACTCTTTGTTTACCACATAATCTATATTTTAGTATATATAAATCAGCAGTATGCTTGCTGGGCACACAAACACAAATGCATCTCAGTGGGTTTTATTTTTTAGGAAAGTAAAAGAGTATATAGGAAATACATTATATATGTGTTGAAAACCACAGAATTTGGAACTGAAGCAAAACTTGAGGATGCCTCTAGTTCAAACCCTCTGATTTATAGCTGGGTTTAGGAGGCTCTGAGTAGTAGAGCTAATTACCTAAAGTCATGTTGCTTTTGAGGGCAGTACAAGAACCCAGGTTTTCTAACTTCAAGGCCAGCAGCAAGGTGAGGTAATGGATTATCACTGTGAAGTTGAGAAGAAATGAGTTTGAATCCTGACTCAGACACTACAAACTGTGTGACCCTGGGCAAGTCACTTAAATTTTCTCAATCTCATTTTTTTCTTTTAAAAATTAGGAAAATAATAGCATCTACTTTAAAGGGCCATTGTAAGGGTCAAATGTGAGACTATATGTAAGAAAACATGCAAACCTTGAAGTGCTAGAGAAACTCTAGAGGCTGATGATGATGATGGTGACAGTGATGATGATGATGATGGTGATGGTGGTGGTGATGATGATGATGGTGATAATGATGATGATGATGGTGTTGGTGGTGATGGTGATGATGGTGATGATGATGATGGTGGTGGTGGTGGTGATGGTGATGATGATGGTGATAATGATGATGGAACTGTGCTGATGAACTCAACATCCCTGTCTATACAACACAAGTGAAAGTTCAGATTTAACTAATTGGACCAATTGTGTAGTGATCCATACTGAATAGGGTTAACCCTCAACCCTTCTTTAGGGCCTAATAACCATTGTAGTTTGTCCAGGCTGACAAAAATCATCTGAATGATTAGCAGATATCTATTTCATTTTCAGCTAGGCAAACCCAACCACAATTATATTTTCAAAAAAGAAAAATCACTTCCCTGTTTATCTGTATAAATAATTGATTTCCAGCCTATATCTGGTTAATCTTTCAAATTACAAATACACGTGTTTGTGTATGTGTATGTGCGAAGGCAATAATAGCTTTAAAAACAACAGATACACAGACATATATGCAAAAAAAATCCCCTAACATATACAGTATATACATTGTATATATTATATACATTGTGTATATTGTATATTATACGTAATATTACATACTATATAAGATGAGGAAGCTAGGTAACACATGGATAAAGTGCTGGCCCTGGAAACAGGAGGACCTGAGTTCAAATGTGGCTTCAGATACTTGCTAGTTGTGTGACCCTGGGCAAGTCACTTAACCCTGTTTGCCTCAGTTTCCTAATTTAGAGACATTCCAGTGTCTCTGCCAAGAAAACCCCAAATGAGGTCACAAAGAGTCAGACATGACTAATTGACTAAACAGCAACAACTATATAGAATATACGTAAAACACGATATATCATATATTGTATACTTTATAAAATATATATTATAAAGGTTATATATATTATATACAAATATATATAAAGCTTTTATATATATGTGTGAGTGTTACATACTATATATGCAATATATGTAAGTATATGCAAAAATTTATGTGTGTGTGAGAGAGAGAGAGAGAGAGAGAGCGATATGGGTATGGAGTTTTTGTTTTGTTTGTGCATATGTGTGCATGTCTTTTATTTTTTAGCTGAGTCACTACCTTTGCAGATAAAACTGCTTTGGTTCCCATGGATCATGATAAACATACATGAATGAAAAAGCATTTAAGCACTTCATATGTACCAGACACTGTACTAAGTACTGCAAATACAAACAAACAAGATAGTCCCTGTCCTCAAGGAGTTTACATTCTAACAGTGGAAGACAGCATATATTGGAGAACAGTGGGCAGAATGGATGGTGACTGGAGTCATAGGTGTTATTTTATAATACCCCTAGTGGATGACTGGGGAGTTGCATGGTAGATCTAGGTATGGGCGACATATGGCCAATGTTCACTTGTCAGGAGCCCAGGGTCCCAGGATTGGAGTTGGAATTCCAGGACTCAGGAACATGACAACTTGAAGACGTCTGGAAAATGATATCACACTCCATAAGGTCTAACAGAGCCGTGATAATTATTGTTAGACTGTAGTTTCAAAAGCTTCACTGACAGATTTGGTACATTGAAGAAATTCTAGTATTGTTTGCGTAACAGACTCTTAATCAATAGTCCCTGAATGGGTCAACTAAAGAAATGTAAATTAATGATTTACTATTTCTTTTCAGCACATGTAAAAAAAAGTAGCATACTGTTAAGATTATATACCCTGGTTACAATGCTAAGACTAGAAATTTTGTTTTTAAGGAGAAATAAGATAAAAACACAGAATATCAAACTTGGAAGTGACCTTGGAGATCCTCTAGTTCAGAGGTTCTTAACCTGAGGTCTGTGAATTTGAGTGTGTGCATTTCATATACATTTAAGTATATGTGTATGTATATTATTTTATCTGGAAAGAAATAGTACATACACACACATATATATTTTTATCTTCTTCCTCTTTGAAAACAAAATTTCTAATTTCACAATTATAAATGTAAATTCAGCATATAGGCAACCACTTTCACTATAAGTAATCTATGATCACCTATTAATAGTAACATCCTATACATCATCCTAACAGTATCCTGAATTTATTTACATGCCTTGTAAATAAGTAAATACTGTATTCAATATAATCTGTTTCCTTTATAATCCTATGCATTTCACCAGAATGTTTAAAAACATTATTTTAAGAAAAACAAATAAAAATTATTTTGAGAAGAGTTATATAGACTATACCAGACTGCAAAAGAGGTCCATGACATAAAAAAAATTAAGAATGTCTAATGTTATCCAACCATCTTATTTTACATCTGAAGAAACTGGGACCCAGAAAGGCAAGGTTGCTTGGTCAATGTAGTATAAATAATTAGTGGAAGAGCCTAGGGGATTAGAATCCCTGCGGATTAGAACTCACTTTTCAGTCCTTTTCCATGGATATGTCCCTTTTCCACAGCTGCCACAATCCAAAGTTATGATCCACTAAACCTGACCCAAAAAGTTTTTTCTTCCAGCTCTGAAATTCTTATTTACACCCAGGCAGGTAGCCTTAGAAGCTGGTTCCAGAGCTGAAAGTTCTAGGTACTAGATAATAGGATACCTAGAGCTGAAAGGCAAATTACTAGCAATGCAATACTGAGGGTGACCACCAAGGTTAGGGCATTGAATCAGGATAAGAGGCCAACAATGGATTAAAATTGTTTTTGCATGCACACAAACACATACTGTACATTCACGATAGCACTTTTCTTTTTTCATATTTTATTATTTAATATTTTAGTTATCAACAATAATTTCCACAAAATTTTTGAGGTACAAATTTTCTCCCCATTTCTACCCTCCCCTCCCACTCCAAGATGGCATACATTCTGATTGCCCCATTCTCCAGTCAGCCATCCCTTCTATCACCCCACTCCCCTCTCCCATCTCCTTTCCCCTTACTTTCTTGTAGGGCAGGATAGATTTCTATGCCCCATTCCCTATATATCTTATTTCCCAGTTGCATGCAAAAACAACTTTTCTTGATCATCTGCTTTTAAAACTTTGAGTTCCAAATTCTCTCCCCTCTTCCTTTCACACCCATCCTCCCTAAGAGGGTAAGCAATTCAACATAGGCCACACATGTATCATTATGTAAAATACTTCCACAATACTCATGTTGGGAAAGACTAACTATATTTTGCTCCATCCTATCCTGTCCCCCTTTATTCAGTTTTCTCCCTTGACCCTGTCCCTTTTCAAAAGTGTGTGCTTTTGATTACCTCCTCCCCCTATCTGCCCTCCCTTCTATCACCCCCCCCTCCTTTTTTGTCCCCTTCCCCCTACTTTCCTGTAGGGGAAGATACCCAATTGAGTGTGTATGTAATTCCCTTCTCAACTTGAATCCAATAAGAGCAAGATTCACTCATTTCCCCTCCCCTGCTTTTTCTTGCCACTTTTATGTGAGATAATTTACCCCGTTCTATCTCTTCCTTTCTTCCTCTCTCAATATATTCTCTCATCCCTTAATTTTATTTTATTTTTTTAGATATCATTCCTTCATATTCAACTCACCCTGTGACCTCTGTCTATATATATGTATATTCCCTTCAACTACCGTGATACTGAGAAAGGTTTCATGAATTACACACATCCTCTTTCCATGTAAACAAAACAGTTCAACTTTAGTAAGTCCCTTGTGGTTTCTCTTTCTTGTTTACCTTTTCATGCTTCTCTTGATTCTTGTGTTTGAAAGCCATATTTTCTATTCAGCTCTGGTCTTTTCACTGAAAAAGCTTGAAAATCCTCTATTTTATTGAAAATCTATATTTTTCCTTGTAGCATGATACTCAGTTTTGCTGGGTAGGTGATTCTTGGTTTTAATCCTAGTTCCATTGACCTCCAGAATATCATATTCCAAGCCCTTCAATCCCTTAATGTTGCTAGATAACACTGCTAGATCTTGTGTTATTCTGATTGTATTTCCACAATACTCAAATCGTTTCTTTCTGTCTGCTTGCAATATTTTCTCCTTGATCTGAGAGCTCTGGAATTTGGTGACAATATTCCTAGGAGTTTTCTTTTTGGGATCTTTTTCAGGAGGTGATTGGTGGATTCTTTCCATTTCTATTTTACCCTATGGCTCTAGAATATCAGAGCAGTTCTCCTTGATAATTTCTTGAAAGATGATTTCTAGTCTCTTTTTTTGATCATGGCATTCAGGGAGTCCAATACTTTTTTAAATTATCTCTCCTGGATCTATTCTCCAGGTCAGTGGTTTTTCCAATGAGATATTTCACATCATCTTTCATTTTTTCATTCCTTTGGTTCTGTTTTATAATATCTTGATTTCTCATAAAGTCACTAGCTTCCACTTGCTCCAATCTAATTTTGAAGGTAGTATTTTCTTCAGTGGTGTTTTGGATCTCCTTTTCCATTTGGCTAATTCTGCCTTTCAAGGCATTCTTCTCCTCCTTGGCTTTTTGGAGCTCTTTTGCCATTTGAGTTAGTCTATTTTTTAAGTGGTTGTTCTCTTCAGTATTTTTTGGGTCTCCTTTAGCAAGTCAGTGACTTGATTTTCATGGTTTTCTTGCATCATTCTCATTTCTCTTCCCAATTTTTCCTCTACTTCTCTAACTTGCTTTTCCAAATCCTTTTTGAGCTCTTTCATGGCCTGAGACCAGTTCATGTTTTTCTTGGAAGCTTTTGATGTAGGCTGTTTGACTTTGTTGACTTCTTCTGCTTGTATGTTTTGGTCTTCTTTGTCACTAAAGAAAGATTCCAAAGTCTGAGTCTGAATCTGAGTCTGTTTTCACTGCCTGGCCATGTTCCCAGCCAACTCCTTGACTCTTTAGTTTTTTGTCAGGGCGTGATAGCTTGTAGAGTAGATAGTACTTTTTTTTCCAAGCTTGAGGGGCTGTGCTGTTGTTTTCAGAGCTATTTCTATACAGCCAGCTCTTCCACACCAGCACTCCTCCTCCCCCAAGAACCACCAACCCGTACTGGACTCAGATCTTAAGCAAGCTCTCCACTCCTGCTCTGATCTGTCACTTAATTCCTCCTACCAGGTGAGCCTGGGGCCAGAATCAACTGCAGCTGTAGTTCTGTAGCTGCACTACCCCTGCTATGCAGTGGCTGAACCTGTGAACTCCTTTCACTCTGTCCCCTACAGGTTTTCCCACTAACCTTCTCTGTTGCCTTTGCTGTTTGTGGGTTGATGTGTCTGGTACCTGCCACAGCTCACTGATTCAGGGTGCTAGGGCCTGTTCTGCCCAGCTCCCAGTCTGGTTTGTCCTGCCCCCACCCACGCTGGGCTCTGCTCCACTCGGCTTCCAGCTCTGTGTGCGATACACCTTACCCGGAGACCATCCAGGCTGTCCTGGGCTGGATCCCTGCTTCCTTCTGCTATTTTGTGGGTTCTGCAGGTCTAGAATTTGTTCAGAGCCATTTTTACAGGTGTTTGGGGGAATTTGGGGGAGAACTTAAGGAAGTCCCTGCTTTCCAGCTGCCCCGCCCCATGATAGCATTTTTCTAAGGCCATTCCTCCACATATCCACAATGTCCTTCAAAGTACTTTAAAAATGATAATTGTACATCCTATTTTAAAAAAACTTCCCTTCCTTCCTTCCTCCTTCCTTCCTTCTTTCCTTCCTTTCTTCCTTCCTCCTTCCTTCCTACCTTTCTTCCTTCCTTTCTTCCTTCCTTCCTTCCTTCCTGGTTTTGCATCTTGGAACATCCCAGGGAACATTTGTTCCTCATAAAATTTGAAAATGACAAAATGGAGCACATAAGAAGATTATATAACTGTAAAGGAAATTGTACTAGAGAAAGTAGGCATTATATGAACTTCATTCTTATCTGAACAGGACAAAGATGAACAAAGATTGGAACATACATACATGCACACAGAAGTGTTTGTTGTATAAATATATTAAATTCAAAAGAGAAACAAATGGGTATATGAAAAAGGAAGAAGTTTTAAGAGGGAGAATAGAGTCAAGGAGAAAATAGTGACAAAACAAACTTCAGCTTCAGAGGAGAGAACATGAAGGAGGTTGAAAGGAAAGAAAGAAAGGGTAAGAACCAGTGATTAGGTTTTAGTGAGGAGAAAAGAGGAGAGCAGCGGTATAGAAGCAGATTGTTACATTCCTTCTCATTCACTACCTCCTTCTTTGTAAAGAGGAGGCAGAGGGCAAAGAGAGAAAAAAAACACAAAAGGATAGAGGAAGATAGGAAATTGATCATAACTCTATATGTGAATGAGATGAACTCTCATGAAATGGAAGAAAATAGTAGAACTGATTTGAGAGCAGAATCTGACAATGTGTTGCTTACAAAAGAAACACATGAAACAAAAAAAAATTCACATGGAATCAAAATGAGATGCTGAAGAAAATATTATTAAATATGGAAACTATATTATATTTAAAAGACTTACTATATATCCACCAAATGATGCCTAAATACATAAAGGATAAGTTCATCAAATTACAGGGAGAAATTGACAGTGAAATTATAATAGCTAGAACCTCAACGCATCCTTTCAGACTTAAAATTAACACATTGGTAAATAAGAAAGAAGTTAAATTCTACAAGTAGAATTTCAGAAAAGTAGGATATGAAAGATCTCTGATGATCATTGAATGAAAATAGAAAAGTGCATACCTATTTTCTCACTGTGCTTAGAATCTTTACAAAAATTGACCATTTTCTAGGGCATAAAGTCACATAAACCAGTGGTGTGAAATTCAAATAGAAACAGATGCCTGTGGATTGCATATTGATTAGAAAATGACAAATTAAAATCATCTATATTGCATAATATTTTTCTTTGCCTTGTTAAATATTTCCTAAGTACATTTTAATCTATTTTGTGCCACACTTGGGAATTTTGCAACCTGCTTACAGTCCAAGAGCTATGAGTTTGATACTTCTGATATAAACAAAGAAAAACAGAAATATTAAATATATTCTTTACTCACTACAATAAAATAAAAATCTAATTAATAAAGGCCCTTCAAAGAAAATTCATACATAATGAAGACTAAATACTTTATTTGTGAGAGTTGATGGCTCAAAGAATAAAACACAGGAAAAAATACCTGCATCAAAGAAAATGACAACAATGAGATGACATACCAAAACTTCTGGGATCTAGCCATAGTTCTTAGGGAGAAATTTATACTTCTAAATACTTTCATCACCAAAGAGAAGGAATAGAGCAATGAATTGGATGTGAAACTTTAAAAAACACTATAATTTTTTAAAATAATTTTTTAAAAACCAACCAAATACAAAAATGGAAATTCTGAAAATCAATGCGGAAAGCAAAAATCTCATCAAATTAATTAATAAAACTAGGAGTTAATTTTTAAATAAATAAAATAGTCAAATTATTAGGTATGATGATTTTTTTAAAGAGAAGAAAACCAAACTTCCATACCAAAAAAAAGAAAAAAAGAAAAAAAGGAAAAGGAGAATGAACAACAAATGAAAAGGAAATAAAAGAAATTAGAAACAATTTTTCCCATCTATAGGCCAACAAAACTGAAAATTTCAATGAACTGGATGAATGTTTATAAAGGTAAAAAGATACTCAGATTAACAAAACAAAAAAGGAGAATGTTTAAAAAAATCTAACCTCTGAAAAAGAAATTTATGTCATAAATTAACGAATTCCCAAAGAGAAAAAAAGGATGAGGTGGATTTATATGTGAATTCTGTTAATCATTCAAAAAACAATTAATTCCTGTGTTTCCTAAAGGATTTGCAAAAATTGTCAAAGAAAAAATTCTAGCAAATCATTTGTATAATATAAATGTATTGTTAATATTGAAACCAGGAAGAACTAATCAGAGAAAGTAGATCTGCTAATTGGTCTAAATATTCAGGAAAGTGATTTTGACCTATACTCCAAAAATGAATGAATTAATAAAGCATGTATTAAGCACTTATTATATCCAAAGTACCCTGCTAAGTTTTGGGGATACAAATAGAAAAGCAAGATCATATCTACTCTAAAAGAGATTATATTCTAATGAGGAAAACAACAAATATGGAAGGTTTCAACTGTAAGTCATATGGAAAGGTCCAATGGTCATTAAGGTATAAGAACAAAGCAAATGGTAATTCCTCATCTTTGCTGTCATGTAGTCCTTGGCTCAAAGGGTCAATTAATTGCATGGGACTTTCTTCTCAATGATGAAAATTGATTGCTTACTCCACGAGGCCTCTGTGAGAGGGAGGAATTAATGAGAGCTAGAAAGAAAGGAGATCTGAGCTATCTGGCATCCAACTTTGAGAAAGAAAATGTGCCATTCTAATCACTCTTCAAGTCACTGAAAGGAGAGAAAAACTCTGGAAAGATGCAGACATGTCAAGAGCTAGCATTTTCTATCATGTCTCTACCTCCAGATTGCTATATTAGAGACTTTGGGGAATTCCCCTTGGGTGAGAGCCGAGGTTTTCTCTCTTGGTTGAGTTGACTTATCTTGCTCCCAAAGGAAAAGCTCCTTTACTTTATATGGTTTGGTAGATATTCTCCTATGTATTTTTTCTCTGACTTTCATTTTTCTATCAACTTGATTAAATGCGTTTATTTGCTATTTCCTATGTGTGTTCATTATGAAACTAGAATTTGATGGCAACAAAGTCAAGCCTTGGATATATAACTTGGGACCTTTCTTTCCCATTAAGGAATAGTAATTAGGAGAATAACTTGAAAATTGTTTCCCTTATACTAATAATATTTAAGGGAGCCAATAATTCTATCCTGGTATCCCTCTCTGTGAGGAGAGCCAAGTGACCACCCTCTGTCCCTAATTTCCTGCTTTCTCTCCTGGAAAGAATCAGTCCCCTTTGGAGGAGAGTAAAAATGGAAGACCCTAGAGATAACTATTCTTGCTTCCCCTGAGCCACATCTAGACAGACCCACATGAACATCCATAAACTACATAGGCAAAACAACACAATACAAACCACACCCCCCTATGGTCATTTCCACTGATAAAATCCTATCAGTTTCTGATGTTGAATCATTTGAAAGTGCCAAGGACTTAAGTGGAAAGAATCTTTCTTTCACTGGGTATTCAGTGGTTGTAGTTATACCACCTTCAGGAGTAGTTGCCAAGCTGCATCTCTACAGGGGTTGTTTCCTAGGATGATATCTGTGGTCACGGGTCTAGAAGCATGGCTATTTCCAAAGCCCTTGGGTCCTGGAATGTTTTCATTGGGGTCTGAGGGAATATAGTTATCAAGGTGGTGGTGTGGGGTTTGTGTGTGACTTACCTGTTAAATGTTGTGCCCTATTTCTCTCACAGGGTACCTTATTTCAGCTAGGCTGGCATTCCTGCATTGTAGATGACATTTTGTTGGCAATTGGTGAGGACCACTGGTCTCTTCTCCACAGGAGTTACTTCCGCAGATTACATCTGTATGGCTTGGGCTAGAAACAGGACCAGGGTCTGGGCAAGATTCTGTCACTCATAGATCTTTTGTGTTTATCTATCTGTTGGTAACAGTTGGTCTGCATTTGTTACTGGAAGTGGTGAGAAAGGTGGGCCCCATCTCTACAATGATCTCTCCCCTTAATGATGGCTGTGGGGGCCTGGGCTAGAAGAATTCTGGTGGTTTGTGGGACACTGTCGTTTCCAAGGTTCTTGAGTTCAGAGTACTGAGCTCTGGGGGTCTCCATCACGGTCTGATAGAAGATGGTGGTCAAAATGGGAATGGTTTGACACTAAATTGTGCCTGCTCTTTAACCCAATGATAACATTGCTAAGTATATATCCCCAGGGAGATCAAAGAAAGAGAAGGAAAAACCTACATGTACAAAAATATCCATAGTAACACATCCATCATAGCAAAAGAAAAATAGGAGCTAAGAGAGGAGTCATCAACTGGAGAATGGCTAAACAAACTGTAGTATATGGATGCAATGCAATATCATTTTACTGCAAGAAATGATCAAAGGGGTGTATTCAGAAAAAACCTGGGAAGACTTGTTTGAACTCAAGTAAGCAGGACCAGGAGAATAATCTATATAATTTCTGTAAGTCTAGAAAGAAAAACAAGTTTGAAAGACTTAAGAACTATGATCGATGCATTGACCACCAATGATTTCAGGAGGATGAGTGATGAAGTAAGTTACCTAATTTTTGACAGAGAGGTAATGGACTAGAGACAAAGAATGAGACAAAGAAAAACATTTTTGAATATTTCCAAATACGTGGTTTTAACTATGCTTATTTGATTCGAGACAGGCTATTTCTTATTTGGTGGGAGGGAATAGTTGGCATGGATGAAGGCTAGTGACAGTGATGTCCAAAAAAGGTGGAAGAGGTTACTGAAATATTTTAAAAAGCTGTTCAGACAAAACCAAAAGGAAGTTCAGAGGAAGAAGCCAGATAAGCAAGACAGCTTTAAAACTAATATTTATCATGTGCTTTTTAAAAAAAATTATTTTATTTTTAATTTATGAAATAAAACAAGCATTTTCATAACATGGTATAATTAAAAAAGATGATTGCAAATGAAACTACAAATCTATTATGTACAATTTGCTATTCTTTTCAAATATATGTTATCATGTAAATTTCTTTATTTTCCATTTTTCCCTCCCCACCCTACCCTAGAGATGGCTACCATTAGACAAAAATATGTATATATGTAAAATCATTCCATACATATTTATATTTATCAGGTCTTTCTCTGAACGCAGATAACATCTTCCTTCATGTGTCCTTTGTAGTTAATATGGGTATTTAGTATAGTCAAAATGACTTTGTCACTCAAAGTTGTTCTGAAAACGATATTGCTATTGCTATGTACAATGTTTTCTTGGTTCTTTTCATTTCACTCTTCGTTATTCTGTGATCCTCATCTTTATAGTACAGTGGTATTCATCACAATCACATACCACAGCTTGTATGTGTGGTTTTAAGAAATACAAATTGTATAAAAGAGAGATTTGTGGTATCATGTCAATCCACTCTTTCTGCTCTTTGTTGTTATTTGTCAAGTTCAGAATAACAAAAAAAATTAAGAAATTGACAGAGCGTAAGAGTATATACTTTGAGTCTCTTTTGAGTGTTATCTCTGAAGAGACAAAAATCTGTCTTTCTTCATCTTTTGCAAGAGCTTTGCACTCAAATTTTGTCAGTTTTGATGTTAACATCACATGACCCTTCTTAGAAAAAGTGTAGCATGATCACAATGTTGGTGCCAAGCTACTCAGGGAACAGAAGGGCAACAGAGAACAAGTATGTCACTGTAAAGACATGCATTACCCTACCTTGGGCAATTGGTTTGAGTTAGGGAATCCAAGGACATTTTAAAAAGGATTGCAACTACAAATTCATCACCGTGTTAAGAGGATCCACTTAGGGTTGAGACATTTGGCAGATAAAAGAGGCAGCTAAGGTTTTTTATGTTTTGCTTTTAGGCTTATTTGTTATTTATAAATGATGTTCTCAGTAAAGTTAAACCTTTGTCTTGTTTCCCCTTGAACTTGTTTCCTTCTGAACTTCAGTTAGTTTTTTGCTCCATTTGAGATTCTGACATTATCTGAGTTTTTTCTCCTATGATTGGGGGGTAGGAGGAATGCAGCCAAACTAATCTTCTCATTTTGGTTTTCATCAAATAATCAATTATAAAAAGCATTTATTAAACATTTAATGTGCCAAGAATTGTCCTAAGCACTGGGGATATAAAGAAAAAACAAAAATAGTCCCTGTGCTGAAGAGGCTCACATTCTAGTTGGGGAGGGGACAACACATATATAAGCAGGGAATACAAAATACATTCAGAATGGATAGAAGATAACCTTCGAATGGAAAGTACTATTAGCTAGAAGGACCAGGAAAAAGTGTCTTTCATCATGTGGCATTAGAACTGAGTCTTGAAAAAAATGAGAGATTTGGTGAAAGTTAGGAAGGAAAAGCATTCCAGGCATGGGGGTCAACCAGTGCAAAAGACTTAGAGATGGGAATTCAAACGTCCTATGGGAATAATAGCAAGCAGGTCAGTATGGAGTCACTCAGTGACTGATTCGGGCTTAGAAGGAAACATCATTTGATAATATTCAACAAAAAGTTTTAATGTAACTACTATATGCAGGATACCAGGTGAGACACTGAGTGAGATAGAAAGTTAAAACAATACCTGGTACCTCCCTTCATGGAGCTTATCAATTAAAAGGCTACGTAGTAGGGGTAATAAGGTACAAACATAGATACTATAGTTTACAACATCATTTATCCATTAGAGAATAGTTACTGATAGAGGGTATTAGGAAAGACTTTCTGTAGGATGTATCCTTTGAGTTACATTTTAAGGAGGTAAAAATTAAACATATGAAAAGAAGAAACATAGGTATATTGGATAGTATGAGTAAAAACCTGGAGGTGGAAAATTGCATAACTGTGCAAGATGTGTCTATGGAAACTCTACAGGGAGATTTTGCTCTTCCAAAGCCCTAGGGGTGCACCACCAGAATTTAAGCTGCCTTCCCAAGACAAGCAAAAAACCAACGGGACTCCATAGACATGATCAGGTATGAGTGACCAATGGAGAAGCTCACCTCCTCCCTAAATATATATCACTCTTATATGTACAGAAATGTAACTCAGCTATGGTCAATTTCAGTATATAATACAAAAATGAACAACCTTATGGTTTCCTTGCTGTCTCCATTCCAAGTACTAATGTAATGAGAGCATGGTAGATGCCAGAGAGAAATAGTGAAGTCAAGAGGAGATGCCAGATGGGGGTAAAGATAATTAGCTCGGTTTGGACACATTGAATTTGATGCACCCATTGGAGATGTGGATCTGGAACTCAGAAAGATGGAAGACCGCATAGAGTAGGGTATTGAAACCAAGGAAGTACAGAAATCCTGGAAGTAAATTATGAGTAGTAAGAAGGTAGATAGAAATAAAGAGAGCCAAGAACAGAATACTCGCATTAAGGTTTTAGGAAATAGGTGAGAAACCAGTGCAGGAGACAGAGAAGGAGCAACACATACATGGCCAGTAGGAGAGCCCATTGTTAAATTTTCAGAATAAACATTTAAGCTTTATGATAAGCTGATTATTTCTAATCTCATTACCATGATGCTAACTCAGACCATCGGTAGCATCTCCCTCAGCTTCTTCTCCCCTGTGACTGAAGGACTGCAGGGTAGAGGACTAAACTCCTCCCAAAGCTTTCCTTTACAGAGGGCAGCAATTGAATTTACAACTCACTCTCCTTATTATTCAGGTGCAGCTCTTCCTGGTTTCAACTCCATGGAACAAGATACCTTGGTCCTGGGTACCCCCATGGTGTCAATCCCCCTTCTGGTTTCCAGCTTCTTTTCTGTGTTATCTCTCCTCATTAGATTGTAAGCTACTTGAGGACAGGGGCTGTCTTCTTTTCTATTTGTATCCTCAGTACTTACCACAGTGTCTGGCACATAGTAGGCACTTAAACGTTTATTGAATTAAATTAATACCTTGAAATCATTACAATTCAGGCCTTGGTTTTTTTGTTGTTGTTGAGTTATTGGCTTTAAAAATACTGATAATTCAGATTAAACTTAAGAGTGTGCATACATTGTTTCCCCTAGAAAGCCCATTTGTTAAACATTTACCAGCACGCTGCCGAGTAGAAGGGTCTCATTAATGGAGTCAAATACTATGGAGAATTAAAGAAGGATGAAGAAGTCATCAGTAACCTGAGAGAATAATCTCACTATTGTGGTTGGCTGTAGAAGTCTTACTGCAAAGGATTAAAGGTAAACTAGATGGTTAAAAAAAGATATTAAATATAGGCTTTTTAAAAGAAGTTTATCAGTGCCAACAATGGTCTCACAGAATAGATAATGAAGTATAACTCTTTCCCCTTAGCAAAAAGGTAGGGGGCTATTTCATAAGAAAATGACAAAAATTATCAGAGGTAGTCTCTATATTAAATGTTTTGGTTTAACTATTTAAAAAGGGGGAACAGGACAGGTAGGCATGGAGTATATGTCAACATTACTAAAATGTAAAAACAAAATGTATCAACAGAAATTTAATTTAAAATTAATTTAAAAAAAATAACAGTGAAGGACAGAAATGAGATGGGACAGTAAATGGGTGGCATAGAGGATCAAGAAAACCTTTTAGTGAGACCTGAGCATGTTTATGGGCATATGGGAGAGTCCATGTAAAAAGACACACTCAGAGCTCCAATCTACCACCTTCTCTACTCTCTCCCCAATCTCACTAATTCCCTATTATCACATGCATGCATGCTCTCACTGGACTTTTCACTTGATAGGATAGGATAGGATAGGATAGGATAGGATAGGATAGGATAGGATAGGATAGGATAGGATAGGATAGGATAGGATAGGATGGAAAATATCTCTGTCCTCAAAGAGCTTACATTCAACCACGGAATTGCTTTGCCACCTAAGTTAAGGAAGGCATGTCAAAAGACAATAACTTTGTGAGGAAAACTAAAATGGCTTGAAAGAAAATTGGGGGTCTAGGAGCACAGAGAAATGTGTCAGACTTCCTTGATCTTGCTCATCCATGTAGATAAATACATACGTTGCTGGGAAACGGGTAATGTGTATGATTTCCTCTCATACAAATAATTCTTACCTATATGTGCTTAAATGCTCATTTCTCAGTACATTAAGTTGAATTAAATGCATATAGAACATGTCCAGAATCAATAGGACTTTGAAGGTTTCATTTTTAATTTTACTCAGATGAAAAATTCTATGTGCTTGCCTGATAGTTGCAGCACTTATGCATCCAAGACAACGGCCCCACAGGAAGCATGAGGCCAAGGTTAAAGCACTTCTAAGTCAAGATGCTACAATACCCAGAGAACCAATTTCCCATAGTATCGCGTGACTTCTGGTATTTTATTGGCACATGCTGAATCTGAGAATAAGAAGTGTGCCCTGGGACCAATTTCAATTGCAGATGTGTACCTCTTGGCTTTAAATTTTCCCTAACTTTCACAAGATTCAAGGTTACTGTGTTAGCTTATTAGACTTAAGCTGATTTTGTACAATAAAAGAAAAAAAGTAGAGGGATAATCAAAAGAACCATGGAATGCTCTTGAGAGTGGATCCCAGCTACGTGCTGGAATGGCAAGCATGTCCCAAACAATCCCCGTTTGTTTCCTAGGGAAATTGCTGCTTTCAACATTCAAAATGATGCCACTGCACCCTCATGTAGTAGGAAGGCCGAATTTATGATCTCAAAAAGGATCATATATATATCTGAATGGTTCGAAATCGTTGGGTATATAGAATCCTCCAAGCAGAAGGCATCAAAAAATTTATTCAGGGCCCAGAGCAACAAATTAGCGAACCAACCTCCCCATTCCAGCATTGTGAACACAAGCCTCCAGGCCCAGTAGGCCCGCCTCACAAGAGTAGCCAGGAGGCCACAGAAAAATAAGATGGCATAAATCATATTCACTGGCCTCCAGACCTCACTCGAACTCCTGGGTCCACACAGGGGTCGGCTCTGCTTTGGATTTTTTTTCAGCTGTAGTTTCTTGCCTCTCCTCGCAGCCAAGCCTCTGGCGTTCTCAAGCCCCACCTCAACGACCAGAGTCCAGAGACCATTGGTTCCTGAGTTGGCCCCTCTTAAGTTATTAATCTACACCCACCATCAGGTTTCACACCTGATAGGGCTTTGGGCCTGGGACTTAGCATGTAACAGGTGAAAGTACTTTCACGGTAAACAAAAGCCAAACTCCTCAAGGGCACCCGTTAAACTAAGCCCATTTTGCCTTACTGACACACCTCAGTATGCATCTGAGTTGTTTCTATAGTGGTGATGATGGATTTGAATGGAACCATCTACACTGGGCCCTCTTGTGACCAATGACATACATTTGCTAGCCAGCTGCTTAGGATCCTGTTCCACTGAAGTGTTGGTATGCTCTAGGTCTTGAAATTACTTAAGTGTGATTTTGTTCACACTCTATTTCTTTCTGCGTGTACATGTCTACATACCCAGCCCAAGGCTGTGCTTTCCATCCCATCCAGATATCCTACAGTAAATCCATGCCTACTACTTCCTGCACTCCTCTTGATAATGCATGGACATCTCACCTCTTCCACATCTTACTGGAAAAAATGGATACAACCATCATTGTTAGAAAAGTATGATAATAGATTGTCCTAGGACTCTGCTCAGGATCCCCATAACTCCTCAAGCCCAAATTTCCTTCTCTGGTCTACGCTCCCTGATCTGTGCTGTCTTTCCCTATCAGAATGTAAGTTCCTATAGGATGTGAAAAGTCTAACTTTTGTATTTTCATCTCCAGAACAAAGTACTGTGTCTGACACATAATGCTATTCAGTCATTTCAGTCATGTCCAACTCTCCATGACCCCATTTGGGGTTTTCTTGGCAAAGATGCTGGAGTGGTTTGCCATTTCCTTCTCCAGGTCATTTTACAGATGAGGAAACTGAGGTAAACAGGGGAAAGTGACTTGCCCAGGATCACACAGCTAGTAAGTATCTGAGGTCAGATTTGAATGCTGATCCTTCTAACTCCAAGGCTGGACCCTATCCACTGTACCATCTAGCTGCCCATAGCAGATACTTAATGTTTTTTTTCATTAATTCATCCTATTATCCTTTCCAGTAGAATATTGGTTCCTAAAAGAGTGTTTTTCATTGCAGTCCCTAGAATACAGCATATTAATTACAGTGCACAACATAAAACTTAAGAAAAAAAACAATTTTATTGATAAGTTTTATTTTAATACCACATTTTCCCCTGTATTCCTCCCCTTACCAACTCACAGAATCATCCCTTATAACAAAGAATTTTACAAAGTAGAACTTTAACAAATATTTATTGAATTGAAACAAATCCCAGCTTGGCCACTTGCTAGCTGTCATTTCTCTGCTCTGGGCCTCAGTTTCCCCAACTGTAAAGTGAAGCTGTTAACTTCTAAGGTTATAGAGTCAGAGGATTTAGGGAAGGAAGGAAGAGTCCCTGGTATCCCTAAGTCCTATGAACTTTCCATTAATCCTATGAAGCAGGAAAGCCAAGTATTATTGTCTCTGTCAGACATTTGGTATAGAGGCAGTCTCAAAGTCAGGAAGACCTGGGTTTAAGTCTGGCTTCTGACATTTGTGACCATGGGTAGTCCATTTAACCTCTCAGGGCCCCAAGTATCTAAGTCTTTAGTTTGCAGAACAATTGCTAGCTCTGTTAGTAGAGGGAGTTCTTGACCGGGAACTCCCCACACAGGTCTAGTCTCATCACATTCTCATTTTATAATGAGGAAACTGAGGATCAGAGAGGTTCCCTGATTTATCTAAGTTCATGGTTCTCATAAATGGCAGAGCCAAGCCTAGGATGGGGTGCTCTTTTCACTAAACCATGCTGTCCCTCTCATGACAGATAGCAAATCACTTAGTTTCAATCTTGGTCTTTTGATCTGTGGCTCTGCTTGGTCCAGACTCCATGGAATACAATGCCCCTCCCAGGATAATCAGACCACCAGAAATCTCCTCATCCTGCTGCTTACTCAGCTATAGATATACCCATCTCCCTCAGCCTCCTCTCGCCTCTGATTGGAAGACTGGGTGGAGCACTATTCTCTACCCAAAGCTTTGTTTTTAAGAGGGCAGAGCCACTCCCTCCACTTGCCACCCACAACTCTGCTTGGTCTGAAGATGCCCCCTCCCCAGGTACCCCCTGGTGTCCTTGCACTCCCTCTCCAGCTTCTGTTGGCGTGTTGTCTTTTCCCATTAGATTGTAAGCTTTTTGAATGCAGGAACTATCTTTCTATTCCTTATTTCTATCTCTCCCACTTAACATGGTACCTGGCATGTAAAAGTCACTCATTAAATGTTTATTGAATTGAATTGAATTGAATTGAGTAAAGCGTACCTTCATGGAAGAAAGATTTTTTCTGTACTAACAGTTAGGCAACATCGTGAAGAAGCTGAAGCTTATCTTTGCTTTGAGAAAGCCTTGAATGCCAGCATCTGGTGTTTATTTTTATTTGTCAGATATTTTTTTCTCTCCTACTAAAAATCTGACATGACTTTTATTGTTATTTCATCCTGACACATGAGCATTGGAGTTAGAGTCTCACTGGGTAGGGATTAAAATTCAGGGGCAACATCACAATAGGGATTATGTGCAGTTACTGACCTCTGTTCTCTGCCTCAAATGCAATATGGCAAGTTGTCTATCTCTGTGAGGCTTTGGAATGAAACAAAGGTTGAATATGCCAAGTTCTGAGTCACCCCACTTCTACCGTTGACTAAGTACATGACCAGCTAGTTCACTTGCTTAGAGTCTAGAGCTAAATGAGGCCAGGGTTTGTGCGCTTGATCCTCATAAGGGCTAATTAGTTTCTCTCTCACCTTGGCATAGCCAACCCCTAGCTGCCACCTGCTGACCCACAGCTTTCTAGACCTAAAGAAGACAGGGCTTTGGTTGAAAAGAGTCAAGATTCTCATTCTGAGACCCAGGATCTATATAAAAGAAAAGCAGGTCTGACCAGCCACATGGCTATATAAAGAGTCTTAACAGAACAAAATAATTGACTTACCTCTAAGACAAAAACAGCAAGAGACAACCAGTCTCTCACCTCAGATGTCTCAAAGAACCAAACCCCAGTTAGCATCAGGTCTCTCCTGGAGCATAGCTTCCTTTCACTCTCAATAAAATGTTCATTCATATGAAAACAGGTTTATTTGTGTGTGTGTGTGTGTGTGTGTGTGTGTGTGTGTGTGTGTGTGTGGTGTGTGGTGTGTGTGTGTGTGTGTGTGTGTGTGTGTGTGTAAAACTAAAGCCTAACTGGAAATAATTTCACTTTTCTCTTTTTTATCACCAGTGCTTAGCATATTGTAGGCACTTAATAAGTGTTTAACGATTGACTGATTAACATACCTCCCCCTCCAAAAGAAAGGGAAATGAGAAATTATATGGTGCGAAGCAACTTTTGATACTTCAGAAATGAAATAATATTTTTAAGGACAAAAGAAGAAATAATAGTTTTAAAGATAACAGGAGCTTTATTTTGCCTCTCATTTTTTCTCTGTCTCTCACCCTAGTGGAAAGGAAGATTTTCTTTCCCACTTGGATACAGAATGGAGAGTACTAGAGAGTACTGACTCTGAATTCTCATAAAGTCAAGCTGCTTTCTCCTAGTCTCTCTGAGCTACTCTAGAATTTATTATAGTTAGGTGGTCAATTATTTCTACAGCGCAACCAGTGGATATTTTCAATATAACACTGAATTTGGTGGAATTTTAGTCATACATGGTGCTTCTTTCATGTTTAATGCCATATGTCTAACTAGCCCCATCCCATTCAGCTCTTAAGACCTGGTCATCTTGCCAACTGCCCAGATCCGAAAAGCAAACTCAACTAAGCTCTTTCTACCCCACGATCTGGGTCTGGAAATCAAATCATTTCACCAATACTTCTGGAAAGAGTGCAGATCTGATCTGTGGACCCCATCCCTGTGATCCTCCAGATCAAAATTCTCTTCCCTAACCACCATTCTTCTACTTATATTGTCTCCCTCTATTAGAATGTAAGCTCCTTGAGAGGAGGAGCTATTTTTCTTTTGTATTTGCATTATTTATTTTTCATTTTCATTCTTAGAGCTTAGCATGTTGCTTGGCATATTGTGGGGCAGTTAGATGGTGTATAGCAGATAGAATGCCAGGACTGGAATCAAGGAGACCTCAGTTCAAATCTGCCCTATGTGACCCTGGGCTAATCACTTGACCCTGTTTCCCTCAGTTTCCTCATCTGTAAAATGAACAGGGAAGGAAATGGTAAATTACTCCAGGATCTTTGCCAAAAAAAAAAACCCAACAACCCAAATGGGGTCATAAAGACATGGCTAAAACAGCTGAACAAAAAATGGCACATAGTAAGCACTTAATATATTTTAACTTATTCATATATTATATATATACATATATGCATATCTATACATATGGATGTGTGCGTACATATATAAATAAATTATATAAATGTATTTATTTGATTGTGTACATGTATGTGTGTGTATATATAGCTTCAAATCCACCATAAATCCACAGGCACCACTGACCTTGACATACCCAATTTCACAAATGCATGTCATTGATCACAAAAAGGCAGATGGATCATCACTACTGGAACAACAGCTCAAAGACTATTCCCTACTGTTGTCAGGTCAATATTGTATTTTCATACAGACGGTCATATCATTACAACCTTGCCAGAGTCCCTTAGATTCCTGTTGTTTCAAATCACCATCTGTGAAATAAAATGATTGCACCCACCACTGACATCACAGAATTGAAGGAATTTGCTGTGGAAAAATGAGAGTCTCAAGATTGCCAGGAAGATTGGGCAGTCATACATTCCATTCTGATCATATCTACATTGTTCCAAGCAGGAGAATGAATGTCTATTTCTCTCCAAAGGTCTACAGTTTAAATCTAACTAATCATCTCATTAAGATCTAGATCTTAAGAGCTAATTAATTACTTTATTACAACAAATTTCTTAGAACAATATTACATATTATCTTGTTCATGGTCTTCTCCATTCAAGGGGATAGCAGGTTCTATAATGTTAATTAACTCATTAATTAAACAATCCCTGACGTAACTCCTGTGAGACATGCAATTCCCTCATCAGAGCACAAGGAGGCACTTTGCGAAGTATTTATTTCTGAACATCACAGCCTTCCCTCCCCTTATTGATTAGTCCCTGGAGTTGATAGAATGAGAGGTGTTAGAATGTCAGCTCTAATAATAGCTCTGAGTCCAGATACAGTCTCTGCCACTTTCAACCTGTGTGACCTTGATCAAGCCCCTCACCTCTCTAGGCCTCAGTTTCTCCATCTGTAAAACGAAGGGGTTGGGTTAGGTGATCTCAAAAGTCCTTTCCAGTTCTAAATCTGTAATCCCAGATAGTACTTCAGGGTATGAAAAATGCTTTACATACACTAATTCATTTAATCTTCACAAAAATCTCTGTGCATTAGGGAGTATTATTACCCCCATTTCATAGATGGAAAACTGAGCTGAAGCTAAAGGTCAGTAGCATGGTATAGTTGGTGTCTGAGCGGCACTCAAACCTAGATCTTCCTGAATCATTCTGTCTTCTGTATCTCTCTACCTGCAATGCCTCGGGGACAGTCAATCAGGCCACAGAATTACCTGGTTTGATGCCTGATTGCTCTCAGTATCAGGGCCAAACATTGGCAAAGCCAACGGAAACCAGGAGCTCTCTGCTCCCACTGTGAGCCCGTGCTTCACTGCCCCTAAAGACTTACTTGTGCTATATTAAATACTTAATGTAGATTGATTCCATGTTTGCCCAAATACCTAAATATGATTTGTCTAAATCTCCTCACATGGAGGAAAAACCATAAACACATTACTTGGGATATGGCAAAAATAGTCCTCTGTGAAGAAAATTCTTTATTTTTTCCATCAAGAATTAAACGAATGAGAGTTTCTCCATATGCAGCCCAAGACATCACTTGAAGCTTAGCTGCCCTTTAGCAGGGGCAGATTATCACATTTCATTATTTGATATATTTTTCAGGCCTGCAACCGAGTCTCAATGAATTGGTAAGAGCAGCAAATTCGTTTTATAACAGGTTTATCACTTCATCAAGTATTCATTTAAGCAGAATTCATTGCATAACCGGATCTCTTTAGCCTCATGTGACATGTTTTTCTAAATGGAATGATAATAAGTCTAGAAATGTAATACATAGTTACAGACTGCCCATCTCCACAAGGTACCGGGACATCCAAAGGAGGAAATTACTTTCATTCTCGAGCCGCTGCACACTATGGGATCAATGGTCAGTAATTTTAGGTCCTGGCTGAAGGCAAATCTGTAGCTGCCACAATCCTTTGGCCGCTACTGAACGAAGCTAACAGCTATATTATAGAGAAACCAGCATAGGAGATTTGGGTTTGCGAGAAATAAAATAAATTGAGCAAAAGAAAGTATTATGATACAGTTTCTTGCAGTTACTAAGCCAAATCAAATAGGGAAATGGATGAAATTAATTAAGAAACTAAAATTAAAACTCAAAGAAAAAGCCATGACAAAACTCTGAGCTTACTACTTGTGATTTCCAGAGCTCAGTAAATTATGGCTGCAATTATTCACACAAAATCTATAGTCTATAAACTTCAACTTCTAGTCTCAGGTAAAGATTGTGAATTTGATGAGTTTCTGTAGGATGGAATTAGGTTGATCAATTGCACCATGACAAAAATAACTAGCCTCCAGATGAAAATCCTTGATTGCCAACATAAATCAAATCAAAACATGGCCCCATTTAAATTACATTAAACCACTGAGTCTCATTTTTGAATTCCCAATCAGAGGAGACAAAATAAAACCTATAAATCCATAGATGATCCATATAATTGTTGTGTATTATAAGGATTTGTTTTATTAACAGATTTTACATTTTATCATCCTCAGCAGAACACTAGCAAGACAACAAGAAATGGATTTAATTGCCAAAGAAACCAAAATAAACTTTTGACCTACAGATAAAACTTTGAGCTGCCATTAACCTTCAAAACCTGAGAGAGAGACAGAGGGAGAGAAACAGAGAGGGAGAGAGAGAGAGAGAGTGAGTTAGTGTTGGCAACCCACCAGGAGTCCATGTCTACATTTTCTCTGGTCATAATTCTAGAAGTATTACTCTACCATCTGAAGATGATAAAGCAGATTTGAGCCAAATACCGTTTGCTGAAAATAGGTATATGCATATATTTGTATGGAAATGTTTCCAAGTAATACTGCTTTGGAGGCACCAAAAACTTTGTTTCATCTGACAATGTATTGTTCACTCACCAGTGTCAGGGAGTTGGTTTGAAAGCTTAGGACCTATAACAACTCAGATAAAAGAGGCCTATGAAGAGGTGTTTAAAAAACAAACAAACTGCAGTGCCAGGTGATTTTTTAATGAGGTATAGATAAGTGTAGGATAAACAATATTTGGCCATGCCCCAGGTGACCTTCAAAAGTCAGTTATGTGAGTGCAAGTAGACCTCAGCCTCAAAGAGGAAGCCAGCCCTTGAAGAGGATGCTGACATACGTGGTATTGGAGAAGGGGAGTCTATAAGAAGGCACATGTTGATGGTAGCTCCTACAAAGATCAGGAAAGACTTATAGGAGCAAGGTAGTATGGGCCAATCAGGAAAAAAGACCAGCCAGATTAATCCTCTGTTTGTAAACCACATACCCTGTACCCATACCCTAAGTCTCTGAGGCATTATGTGTCTCCTTTCTCATTTTAGGCTCTTTCCTGGAAGCCAGAAGCCATACCTTGTGGGGAGGGGAAAAATCTGCTTGCCATTTTTTTGTATAAGAAGTATTTATATATTTTCTTAACTTTCTTTATAAACAATCATTTATTACAGGCATTTGCTAGATTGTGTATTTATTGGGAATACAGTTAGAAAATGGCAATGGAAGGGGAGGCATCTCCATTTGCCAAAGTTGGGGTGGGGCTGGGGGATTGTGGGGAGAGAGACAGAGACAGAGAGATAGAGAGACAGAGACAGAGAGAGAGATAGAGAGAGAATTTCAAATCCTTTTTTGATATAACTTTTTAGAGTAGAAGAGAATTTATACCAGGAAATTCATCTAAGCAATGAGTTAGTAGCATGGAGTTGATAGACAGGAATGGCTGAACAACCCTGCTCACCACCCCCTACCACTACCACCGCTGTCAAAATCTAGAGAAGGAGGAAGTTAAAGATAGGTGCAGGCCAAGTTGCCTGGTTTTCCTCCATTAAGACAATTATTGGGATACTGTCTGGAAATCTCCCTTTGAAAGAACTGAAGCCATTAACTTGAAATAAATGTTGATAAAACAGAATTTATAGAACAGTCCCTTTGTTTCATTGTTTCAGGAGATTTGGATATCAAGATCATTCTAATCTTGTCCCCTCAAAACTAGACAATTTCAGGTGGAAAAAGCTGAATAAACCTCAGTCAGATTCCTCCTATTCTGATTTTTCATGGTGACCTGGGGATGACTGGGCTTTTATAGGCCAAAGGTATAGAACACAAGCTCTGATGGGTCCTGTCAAGCTGGAAAGGCTTCATGTACCATCCTGGAAATTGTCTGTCTATCTTCTGAGAACTAAGTTTGGATACAGTCTCCTCACCAGAAGGTTGGCCAACATACAAAGAATATTTTTTTGACAATAGCAGCTCATGAAAAAAAAACAAAACAAAACATCTACTAAGGTCTGGTTGGGTTTCTAATTTCTCTCAGTGGAGGGATTGCCCAAGCAATCAATTAACAAATATTTATCAAGCATAAAGGTATCTACATGGTATATGATAGAGAACTTAGCCTGGAGTCAGGTAGATCTGAATTCAGATCCTACTTCAGATACTAGTAAGGTTTGTGACTTTGGGCAAGTCAGTTACCCTACATTTGCCTCAGTTTCCTCAACTGTAAAATGGAGATAAGAATTGTACCTACCTCCCAGGGTTGTTGTGAGAATCAAATGAGATGATATTTGCAAAGTGCTTTGCATAGTGCCTGGTGCAGAGTTGGTGCTATATACATGCTAGCTGCTATTAAGAGGAGGAGGAGGAACAGCAGAAACAGCAATAGCAGGTACTATGATAGGTACTGGAGATACAAAGACAGAATTAAAACCAGCCTGGCCACAAAGAGCCCACATCTTCACATCAGTGAAATCTCAGTTCTTTTGAAGTATTAAGACTAACTTCTTCCTTATAATTAGGTAGAAGTTAGTCTTATCCTCATCAGCATCAGCACCGATTGTATGAAAAAGTTCATCTATGGCAATACCTAACATATAGTATGTATATGTGTGTATATGTTTATTTGTATGTGTGTGTATGTATGTATATACATATGTGTGCATGTATGTATATGTGTATTTATGTATATGTGTAAGTATACTAACATATAGCATGTATATGCGTATATATGTGTGTTTGTATATGTATGTGTATGCATATGTTTGTATGTATATGTATATGTGTGTATCCCTAACATGGTGTGTGTGTATATATATATATATCTCATATGTGTGTGCATATACATATACATATATATGCCATGGTTTATTTAAAAAAATAATAATAGCTGGCATTTACAAGGTGTCCCAAAAGACAATAGCTTAAAACTGCACTAAGACTTTTGGGACATGTTGTTTTTAGAGCTTTAACATTTGCAGAGTATTACCTATATTAGCTAATTCTAGCCTCATGACAACCCTATGAGGTAGATTATCTCTGCGGGGATTATAATCCTCATTTTTCAAATGAGGAAACTGAAGCTCGGAAAAGGTAAGTGACTTTTTCATTGCCACACAGCAGCTACTATAGAATACTAAACATAACAGAATACAAAAGAGGGTCAATTTGTCCCAGGTTTTTCATAAGAGTCTTGGAGCAGCAAAGGAACCAGAAATATAAAATCAAAAGACTGAGACTAGCATTCTTCTACATGAGAAAATGAGCATTACTGCTCTGAGAATAGATAGGACTACGTGAATTATCATCCTGGCTAATATTTACAATAATAATTATTATAATGGCAATAACTACAACAACAATAAACAATCTTATTTCATAATTATTGAAAAAGCCACCTAATAGCACAATAATACTGCTCCTATGCCTGTTGATTAGCAAAAAATCTTTCATTTTTTGTTTATATATTACATGCATGCAAATATGTTCACTATTGTGAGAATTCTGGAGTATTTAATGTTCACATAGAAATTCCTCTCTATTTAAAACCAAAAAAAAAAACTAATTTCAAGAACAATTGCTATAAAATGTGTTATCTCTGGAGAACAGATAGAGGAGAGACAATGAGAATCGTCAGACTACCTAAAAGTTATGATTTAAAAGAAATAGCTTGATATAATATTACGAGAAATTATTAAGGAAAATTGGAAATTAAACAATATAATCTTAAAGAATGAGGGGGTGTAAGGGCAAGCAGGGTGAGACTTTTTTCTGTTTTTTGGTTTGGAGTGCTTCTCAGCACTAAGGCAATCAAGTGCCTTTGTGTCTTGCCTTTGTTTCAATCCAGAGTCTTTGATTGAATTGGGAGTCTTTGATGACCTACTTAACTCACTAGAAGACCTAGGTCACGTGGGTTTGAATCTCATGGTTGTGACACCCTCTGACCCTCAAGAAGTGTATGTATACTCTGAGGTTAACAGTTTGCTTGGGGCACACTCATTGGAAGAGTGTTGGTGTGGAGACTCTGGGTAGATGTTAAGGAGCTCCTCCCAGCTTTGAAAACACAGATGTTGGTGTTTCTCTGTCTGGTACCTGTGTGTATATTGCTGTGGTCAGACAGTTAGAAGCTTGTCTGTTGATTTGTGTTTATTTGCTCTGTTTCTATAATTTCTGCTTGTAATTTCTGTTTGTGTTTTCTCTGAAGTTCAAGGTGCTGGCTTTTCCCCCTGAACTAAGTGAATGATATGTGTATGTTTGATTGAAGTGAGACTGTAAATCTCTTAAAGTTGCTTTCCTTAGAAAAGCAGATCAAAGAATCTATGCTAGCAGCCCTCCTGTGTGCTGGTGTTATTGGCCTTACACAACCACAGTAGCTGCAAGTAACATTGTTACAGGAGGCTAAAAAAACAAATCATAGAAACAACCAATAATTTCATTAAAGAAAATAACAATAAGGAGACAACATTTAAAAACCCATAGGATATAGCAAAAGGAGTGATCAGAAGAAAATTTATATCTATCAATAAAATAGAGATAGATCAGACCAATGAATTAGCTATGCAATTAAAATATAGAAAAAGAATAAATTAAAAATCCCTAATTAAACACCAAATTAGAAATACCAAAAATTAAAGGTGAAATTAATAAGATTGAGTTTAAAACACATTGAGTTAATAAATGAAACTAGGAGTTGGTTTCATTAAAAAAATTAGATAAATCATTGGTTAATTTGATTAAAAAAGATAAGTAAATCACTAGTATTAAAAGTGAAAAGGGTGAATATAACACTAATGAAGATAAAATTAAAACAATTATAAGGAGTTATTTTGCCCAACTATATGATAACAAATTTAACAATTTAAGTGAAATTGAAGAATATTTACAAAAATATAAATTGCCTAGATTAGCAGAAGAGGAAATACAATACCTAAATAAAACTATATTCGAAAAAAAGAGAAGATGGTGGCTGGAAAGCAGAGACTAGCATGAGCTCCCCACCAAGTCCCTCCAAAAACCTATAAAAATGCCTTTGAGCCAATTCTAGAACTGTAGAACCCACAGGGCAGCAGAGGTAAGTAGGGCTCTAGCCCAGGACAGCTTGGATAGTCTCTGGGTAAGGTCTACCCCACACAGAGCTGGGAGCAGAGCCCAGCATGGGTGGCATGGACCAACGAGACCAGGAGCCAGGCAGAACAGGCCCTAGTGCCCTGAATCAGTGAACTGTGGCAGTTGCCAGACTTCTCAAACCACAAACACCGAAGACAACAGAGTAGGTTAGTGGGAAAAGCTGCTGGGGACAGGGAGTTTGTGGTTCAGCCACTGTCCCAGGGGCAGCTGAGGTGGGGCAGTTACAGAACTACAGCTGCAGTTGCTTCTGGCCCCAGGCCCACCTGGTGGGAGGAATTAAGTGGCAGATCAGAGCAGGAGTGAAGAGCCTGCTGAAGATCTAAGTCCAGTACAGGTTGGGGGTTCTTAGGGAAGGAGGAGTGCTGGTGTGGCAAAGCTGGTGCATCCCCCCATGCATGGAACATAGTACTCTTTAGTCTACAAGCAGTCATAACCCACTGAAAAATTCAAGGGTCAAGTAAGTTTGCTGGGAACATAGCCAGGCAGTGAAAACGCACGCAGATTCAGTCTCAGACTTTGGAATCCTTCTTTGGTGACAAAGAAGACCAAAATATCCAGCCAGAAGAAGTCAACAAAGTCAAAGAGGGTACATCAAAGGCCTCCAAGAAAAACAT
>CM053626.1:55167740-55189327 GCA_028646595.1 Phalanger gymnotis | reverse complement strand
ATTTGGAACTCAAGGTGTTAAAAAAAATAGATGTTCAAAAGTAAAAAAGTTTTTTTTTAATGCAACTAAAAAATAAGATGCACAGGCAATGGGGCATAGAGATTTATCTTGCCCTACAAGAAAGGAAGGGAAAGGGGGATGGGAGGGGAATGGGGCAGCGGAGAGGAGGGCAGACTGGGGAACAGGGCAACCAGAGTGTACGCCATCTTGGAGGGGTGGGGAGGAAATGGGGAGAAAATTTGTAATTCAAACTCCTGTGAAAATCAATGCTGAAAACCAAACATGTCAAAAATAAATTAAATAAATAAATAAATAAACATAGAAAGAATGAAAAAAAAAAGAACCCCTGGTCTAGGAGTTTGGTTGTAAAAGGGAAGATGAATGTAAGATGATAGCTTGAGGAGATGACAAGTACAGAAAGAGATGTTGTAAGAATAGAAGAGTTCTGATCATGATGGTGGTGAATGGGGAAGAGACTAGTAGAGAAAATGAAAATTAGATAATAATAGACGGAGGAGTGTCAAGTGAGAGTCATAATTGTCAAAGGTTGAAAATGGCCATTCCTCTTGGGAATAAATATTAGGCAGTGCCTTCATCCCTTCTTAGGTGTCTGCTAGCCAGGGCAATCACCCTCCAGGTGACTGCCACTGGGTTTCTCTGCACAGTGTATGGAGCATAGTAGGTACATAATAACTGCTTATCGAATAACATCATGGTAATGATGATGATGATGATAATGATGATGATGATGATGATGATGATAAAAAGGTGGGGCCTGGATGAAGTGGATAGAGAGCCAGTCTTGATTTAGGAAGACTTTGAATCAGTTCCTATCTCTGACACATACTGTCTGTGTGACCCTGGGCAAGCCACTTACTCTCTGAGGTGCCCCCAGGCAACATTCTAAAATTATCAGTTATAGGACAGCTGCCTTTTTTGTTTCTGAAACCTCCCAAGATATCTTGGGGTTTATGGGCCAGATTTTATTTCTTAATCACTCTTAGTTCTCATTGATTGGCCAACAATAGGTCCCAGGCCAAACCCCACTTGGTCATTGTTTGGGCCCTGATGGCTCAGAGTGAATGTAAATAGTAATTGTTTCTGTTTTGGCTAGAAACCCAGAGGATCTGCTCCTCCCATATTGATTTTTTTTTAACTAGGTAAAAGAGGCCATTCTCTGTCTCATTTCTTACCTAGCCTTAATCACTGAGTGAGCATTGCCTCAGTCAAACTGAGACCCACTAAAGACCTTAGTTTTAAAAGGCCAAGGTCTCCCACTGTATCCAGGGCCATCTCCAGTCACCCTGATCTATATCTTGCCAGTGGACCCAGATGATTCCAGAGGAGAAAGTGAAGCTGGTGAGTTTGCACAGCCCTCCCTCACTGAAATCCGATTCACTTTCATGTCATGGTATCACTTTGCTGATGTCATGGTTCTCTTCTAGAATGAAGGACAAATAACAACAACATCTGCCTTAGTAGACAGATTTTTTTTCTCACCAGGAGTTTCCTAGACTAATGAAATCCTGATCAAAAATAGAAAGAAAAGAAAATCGAGAACAAATATGTCAGGAACACCACTAGAATCTCCTGAAGGTTTTTACTGAGTTTTTGTGCTTTTAGGGCAGTCATTTGCTAATTCAGCTTCAACCCCAATAATTTAACTGATCTACATAAAGGAAACTCTAAGTTTGTTTTGTGCAAAGCTGTGCTGTGTGACACCATGATAACACTTTTTAATAATTATAACGGTAATTCACATTTATGTAATAGTTTGCAAAAGCACTTTACATAGGTTATCTCATTTGATAACAGTGTTGCATGTTTCTTTTCTTGAAAAATAGCTTCTCAGGATAAGTATGTAAAAATGAGTAAGTCTCAGCATTGGCAAATCAAGCTTTAGTTACTTTGACAGGAATATGAGAAAACTTCCAGACTGAGACACTGAAGGATAATCCCATTATAACATTATCAGAAAACATGGATATGATCATTAGACTAAAAGCTTTTCTACACATGATAAGAGGTCATGTATAGACTGTTATTAATAGATACACCAACTAGACATCCCACATTTTCAGAGGTTTCAAGAAAAGTATGATTTAGATGAGGCTTTGCAAAAAGAATGTCCCTTATCAGACAAAAATCGTATCATATCACAGATAAAGTTAGAACTCATAGAGCATCTAATTCAACCTCTAGTTTCACAGGAAACTGGGTCCCAAAGATATAACTTACCCAAGGTCACTCAGTTGGCTAATGGTAAAACTGGGGCTCAAATCTAGGTCTCGTGTTCATTGTTTTTTACATTATACTTCTTCATTTGGAAAATAAGCTCATCTATTTTAGTCGAAGAGACCAGAGTGGGAAACATACTACCCTTCTCTCTCAATAGTTTTGCCTAGAACTATACCTTCCTTTTTGGTGCATCTTCAGCTATGTCTTATATACCTTCTATGTCCTGAGTTATTTTCACATGTCCTTTATTAGAATGGCAAAGCAACTTGACAGCAGGGCTATGCTTTGGTCTCTATATTCCCACATCTTAGTATATAAGAAACTGAGAATTAGTCCTTGTTGATTCACCATCTGAATCATGTTAATAGGGGATGCAGTGGGCAGAGAGCTATTTCTGGAGTCAGGAAGACACTTAATAGCTGTGTGACCTTAGGCAACTCATTATCTTTTATCATCCTCCATTTCCACATCAGAAAAATAGGGGTTATAACGGCACCTACCTCCTAAGGTTGCTGTGAGGATGAAATAGGATATTTGTAAAGCACTTTGCCAATTTGAAATTCTCTCTAAATGCTGGCTATAATTTTTAACATATTTTATTCTCCCCTCTAATTACATGTTAAAACAATTTTTAACATTTTTTAAAGTTTTGAGTTCCAAATTCTAGCCCTCCTTGTCCTCTGTCCCTCCCTGAGACAGTAAGTAATCTGATATGGTTTATACATATGCAATCATGTAAAACATTTCCACATTAAATACTAGTTATTATGAGTACAATTGACATTAACATAGCACTTCAACATTATAAGAGACATTATATATATTTTCTCATTTGATCCTTACAACTACCCTATGAGGTAGCCAGGGTATCTTTTGTTATCACATTTTACGATTAAGAAAACAGAATTTAAGTAATTGCTCAAGACCACACATGTACTCTGTCAGAGCATAGATTCCAAGCAAAACCTCTGACTCCAGTACTTTCACAATATAATCAAAATAATGTAATAACAGAAACAGGAATTATTATTAAATTGAAATTAATATGCAACCCTATCAGTCAGGGCCAGCCACAAGCAAAATTGTGAAATAGAATGAGTACAGCTTTGGTGACTGTTGCCTTGCTATTCTTGTTTTTAATTTTTATTTATTTTATTTTTAATTTATGGAATGAAATAAGCATTTCTATAACATAGCATAATAAAAAAGATGATTGCACATGAAAATGCAAATCTATTGTATACAGCTTGCTATTCCTTTTAAATATGTAGTAAAGTTATCAAGTATTTTTTTCCTTTTTTTCTTCCCTCTCCGCCCTCACCTTAGAGATGGCTACCATTAGACATACACACACACACATATGTGTGTGTATATATGTATATATATGTATGTGTATGTATATTTGTACATATGTATGTATACACGTGTGTGTATGCATACACATATATGTGTATGTACATGTATGTGTATATGTATATATACATACAATCATTCTATACATACTTCTTTTTATTAGTTCTTTCTCTGGATGTATATAGCATCTTCATATGTCCTTTGTAGTTAATTTGGGTATTTATAATAGTCGAAATGGTTTAGTCACTCAAATTTGTTCTTAAAACAATATTGCTGTTACTATATAGAATGTTCTCTTGGTTCCAAAGACGATTAGTCTCTACATTCGTTACCCTTTTCTCCCCTCTGTGTTATTTTCTTCTTTCTCATCCCCAGGCAGCCCTTAGGCTCCATCTCCTTAATCCCCCTACTAAAACCTTGTTTCAGATCATCGAATCATATTGAGAGGTGTATTAGTGGCCAATAGCAGCTTACATTATTGCCTTTCGTGGAGTGTTATGCGGTTTTAAAAGAATCAAAACTTCAAGCTTTGTTAATGAATGAAGTTCTACTAGTACAATCCAGGTGGAAGAGGACTGATTGGTTCATTCCTTCATTCATTCATTCGTGTATTCTTTTGAATCAGGGTTTTCATAGAATCCCTGAAATAACTACATATAGTTGGTTGCCCACTTAAAAGACCAAATTCTATAAGAAATGTCTAGAGTGAACGCCTTAAGGAATAACAGTTCTTCTCTATCCTATGTGCAATGGACCTTTCAAAGTGAAGAAAATCTAACCTCTCGTCATATGTTCTAGGTGAAATTAAATCTAATTCCAATTTGTTGTGATAAAATTATGGTTAAATCTGATTATTCCTTTTGTTAGCAGATTACAAATAAATGCAATGTCATTAATTAAGACCCTGCAAGTTTGGATTCATGACTAGTTAAATTGGGAGATAGATGTGGCTCCTTTTTTCTTGATTTTTTATATCTGTTGATTTTTACATTATAGTGCATAATGTTTTTTTTAAAAAAGTAACAAAAAATTTACATTACTAAAGCAAATTTGCATATGTTTTTTAAAAAAAGAAAATAAGAGGCACATGTAATCTTGTCTAGAGAACTATTTTCAAGCACTTTGGAACATTACGGGTGTCCTGGAAATCTTAATGTAGTTCTAAGTTACTAAAACTGTGCTGAGACCCTTGTTTAGTTGACCTGTGAATGAAAATCATTTTTACTTATTCATTTAAAAAAACTGCCCCCTTCTCCATGACCTGAACTTCTTAGTTAGCCAAGAAGTGAGAGGGAAATTACTATGGGTAACAAAAATAACAACTTGCATTTATTTGTTTAAAAATATCTAAATTCAACCTGACCCCTCAAGCAATTAATCCAAAATAGTAAAGATTTGTTTGACTTTGCTAGAGAAAGGACCTTATTCATTACAGACAGAACAAAAATGTAATACTTAAAGCATAGAATCTCAGAACCAGAGTGGACCTCAGAGGCTGTCTAGTCCACTTCTTAATAGAACAGAAATCATAGCTACAGCATCCCCAATGGATGGTTATAAAGTCATCTGAAGACCTGTTGTGAAAATATATCTCAATATAAAATTTCTATTTTGTTCAATCCTCTTTTATAATATGAAAATTCCCAAGCTCATGCTCTTTTCTTCTAGGGCGGATGAGGAAGGATATTCAGGGCTATGACAAAGTTTTTGCACAAATATTAGAAGTGAAAGGGGCCTCAGAAGTCATATAGTCCAATCTGTGCCTAAGCAAGAATGCCCTGGAGACCACCCAAGATAAGTGAACAGACGAATTTTTCCTTTAAGATTTTTACTGAGGAAAAATTCGCCACCCTCTTAGGCAATGCAGTTGGCTTTAGGATAGCTCTTATTTTTGTACATTGAGATGAAATCTTCTGAATGCTTCATCCACATGGTATTCCTAGTTTCTCCCTCTGGGACCACACAGAATGATTTTAATTCCCCCTCCCCCAGAAACCCCTTTAAACACTTGAAGACAGTTCTCTTGTTTGTCCTACCCTAAATCTTCTTTTCTCTAAGCTAAACATAGCCAGTTCACTCAACTGAGCTGCAGTCATTTCAATTCACTAATTACTCTCCTCTAGGTCCCCTCTAGTTGGCCAACATCCTTCCTAAAATGCAGTTCCCAGAACTCACCACAGAACCCTAGATGTGGACCACATCTCACTTTCCCCCTCTGATTCCCATTCAGTTGTGGATATTCTAAGGTTCTGGGGAGTTTAAGAATTTTTTTATTCCATTATAAGATTTGGGGGTCAAATTACCTGATGATGCATTTTCACTTGAAACACATGCAATGCTATAGGTCAGGATTTAATCTGATAAAATGGTTTAGTTGTCTAAAGGATTTAGAACTCCTTTCTCTACTTCTCTCCCACTCTCTTTCAAGGGAATAATTAATAATAATAGCTACAACAGTTATATAGGGCCTACTCTGTGACAAGCACTGTGCTAAGCACTTCACAATTATTATTTTGTTTGGTCCCCATGATAATCCAGAGAGGTAGGTGCTATTTTGAATCCCTTTTTACAGCTGAAGAAATTGAGGCAAACAAAGATTAGGTGACTTGCCCTAGGTCATACAGCTAGGTCTTCCTGACTTCAGACCCAGTGCTCTGTTCACTGCATCATCTAGTGGCCTCTAAAACAATTTCATATTAACAAATAAATTCAACCAAAGATTTCTCACAGAAATTAAGTAGCACAGTGGCAAGCTGACAGTCAGAATCTGCTTCCTGATAGCAATTCAGAACATATGGCAGCCATTATAACACTCTACCATATTTGATCAAGAGGTAACTGAAGGACAAAGAACTGAAGGAGGAAAAAAAAGTATTTCTCTAAGCATTTTTATTCCCAAAAGACAAAAAAAAACTATCAATGACATCTTTAATGGATGTCAGGAAGGTCCTAGAGTAGGGAACAAATAATTCAAGGTTCTCAAGTACTCAACTCTGGCTGCAGCTGAAATATTTATTCAATTAAAAAGGTTCTTTAATACTTAGGATCCCAAACTCCTATTCAGAAGATGAGTTCTTGAGCTTTAATAGTAGCTGCTGTGCTTTTCATCTTTGCATGAAGAGAAAAAAAATCATTTTTTCCTTCTTTTAATCATCTCTACTTACAACTCTTTTTTTTTTTTTTTGGTTGTGTTACATTTGAAAATAGAAATAGTCAATTGGAGACTATCTACCTTCCTGGGAAAATCTAGGCTTATTTCATTTTCTTATCACGGGACATTGCTTTCCTGTCTTTTACTTTCTAATTAACCTAGAAACATTCCTGCTGAGTCAGTCTAAATCCAAGTGCGCAATGGGAGAGATCATGAGTTTGTGATTAATTACATGCTCATGTTTGAACAAGACACATTCGAGCATTTCCAACTGAAGCCTGGTATGTAGTTTTATTTTGTATGTAATGACCTGGCATTAATGGTTTGCACTGTTTTCTTTCCCATAGCAGGAACAAATGTTTCAGGGGTTAAGTTTTTCATGCTATTCAGACACATACACAAAATCAACACCTCCCTTTAAAAAAAGAGTAAATTATTCATTGGATGGTTCGGTCTAAGTCTTTGTTAATTCCTTCCATCATTTCCATCTCCAGTTATAATTCCCTCACTTCTCCATAATATACTTTAGCTATCAGCTAATAAATATGTGTGTCTGGGTGTGGATCACTGAATTTAATTCTATGAATATGTTTATCAAATCCCAGGGGCTAATTATCGTCAACTCTTTTTTTCTTACTGCACTAAGGAGTATTTTGTAGGAGAGAGAATATTAAAAATGTAAAACGTATCTTTCCATGAAAAATGGAAGCTCTGATTTATTCTCCTAAGGTTAGATAGCATATGCAGACAGTATATTGGTAACAAAACACAAAATACACTTTAATTGGCTTTCTGGGGTATACTTGTCAAATTGTTCCTCATACAGATTTGGTGAAAAAGTAATGAGAATTGCTTATAATTTTTAGTACTTTACCATTTACAATGTGTTTTCTTCCCCCAAATCCTGTGAGATAAGAAAAGTATTACTATGCCTATTTTACAGTCAGTCAATAAGCATTTATCAAGTACCTACTATGTGCCTGGAGCTGTAACAAGGGCTAAGGATACCATAAAAAACAACCAAACTTTCTTATTCCAAGTCCAGTACTCAGCAATACACAGTGCTTTGTTTTGACTAAAGATACACTTATAAAACTTGTTGAAGTCCTTCTTATGCCCAGCACTTACCACAGTGCCTAGCACATAGTAGGTACTTGGTAAATGTTGATTTGACTTGAAACTAAGGGAGAGAACTGAGCTGAAAACTGGCTATTTTAGACCATTAAGTTACTATTTCTTTATCCCAGAGAATATAAAGATAGTGGATCATTAGAAGAGGAAAGACTGGAGTATATAAAGGGCATCTGTAAAGTGCCACTTAAATGGAGTTGACTTTGCAGTCTCAAAGACTGGTCCTACCAAGCTGGAAAGTTTTCATGTGAGGAGTACATCAGATTGCATGTCTGCCTTCCAGGGACACTAAGTACAATAGAAAAAGTACTCTGTCTGGATTCAGAGGACCTAGGTTCAAATTTTGACTTTGGCAATTACCTGTGTGACCTTGACCTCCCTCTGGTCCTCAATTTCCTCATTGATGAAATGAAGCTTTGGACCTAGATGATTGAAAAGGAATCTTCTTACTCTAACACCATTGTTCAATAATCCATTAACCTGGGCTCACACTCCCTAGTTTTGCCACTTATTACCTCTCTGGGTCTTCATTTCCTCATCTGCAAAATGAGTGCTTAGCAATATAGTGCCTGGCACATAGCAAGCCCTTAATACATGTTTATTGATTGATTGATTAATAAGAGCATTGCATTAGATGACCTCTAAACACACTTTAATTGACTTTTGGGGGTGTGCTTGTCAAATTGTTCCTCATATAGTTTTGGAGAAAAGGTACCGAGAATAGCTTATAATTTTTAGTACTTTAACATTTACAATGTATTCTCCTCCCCCAAATCTTGTGAGATAGGAAAAGTATTACTATGCTCATTTTACAGTCCATCAATAAGCATTTACCAAGTGCCTACTATGTGCCTGGAGCTGTAACAAGGGCTGGGGATACCAATAAAAAAAGGCAAAAGACAGTCCCTGCCCTCAAAGAGCTCACTGTCTAATGGGAGAGACAATATGAAAGAAACTATGTACAAGCAAACTAGGTACAAGCTGAATTGGAAGTAATCTCAGAGGGGAAACCCTAGCTATGATTTTAAAAAGAAAATGACCAATTTAGCTAAATGTGAAAAGGCTTATTACCAGATGATGAGCATTTTTAGCCTTAGCCAGTCACAAAAAAGCTGTCCATTTAAGGTCGAGAAAACTTGGAAATACCATGAAGAAATACCATGGACTTTCCAAAAAGATGAAATTTCAAATCATCAAGGTGAAGTAACAATAATAACAATGACAACCAAACAGAAACAATAGTACCACTGCTAATAAACAACTAGCATTTATATGCTGTTTAAGGTTTACAAAGCACTTTCCATGTTACCTCATTGATCCTCACAACAACCCTGTGAAGTAGGTTATATCAGGATTCTTATTTTACCAATGAGGAAACTGAGGTTAAGTGACTTGACCAGGGTCACACAGATAGAAGTACCTTATATATGCTAGTCTTCCTTCTTCCTGAGGGTCCATGGTCTTTATATTTTCTGAGATAAAGAAATAATAACTTCCATTGGTTAAAATTCTTCTTTACAACTTGACTATTGTGTAAATAAGTTTAATGTGAAGGTATATGTAGAACCTATATCAGATCTGCCATCTTGAGGGGGAGTGGGGAGGAGAGGAAGAGGGAGGAAATTTGAACACAAAAAATTGTGGAACTGAGTGTTGTAAACTAAAAATTAAAAAGAATTTTTTCAAAAAAGAAATACTAACTTATTGGTCTATGAAGGCCAGTTTTTAGTTCAGTTGTCTCTCTTGGCTTCAAGTCAAATCGACAAGTGTTTATTAAGTACCTACTATGTGCTAGGCACTGTGCTAAGTGCTGGCCATACAAAGAAAGACAAAAACAGTGACTTTCCTCAAAGAACTCACTGTCTAATGGGGAAAAGAACTTTAAGGGGGATAGGAAAAGGACTCTTGCAGGAAGAAGATGGAATTTAACTTCCAAGAAAGTTCCAACATCCTTCTAAGAGGATTACACCTATTGTATTCTTGAAATAATTAGGGAGATTGGTCTATTAATGCAGCCCCAGACTTGCTGTGAGTGTGAAATGACAGGCTCACATTTCACTTAATTAAAACTGCTTGCATTGAGGTAGACCTCAATGCACAAATAGTGAAAGTCCTCTGAGACTGGAATTATGCTCATTTTTAAAAGTGGGGACTCAAACATCCACCATTCTGATCCATTGAGATCCCATTGTTCCCATAGACCCAAAAGGTTGAGGACAGAGACAAAGGTCTCATATACATCAAAATAGTCATAGCCTCACTTTTTGTGGTAGCAAATAACTGGAAATAAAATCAATGTCCATTAATAGGGGAAATGGCTAAACAAATCATGTCAGATCGATGGAAAGAAATGATAATAGTAGCTCATGTATAGGGAGCTTTTTCTTTTTCTTTCTTTATCTTTTAGCACTTTTAGGTTTGCAAAGTCATCTTCATATATTATCTCATTTGATCTTTACAACAACCCTGTTGGGGAGGTGCTATTACTATGTCTATTTTTCAGATTTGGAAACAGAGGCATAAATAGGTTAAGTGACTGTCCAGGATCACACAGTTAATAAGTGTCTTAGGTAGGATTTGAACTGAGTTCTCTGCTGATTTGCAGCTGGGCACTCAATCCTTTGTGACACTTAGCTTTAATATTATTGTGCTACAAATACTAATGAATATAGAGAAAAATGGAAAGACATATATGAATTGATTCAGAGAAATATAAACAGAATTAGTAAAAACAATACCTTTGATGGTTACAACAATGTACACAGAATGGAGAACAAAGGAACTGAATGCTGTGTAATTATGACCAAACTCAGCTCAAGAAGAAAAATGGAAAGACGTACCTCCCTTCTGTCTGTGCAGAGGTGAGAAGATTGTGGAAAAGTGATTATGTGCAATATTGCGCATACTGTCAGATATGATGATTGAGAGATATAGTGATTGCTTTTGCTCAACAGCTTTTATTTCTCTTTCTTTTTTTAGTCTTTGTTATAGAGAATTTGTAGGGGTGGGGAGAGGGGTATATTTGGAAGTGAAAATGATGCAAAAACAAGAGATATTAAAATAAAATTTTATAAAGTAAGAAAAAATGTGGCAACCAGAACCAAAAAGGGGAAAACAAAAAGACTGAAAACTAACACCAGCATTTTAGGTGATTAGATGAGATTCTTGCTAAATGTACCATGTTGCCTGTCAAGGGATACAAGTCGATCCATTATATCTAAAGCGTGTAAAAATTAAGTCATGCTATAATGAAGCTCAGATGTGCAACACTTTGTTTTAATTTAAGCACCTGACAATGTTGATACAGTAACCTGGGGCATCCTACAGCCCCCAAATGGAAATGCATATCCATTTTAGATTGCAAATTCCTAAAGGACTGGGGCCATACGTGTTCAGCCTACTTCATGTAAGGGTTGCAGGTCCAGCCTTCAGCAAAATTAGGAAACAGGCAAAGTTTGTCCTCTATTCTCTAGTCTCCTATATCTGTACCTTTTCCCCTTCCCCACCTGCTATCTCTCCTTCCCTAGGGGCCAAGTGCTCTCTTTCTTCTCTCCATCAAAAGCTGCTCTTATCGAAAGCTCTGCCTCCCTTCTCCCCACCTTGTAACAAGTATCGCCTGGACTGAACTTCCAAAGACGTTGTTCATTCTTGTCTTCTCAGATTTGGGATTCAGTCCTGGAACTGAGCTGTCCTGATTGGTGGATGAGTGAAAAGTTGCCTGACCTATCTATTGCTAGTGGATAGAGCAGTGAGCTGAGTCAGGAAGACCTGATTTTAAATCCAGCCTCAGACATTTATTGGCTACGTGACTCTGGACAAGTAGCTTAACCGTGGTGCGTCTCAGTTTCCTCAACAATAAAGTGGAAATTACAATGGCACCTACTTCCCAGCGTAGATATGAAGGTCAAATGAGATATTCGTAAAGAACTTAGCTCAGTGCCTGGTGCACAGAAAGTACTTAATAAATCCTTGTTATTTTCCCCTCCCCAGCTTACTGTATCTGTGTGACTGACTTCAGATCCCCTCCAGCCAAGAATCATAAAAACAGAGTGTATGAGGCCATCTCAACATCTGTCCAGCAGCTATAAATCCATATAACCCCTTTGTTCTCTCCCCATTACTCTTGGAGGCAATAATCAAATCAACCCTGCCATTGCTCCTGGAAAGAGCGTGATAATCAACAGTCAGTATTTATTACAAGTAGCAGGCTTGCACAATCTAGTGCCCTATGACTATATTCTCAAAACCTATGACTCCTTAATCCAAAACTTCTCCCCCTGGCCACCTTTCCTCTATATGTGATATATTCCCTTATTAGAAGGTAAGCTTTTTGTGGGCAAAGACTGGCTCACTATAGTTTATCTCCAGTTTCTATCACAGTTTCTGGCTCACTAATAGGCACTTAGTGCTTTTTTCATTCATTCGTTCTCAGGAACAGATCTGAAATTTATTGAGCATAAAAGAGTATTGAAAGATAACAGTTCCGTTATACCTCCTAGGGGCAAATGAAGTGGAACAAGATTGAAGTAACCTTGAATCGGAAAAATATAGTAGAAAGAACAGCCAATCAGACACTAAGAGATTTAGATTCTAGTGACCATACTAAACCACCTTCAGCTCTAGCTTTTTTAGTGAATAAAACTTTAAAAATGGGATTGTAAGCAATCATAAAATCAAAGGATATAGAGCTACAAGTACATGTAGAGATTAGACTGATTATCTCTTCATAGACAAGAAAAACCTGAGACTCAGAGCAGGGAAGGGACTTACCCAGAGTCATGTAGCTGGCAGATTGGATTTGGAAATGAGTCCTCAGACTCTCAACCCATCTATAGTTCTACCTCACTAAGCTATCAGAAGGATTTTTGCTTTTGTTTTTGCCTATGAAATCCCTAAAATAATTTTTATTTTATTATGGCAATTATTCAAGAAACACATAGACTGTTTCTTGATGCCCTAAAGTCACACCAGATGGAAAAAGGAAACATTTCCTCCATAAATAAGGCTTGCCCTGCTCAGTTGCCCCATCTCTCATGCTTAGTAACTGCTCTCTGATGGGAAGAAATTGGATGAAAATGATTCTAATGATGGGCAGTTCTGATTTGGGGGAGGGGGGTGGTGGTGATGGGGTGATCTTCAGACATCATTAGAAGTGTAAACCCCAAATTTCTCCACTATATAGTTAGAAAGATATTGGCAGATCTCATTCCATTAGTCTTATTAAGCTTTTACACAGAATTTGGTATTTCCAATTGCTTTACAATCATGAACCAGTTAACGATTAAATTACTAGTTTCAAATGCTCATTATAAAGTAATAATGTCAACTTCCTTGTTTCTCTTGATTGCTTGTTTTTAAATTTTTAAACTCAGTATCATTAGTTAGGCAGTATGCTAATATTTGAAGAATATTTATGGCACATAAAGCTTATGTGTGTTTTATGATACCAATAAATGCAGCCAAAAGCAGAGTTATGGGAATATAATGATCAGGAAGGAAAATTAGGAGTCTGGGGTTCTAGGCCCAACTCTTCCATGAATCCATGATATCATTTCTCTTTGTTCAGTTTCTTGACATCAAACTAGCAAGACCTGAGACAGAATCTTCAGGTAATTGTCTTAGGTCCAACGCCAAGGCTTTGGGAAGATCTCAATGTACCTCCAGCTAATATCAGTTTTCATCCCACCAGCACTGTCTGTGAAGGATGCATTTTCTACCTCGCCTTGCTACCAGCTCTTGAAATTAATTTTGCCCTCTGGAATCTGGACCATCACCCTCTATCCTCCCTCTCTGTTCTTGATTTATCATTCTAAGCCAGAAGAACATCAGGCATGATTAGTTATGAGGCAGCCTAGTATTTCAGTGAAGAGACTTTTTCTTAGAATCATGAAAAAGTAAAGATCATAGAATCATAAAGGCTCTCTGAGCCCACTCCTACATTTTGTAGATGAGGAAATTAAAGACCTAGGGTTGTGAGTGACTTGCTCAAGGTGACAAGTAGCATTTGAACCCAAATTTCTAGACTCCAGAGTTAGTGTTCTTTCCAGTATAAAGGCTTCAGGGTCCTATGCTCAACACACATATCTTGTCACTTTGGTTGGGTGTTCCTTAAATAAGATAATATTTGTAAAGCACTTAGCACAGTGCTTGGCACATAGTAGACAAATTATTATTCCCTTCCCCTCAGAGGTAAATCATTGGGTACATTAATTAATCCAAATGACACTGAAGTGACAACCTAATTTGCAAGACTGTCTATAAAGGGTTTTTCAGGGACTCTTATTCTAACCCTGATGTTTACACCACAGATCTAGGGGTTGCAGTGTTTCTTGACTATGTGTTAGGTGATAACCATACCTACAAACCAGTCTGCCTGAAAATATAGAACGCAAGATCCCAGAGGGCAGAGGCTAGAGTTTAGTGGCAGTTATGTCCAAGCAGATAGACTGAAGTCTAGAAGATCTGAGTCTGAATCCTGCTTCAGACACTTGCTAGCAATGTGATCTTGGACAAGTGGCCTAAACTCTCTATCTTAATTTCCTCATCTTTAAAATGAGGATAGCAATTGCATCTGTCTGACGCTATTGTTATAAGGATCAAATGAATTAACTTGTATAAAGTGCTTTGTAAATCTTAAGTGCACATAAATGCTACTCATTATTTTTGTTGTAATCATTATTATTTCAACCTGCTTTTCAGAACACCTTGAACTGCTGGGCCGGACCTTGGAAAAATTCTAAAACACACATGCATGTGTGCACATGCACGTACACACATAGACACACACATACACATACACACACACACACACACGAGCAAATGCGCACACACCCCCTAAACTCAAATTTGGTAAAGAAATTGTCTTTCAGTTGTTTGATGTGCCTACAATTCATCAGAAAAACAATTTTTTAAACTAACTACGTCTTTCAACCAAATTCTTACTCTTTCTGCCCATGGAAGGAGAGAGGTCATGTGACCCGTTAGCTACAGGCATTCATCCGTCTAAGTAGTTAGTCATACAACCAGGTCTGCAGAGGAAATTGTATCAGCACCTTGAAATGGACTAAGTTCCTTTCAAAGAACACTTGAGATGATTCCCCATTAGTTAGTGCTGGTGGTTGTTTTTCTGCTTCTTAATGAAAAACTTACTCTGGCTATATCCATATTTATATCTGCATATGTATTTATATATACATATGTGTGTATATGTATACCTATGTGTACATGTTGTAGTAGGAAGGCCGAATTTATAATCTCAAAAAGGATCATATATATATTTGAATGCTTCGAAATCGCAAGGTATATAGAATTCTCTAAGAAGAAGACATCAAGACATTTATTCAGGCCCCAGAGCAACAAATTAGTGAACCAACCTCCCCATTCTGACATTGTGATCACAAGCCTCCAGGCCCAGTAGGCCCGCCTCACAAGAGTAGCCAGGAGGCCACAGAAAAATAAGATGGCATAAATCATATTCACTGGCCTCAAGTCCTTGCTTAGGGCTAAGGAGCCCATTTTGACTTAAGGACACACATGTACACGTGTATGTAAATGTATGTGTATGTGTGTGTACATGTACGTGTGGAGCAGGTAGGTAGCCCAGTGGATAGTGCTAGGCTTGGAGTCAGGAAGACTCATCTTTATGGGTTGAAATCTGGCCTCAGATACTTACTAGCTGTGTGACCCCGAGCAAGTCACTTAACCCTGTTTGCCTCAGTTTCTTCATCTGTAAAGTGAGCTGGAAAAGGAAATGGCAAACCACTCCAGTATCTCTGCCAAGAAAACGCTAGACAACGACAACATGTATATATGTGTGTGTATATATATATCTGTAGATAGATAAAGAGGTCGATTGATAGAGATTACAAGCCCAACAAGGGACTCCAGGGGCCTGGAAATGAGTCATTAGCACTTAAGAGCCATTATGCAGATAGATGAATGATATTCGTGATTTGGGGGCTCTTGAATGGAAAGCATAATTACTAGGCTTTAAATAAGCAATAACATTAACTGTAACGAAGTAGAGAGGGTGAGGGTAGATAATTAGATAGCCAGAGAGAGGGACAGAGACAGAGACAGAGAGACAGAGACAGAGAGACAGAGACAAAGAGACAAAGAAAGACAGAGAGATCAAGAGAGGGAAGGAGGGGGGAAGAGAGAATGGGGGAGAGGGAGAGAGAAAAAGAGAGAGTGAGAGAGAGAGGGAAGGAGAGAAGGAGGGAAAGAGAAAGAGAGAGGGGGGGAGGGAGAGATGCATTTGTATATACCTATGTATATGTACATCTATAGGATGTACATAATAAAATTAACGATGATCACTAGCGTTGTATAGCACTATAACATTTTAAAGTTTGTGAAATACTTTAAAAACATAACCTCATTTTATCTCCACAATAACCCCAGGAAGTAGAAGTGATTATTATCCCCATTTTACAAGTGAGAAAGAGGTTAAACAGCTTGCCCAGAGTTACACGGCTGAAAAGTATCTGAGGCAGGATTTGAACTCAGGTCCTGTTCTTTATCCATTGAGCTGTTTAGCTGACTTTACTCAAAGGTAGCCCCAGACACTCACTAGCTGTGTGACCCTGGGCAAGTCACTTAACCCTGTTCGCCTCAGTTTCTTATCTGTAAAATGAGACGGAGGAGGAAATGGTAAACCAATCCAGTATCTTTGCCCCACAAAATGGGGTCACAAAGCACAACTGAAAAGACTAAACAACAACAATGACTTAACACATTTCTAGAAAAAGGTGTCTCTTCTATTTTTAGGGTCATAAGTTTTAGAACTAGAAGGGACCTGAGAGATCACCAAGTACGATGCTTCATTTTACATATGGGGAAACTGAGCCCCAGAGTGTTTAAGTTCCTTGTGCAGAGTTATGCAGCTACAAAGTAAATGGAGCCATATTTGACTCTGTCTTCCTGATTTGAAATATAGTACGCTATCCCCCACCCCGCATTGCTCTGATCTCTATATTTAAAGCAGCATAGTACAGTGGAAAAAGTATGATCTATTTTAGAATTATGCTTTTTTTTAAAAGTGAATAAAATGTCCACCTCTTCTAATCCAGAAATCCCAAGTCTAGGCATGGGTAACAAGAATAGGTAACATTCATACAGCACTTACCATTTACCAGGCACTAGGCTAAAGGCTTTACAATTACTATCTCACTTGTTCCTCTCAACAACCCTGGAAGGTAGGTGCTATTATCACCCCAATTTTACAGATGAGGAAACTGAGGCAGACAGGGGTTAAGTGACTTGCCCAGGGTCACACAGCTAGTGAGTGTCTGAGGCTGGAAGAATCGAGGTCTTCCTGACTCAAGGACCCTGTGCTCTGTGCACTGCGGTACCACCTAGCTGCCCTTAACAGTTCGAAATGGAATGATGATATCTTAGAGTCCATGCACCAACTATCCTTGTGATGTTAGGCATATTCCCAAAAGAGGTCAAAAACAGAAAGAAAAGTCTTGTATACATCAAACTATTCATAGCAGAGCTTTTTGTAGCAGCAAAGGAAACTGGAAACAAAATCGCTGCCCATCAATAGGAAGAATGGCCCAACATATTGTCATACATCAATGTAAAAGAATATTACTAGAGCATAAGAAATTACAGTGTGATGAATTCAGATAAGTATAGGAAGACTTATACGAACTGATGCAGAACAAAAAACTACAACAAAAATGTTCCTATGACCACAGCAATGTCAATAGAAAGAACATTGACAACAATGAACGAAAGGCTACAAATAGGCTGTGCAACATTGTATCTGCTGTTAGATTTCAGTTAATGTCTTGGTTAGTTTTGCTGCACTTTTTTTCTCTTTTTTTGGTAAATCTTTGTTTTAAGAAGTGGTCCGCTAGTAGAGAAGACTTGAAGAGTATGTCAGGCAATAGAAGTAATTTTTTAAAAGTTCAAAGGATATTGAATTTGGAGACTGAGAACTTAGATTCCAATCCTGGCTCTCCTGCCTGAGCAGCCTTGGGTAGATCACAGGCTCTCTGGGCTTCAATCTCCTCATCTGCAAAATAAGGGAGTTTCACTGGATGATCCCCAAGGCCCTTGCCAGCCTAATTTCTGTGATCCTAAGAGCTTTGGTATCTGTCATTCTCCATTAAGTCATGAATCCTTTACCCTACAGTCTTGGGGGAAGAAGTTTCTCTTTTTCAAGGTGTGAGAGCAAATTGAAAACACCTGCTGCTCATTCCATTCTGCATCGCTGCTGTTCTGCTTGGCTTCAACTCCAATGAACATGCCTGCCCCCATGCCTGGTACTCTGTCTCCCCCCCCTTCTCCCCCCTCCTTTTCCCCCCTTCCCCACTTGATTGGAAGCTCCTTGAGAGTAGGCACTGTCTTTTTTTTTTATCAATTGTATCCCTAGCATTTAGCACAGGGTCTGTCAAATAGTAGGCACTTAAAAAATGTTTTGCATTGCATTGCATCGTCCAGCTTTGCAGCCTATCTCTGAGTGAACAGAATCCAATTTTTTTAAGGACTGCATCACAGCATTTGTTAGGGCTAGGCACTATACAGGACACACTGGAAAACTCAGTCGCTGCCCAAGGGGCACAACATCTACATAAAGGAGACAAAACATTCCAGCGATAAAGAGCAGCTGGGAAGGAAGCCTAATTCATAGAATAATGAAAATATGACTGTCTCGGTGATCACCAGGTGCTTCTGACATCTCAGGACGTGGTGATGACTGGTAGCCTGATAGTGAGGATACAGAACAAAGAATCAGACACCCAGGCTTTTTTTTATCTCAAGAGCTTGGCATTTGATCTCTCTGTCAATTACTTCTTCAGGGAACAAAAGACTACTAGTAATAGGAAGTGGTTGGCAAAGTGCTGGGAGAGTCCTTAGCCAGAATATATCCTATAATTATAAAGCTCCCCCTCCCCCATATGCTCTTTTTCTTTTGGCCTGGATATTTGGGAAAAAAAAAAAAAAAGAAGATTGGATCTGCAGTCAGAGGGCCTGAGTTTAAATCCCATCTCTCCCATTTTTTTTTACTTTCTGTATGACCTTGGGCATTTAGCATGAACATCTCTGGGCCTCAATTTTCATCTCTAATAAAATGGGGGGAGGGGAGAATAACTAGATAGCCTTTGAAGGATTCTACAGTGGCATCGTTGTAAAGAATTACTGTCGTGGAAACTCCTACCAATAGTAATCAGCAACTCATTTGTAATTTACAGTCTTAAAGAGTTGCTTAAGGTGAGTGATCTGCCCTTGGTCACATGGCTAGTACATATCAGGGGCAAAAGTGGGACCCGGGACACTAGCTCCAAGATCAGCCCTCTATCCCCTAGGCCATCGAGCTTCTCAAAAAGAACTCTTATCTTTTACCAAAAAAAAGCCCATTATCTATCAGCACCTTAATTGCATTTCTCTTGCCAGCTTTAGCTTAACTTTAAAATAGACTTGAATCAGTCACAGGAGAATTTTCTTCAAGTTCTTAATTCCAAAAATATTCACAAGCTTCTCATAGGATCACATGGGAACATGGATTTAGAGATAGAAGAACAATTAGAGGTCATCTGGGAAAAACCTTGTTGTTTTTTATAGGTGAAAAACCAAGAGAGGTTAACTGACTTGTCCAAGGTCACATTGGTAGGGAGTGGCAGAGATGGAATTCAGGGTCTTGGACTCCAAATCCAGCAATCTTTCTTAGAATTGCGTCGGTATAAAACCAGAAAGGGGCCACTAAGACTCTAGACAATGTCATTCTCTATTCCACCTCTAAATCCTATGATCCCATAAAGAATAGTTTCTCTTTTTTATATTAAAATTTATTTTAAAATTGTAAGATATTTTGATTAAATTTTTAATTTTAAATTAAATATTAAGTATTAATTTCATTAATGTTACTGTTGTTTATTCATTTCAGTCAAGTCCAACTCTGTGACTCCATTTGAGGTTTTCTTGGCGGACATACTGTAGTGGTTTGCTATTTCCTTCTCCAGCTCATTTTACAGATGAGGAAACTGAGGCAAGCAGGGTTAAGCGACTTGCCCAGGATCACGCAGCTAATAAGCATCTAAGGCTGTGTTTCAACTCAGGTTTTCCTGACTCCAGGCCTGCTAGTCTATCCACTGTGTCACCTAGCTGTCCTTAATTTAATATTGATGATTAAATTAAATTATTTAAATGAAATAATTTAATATTGAATTTTAGATTATTTTCCATTTCCATTTTATTTTAAATTATGAAACTTTTTTCCTCTTTTGGACTTACCCCTCTTTTGGACTTACACAACTTGAGAGAAAAGAGAGAAAAAAATAAAACTGCTGTTGACAAATATGTGTAGTCAAACAAAACAAATTTCCATATAGATCATTTCCCAAAATGTCTCATTCTGCGTATTCATTCTTCACTTCCCTGTCAGGAGGCATGTAGCTTTCTTCATCATTGGTCCTCTGGAAACATGATTATTCATTCTATTGATAAGTGTTCTTAAGTCTTTGAAAATTGTTCCCTTTTATACTGTTATCTTCGTACTATAAACTATTCTCCTAGTTCTGTTCGCTTCACTTTGCATTAGTTCATACACAAGTCTTCCCAGGTTTCTCTGAAACCACACGTTTTATCATTTTTTAAAGCACAATAGGAATCTATTCTAGTTATATACCACAATGTTTAATCACTCCTCAACTTACAGGCACCATATTACTAGCACTATAATATAATCATGAGTCGCTATAAATATTTTGTGCATATAGGAACTCTTCTTTCTTTGCTCTCTTGGAGGTATAGTCCGAATAGAGGTATTGCTGAGTCAAAGGACACACACTGTTTAGTAACTCTCCAGGCATGGTTCCAAATTGCTCTCCAGAATGTCTGGACCAATTCAGAGTGCTACCAATAGTATGCCAAAGTGTTCGCTTCCCTGCAGTTCCACTAACATTTGTGACATTTCTCTTTCGTCAACCTCACCAATCTGATGGAATCTGGTAGAACCTTCCCATTACTATGATTTTCATTTCTCTATTAGTGATTTAAGATCATTGTTTCATACAGAAAGCTTGGGTTTCTTCCCTTAAGAATCAAAGACCGATTCTTAAATCCAGATTTTTTTGTGTTGGTTTACTATTTTCACCTCAGGTTCCCAGAGCAATTTGGGTAAACTATTCAAATCTGCCCCTTTAGGTGTCTAGAAAAAAAAAAGCTATCAGTTTAAAAAGGTGAAGAGGGAGGGATTCATTTCTTTGGCTGCATGTGGCCACCATGTTAAGCGTAGTATTATGTAGCTAGATAACCCTTCCAGACAGATTGCAAATAGACCCAGTCAAACAGAATTAAACAACTGAGGGGGCGGGGCACAACAATACTGGCTGTCAGACCTGGAGGTGTTTATGACTTCACCCTTTATCTTATTATCACTTCTATATGTAAGTTTTATCATGCAGTTGAATGTTCCTATATCTGTTGTCTTCTGTTATTAGAATGTAAGCTACCTGAGGACAGACTGTTTTCTTTTCTAATTGTATCATCTAATACTTAGCACTAGTGCTAAGTGCTTAATAACTGCCTTTTATTCATTCATTCATTGATTCTTCTTTTATAAGTCCTTGATGACAGATGGTCAATTGTCTTTCTGGCTTCATCAATCCTAGAATGAGAATCTCTTGTTTAGGATCTTTCCCAAAGTTGTTGGCTAAAAAGAAAATGACAAGTCCCAAGTACCTCACAATCAAAAAAAAAAAAA
>CM053626.1:55147234-55167240 GCA_028646595.1 Phalanger gymnotis | reverse complement strand
CAACAAACACATTACCTTAGTGGATAGAAAGTCAGAAGAAGACCCTATCTATGTCATTTACCCTCAGTGCCCCAAGGCTGTTCTCTAATACCCTAAGATGCATATGTGGTGTAGATCTTCTGGACGGCTTTGGTTTCCCAGTTTGCCATACTAATGAAATCACAGGCAAAATTCCTATCTTTACATGCCAGGTGTTGAGGTAGGCACTGTGGATACAAAGGAGGAGTGAGTGAGGGAGGAAGCATTTATTAAGTACCTACTATGTGCCAGGGACTGTGCTAAGTACTTTACAAATATTAGCTCATTTGTTGTTCACCACAACCATGGAAGGTAGTTGCTATTATCATTCTCATTTTACAGTTAAGGAAGTTGAGGCAGTCCTGATCTATATCTGGCCACTGGACTCAGAGGGCTCCAGAGGAGAAAGTTTGGCTGGTGACTTTGCACAGCCCTTACTTAAAGCCAATTCACTTGTATGTCATCACCTCCATGAGGTCATGGTCCTTTTTGAACACGAAGGACAAGCAACAACAACTTACCCAGAATCACACAGTAAGTATTTGAGAAGAGATTTAAATTCAGGGTTTCCTGCCTCCAATCCCCAAACCCTCTCCACTGTATCCCCTAACTGCCTCTACAAAGAGCAGAGCAAAATATTTTTTGTCTATGGGAAGAATGTGGGGTGGAGAGGAAGGGCACAAAGAGAGTAAATGCAAAATAGACCAAGTAAATATAAAATAATTTGGTACTAGGGGAACTATCAACTTGGAGAATGAGAAAAGAGCTCAAGTAGGAGGTCACATTAGATTTGAGCCTTGAACTGAGTTACAGATTCTAAGAAGTGAAGAACTTCTATGAATCCTTCCCACTCTGCTATTCTATGAAATTTGACTCCAATATAAAAGAAATTGTGACATTTTAAAACACATCAAAAATAGGAGAAGGGTAGCCAGAGTCTGGGAGCAAAGCATGTACTCAGTGATTGGGGAATGGCTGAACAAACGGGGGTACAAACATTTAATAGAATGCTATCCCACCATAAGAAATGATGAATATGAATGATTCAGAGAAACTTGGGAAGACATGTTATGAACTGGTACAGAGAAAAGTTAGGAGAACCAGGAGAACACGAATGCAAAGGAAACATGGAGTCACAGATTTAGAGTTGCAAAGGACTTTTGAGGCCATTTAGTCTAACCCCTTCATTTTACAAGTGAGGAAACAGGTCCAGCAAAGTTAAATAACCTGTTTAACACACAGGTAGTAAGAGATCACATCAGGATTTTAACTTCAGACTTGGAATCCAGGATGCTTTCCAATACACTGTGCTGTACCCATCTGACCAATGCAGTCACTGAGGACAATCTTCAGAGGACTGATGGAGAAGCATGCCATCCTCCTCTCAGAAAACTGTAGCTGTGAAATGAAAACATACCTCAGCAGATATGGCCAATGTGTTAACTTGTTTCAACGAATTGAGGCTTAGGTTTTTTAATCATTTGGAAGGTAGAAGAATGCAAAAAAACAAAGACTACATCTACCATGATCCTTTCTCCACCCCATCCTTCATCCAGACTCACTAATGCCCATATACACATTTCCTTCTCTCTATTAATAAAAGTCATGAACAATCAGATGAATATCTGTAAGAATTAGATTATGGCTAATCTTAGTGTGAATACAATGAGTAGGAAGAAAGGACATAGAGTTTATATTACGTAGTTAAGTCATTTTTCAGTCATGTCTGTGACACCATTTGGAATTTTTTTGGCAAAGATACTGGAGTGGTTTGTCATTTCCTTCACCAACTCATTTCACAGAGGAGGAAACTGAGGCAAACAGGATTAAGTGACTTGCCCAGGGTCACACAGATACTAAGTGTCTGAAGTCAGATTTTAATTCATGAGGATAAGTCTTCCAGATTCCAAGCCCAAAGTTCTATCCACCATACTGCCCCAATGTCTGGATTATGACTTGTTACTAAAAGTTTATCCCTTTACCTGAAAATTAAAATGAGATTATAAATTACTTACATTAAACTACTAGCTAGATGGACAGGGTGACACAGTGAACAAAAGTTTAGTCTTAGGAAAGAATGGCCTATCTGTGTAATCACAGGCTAATCACCTCATCTCTCCGTTCCCAACTCTAAGACTATAAATTATGTCAATAGAGGGAGTTTCTAAATGGTTGTGACAATGGGCAACTGGAGTTTTGCAGAATCTATTGGAGGCAGTAACAGTGGCTGTCTTCTGAAGAAGTGCCTACAGACAGAGGTAGAAAGACAGTCACCTGCAGATGTTGGCATGTGTAAGGATCTGACAAAGAGAGGGGCCAGCTATGGATTCTAGAAAGGCACCAGTCCTTGGGGCCCAGTAGAAAGATACATCTAAGGTGAACTCATTAAGGTCTGCACAACAGGGAGAAAAGTACTCCCTGGGCTAGGGGTTTAAAGGACTCTCTCAGCCTCATGTGTTAGCTATACACCTGCCTGACTCTGTTCTTTAAGTATGAGCCCCTTTCCTGCTCCCCCATTTGTAGTTAAGGGGAATTGTCTTGCAATTATCCTTCTTACTATACCTTCTCAGTAAAGACTCTTTTGTAAAAGCTAAATTGACATTAACTGGTTGATTGATAAAGTACAGCAGTCCACGAAGCACAGCCATAACCTCTAACACTTACCAGTGCCCCCAACTAGTGTAAAATGTAATTGGGAAGTTTTTAATAACAAGTAAAAATACAATATAGTTAATTGTGATTTTAAGATTTGCAAGCTGCTATGTGACCTATATCTATTTGAGTTTGATACTACTGATGTGGAGGATAGCAGATGGATGCTTATGATAGTGCTATAAAGCCTAGTCCTTCTAGAACCCTAGAAAAAAGGTTACCCCTGGTTGTAGTTGGTTGCCTCCAGGGAAGCCAACCTCCCCAGGAGGGAATATTAATCTATATAGATTAAGGTGATAAAATCAGAAAATGACTTGAATGGAAGCATATTAGATGTGAAATACAGTAGAAGTAACCAAGATTCTTATTGGTAAGGCACTTTGGGATTTACAGTAACTGTTTGAGGTCACTAGGATAACCACTAGGATGGTATTTCGTGCCCTGTGGCACTTTGTGCTGTGAGCACTGCCTTTATGACCTGAGAGACCTAATTTTCTTCCCAAATCCAATGGGCAATCATTGTCTAGATGTCCTGGTGGGATCTGGCCCAGAACTATTTCTGTATTTTCATCTCTTTTTAAATCTTAAATTTAGAAAAAGTCATAAATAGATTTACCATTTTTCCTCAATTTTTTCCTCTTAGAGGTGTTTTTTTTATATTAAATAATTAAAACTGACTTAAACATTACCCTTCTAAAGCATCTTTCAAAAGAATCCTAAACTCATAGGATTTCTAAAAAATATCCAATAACCATTAAAAATAGACAGGGAATTTTGGAGTGATGACAACTACCACTGCTCACCCTCCATGGGCCATAATTAAGAATGCTTAGCTGTAAAATGATGCTATTAAGGCAATAATCAGAAACTAAAACTCGTATGTCTTTCCTTCCCTGCCTATCCTTTAATTTTCCTGCCTCTTGGCATCATTCTTATCCTTATTTACTCATTCATTCATTTACTATATTATTCTTCAGTATTTAATATACTCAAACATTCTGGGAATTGTGTATTGGTAGAAATAGTGAGAAAGAATGGAAATGGGGGCACTCCATGAATATACCAAGAGAACGTACAACAATACTCAGTTTTCACAAGAATTTAGAATATGTAAATGTAAGATATCTTAACTGTACTGAAGAATCTTAAGAGATCAAGAAGTAATGAGGCATAATCAGTCAATTGATTAACCAGCATTTATTAAGCACCTACTATGTATCAGGACAGGCACTGGGGTGGGGAGTGGGGGGTTCAAAGATATAAATCAATCAGTTCTCAAAGAATTTACATTCTATCCAGGGGAACAATATGTGTACAAACAAGCCAACTAAAATATTATAAGGAGTAAATGCAAAATAATTCTGAGAGATCGGGAGGTCTAATGTAGGAGGCAGTATTTGGACTGAGTTTTGCAGGCAAGAAGAGATTCTAAGAGGTAAAGATTCAACGCATGAAGACAATTGGTGCAGAGACATATGTACAATAGAGAGAATGCCAAGTACAAGGAATAACAAGTAGCCCAATTCGAATGGAACATAGGGTGTGGAATGAGTGTGAAAAGTTTGGCCAGAGCCCAAATATGAAGGGCTTCCAATGTCAAAGGATTTGTATTTTATTCTGGAGACAGAGGGGAGTGACATACTCAGACCCATGTTTCAGTTATATCAATTTGGTAGCTACATGGGGATGGATTGAAAGGGGAGAAGTAAGGCAAGGAGAGGTATTACGCATGGATAGAAGATAGTGGAGGGGCAGCTAGGGTGGCTCAGTGGACAGAGCATCAGACTGGGAGGCAGGAAGATCAGAGTTCAAATTCTGCCTCAGACACTTACTAGCTGTGTGACCCTGGGCAAGTCACTTAATCCTGTTTGCCTCAGTTTTCTCATCTGTAAAATGAGCTGGAGAAGGAAATGGCAAACTGCTCCAGTATCTCTGCCAAGAAAATCCTAAATGGAGTCACAAGGAGTTGGACATGACTGAAACAACTGAACTACAACAAAAAAAATAGTGGATAATTAGACTTAGTTTTAGGAAAATTTGGGTCCAAGTCTTGCCTCAGATTCATACTAGCTAAATGATCACTTAACAAGTCACTTAAATTTTCAGTATCACAAGCCACCCTCTAAGACTAAGTTTCCAAAAAGTCCTCAATTTACTTCGGTGGAAGGAATCTCCACACCAGGCATTGGCCAACCTGAACAAATAGCAGGTACTGATTAAAAAATAAACAATAACAACAATGAAAACCAGGGAGAATGCTCCTTGGAGTCAGGAAGGTACACATAGATTAAAATCTTGCTGCTAACAGTTACTAGGTATGTGACTATGGGCAAGACCCATAAACTTTCTGAGCCTTTGGCAAAGACTTATCTACTAAAGTTATAGATCTCAGTGTCCTGGCTATTCAGGGATCACTCTGTGTCCCAATCAGAGACATTTCAGTATTTCAGGATGACAATGTCATTTAACAGCAAATGTTTCCCTTTCAGAATAGATGAAACAATGGCTCCGGGGAAGACAAGTGAATCTTGGGTGAAGCACAGCTTTCACTTGTGGAGATGTTTTTGGAACTGGCAGTACATGGATAATGTCAGTCCTTGACAGGTTAGAAAGGGGAATCTTGAAGCACATCTTTCAATACTGAAATGTTATCACTCAGATGGCAGGGAGGATAATTAAAAAAATAGCCAGAAAAGGCTGATCGACTCCCCCTCTTCCCTTTTAATGCTCCAAATGTTTGAATTGACATTAGGCTTCACTCTAGTCATCTCTTATCCCTCCCCCATTGTCTAGATTTTAATTAGTAATTAGCCTGCAATGTGTAGGCTACCTCCCAAGCTCCAGTAAGCAAAGTGGTAACTACTTTTAACCTGAGTACTTAGATGTGATTCTGGATGTCAAAGATGAGTTTTAGATCATCTGGCATCTTAACAGCAAGCCTAGAATTATGATCCAGACCTTGGAATTTTGTAACTTTTGTCCAAGAACCAGAATCTAACTCATAGAATCAGAAACTATTAGATTTGGGGGGAAAATATAGAGATTATCTCTTTAAACCCCTTATTTTATAAATAAGGACATTTAGACCTAATGAGGTAAAGTAACTTCCCAAGGTCACACATCAAGTTAATGTCAAAGCTCGGACTTGAACCTATATCGTCTGATTCTAATCCAATACTCTTTTTACTTTTTATTCATATTAAAGCCTATTATTCTATTTTTAGCTGGAACTGCTCAAATACAGAGGGGAAATCTTAAGGGAGATTAAAAAACAGATAAGTTAATTAGAAACAAATCCTCGGTGAGTTTAAAGACAATTAAGATAATAATAGAAGCTATTTTGATTCAATGCTTTTTAAAATTAATTTTATTTTTAGATCCCATGCCTATTAATTTGAGTTTCAAAAAATTTACTCTTAATATTTTGAAGTCAAATTAATATTTCACAATTTTTAAGGGAAACTTACTTTACTATTTAACTTAAATTTGGTTGTTGTTTTTTTCTGTCATTAAATAGGTCATTTCTATCAGTTATAGATCAATCAGCCCAGTTACAAATGGGCAAGTTTCCATTTATGTAACAACTGGAGCTCTCAAAAAGAACCATAGGGGAAAAGGACAGAGTGTCATATATCTTAATTGCCACATTATCACAGATAGCCCTCCTCTTGGGTAGCACAAGATTGCTTAATGGGCAGTGAGAAAGATAGGCAAGCTCACTTGCCTTAACAGCAGAGCAACCAAAACACTCCAAGGTCCCTTCTTGCTATAAATTTATCATCCTATCACCTATAGAAGAGAAGACTCCCATCTTCCACATAATCCCAGCTGTGTCCTTCCCTGGGACCATAAGTTTCACATTTTGGTCAGTTCTTCTCCCCTACTAAACCAGTTCTCCCCAAAGGCAATAGAGGTGCTTCCAATCTAACATCCACTAGAATAATAACTACCCTTCCTTCTTCTTCAATACCCCAGCTAAGTATCTCCTAGGATATTGGAATATCAGTGCAATTACTCATAACCCCAAACATTGATGAGCTTTCCAAAGTTCCATCGGGTTCCTCTGGGTATCATGCTAACAATGTGGACTCTTAAAAAAATTAATGTTATATAGGCATATATATGTATATATAAGTATATATATATAAATTTCCCTGCTTTGTTACAATCAAAACATGTTGTTGTTATTTTAATTAAAACAAGTATTGGCCTCTTTGAAGACTTAGTTCCTTAGGACCTGGATCTTTCAGCATTTTGATTGGCTTTCCATAGAAAATATTCTGTAAATATCTATTTAAAATATAGTAACCAAAAAGGGACACATCAATTCCAATCTCTCTCTCTCTCTCTCTCTCTCTCTCTCTCTCTCTCTCTCTTTCTCCCTCTGTTGCTTCCCCCCCCCCCCCCTTCTCCCTCTCATTACCTCCTTTGGTCTGAACATTATTAGGATAGGATTTATTTCTATTAATAGAAGTAGAAAGAAATACCTTTTTTGACAGCAGTAAAAAGGCAAACCAACTGGTTAATTTCTTGCTTATCATATTTTCCAGTCATCAATGCTGAAAGGCATTGCATCCTTAACTGAATACATAAGTAAATATGCTGCCACTGCCATCTGGTGGCAACTTTGTGAATTGTAGGCACAAGGTCCCCAGGGGGAAAATTAGCCTCTTTTTAGGAGCTAGCCAATACAACTGTAATTCAATCACAGCAACCATTACAGATACCTATGATGCAGGCCAACAAGGACTCTCCCAAATTTTCAACTTTCTCAGGGCTTTTAAAGGCAGAAGCTCTTGGGAATTTATTTTAGCCATTGTTTTTACCTTATACACCCTCAGAGAAGATAGTTTCCAAAGGAAAGTCTCTTTCCCTGGGCCACTCTATACAACTTCATCCCATGTGGAGATGGATATTCTTGGTACTTATTCCATTCATTATTGCCCTCTCTCTTGTTTGCTCCTTCACCACAGGGGCTTTATCAATTATTTAATATGTTGTAGACATTTGAAAAGTAAAAGTAAAAAGTTAAAAACTATCATCTCTGAAATAACATCTCATAAAAGTCTGCATATATGTTTGAGCATTTCTCTTGGAAATTGTGCCAAGGAGTTATTTCTCTTTCTAAAAAGCAATTTTGTGCCTTTTACTAACAAGGAAAAAAAGGCTGGACCTTTTCACACATTAAAAAATAATAACAGGCTGTGCAATTAATGCCAATTTATAACAGTAACTAAATAAAATATTGATGAAATAAAAACTGAGAGGGTCAATCTGAGAAAATAGGAATGGAGTTTATGTTGGAGAGCTCACAATTTTAAATCTTTTGGTAAATAAAGACTTTGGTTTTCCCAAACCTCTAAAAAGCTGATGTACATATATATGCATATGCATATGTGTATATATATATATGTATATATATGTAAACATATGTATATAATATTACCAATCAGATAAAGGCCAAATTCCTTTACTTTATATCCACAGCCTTCCATGATTTGGACCTAATCTACCTTTCCAATCTGTTTGATGCCACGAGGACATCTCCTTTAAGAAACAGAGGTAGACACAGCTGAAATCTCTTGGGTCTACCTCAAAATGAAACCATGGACAGAGGCTCTTTCATATGAGATGATTTGTCTTAACAAGAACTGAGTGCCATGGAACCAATTCTGCTGGCTTTCAGAGTTCCAATTTCTCACATTGCCCTTGTTTTTTGCTGCTTTTCTTATCAACCCATTATACTGACCTGGCTAGTGCCATAGTTTTTCTGCTTGCCCATCCTTGGCTCTGGCATCCTTAGATCCCTACTCCTCAATAGTTGTCTTCCTCACCTCTGGATCCTACAGCCTAGAAAAATACCACCTTTTGCTAAAACTCTGGCCACATTGGTATTAACAACCTTTTCTCTCACCATTCCCATTCATTCAGCCTATGCTCCAGCCAGGGAGCTACTCATTCCCAAACATGCTCCTTTCTTTTCCTTTGCTATGTTTTTGTTTTTGTGTCTTCTGAGTTGCCCTTTCTCCCATTGTTAAAATCCAATTCAATTGAACAAAAAATTATTAAATGCTTACTATATACTAGGGGATCAAAAAGAAGTACAATTCAGAATTGATCTTAAAAAGCTTATTGCTAAATGGGGGAGGGGAAGAAATAAGAATACAAATAATTATAACACCTAGGAGAGTGTGATAATTTAACTAGACAACCTTTATTAAGCAACTACTAGGCATCAGATATTGTGGCCAGGATGCAAAGAAGAAAAAAAAAAGAGCAAGTAATTCCTGCCCTTACATTCCACTATCACAACCTAGACAATTTCTAAGGTCTCTTTCAGCCCTTGATTCTGGAATTATGTGTGCATAAAAAAGTAAATTTAAAAATCAATTGAAAAGAGAGAGCACATTGATAACTAGGCATATCTAAGAAGCAAGGATTGCCTGAGCTTGTCCTTAAAAGAAGATGAGGATGCTGCTAGAGGAAAATTAGGAGGGTGGTCATTCTAGATTTGGAGGCAAGAGATGGAACTCCAAGGTAGGGGATGGCTTTGAGCAAGAAGTGGCATCTCTGTGCAGGATTGATTAGAATGGAAAGAGACTAGAAACCTTAGAAAGGTATTGCAATAGTCCAGACAAGAGGTGATGAGGGTCTAAATTACATTTGTGGCTGTATAAGTGGAGAGAAGGAGATAAATATAAAACTTGTTGTGAAGGCACGATGGACAAGATTTAGCAACTGTTTGGGTTGCTAAGAGGTGGGAGATGAGGAAGAATAAAGGATGACTCTGCTTTTATAAATATGAATGACTGGGAAGAGAGTAGTTTCTTCAAGGGAAATAATACTATTTGGAGGAGGAGGAATTTTAGGGGAGGAATAAAATCATTTCCATTTTGGAGAAGTTGAGTTTAAAATAGCAGCAGACATTTTGCCCTAAATTCTCTCCTGAACCCCAATCGCTGATTGCCTACTGTTTGTCCTACATTACACTCAAATGTACTGTTACAAGAATTTTTTATTTTTTATTTCCTCTTATTAATTTTTATTATTTGGTGGGGAGGGGTGTCAGGGCCATCTCCACATTTGGAGGTTATTGAGCTGGCTGAAATCTGTTCCATGGGATGGTATTCCTCAGATAAGAAGCCAAAAGAGCATAAGTGCCTCTGGAAGTAATTTGTCTTCTTTTAATCATGGAAAGATTCTATTATCCTCAAGACATGTAAATATCCCCTCTCAATAGGCCATTGTGAACCTTATAATTGTATCTTAATCTGTAATCTGACTTAGTTTACCTATCAAGTCTTTAACTAGCTTTATTTCCTTAGGGGTTGTATGAGATTATGCTTGTTTAGCTAAATTTGTCCAACTTTTATGAACTAAGTGGTTGTACTGTATGTCAAAAATTATTTCTCTATCTATTTGGTCTATAAAAAGCCTTGTTAGAACCCTCAAATTGATTCAGGGTTATGTTTCTGCCTCCAGAATCTGTGTTTAAATAGAATAAAACCAAAGTTTCTACTTCCATAATTTCTGTATTGTGGTAGATTTATTTGGTAGCAGTAACCTATCATATGAACTCAGGAGATATTTCTTCCTTAACAGTACCATCAGCATCTCAAAGTCAACCTGTCCAGGCAGAACTCAGAGATCAGATACCTGTGGAGGGGCTGGAAGAAGAGAGACAGAAACTGGTGGGAAGGTAGACCAGTCCAGAGAGCGAATTGAATTAAATCAGACGTGAAGTGAGCAGTACGGCTGGAGGTCCTCAAAAAATAGCCATTTTAGGTACAGACCTGCTACTCAGTGAGCAGATCTTAAGGTGAAAGTCATCTCTAGGTGGAGGAGAGATACAGCAATGGGAAAAGTGAATTGACCTGAGAATTTTTTATTTTTCTATAGAATGTAACCTCTTTTAGGGCAGGAACCATTTGATTTTGACTTTTATATTTCCGCCTTGAACAAAATAAGTTCCAAACAAATGCTCACTGAATTGAATAGTTTGTTGAAGTAGAAAGGTATGGGATTAGGGTTAAAGGTGACTGGCCTAGCAATCCACACAGGGAAAAACATGTACTACATGAGTTCAAATCTGGCCTCAGACATAGTATCTATGTGACTCTGAGCAAGTCACTTAATCCTGTTTGCCTCAGTTTCCTCATGTGTAAAATGAGCTGGAGAAGGAAATGGCAAACCACTTGAGCACCTTTGCCCAAAAAAAAACCCAAATGGAGTCACAAAGAGTAGGATACAACTAAATGACAAAAATAATGCCAATCTCTATTACCACTAAGGTATGCTTCTTATCTGATCATGGCACTGAATGAATTGTCCTCTGCTTTTCCTTTCCTAGCTGCTCCATAAATTGGCAGCATTGTGTCAACCACAATGAACATGCCCAGGCCACTTGTTAATCATACCATTGTGAGGAGCAGCCTTCAATGTGGGGCTGAGGAGAGGGTGGTGATAAAAGGAGAGAAGAGACCATGGTTCTGTCTAGTCTAGGTTTCCAGAGGGGCCAGATATGAGACAGCCATGGGGGATCCTCTTTCAGGGAAAGGTCAACAAAGAGACAAATGCTTTGCTCTGTTTTTGCCCTGCTTCTCTTCCTGGCTTCTTGTAAAGACCCTTCTGTCCCACTGAGGTTGTAAACTTGCCAAGACCCATCTCTTTGATTTCTTGTTTCCTACAGGACCCAGCAGGCTGTTGACATTCGATAAACGTTAAATGATAACAACGGTTTACTGTCAGCTGTTTCTTTATAGCTGTCAGTACAGAGCAGCTAGTGGGTGGAGGAGACAGACTTGTTCAGCATGGTCAGATTATTTGGACATCAAGGTTATTGGTCAAACCAGAGTTTAGTGTAAAACACTATAGTGCTCAAAACGAGGTGAGGTGGGGTCAATGGACAGCTCCTCCTGGAAGCTGGCAATGCACTAGGCAGCCTTCTTATTCTTCTTGTAGTAACCCAGGCTACACCAATATCCCTGCTTGCATAACACTGTTGCATACATTCTCTGCATCCCTCTGCCCTTAGACCTAGCCCTCTCTCTGGAGCCAGATTAGTCTTCAATTTCTGGTCCTAACTTCCTCACTCTGGAGTAACCCATGGTTCCCTTGAGCCTGCCCCCTTCAACACATCATCACTTTTTTTTTTCTCTTCAAAACACTTCCAGATCTTAGAACAACTGTTCTGGGCCTTTTCTTTTTTTTTTTTTTAAGGGAGTATAGGACCAAAAGAAACCTCTGGGTGTTGATACAAAGACAAGATTAAGATCCATCGCCTTAGGGGAAAGTGCCTTTTCTAGTGACATACCAAACAATCTTAAGTTTCCAGTAGTTAAGATCCCATTCACATCTAGTCTCTCTGGTGTATATCTTGAATTTTTACATGCAGGAACATAGCTTATGTTTTGTTTTAATAATGCCTCTCTGCTCCAACTGGGAATTTCCTTAATACACCAAGATGTTAATTGACTAAGACAGTATTCGAAGGACTGTATGACCTACAGTTGTTTCTTTTCTTTTTTGTCCCTTGGGTGGGGGGAGCAGTGTGGTGTGAGGTGGCGTCAGCAAAGAAAGAGCATTTCGGTCCTGTCTTCTCAGGAAGGTTTTCGCTATAATCATAAACTCTGTCAGCAAGAGGCTGTCCTGACATTTTCGAATTGCTAACAAGGCTTCACTGTCAGAGGTGGCGTCCCAAGACAACCTAATGAGAAAATAAAAGCAAGAAAAATGTAACTCTCTAGTCTTTGCAAATGGCTAATTTAGTGAATTACAAACTTCAGCAGATAAAATGAGGAAAAGGCAAACATGTTTCTGGCTCATTGTTTAGGCTAAGCATTATTTGGTCTCCACTAACACGTGTGACAAGGCTCAGGACTTCCCTCTTTTCCACTTTCTTTCCTATTCTGAAGTATCCCAAGCACAGAAATGAGCTGTGCCTATGAGAGTGAGCCTAAAATAAAATTTCAGGAACCAAAAGACACTGTCCCAAAAGTCTTGGTGCAGTTTTAAACAGTTTTAAACACATTAGTCCCGGTGTTATTGTTGGGAGTGGGGGGAGTCACCTTACAGGGCAGCTAGGTGGTGCAGAAGATAGAGCAACGGACTTGGAAGCAGGAATACTCATCTTCATAAATTTAAATCAGCCTCTGACACTTACTAGCTGTATGACCCTGGGCAAGTCACTTAATCCTGTTTGTCTCAGTTCCTCATCTGTAAAATGAGCTAGAGAAGGAAATGTTTATCTTTGTCAAGAAAATCCCAAATGGGGTCATGAAAACTTGGATGTGACTAAACAACTATTACAGAAGTCAAATGAGATAACGTATGTATAGTGCTTTACAAACTTTAAAATGCTGTTAGACACGTCTACTCTTCTTAGACCTGTATGGGAGGTGGGGGGAAGAAGGGGACAAGTAGAAATAGAGTGTAGGGGTCATTTTGCTTTCAAACAGCATAGATCCAGAGGTGAAATAAGGGACTTTATTTGGTGAGTTTACTTTAAAAATGAGAGCAAACCAGGCATGATGATACATACTTGTTATCAGTAATACCAAGACAGAAAGGACTGGTAGATCTCTTGAGCTCAGGAATTCTGAGCCACCCCAGGCAAAGTCAATAGGGTGCCCACACTGTTTGGCGTTAATATGGTGAGCCCCTGGGAACAAGGGGAGGAGGGAGGCCCACTAGATTATCCAGGGAGGGCAGACAAACCAGTCCTGGTTAAAACAATGTAGGTCAAAGCTCCTACACTGATCATAGAATCGAGACTCTGAGTAGCCATAATACTTCCAGCCTGGGGAACATATAGGATCAGAGTGCCATTAGGGCCGTAAGTGGCCCCTGCAATTTCCATCTTGGGAAAGAAAAAGAGAGAGAGAGAGAGAGAGAGAGAGAGAGAGAGAGAGAGAGAGAGAGACAGAGAGAGAGAGAGAGAGACAGAGACAGACACAGACACAGAGACAGACACAGAGACAGACACAGAGACAGACAGAGAGAATTTTTATTATTTTAATCACGAGCACTTAATTTTTCTCCTTGTAGAATGGGCTAAGTTTCTAAGAGATTTTGATTTTTTTAATGGATAGAAGTCAAAGATGTGATTACAATCAACGAGGTCTTCAGTTCATGGACCCACTAGTATAAGTGTGGGGTTTTGTGGTCCCACCAGCTTTCTCTACCCCTCCATCAGCAATTCCCAGACCTTGGCCTCCTTGTAAGCCTCCTGATTCATCATGGCCACTGCCTCTCCTCTCTCCCTGACTTCCAGTCGCTGGGCTTTACCTGTTAACGGAAGTAACAGAAGTGGCATCTTCATATTTCATAAAGTTAGGGCTGGAAAGAACCTCTGATGTCATCAAATTCAAACACCTCATTTTACAGATGAGGGAACTGAGGCACAGAGAAGTTAAATTACTTTCTCCAAGGTCATGCAGGTAGTTGACTGGCAGAGCAGGAATTTAATCCCATGCCTTCTGACCCCAAATCCATTGCTTCCTTCCCTACCATTACTCCGACAGCTACCACTAGTAATAATAAAATTATAATCATTATAAATATTTATAACAAAATATAACAATATTTATAACAATAACTTATAACAAAATTTATAATATTGATAACAATATTTATAACAAAAATTACATATAATTATTTAATGTTGTTGTTGTTATAACACTCCCCACCCAACTGCCTCTACCATCTTCAGATTCACAGATTGCAAGTTGGGTCCCCAGAAGGATGACTGCCTACCTAATTCAAAGGTGATCTGAGGTCCACACTTCTAAAAGAAAATAAGTTTAATGTGAAGGCATATGTAGAACCTATATCAGATAATAAGCTGTCTTGGGAGGGGGGAGAGGAAGAAGGAGAAAATTTGGAACTCGAAATCTTGTGGAACTGAGTGTTGTAAAGTAAAAATAAAAAATAAATTAAAAAAAGAATAGATCACAATTTCTCACTTGCACTCTTTCTTTTAATAATCAGCCAGTGGACATAATTTGCCAAAGCAAAGGCATTTACTCAGATAGTATGGCAGAATGGTAGTTACCAAAAATACCCCCACCCCCATAAACCTAGGGCAAACTCTATCGCAAATAGGAATGGGTCAGCAAGTGTTACTTGGGACTCCTTACCCTCCCACAGCCTATGGATGAAATCAGTTGCCAAATCCTACCATCTTTACCTTCCCAACATCTCTAGCATCCAGCCTCTTCTCTCTACTCACATGGCTACCACCTTCAAGCCCTCAACATTCCTCAACAGATAATATTAACAGCCTCATTATTGGTCTCCATGCTTCAACTCTCCCTGACTCCATTCCATCTTACACACAGTAGTCAAAATAATTTTTCTTAAGCACAGGTGTGATCATGTGACTCCCCTGCTCATCCTACTCCAGTGATTTCCTCTTCCCTCTTGGAACAAACAGAAACTCCTTTGTTTAGCTTTTAAACCAATTTCTCCTCTCCCACCATGTAATCATAATTCACATTTACATAGGGGTTTAAGTTTTACAACACACTGTCCTCACTACCCTGGAAAGAGAGCTGTACAATGGAAAAAGCATTGAATTTGAAGTTAAAAAATTAAAAAAAAAACTAGGTCCAAATCCTTGTCCTTTAATTCTTACCGCTGTGAATTTGGACGAGTTGATTCAATCATCCCAAGATCTAAATTTCCTCATCTATAAAATGAAGGGGTGTTGCTATTCCTAGGCCCCATTAGCTCTAAGTCTATGACCTAATGATATTTCAAGTATTTGTATCTCCATCTTACACATGAAAGAACCCAGACTCTTAAGAGGTTTGGGTCCAAGATCCACAACTGTTAAATGACAAATCCTACATTCAAAACACCAGGCTGTCCTGACTCCAGGTCCAATGCTTGTTCTACTATTCTGTGTTGGTCTATGAGGCTTAGACCACCAGGGTCCCACAACCTGACCTGGCCTCCCTATGCTGCTATCAGCAAGGATCCTATAAGACTAAGCTTTTCTTTTCTTAATATTTCAAAACTTTCAACCCTGCTGAAATACCCACCAAATTCCTGACTCTTATCCCAGATTTCCCCATTAGATTGTGAGCTTCTTAAGGACAAGAAGTGTCTTTTATCTCTTTTTGTATCCTTGGTGCTGAGCACAGTGCCTGACACATAGTAGGAGACCAGTTAATTCACAGAACTGAGATGATTAATATATTATGATGAGAATAAATGTGCAAAGGATACTGACTTATGAATTAGGAATGACTGAAAAAATGATATTGTATACATTCAAATTAATTTAAGTGCTAATAGTTACTAAGCAGGTTTGTTTGGTTGTTTTAGTGTCCAATATAAAAAAAATTGTAAATGGATTAATTTAAATATATTTTGTAGGTGTGGCACCTGCTTTATGTCTATGCACACTCACTACTCCCCCTAGGCTTCATCTTCTCTTCATGCCTAGGTCTCTGTCACTTGCTTCATCCTATACCTACATCTTCCACACCTCTGCTTCCCCAATGTTTGACTTCACTCTTCACAGGATATAGCTATATGACAAATCAATAGAACAGTAAGGACAGATAGCTTTCTGAATGATGGGTTTAGTCTTCAGTCCAAAGAGTCATCTTATCCCTACTTGGAGCCAAATTCTTAATTCTTTGAGTGTTTGGTACCCAGTTTCCCAAAATGTCAAGACTGTCCCCAAAATAGCATTAATGTGTTCCAAATCCCTAACTTCCTCAGTCATTTTGGCTAATTTTTGACAAGGAAAGTTGGAATGCAGTAAAGAAAGAGGAAGACAGGTTACTACTGATTGCTGTGATTGTGATAGATTAAGATGTGTAGGTAGGTGGATGGGCAAAAGGTTGAGTAGGAAGGAAGGAATGAGATGTGTGGTGTAGGATATTCCCCAGCACAAATCTAGTGATTTATATGTTGATCAAATAACACTGGAAAACACATTGCTCACACAAGTTTTTTCCTCAAACTCTCTAATTGTAAGGACAAAAATGTTCAAGAAATGAGATAACAATATCAAACCAACTCCTCATTTAAAAGCATCAGTATACAGGTATAGATGGATGGATGGATGGATGGATGGATGGATGGATGGATGGATGGATGGATGCACAGATGCACAGATGAATGGATGGATGGATGAAAACATTTATTAAGTACTTAATGTTCCAAGTTCTAAGGATAAAAATAAAAGCAAGGAAAACAGTCCCTGCCCTCATGTAGCTTACATTCCAACAGGGAAAGACAACACATAAAGGGAAAGAACTAGAGGGGAGGAGGAGAAATTATTACCTACACAGTGGCATGGTTCAGAAATGGTCAGAAAGTTGTTTGATATACTAGTTGCTGGCACCATAAGAAAATATCTCTACTAACAGAGCCTATGTCTCAGTGACATTTTCTCTTCTACCAGTGAGAGCCTCTTCCTCACTTCCCCACGCTATGCCTTTTCATGTTATGTGATTCTAATCCATGCCGTACTACAAATCTTCCATAAGATCCACCCATTGTACTGAAGGCCTTCAGCTGGGCTCTCTCATATTTGAGAAATACTAATCTACTTGACTTTTTTTTTCCAATAACAATGTATGGCTCTGAGGGTTGGATTATAAGGAAAATTGAGCTCCACAGAATTGACGCTTTAGAATTGTGGTGCTGGAGAAGACCTTTGAGAATCCCTTGGACAGCAAGAAGGTCAAATCAGTCAATTCTCAAATAAATTAAGTCAGGTTAAATACTGAAGCCAAAGTTTAAACACTTTGGCCACATATTGAGAAGACAGGATTCATTGGAAAAGCCTTTGATATTGGGAAAGATTGAAGGCAAAAGTAAAAGGGGATGGCAAAGGATGAGATGGATAGATAGTGTCATGGAAGCAACAAACATAAACTTGGACGGACTTAGAGAGATAGGGAAGGATAAAAGAGTGTACCATGGTCCATGGGGTCACAAAGTGTTGGACACAACTGAATGAATAAACAACAATCTACTTGACACAAAACACCACGTGCTGGCAAATGCCAACATTTCCAAATCATGGGTGACGGCAGAACCCTCAACAGGAGGCATAGACTTGGTGGGATTTTGGCCTTGAGTGGTTTTGCTGCTTCCTGTTTGACAAGTCCATTACAGGCAGCCTGTGGATTCCCACAGAACAGCTCCTAAAACCAAAAGAAAGAACCCAAACACACATTCTCCGTGATTAAGTTAAATTAACATTTGTATTAATGACAGCTTGGCTATAGAATCTTCTGCCTGTGGCTGTAAGAAAAAAACAAAAGAAAACTGTTCAAGTGTGGTTGGTTTTTAATCAGAAGCTGGAATAGAGTCAGCGTAATTCTCTGATTGTTTTAGGGGACGTGGTAAAATGAGCACTTAGCTTATTTGCCATTTAGCAGATTTCTCATTTTTGTCAACATCGCCAATGCTAATCCTAATGAGGGCTGTCACACATCCTTAGAAGTGTCCTGGGGATTCAGTGCATTTCGCCCACTTCTTGCATAGGAGCAGAGCCCCCTTACAAATATAAGAATAAAAACTGCTCATAAGATCATAGGAACATAGAATTAGAGCTAGAAGGAACCTCAGAGGCCAAGTTCAATCCCCTCATTTTATAAATTAAGAAACCAAGTCAGAGAGGTGAAGGAAGGGTCTTAGCTCATAGAGCTGTTGTGAGGAACAAATAGGATGACATGTATAAAGTACTTTACCAATCTTAAAGCACCAAACAGATATTATTACTATTTCCAAAGGCCATACAGGTAATAAATAAGCATCTATTAGGTGCTTATTATGTGCCAGGTTCTGTGCTAGGTGCTAGGAAAACAATGGAGTCCCTACCCTCAAGGAGCTGACATCCTAGCAGGGGAAACAACATGTGTATATGTGGTGGGGGATGGGAGAAAGGGGTGGCTTTGTGACTTTATTAATAAAAAGGCATTTGTATGAGGAAACTGACTAAGGCAGAGTGGTTCCTGATCTACAACTCAGACTCAGAAAATTGTTTGGAGCACTGAGAAATTAAGTCTCTTGCCCAGAATCACACAGGCAGTATCTGAAGTCAGACTTGAAGTCAAGTCTACCTGATTCCGGGCCCAGCACTCTATCCTCTGTGCCACCTAGCTACGGCTGAGTTAGGCTTCAACTGAATGTAGAGCTTCTAGGAAGCATATGTAAAGAGTGAGTACATTCCAGGCATGGGGACAACCTATGGATGCACCTATCTTGTGCTAAGTGCTAGAGATATAAATCTGAGTGGGGAAAGGGATAGAGGCAGAGGTGCAAAGGCAGGGGCAGGAGCAGGGACAGAGGCAGAGATATTCTATTGTTTTTATTGAATAATCTGGCTTTTTAAGATTCATATTTTCATTGTTTAATATGTTTAGTTTTCAACATTGATTTCCACAAGATTTTGAGTTACAAATTTTTTCCCCATTTCTACCCTCTTCCCACCCCAAGATGGCATATTCTGATTGCTCCTTTCCTCAGTCTGCCCTCCCTTCTGTCACCCCACCCCCCCATCCCCTTTCACCTTACTTTCTTGTAGGGCAAGATAGATTTCTATACCCCATTGCCTGTACATCTCACTTCCCAGTTGCATGTAAAAAGAAAAAACAATTTTTTTTGAGCATTTGTTTTTAGAACTTTGAGTTTCAAATTCCCTCCCTTCTTCTTTCCCCACCCACCCTCCTTGAGAAGGCAAGAAATTCAACATAGGCCACACATGTATCATTATGCAAAACATTTCCATAATAGTCATGTTGTAAAAGGTTAACTATATTTCCCTCCATCCTATCCTGTCCCCCTTTATTCAATTTTCTCCCTTGACCCCGTGCCTTTTCAAAAGTGTTTGCTTTTGACTACCTCCTCCCCCAATCTGCTCTCCCTTCTCTCATCCCCCTCTCCTATCCCCTTCCCCCCTACATTCTTGTGGGGTAAGATACCCATTTGAGTGTATATGTTATTCCTTCATTAAGTCAAATCCAATGGGGGCAAGATTCACTCATTCCCTTTCACCTGCCTCCTCTTCCCTTCCAATAGAACTGCTTTTTCTTGCCACTTTTATGTAAAATAATTTACCACATTCTATCTCTCCCTTTCTCCTTCTCCCAATATATTCCTCTCTCACTCCTTAATTTTATTTTTTAGATATCATCCCTTCATATTCGACTCACCCTGTACTCTCTGTCTATATATATACATGTATATATGTATGTATAGATATATATACATGTGTGTATATATGTGTGTATGTATGTATGTATGTATGTATGTATATTCCCTTCAACTACCCTAATACTGAGAAAGGTTTCATGAGTTACAAATATCAC
>CM053626.1:55109839-55146734 GCA_028646595.1 Phalanger gymnotis | reverse complement strand
GCAATATTTTCTCCTTGACCTGGAAATTCTGGAATTTGGCTACAATATTCCTAGGAGTTTTCTTTTTGGGATCTTTTTCAAGAGACGATTGGTGGATTCTTTGAATTTCTATTTTACCCTCTGGCTCTAGAATATCAGGGCAGTTTTCCTTGATAATATCTCAAAAGATGATGTCTAGGCTCTTTTTTTGATCATGGCTTTTAGGTAGTCCAATAATTTTTAAATTATCTCTCCTGGATCTATTCTCCACATCAGTGGTCTTTCCAATGAGATATTTCACATTGTCCTTCATTTTTTCATTCTTTTGGTTCTGTTTTATAATTTCTTGATTTCTCATAAAGTCACTAGCTTCCATTTGCTTCAATCTAATTTTTAAGGCAGTATTTTCTTCAGTGGACTTTTGGACCTCGTTTTCCATTTGGCTAATTCTGCCTTTCAAGTCATTCTTCCTCCTCATTGGCATTTTGGAGCTCTTTCGCCATTTTGGCTAGTCTATTTTCTTCAGTATTTTTTTTTTTTGGATCTCCTTTAACAAGTCATTGACTTATTTTTCATGGTTTTCTTGCATCACTCTCATTTCTCTTCCCAATTTTTCCTCTACATTTCTTACTTGATTTTCCAAATCCTTTTTGAGCTCTTCAGTGGCCTGAGACCAATTCACATTTTTCTTGGAGGCTTTTGATGTGGACTCTTTGACTTTGTTGACTTCTTCCAGCTCTATGTTTTGATCTTCTTTTTCACCAAAAACAAAGATTCGATAGTCTGAGTCTCAGTTTGAGTCTGTTTACCCTTCCTCATGTTACCAGCCAACTACTTGGCCCTTGAGCTTTTGATTAGGTTATGACTGCCTTCAGAGTAGAGAGTGCCTTGTCCCAAGCTTCAGGGGCCTTGCACTGCTGTTTTCAGAGCTACTTCTAAACCAATACAAGTTCTGCCCCACCAGTGCTCCTCCTCCCCAAAGAACTGCCAACCAGGACTGCAACCCAGATGCAAGCAGGGCATAGCAAGAGAATCCTGCCTCTGAGTCAGCAAAGTGCTCCCTGCACTCCTGCTCTGATCTGCCACTTGATTCCTCCCAGTGTGTGGGCCAAGGACTTGGGAAGCAGCTGACGCTGGAGCTCTGTAAGCAGCCGCAGGAGCTTCCTGCTGCTGCTGCTGCTGCCACCTCCACGCCACCCCCAGGGCTGGGGCCAGACCACTCTCACCCCTATCCAGCAGTTTTCCCACTGAACTGCTCATAGTCTTTGGCATTTATGGGTTCAGAAGTCTGGTAACTGCTACAGCTCAGTGATTCCTGGCCCTGAGGACCTGCTCTTGTGATCTCCTCCACCCTGGTCTGTCCTGGCATGGCCCACGCTGGGCTGTGCTCCGCTCCCAGCACAGTGCAATAGACCCTTCTCAGTGACCATCCGGGCTGTCCTGGGCTGGAGACCTGCTTCCCTCTGTTATTTTGTGAGCTCTATAGCTCTAGAATTTGTTCAGAGCCATTTTTACAGAAGTTTGGAGGGATTTGGGGGTAAGCTTAAGCAAGTCTCTGTTTTCTAGCAACTATCTTGGCTCTGCCCCTCAAAGAATCTTGAGGGATTCTATTTTTAAGGAGCTCATGCTCTAATTGGGGAATAAAGCACTTCTAACAGAATTCAGCTGCAGGGGTCACTAGGATACCTCAGCACATCGGCTGGCAATGCTTAGGAGTCTTGAGGTTGTTGTGGCATGGCAGATAATAAGTTCTGGTGGTCCTTCATCTTATTAGAAGCATTATAGTTTGTGATCCCCTGTCCCTTCAGTCAATGTGAGCAACCACGTGGTTCTTCCCATCTAAAATGGGGTCTTGGAAACTAAGGGATTGAGAGAAAGAAAGAAGGAAGCCTCTCTTGGCAATCTTAATGAGATATAGAGTTGGAATTGGGGTGGTAGGAAGGAAAACCTTTAAGAAATAAGGATCTAGTTGAGATTAGCTAACATAAATGACCAACAGACTCATACTGTGGGCTAGGCTTGACAGGTAATCATAGATCATTCCACATTTAACAAAAGGAGGTCTACTTAGGTATAACATAGTATATCATTAAGGTAGAATTCATGATTTCGAAGAAAATCATGAATGTTCCTGAATGGTTCAGGATTACAGGATATAAGGAATTCTGTAAGTAGAAGGCAGAGAAATTAAAGCATTTATTCAAGCTCCAAAGCAGCAGACCCATGGACCAATGTCTCCAATTCGATATCCTGGCCAAAACCTTCTAGGCCCAATAAGTCCGCCTTACAATAGTAACCAGGAGGTTACAGAGAAACATTATGGCAGTAAGCCAAATCATACTCATACTTCCCCCAGTGCTAGGGCCATCTGATAACATTGCCCACTGGCCTCAAGTCCTTGCTCAGCACTCTATGGTCTGCAGGCCGGTCAGTAGCATCTGCTGCTTTGGATTCTTCTACTTCCCGCTTCTGCTGGCTTTGCTTCTGCCACTCCTCCTTGCCTGCTTCCACCACATCTAAATCTCCAAGTTGAGTTCTCTCTTTTTATACAGTAATTAGCAGTCATCCAATCGACTAGAATGTCATCTGAGTGACCAGATCTTAGTGGCCTACTATTGGCTCTGGTCTTAGCAACTCTCCTTAGGGCCCTGAGGGCTTCACGCCCACATAGGCTTAGCACCTAGTAGCTAGGGGTTTGGGGCCTACTTGGGAGTGAAGATATAATCAGATTTCCCTTCTTTTGCCCTACCTGGAGCCCCACCTGAAGCCTATTCAAATGGGCAGGGAAAGATCTTCTCATTTACTGATTGCCTTTACACATAGAAAGGATATTCATGAAGGTTACTGCACTTAACTCAGGTAGACACCTCTCTCTTGTTTCTATAAATTGTCCTGGTCTTCAGGGCAAGGTGTGGTTCCTTGGGGATGTTTGCCAAGTCTTATGTTTCTGCTGCTCTAGGCCTTTTTATGTGCTTAGGTGACTACAAAGTCACTGAGGAATCAGGAAGATGCCTGAGCCTCTCCCATGGGCCAGTCAAATCTTGGACATGGCTTTCTTACCTTTTAGAAAAAGAGCTAACTTATATGCATGGAGATAGAGATGGAGTTCACTAGATAATGTCAAGCTATTGATCCTATCATGGGCATTAAGCAGTAGAGCATGGATAGGGACCCACCTCCTCTGATACCAGATTTCCTGTTCTATCTGCTATAACACTACTTGTCTTCTACCTTCTTAGTTCTGAGGCTTAAAGGTTGATTGGAAGAGTGTATGGATAAGAATGGAAAAAAGAGAGTGTCCATAACAATGCTTTTGCCTAGAATTGATCTCGCTCCATACACTTTCTCTTTTCACTTGGACCAATGTGAAATGTGCTGTTATTGGACACACAGTAAAACCGGAACCCAGGCCCTGTGCTGCTCTGAGCAGGGGCACAAAAAAAATCAGTACCCCCAAGGGCAACAAGATGTCAACTAAAACATCTAGAGCCAAAGACAGGAATCCTTATTTAGCACTAGGGTTTGGGACAGTCACACCTTCTTCTCTACATGTGGCATTGAAATCAGATTTTTAAAAATCACTTCAATACAAATGTTTCCTCAAAGCTAAAAGATGCATCACACAAACAAGAACTGACATTTTTTTTTTTAAAAAAAATAGCACTTGTGCCTTGTCTCATTTGAGCCTCACAATATGCTTGTGTAATGGAGGGATTGGCCAATGGGGGGGCGGGGGTGGGTTCATTCCTCAGAACATGCACAGGGGTCTGCCCGTGGGAGGTACGGTAAGTTTGCTTTTGGAAGTGAAAGACGATATGTAATGGAAGGGCTTCAACCTCAGCTAAGAGCACGAGTAAATATTCTCTTACTATTCCCTGACTGTCTAAGGAACAGTGCAGAAAAACCTTTGAAATGGCTTCTGAGCCATACAAAAGGTATGAACAGGTCAGATTGTTCTCTTTCATTGTGGGAAGATGGGAAGAAGGCTTTGGACCTTAACTTCTCCAACCTGGCCACCCATGAACCCATAACTTTACTTATCTTCCTGTTGCATTTATTATTTCATGATCTTAGATGAAAGAGGATTGAAGAGGGAACAATCTGATGAGCTTTGAAAGGTTGGAAGAGCCTGCGACATTTGCCAGCAGCTCAGCTCATTGAGGAGGAATAACCTGCTTAGCCCAAGCTGAACAATTGATCAATCTAGCTTCTGCAACCCTGGGTCCTACAAACAAAAGTGGACTTTTATCCCATTGGGTAAGTCAATTCAATGATCAGAAGAATTGTTGACTGGCTTTAAATTTGAGCCCGTTTACCCCAGGGCCTCAGGGGCAATAGGAAGAATATACCCTGTTTCAGGGAAACATTTTTATACTTTAGTTCTTGCTACATCTTTTTAGGAAATATTCCTTTGTAAAATGTTAATTGATATTAATTGGTTAGTAATGGTGAACAGAAATTAACTGGTTAAATTGATAGTGGTGCACTAATCACTGGTATTGATGATAATGAGAGATGTTAACTGTCACTGAGTGATTGCTATGGCAACACACTAGATAGAGGCTTGAACCAAGAGCATTGGAGGAACTCCACCATATTTCAGGGTCACCCCTAAAACCTCAGCATAGAAATGTAACCAGACAAATGCTAAAGATTGACCTGTTACAGGGGTGAGGAACCTGTGGTCTCAAGGTCACATGAGGCCCTCTAGGTCCTTAAGTGCAGCCCTGCTTCAAAGGGCCGCACTTGAAGACCTAGAGGACCTCATGTGGCCTGGTGGCCACAGGTTCCCCATCCCTATAGGATATATATATATGGGTATATAGGTTACAGTAAATCCAGAATCTCATTGAAGCTATGAAGTGGGTGCTGAAGACTTCATTATCCCTATTTTTACAAATTGAGAAACTGAGTAATTAAGTGCTTGCCAATGGTCACATAGTTAGCAAGTGTCAGAAACAAGATATGACCTCAAATCTCTCCTGATACCAGGGCCAAAACTCTTTTCACTAAACCACTCTGTCGAATTGAATACTAGTATAGTAACAAAAACTTCAGAGCTCTTTAGAAGACATGCCCCACCAGTGTCTTTAGAAGATGCAATCTTGTGAATGCATATCACATCCCACAGAAAGAAGAAAGCAGCTGAATTCATTAAAATCCTGCGGCTGAAAGAGAAAGAGCATTTCTTCCCAGCAAGGGGCATAGCCTGACTCTTTTGGAATTTTCTCCCCAAGAGCAGGCTGCCTTTTTCAAGTAGCTATGGTCAAATACAACTTCCTCATAAAGGGCAACACTAATTTCAAACAAATTCAGCTAAGGAATAATCTAGATCTCAAATGCACAACCCATTAGAGCTAAAAAAAAAAAATCCTTACAATTGAGGTCAACAAACATTTATTAATTACCTACTATTTACATAACCCTGTAAGGACTTGCCAGCAGGATTGTAGAATGGCAATTTCCTGATTTTTCCAAAAAGGGAAAAGATAATTTGCAGCTTGAAAATTATAGGCCAGTGAGTATGACTTCAATTCCTGGCAAAATTCTAGAACATGTCATTAAAAGGACCATTAACAAACATCTAGCAAAGGAGGATGTGATCACAAAGAGCTAATATGGCTTGTCAATAACAGGTTGAGTAGTCTCTCCATTTCCTTTTTTGATGATGGTAATAGACTAGTAGATTGGGGTATAAAAGCATATTTAAAACTTTTTGTTAGTTCAACTGAAAATATTAGAAAGTACTATGGCTCTATTCTAAAAGCCCTTCAAAAGACTTAACCAAATCTTAGAAATATGGAAAATGGGAACATTGATTAAGGTTGCAAACCAGAACTTAACAAAAATTACCTCAGTATAAGTTAAGATACTTGACTTGCCTATCACCTGAACCTATTGTAATATGATCCACCCTTTTACATTCAGTAGGGATTGAGCTATTGATTGCCAGGGCATGAGGAAACTAAGCCAGTTTGGTGCTCTCTCTGTCTCTTCTCTTCTCTTTTCTTCTCTTCTCTTCTCTTCTCTTCTCTTCTCTTCTCTTCTCTTCTCTTCTCTTCTCTTCTCTTCTCTTCTCTTCTCTTCTCTTCTCTTCTCTTCTCTTCACTTCTCTTCTCTTCTCTTCTCTTGTTCTCTCTCTCTCTCTCTTTCTCTCTCTCTTTCTTTCTCTCAGCCAGAAGTGGATCATAACATTAGATTAATATTAAATGAGTTGTTTCTATCAGATTTATGCCTAAAACACAGAATACAGTATTAATATTTTTTTCAAGAAGGGATATACTGTAGATATATTTTATCTTAGTTTTGCAAAGCATTTGACAAATATTCTCATGCTAATTAGTTGGGTAACACAATGGATATATCATTGAATTGGGAGTCAGAAAGACCTGAGTTCAAATCCTGTCTCAGATACTTATTAGCCGTGTGATCGTGAGCAGGTCTCTTAATCTCTGTCTGCCTCAGTTTTCTCATCTGTAAAGTGCAGATTACAATAGTGCGTACTTCTAAAGGTTGTTTTGAGGATAAAATAAGACAATCCTTGCAAAGTGCTTTATAAACCTTAAGGTGCTTTATAAACACTAGCTATTATTATTCTTGTGGGAAAAGACGGAATGATTTGGTCTAGACAATACTATAATTATGTGGTTGAATGTCCAGATCCAAAAAAGTAGTACAATGCCAAGTTGGAAGGAAGTCCTTTGTGTAGGACCATGGAGATCTCTCATTGGTCCTATTTTTAACATTTTTATCAATGACTCAGATGAAGGCATTGATGGCATGTTGGTCAGATTTCAGATGACACCAAACAAGAAGGGATGGACGGTGATAGAGTCGAAATTCAAAAATATCATAATATACTAAAATGTTGGGCCAAATTTAATAAGCTTAAAACAATCCTAAAAGAGAATTAGTTGCCTGTGAGAGTGTTTTCTCTTTCAATGAATATCTTTTTTAAATTTATGAAATAAAATAAGCATTTCCATAACAGTATAATTTTTTTTAAAAAAGATGATTGCGCATGAAATTGCAAATCTATTATATACAACTTTCTATTCCTTTTAAAAATACAACAAAGTTATCATGTGAGTTTATTTTTTCTTCCCTCCCCTCCCCCAAGCCCAGCTTAAGTAAAATTTAGATGCCCAGTCATTTGATATGTAGAGGAGGCTTCTTGCTGAGGCACCGGTTGGATTGGATACCACCAAAGGCTTTTACTACTCTGACATTCTGTGCTAGTCACTGGAGAAGACGCAAAGTGCAAATGAGACACAGTCACTGCCTTTATGGAGCTTACATTCTAGGCTAAGAATAAGAAAAATATAAATAGCAATAATGAAAATGACATGCATAAGTGCATTAGAGAGGTACAATATGTGAACATTGTGAGTATTTCATATTTCTATGTGAAATATGGAAGGGGAAATTACAACATATGGGAGATAAAATTTTAATATTATTTTGATATGCTAATGGCTCACATTCACATGTTTGAAGATCTACAAAACTCTCCCTCTGTTTTAACAACACTGTGAAGAAATATTATCAGTTCCATTTTATAGATGAGGATACTAATGTTGGGATACTTGATAAAGCACAACTACTACTAAGTGGTCAAGCCAAGATTCTAACCTAAGTTTCCTGATTCAAAATACAATCAGCCCATCAGTGGTGAAGGATTTATTAAGCACCTACTGTGTAGTCACTGCGCTACAAAAATGAAAACACGAATGTTCTTAAGGAGGCTATATTGTATGGAGAAGATAATAAATACACATGTATGGATATATTGAATAACTATACTTTAAAGACAATAAATATTGATGAACACAACATAGGTAGGGAGGGTACTAGCAGTTGGAGGATTAGGAAAGGCTTCAGCAAGAAGGTGATACCTGAAGGAAGTGAGGAATTCTGGGAGGCAGAGGTGAGGAGGTAGTGCATTCCAGGTGAGAGGGATGGCCACTGCAAAGACATAAGGACAGAAGATGCTCTCTGTAGAGATGCCAGTTGGTGTGGACTGTGGAGCCCAAGTAAGGAAAATAATGTAAATAGACTGGGGCTAAGTTGACAATGGTCTTAAAAGCCAAACTGTATTTATCCTAGAGGCAATAGAGAGTTACCAGAGATTACTAAATAGGGTAGTGCTCTTTCCACTACATGCTATAAGAGGACAGAAAAGATGCTCCGTAAATCATCTTGTTCTTCAGAGTATCCAATTTAACAATTTTATTTGACTTCTTTTTTCTCCTTATTTTTCTATTGGCAATTTAAAGCTCATGTGATCCAATCACAGAATTACCACCTAGGGCCTCTCAAAATCAGAAAAGTTTGCCAACTACATATATATAAATACATGTGTGTATATAGATATATGTATATATTACACATACATATGCATACACATATACATGTATGTATAAATATATGTATCATGTATTATATATGTATGTGTGTATATATGTATATATTATATATGTGTATATACACATATACATACACATACACATACACATACACATACACATACACATACACATACACATACACATGAAAGACTGCGAATTCAGAAAGGCAGAAGAAAGAGAATGACCTTGTCCTGTGAATTTAGGTTTTTTTTCCTTGTGCCTTCTTCTTCCCTAATCTATTTGCATGAGAGAACAAAAGAGTATAAAGATTGAGAAATCAGGAACTCTGAATCTAGAGAGCTCTTGCCAATTTACTGCCAGAGTGCGTGTAGGAAGACTTGTTAGGAGGCTATTGAGATAGTTCTGGCAGGTGGTAATTCAATTCAATTTAATTCAACACGTATTAATTACCTACTGAATAGCCTCAATAAGGTTACCTTTGTTATGGGAGAAATACCTCCTTTTTGAGTTCATGTGGTAGGTAACTGTTGCTGAAATTGGTTTACCATAACACAGAAATTATAGAGGTAAGCAAAACCTATGTTTTATTATGATGCTTAAGCATAGGTTCATATCTCAGACAAAAAAAAATCCAAATAATCATTAGGATTCTAACAAGGCATCTCATAGACAAAATTATGTCATAGTGACAGAGAAATGATTCTTTCACATATTGTACTCATTAGGCCATATTTGCCTCATGCCATAAAAGTTAAAGAAAAGATAGATCCATAATTCCATTATTTCTTCAATCTCATAAAAATTAAACAAAATTAGTTAAACAGAGTCATAATCTCATACATAAACAAACCTAGTTAAACACACTTTGTAGGTAAACTAAGTCAGGTTACAGATTAAACTACATTTGTAGGGTTCACAAATAGGTTGATCGAAGGGGAAGATTTACATGTTTCTAAGGAGTCAGAGACAGTTGAGATTCTTCCTCTGGCTCCCAATCTTATTTAGAGGAGGACACGTAAGAGATATGTTTTGAGGGAAGAAGATGATGACATTTGGATCAGGGGAAGCTTAGGAGAGGAGAGGGGACTTGAGTTGAATTTTGAAGGAAGATGAAGACTCTGAGAGGCAAGAATGGGGAAAGAGTTCATTTCAGGCATGGGGGTGAGAGAAGGTTGGATGAATAGGATGTTGTGGAGAGAGATTCAACAAAATTTGATGGCAAATGATTGGATTTGGAGATGGATTTGTGGGGAAGGAAGATTCTGAGACCATGAATCAAGGTGACCAGTAAGACAGTCATGCCCTCAATAGAAATATGGAAGGTAGAAAGTTTGGAAAGGAGGTGGATTTAGAAAGAAAGATAATGGCTTTCACTTTGAAATATTGAGTTTGAGATTCCAACTTCCCTGGATAAAGAGCAGTTAGTGATGTGAGAGATAACTAAGAATGTTTAGGATCGGATATAAAGATTTGTGAATTATTTTTATAAAGATAATACTCGACTGCAAGGAACTGATAAGATTACAAAGGAAGAGAATGTAGAAAGCCCGGGACTTAGCTTTATGAGGCAGTTGGGTGGCACAGTGGATAGAGTTCTAGGCTTAGAATCAGCTCTGAGTTCAACTCTGCCTTCAGACACTCACTAGCAGGGTGACCCTGGGCAAGTCATATAACCTCTGTATGTCTTGGCTTCTTCAACAGTAAAATGAAGATAATAATAACATCTCCCTCCCAGGGTTGTGAGGACTAAGTGAGATAATACTTGTAAAAGTGCTTAGCACAGTGACTGGCACATAGTAGGCTCTTAATGAATGTTTGTTTCCTTCTTTCTTTCTTTGGGGAATACTCCCAATTAAGAATATAGGAAAGATGATGAAGCAGCAACTGGGAAGGACAAAGGGGTGCTGGAGAAGTATCAGAAAAGGAGGAGAGCATTGTCACAGAAGCTAAGGAAGGAAGAATATGAAGAAGGAGGTTTTGACCAATGGTGTCAAATGCTTCAAGGAATGGATGGGGACAAGGACTAAGAAAGGTTAATGGATTTAGCATCTGAGAAAATATCAGTATGGTACTAGGATGGTGCCAGTGGGAATAGAGGAAGGGACAGCTGTGGAGAGCTATTGCCCAGGTAAAGTTGACTCGCTAGAGGACCCACTAACTTAGTGACCTTAAAGAATGCCTGTATCCTGTTTACATCTATTCTCTCAAATAGTACATAAAAATCAAATAGTACCTAAAAGATCCCCTTTGATTAAGGTAGGGAAAAATAAAGAAATTATGGATAACTGATCATGAAACATATCTCCCTCCTATATTCAATGCCAGACATGGTGGCCATGTTAAATTGGTTTTGCTTGAATATTTTTCTTTGGTACAAAAAAGGTCATTGGAGGGGAGAAATTTTTTTTTGGAGAGGGGAAGGCAAGGCAGTTGGGGTTGAGTGACTTGCCCAAGGTCACACAGCTAGCGTCAAGTGTCTTGAGGCAGGATTTGAACTCAGGTCCTCTTGACTCCAGGGCTGGTGCTCCATTCACTGCACCACTTAGCTGCCCCAAGGGGAGAATTTTTAAAGAGAAATATCAGTGGTATCAAAGCTAAAAGCAACAACATTTTAAAAGAGGACAAAAAAATAATTAACTATTTCTAATCAGTAATCAAATAATCTACCTCCTCAATATTTATCTTTTCTATTCCCACCAGAACCACCCTACTAAAGGCTCTCTCCTCTTTCACCTGGAGTGTTGCAAAAGCCTTCCATTTGGTGCATAAACAACCACCTCCCTTTCAATCTATCACCACATAGTGCCAAACTGATATTCCTAAAGTGTTGTTCTGATCTTGCACAGGAAACTTCAATGACTCTCCATTATCTTGACTAAAATGCATACTCTTCTGTTTGGCATCTAAAATTCTTCCCAATTTAGCTCTAGCTCATCCTTCCAGGATGGTTCCACGTTACTATCTATCACATAGTCTACCTTCTAGCCAAAATGGACTAGTCATTCCTCATAGAAAACATTCCATTTCCCAGCTTTATGCTTCTGCGTGGTCTTCCCTCCATGTTTAGAATATACTACATCCTCACCTCTGTCTCCTGGAACCTCTACATCCCGTCAAGGCTCAACTCTAGTGGAACCTTCTTCAAGTAGCCTTTCCTGATTGATACCCCCAGGTGTTATTTCCTCCATCATTCAAATTGTATTTATTTTACATATATCTTGTATTTACTTCTCTGGGAATGTTATAACTTTTACACACACACACACACACACACAGAATGTAAGTTCCTTGAGTTTAAAGATTACTCTCTGCCAGTCTTTTCCCCAACCCATCGCTACCAGGTTACTTTGCACGTATTTGTACATATCTATATATTTTGATTTTGTCTTGCTATTAGAATGTTCTGGAGGGCAAGGACTATTTTATTTTTGTTTTTGGAGCCCCCAGTGTTTAGCACAGTGCCTGGCACATTATACACTTAATAATTCCATGTTGATTGATTAATTATACTTTTTCATCAACATATAAGAATGGTAATAAGGAGATCTGTTTTAAAACTCTGCCTTCCAATATCATTATCTTTTCGTTGAAGTAGAAATGTTAATATAGTCATAAAAGATATCACATGCTATTTATCAGAAGGCAACCCCGATGGAAGTTAAAACATCCATCCCTGTCCCAAGACCTCTGAATGTCCCCAGCCCTTCCTCTTCCCCTTAGTTCTTCAGCCATCTCTTATTCCCACCTTTACCCAAGTCCCTCCCATGTGATGTTCTGCCATCTCCTCCATAATAGAATGCTGATGTCATCGAGGATAAACACATGCCTCCTATTTTCAGTGACTATGTAGCCATTGCAGCTGTCTGGCATCAGATCCCCGTACAACTCTGCCAGTTAATGTGAACAGCTCAGGCCCTCGGGGACGGCATGCAGATTTGTAACCTTCTCTGGAGAATTTGTCTGCACTCCAATGAATATGTTAGGCTGAGGGAAACATTACATTGTCTATTTAAACAAGTATAACCTTATTCTTGTGTGCCAGGGAGCTGAAAGAATAGCTTCTATTGTTCAGGACCCCTATAATTTCTAAAGGTAAGAAGGATTTTGGACCAAGTCCTAGAGTGACTCTGTTTTTGGTACTCGGTAATCCATGGTATCTATTGAAAGACTACGATGGGAGGAGAGATGTTCCACAAAGGGTTTAATTTTTTCCCCTTTTTATTATCATGAAGTTTACAAATGAAAACAGAAATGAACAGTTTGTTATATAAAGAAGAGAAAAAGAATACTGTCTATGCAGTTGTGAATCTCCACTCTGTTTAGCTTTTAAGTATGTCTCAAATTTGAGAGGCAGTAAGGTTTAGTGGGTAGCAAGAGTAGGTCTCAATCTAGGATGACTTTCTGATACAAGATACTGTTTATAATTAGTTCCAAGAAATTTAAGCTGCCATTTGCTAATGGCAGCTCATCCAAGTATAATCCTGGGCAACTCACTTAATCCTGTTTGCCTCAGTTTCCTCATCTGTAAAATTAGCTGGAGAAGGAAATGGCAAAGCACTCCAGCATCTTTGCCAAGAAGACCCCAAATGGGGGTCCTGAAGAGTTGGATGTGACTGAAACAACTCAACAACAACACTTGAAACAATTCTACTCCAGCTATACTCACCTATTATACTCCAGCTAGTTTTCCTCCCTTCACTAAATACTTAGATAATGTAACAAGATATATAGAGTTCTGGATATGAAGTTTAGAGAACTGAGTTCAAATCCTGAATCAAATACTTATTAGTTAAGTGGCCATACGTAAGTTTCTTGTCCTCTCAGAGGCTGTTTTCTCATCTATAAAATGGGGCTAATTGCAACAGCTGCTATACAACTATTAGTGTGACAAAATTGCTTTGCCAAATTTAGAAGTGCAATACAAAATACAATACAAATTTAAAAGTGCAATACAAATACAAAATGTGAGTTGTTTTTATTAGACCAGAAAAGGAGACAAAAGATATATGTGGCATAATTTCTGCCTTCAATTTCTTTTAGAGAACCCCTGCTTTTCAATTCCAAAACTCTTCATAGGGGAAATAAAGCATATATACAAGTCAGTATGTGTATATGGATATGTATCTGTATAGACATATATACATATATGTATGTGCATATGTGTATATATGTATATATACATATATGTGCATATATATACATATATACAAGTCGGTATCTGATTACTTCTTTAAGGGATATTTGTTGTTGTTTTCAGTCATGTCTGGCTTGTCAAGATCACATTTGGGGACTTCTTGGCAAAGATATTGGAGCAGTTTGCCATTTCCTTTTCTAGTGCATTTTACAGATGAGGAAACTGAGGCAAACAGGGTTAAGTGACTTGACCAGGATCACATAGCTAGTAATTGTCAGAGGCTGGATTTAAACTCAAATCTTTGTGACTCCAAGACCCATGCTAACTGTCCTTATAAGGGAGAGACAAAGATATATAGATATATATACATACATATACATATATATATATATAGAGAGAGAGATATCTTTGTATCTCCTATATATATATAATATATATTATATACATGTATACATATATACCTACACATATACATACACACACATATATGGAGAAATTGCTGTCTGGGGTAACATGGTAGCATTTCATGAAGGAGATTCACGTGGAATGACAGTAACACGAACAATTTCAAAAGGATGGATATGAGCCATCCTCCTCTTCTGCTGCCCTACTGTGTGAAGGCATGCAATATTCACACTAAAGAAAGCCATGTCAAACAGTACAGTGGTCTGTGAAGTACCTAGTGAAAAGACAAGCTAAATTCTATTTATTTCAAAGCCTGAGGCAATCCCTGCCATACAGACGGCTTTCCATCCAGGCCAGTACAATGCTCCACGGGGGCAGGCATTCTCTGCCACACGCAGACAAGCTCAGCGCACTACCACAGGCCAGACTATAACATGAACACAAACAACAAAATAGAGTTAAGAAGAAACCATGCTAAGACACCAATTGCAAACTTCCTCTAGATGGTGGCAGAGAAAAAACACTTTAAAAGCTGCACTGACATGAAATAAAGGGGAGTTCCATTCAAGACTTGTATAGGGTATGGATAGGATCAGTGTCATATTGTTTCCTTTGCATGGAACAGCATGGAGGATCAGAAAGGACAGCTGGACAAATCATTCGTGGATTCTGAGTCACTAGCACAGTTGAGCACCGAAAGAAATATTATCCACAAGGCAAGATGTAATAGGTTAGTGTTATTTGATTTGGTTTGGTTTGTTGGGGTGAGGGCAGGATGAGGAGAAGAGGGGACTGGGGGATTGCCTGGACCTTCAATTTTAATCACTGGGGAACTCCCAGTGTGGGAATTTCCTCCACCGATGCAGTTCAATAACTAGGGTCAATCTCCTTGCCTTGAATCTCTTCCTTCTCCAATCCATCTTACACAGAGTTGCCAAATTAAATTTCCTTATACATAGATCTAACCATATGACTCCCCTACTCAAACAATTCCGGTGGCTTCCTATTGCCACTGAGAACACATAGAAACTTCTCTAGTTTTTAATGCCCTAAAGAAGCTTGAGTTCAATCTATCTTTACAACTCCATCAGACATTTTTACTCCCCCTTCCCTCACTTTGAGATACAGCCAAACTGGCTTCTCTGTTCTTCACACGTAACATCACATTTTCTTTGTCCTCCCTCCAAAACTACCTTGTATTTAACAATTAAACATATATACTTGTATTTTTTAACTTTATATTACACTATATATATTAACAGAATATGAAAGTAGGGATCATGTTAATATTTGTACTTCTATTTCCAATGCCTGGCTAGGGGGTTAACCCCAGTTAAGGCAACTTGGTGCCACAATGGGTAGAGTATTGACTCTGGAGTCAGGAATACTTGAGTTTGAATCCAATCTCAAACACCTCCTAACTGTGTAACCCTGGGCAAGTCACTTAGCTTCTGCCCAACTCAGTTTCCTCAACTATAAAATAGGAGTAATAATAGTACATACCTCCCAGGGCTGTTGTGAGGATCAAATCTGTAAAGCACATAGTAGGTGCCTTCCTTCCTTCCTAAACACTCATTGACTGATCCTGCTTAATAGATAGATTATTTTTGTTTTTGGATGAAGAGATGCAGGTTTCAAAATAGATACAAAAAATTGCCCAATCATTCCTAGAATATAAAAGTATTCTTCATATTTGAATTTGGAAGGAAAAGAAAGGAATTATTATCCCCATGACCAAGTTTAGGGAAGTTTTTTTTTCCCCGATTGGATTAGCACCACAAGAAAGCTGCTGTTTAAATCACAAGTTAATTAAATGAGAACATTCAACCAAACTAGATTTCCTCCTTGAAGATATGAGTCAATTGGGGTATTCCACCAGCCGCACAATTTGTAGTTCTAAGACCACCCAGATGACAATGAGTTAGGTTGCAACAGACAACAGCAACATGCTTTTTGTGGAGTGGGGCCAAATTTCAAGTGAGGCTTCACCATGACTGGTAATACCCCTTTCTTCCTCTTTTAAATGAAGAAAATGCAACATTTGCATTTGGCATCAATAACATGCTCCCGAAGCGATGAAAACATGAAAAACTCTAATAAAGAAAAGCAATTTTCACAGTTTCATTCGAATCCATCTATGGATTGTAGACTTCATGATCTTGTATAACAGCCCATTGGCGTATGCTAGCCATACGAAAGCCAAAAAATTGGACATCTTCCTGGATTTTCATAAGACATAATTATTTCCTTTGTGGGACAGTTGTCAGTGTTGTAATACCCAGGAGGATAAAGGCAAAAGAAAATATGTGATTTCATTTATTTACTTATTTTTGTTGTTGCCCTCCTCACCCATTTTAAGACTTGGCAAACAATTGTGTTTTACAGTATTGATTTTTGGACAATTAGATAAAATTTTATTCTGAATTCTCTTTGTGTGGCAAGAAGTACATTTGTAGACAGACACAGAATAATGCAAGTAAGCCATGCTCTTGTAATCAACATTAATAATAAATCAATTAATAAACATTTATTAAGCACCTACTGTGCTCCAGGCACTGTGCTATGTGCTGGGGATATTTAAAAAAAAGAGAGAGAGAGAGAAAGGATAGTTTCTGGCCCCCAAGGAGCTCACAATTTAATGGAGGAGGGCAGTAAGTAGCCATTTATTAGTAGTTCAGCAAATAAAATAATCTTGACATATGGCCCAAGGAGGAGATATTTCATCAACACTATTTTGATTAGGGTTGAGATCAAGTTAGGGTTTTGCCTGAAGCAAATGGATATAGAAAAATAACTATAATTCTCCCTATCAGCATTCTAGGCCCAACCAACAGAGCAATAGATTTTGAGTCATGGGACATTGATTCAAATCCCAGGTCTACTATTTATTACTTTGTATTTCTCCTCTGCCACCAGCCTTCTCATCCTGAAGATGCCTCTATCCTGCAGACCTCTCTCTGAATCCAGGAATCTGTCTGATTCTGATATATCCGTTCATTGTAAACTGAAGGCGGGAAGGTAAAAACCTTCCTTGAGGTCAGGTTCTAGCACATAGTAGGAATTTAATAAATGTATATTTATTAAGATTGATTGTATCATTTCCCTTTGCCTTTGCATTTGCATTATAAAGTGAATTTTTTTTAAAAAAAGACTTCTTGTTTTGACTTTCTGCAGATACAATAAGTATTCAACCACCGTTATATAAGCATGGCTGACATGGTTATTTCCCCAAGCAATGGAGTAGATCACGGAGCCGGTATTTTTTGTGTTCCGTGTATGCAAGGATAGTATTCAAACCAGAAAGAATTAGACAGGAAAAATGAAATTAACAACAGCTACACATCCTAGTGATAACAGCTTATTATGCACAATGAGAACATTTGCAAGATGCTAAGAAAGATATCCGAGTCTAAACAGTAACAACATGATATGACATTTACATTGCACTTGAAGGGATGTCAGGGGCTCCATATACTTTAATTTCGTGTAAGCCCTACAACGATTCTGTGAAATAGATGCTATAGTTATCATTTTGCCTTTTACAGATGGGAAAGAGGCTCAGAGTTTAAGTGACTTATTATTTGTGATCGCACAGCAGTGCTGAGTGTTATAGGTGGTTTTTTAACCTACGTCTTACTGACTCCCAACATGTTTTCCGCTCTACTATGAATGCAAATAAAATACTGTGGCTGATCAGAGTGGTTCACTTCTGTGATTCTTGTTACCATGAAGGCTGAGGCTGGTGGGACACTTGAGTTTAGGGGAATAAGCATTTTGCACATATGTGTAATGTAATAGATAATAATAGTTAGAATTTATATAGTACCTACTATGTGCCAATCACTATACTAAAAACTTTACAAATGCTGTCCTGTGATCCTTACATAACCCTTTGAAATGGGTGCTATTACTATCCCTTTACAGCTGAGGAAACTGAGGCAAAGAGCAGTCCCATGACTTGCTTGGGGTCACAGAGCTAGTAACTGTCTGAGGTCGCATTTGAACTCAGGTCTTCCTGACTCCAGGCCTAGAATCTACCCAGCTATGCTGATCTAATGCCAATCCAGTATTCATATTAAATCTAGCACCAATATGGTGAACTTCCTGGAGCACCAGTGGGAATGAGGGAGGGGGTAAGGGAGAAGGAAAAGGCTGCCTAAGGAGCAGTGAACTAGCCCAGGTCAGAAATGGAGCACCAACCACTACAGGAATCAGCCTGTGAGTGGCTGGTATACTTCAAGCCAGGGTGAGATGGGGAGTCCTAGTCTACCCCCCAAAAAATGCTGTGGTAGTAATTTCATTATTTACTCACCAGACCTTTACGATGCTTACTCTATGTTGTTTTTTTGTGACACAGTGCAACTTTTGTGCTCACTGACACCTGATGGACAGTTGTTTTTTTCCAAAATTAGTAGCTAAAAAATGTCAAATAAACAACAGATACATTAAAGGACTGTAATTTCCTTAGAATAAAAGAGACAAAAAATATGTATGCATGCAAGTTTGAAAATGGATGGAATATAAAGAACATCTTTTGTTCTATTTTAAAATCTCAAATGGTCATCATTCTATTGTCAACGATTCTGAATGTTATCATTAGAATGTCATTTACAGACAGAACAATTTTTCTTCAATTTAATAAAAAAAAAAACTCCTTTAATAGATTCTCACTTATTTCTCATTTTTAGATTGACCTGTGAATTTTGGACTACTTTTCTCAATTGATTCACTGATTGTACTTCTAGGAATACAGAGGAATGGACAGGAATCCCACAAATTCACAAGCTCAGAAATAGACTCAAATGTCCCATTCTAACAGTGATGATTGACAAAGTATTATTCTGAGCCATCCATTGGTTCTTTCCCTCTGACTTTACTCTCAAACAGAACTCAGGAATATGGCAGAAGCCTCATCTCAGGACAGCCCAGCTACTCACAGCTCCACTCTACCCATTGCTAAATCACTGCTTAGAAAGAGATCCTGTTCTAAGTATTGTCTCTGTCTGGAGAAGCTGTAAGAATGAATATCAACTCTATAGTTCTGAATTCCCAGATGGAGGTTGTGCCCTGGCAAAATACTCGTTCTCAATTCATCTCTCCTGGCTCCTGGACCCTATTCCAATTATGTTTTAATCTGCTGTATTTGAACAATGGCACTTAGCATAACAATGTGAGTGGTTAACAGCGTTTATATAGTTTGCTGCCTTAAGAGACAAAGTAAACACTTAAACAAAGAAAGTCAAACAGGCTTTTAAGAAACAGACTTTCCCTCCAAGAAAGGAATCAAAGAAAGAGAAGGGAGAGACAAGAGAAGGAACCTAAGATGAGGAGGGCAATGAGAAATCATTGTACTGTGTATTGGTGTCTGTTATTAATTAAAATATATTTTATTCTGAACTTACATATCGAAAAACGAACATTTCCATAAACACAGTGGAACACAAAATGCTTTTTCGCGTCTGGCTGACTACTTGTGGAGCTGCAGGGTAGAAGAAATCCCTTACTGTAGTTTCTTATTGGATTTTTTATTATTATTTAGGCTGGTGCAAATTTCAGGATTTTTTTTTCTGGGGTAGGTATGCGTGAGCTGGACAGTCTGTCTTGGTTCAAGCAGTTAAATATGCTGGAAGACCCCAAACACAGCATCTGTCCCCATATACCTGTCATGCATAATTTGATGACATTGTCTAGGTCCTAAGATCTTGAAGCCTGCTCTCATTATGGTTGTTCTTGGATTCTGCTTTCTAGTTCTCATGTGCTCTGTCCTCTCCAGCTCCATAGGGATTCTCCTCCTCGATTTTCATGCACTCTCCGTGCACCATGCAGCAATTCAAATCTCTTCCTCCCTCATTCCTTTAAGATGGTAGGCTCTAACTTGTCTGTCGAATTAAGTCTCTGATAGTCCCAGGGTCAGGGTAAAACTCTCCGGAGCTTGAGCAAGATACTGCTGAGACAACTCAATATATATACATATCTACTCCAAGACAAGATTACATTCTTCCCCAAGGAAAGAAAAATTTGCTATCCCTTGCAAAATCAGGCCTACTGGACACCTGGATATATATATATGTCATAAGCATCAAAATAAACATCAATACCTTAACAAAACAAGGATGATTAATTCAGAATCCCATATAATCATCTCATGATATTGTTCACAGCAAATGTCTATTGAAAGATGTATCATAATGTAAAGTATTGCTTGAAAGGCTGCTTCAGTAACTACAGGTCTAAATTATACACAAAGCATATTCTATATTCATATCTCAACCCTGCATGCAAACCCATAGAACACAAGCAAGTATTCATAACAGTAAAAGAAAGCAAAACATTAACAACACTAGTAGGTCTACAGAATTACACAACATTTATAAAAAGCAGTGTATATACAAATAAACAGGAAGGAAGAGTAAACATAGCTGACACACATATCTACAGTACGTAGATGATCTCAGCACAGAAGCAGATAAACATAAAATAATAAAACAAGCATATCTGAATACGTAGCAATGAATATGAAAATCAATGAATTCATGCAATTATATGAAAGTTCCAGATTGCATAGGCAATGAGTCTCATCTGACTACATGTGCTATCTCTTCTCTAGTTTCTCTTTTATCACATAAATTAATCCAGTCACAAGTCGAATATACCAAGCTCTCTGGTGACCTATCTGTCCCTATAACTGAGCTAGTTAAAAGTATGGGTAGATTATAGATCTCTTTAGAATCATAGTCCTGCATACCTAAATGTGGATTCATAGAGGGGCAAAGCTGGTTAGCAGAGACCCTATGCCTGAAGTTCTAGACAAGAAAGATATTGTCTCTGTGACAACCATATCCAGACTGGTCTTTGGGTTATAATACCCACATTCTTCTATATTTGACATATCTGCTCCTGTGCCATTATCTAGTTCTGAGCCATAGTCTTTGCACAACTGATTAGGAGAGTCTTTTTTTTTTCAATTAACAAGCATTTTATTTTATTCCCTCCCATCTTGCTCACCCCTTCTCACCACTGAACAACAACAGAAAATACAACAAAAATCTCATAACAAATATGCTTAGTCAAGTAAAGCAAATTCCTGCATTAGCCATATAAAAAATGTGCATCTCATTTATTGATGAGATTCATGCCAGAATGCACCCTGAATCCATCACCCATCTCTCAGAAGGTGGAGAGCATGTTTTATTTTCAGTCCTCTGGAATCATGCTTTGTCACTACGTTGATCAGAGTTCTAAAGTCTTTCAAAGTTGTTTTTCATTATAATGTTGTTGTTACTATATAAATTGTTCTGGTTTTGCTCACTTCACTCTGTACTTGTTCATACTTCTCTGTTTTGTTTAGTTTTTTTTTTCCTCAAACTGTCCTTTTCATCATATCTTATGATGAAATAATATTCCATTACATTCATATACCATATTTTGTTCGGTCATATCCCAAAAGATGTGTACTTCCTTAATTTCTAGGTTTTTGGTGCTACAAAAAAGAGTGGCTGCAAGTTGTACGTATGACTCCTTGTTTCTTTGATCTCTTTGGGTGTATAGGTCTAGTAGTGGTTACTGGGTTGGAGGATATGCAATTTGGTGTCTTTGAGAGCATAGTTCCAAATTATTTTCCAGAATAACCAGACCAATTCACAGCTCCACAAGTTGTTTGTCCTTTGTTTTCAAAAAGGACCAATGACATAATAGGGTGATGTCATGTTTTGGACATGAATTGGATTTAAATGATACAGAGTTGTGTCAAGTCATCAGCCTCACTCTCTTCTCCAGAGTCATTGAAGTCCAGTGGCAAGACAAAAGTCAGGATGACTGGTGATGACTTCACAAATAGTCAATTAGTAGACAGTGTCTTTTGCTTAGTGCCCATCGAGGTAACATCCATCAGTCTTTTCCTGCTCTTCTGGGAGTCCTACTAACTATCCTTTTGGTGGTTGTGGTAAATTGTCTTTATTTCATCCAGCCAATCTCTAGAGCCATTCTGTAAACATGTAAATTGCCCATTCTTTCCACAACCAGCTATGGGGTAGCTTTCCATCCATCTGCTGAACTTCAAGAGTCATCACCAAAACACTCTTGAAGGCATTAACAATGAATTCAGCCATTGTACCATCGTTTATTTCTGACAGAGCTCTTCTGGGCTGAAGTTATAACAATTGTCTGCAGTGTTTCAGTCTTCATAGACGCCAAAGCACAAAAAAAGAGACAGGGTAACTCTCACCCAAACATCAGCCAATGTGTTATAAAGGCAGTGGCAGTGGTGGTATATTAGAAATTATTAGAAATGTATTAGACCCCATGTTCTGAGATGTTTTCTTAAGGCTCAGCCTCCCTAACATTTTCATCAGCATACATTTGAAATACTCAGGCTGTGGGGTCTCCTGGGGGATAAAAATGTTTATTTTAAAATATACGTGATTGGCAATATTGGTGATTTTGAATTCAGAATAGAATGGACAGCATTTTTATTCATTCTGCAAGATAGAATACAGTTTTCTCTTTTGTAAGCCTGTTGACTGTGTAGAAAGTGACAGTGGTTCAAATTTATACTCTAGAGTATAAGTAGATGTGAATCAAAAGACATGTGGGAAAATGATGTAATTCTAGATTTGTTGATGCTAGCCAAAGCTAAGATCCCTTTAAGGAGTATTCTTTCTAAGTTCCAGCCTTGGTCAGAATGGATCCTAGCAAGAAATCTATACATGGAATGATACTTTTCCCTCAGCACTTTAGCATCCATGGAAGCTTTCTGATTCTTAATGGAATATGCCTGAACATACCTTGCACTATTGTCATTCACCATTAAAATGTGATTTCAGTTACCACTACCTCTTTCTACAGATAGAAAGTCAAGGCAGACATGTTCTGAAGGGTGGTAAGTACTTAAAATCTCCAAATATGCAGGATAAGACATTAGCACTTCTTCACACACAACAAACACAAATTTCAGACTTTTTAGTCATGCCAGCACCCATTTTGGGTCAGTAAAATCTCTTTCTGACTAGCTCTGAGTTCCTCTCTTGACCCATATGTCCACAGTCATTAAGTAAAGCTTCCATATCCATAGAGTGGTATGCACTGGGTAGCACCAACTGTTTTTTACTACCACGTGTAGGTTCAGCAGCAAGACAGTACAGTATTCCATTGCACAGCCTTGGCTTCTTACATTGTCTCAATAGTTGAGTGCCTTCAAAGGACCAGGACTTGAATCCTTTAGCATCACTGATTCACCTCTTGCCTTGTAATACTTCTCTCAGTCCCACATCAACCATTTCCTTTTATTGCCAGTCACTCAAATGAGGTAGAAAAGGTTGCTTCAATGAAACAAGGTTCATAAATGTTGCTGGCGCGCTGTCTGGTGGAAATCCCAAACTCACCGCTGTACAGCTATTTTATTGTAGCTCCATTCTCTGGGTGTTACAGATAGCTTTAACTCTTTCCTGAGATATCACCATAGTTTAGACATCACGCGGTTATTTGGACGGGGCACCTGTCTCTATATTAAGGGAGAACAAAGAGAATAAGCATTTATATAGTACCTACTGTGTGCCAGATATTGTGTTAAAAGCACTTTACAAATATCATCTCATTATAATCAACAATCTTGGGAGCAAGGTGCTATTATTTATAGCTGAAGAAACTAAAGCAGATAGAAGTTAAGTGGCTTGTCCAGGGTCACACAGCTTGTAAACTTCTGAGGTCAAATTTGAACTCATGTCTTCTTGAATCCAAACCCAGTCATTTATCCACCATGTCATCTAGTTACCTTGACCAATGGTGAATGCTAAATTGATAGTTAGGTGGCACTACCACCCATCTCTGGCATGAAACATCTAACTTGGCAATGGCCAGAATACGTCAGTGGATTAATGTCAGTGCACTTTTGCAACTTTGCTCCACTCATATAATCTTCAAATTTCTAAATGGCATTCCATTTCAAAACCAAAATTTCTAATTTGTAAATGGGGTATCAAAATTCACTGTCAATCAGTTCTCCTTTTTGGACACAAGTGGTTTCTGCTAAGTGTCTCACTCTTGCATTACTCTCAGGCCCTCCAATCTGATATCAGTATCCAGGGCAAAAGGCTTGTTTACTTCTTCACAGGCCAATACTGGTGTATATGTGAGTCAGTTGACCAAGTCTTTGAAATTTTGTTCACATCTATCTGTCCTTCAGTCTCCAAAGGACTTTGTGAGTTTTATGAGAAATCAATCTCTCTTACCCTTCTTCTCCTGATTCTCTTTAATCATATGAGCCTGAATGAGGTCATTCAGTGGTTTAGCAATAGAAGCAATATTCTTAACAAATTTGCCATAATAATTCCCAAACCCTAGAAGACCTCAAGAGGTTCAGTGAATGTAATCAAGTCAGGAAGGCTTTTTTCTTCTGTGGGTCAATGTTCACACCCTACAGAGATACTGCTTGACCCACCCACTTGACAGAGGCCATGTCAAATTGGCACTTAACCACTGAAAGTTTTAGAACTGAAAATTTTCCTCTAGACAATTCAACTACTACATCAGCCTCTCCTTATGTTCTTTCTCAATGACAGTGAGGTCATCTAGGCTCACCAATACTTCTAGGTAATTCATGTCTCCAGTATGTTCTCTGTCAATGGAAAGTGATCAATACACCCAACATGCACTGGGGCTTCTACTCAAACTAGCAAAATCAAGCCAGGTAGATGAAAGTCATCTTCTCATTGTCTTCTCTTGCCATAGAGAATCTCACCAACGTCTATAGAAAGTTGGTTTTCCCAAAATAAATGCTTAAAAACTATTAAGTCATTATCAGACAATAATGGATTTAGGGATTGTCTTTTCCTTAAAATAAAAAAGAAGAGACAAAATGTACCTTTAAAAGGCTGAGAGTATATGGAATACATAGAAGGGCATCGTTTCTCAAAAATGCTATAAATATCTCAAAAGATCATTGTTCTATTTTGAATTATTTTGAATATTATAATTAGAAGGCCATCTATAGATTGAATGCCTTCTTTCAAATGTAAAAAAAAAACCAAACTTCTCATTTACTCCTCATTTTGGATTGACCTGTGATCTCGGACTAATCTTAATTGATTCACTGATAGTACCTTTAGAAATGGGGGAGAGGGATGGGGAGGGACAGTTGCAACTTCACAAGCTCAGAGACATACAAGATTCATATGTAAGGAAAAGAATTGTTAGCTTGCAAATAAAGATGCAGAATACCATAAAATGGATGTTTTCTCTAAGTGTTATGTACTTACTCACCATATGTTTGCAGTTCTGAAAAATCATCTGTAACAGTTGTGTCGATCCAAAATAGAAATGGGGCCCACTAATCTATACATAAGGATCCCTCTAGGCAATATATGGATTTAATTTTAAAATTCAATGTTTTCATTTTATTTATTTTGTTAAATATTTCCCAGTTTCATTTTAATCTAGTTTGGGCTGTACTTGGGAATGTCCTTAGATGCACGTGGCCAGTCTGAAATCTGTTGAACACCTTTGGCCTATGGGACACATCTAAACCATTTAAAGTTCTCTGCTTCTTTCCCTAGCATTGATGCTGGATCAGTACATGGTAGAAAATCCAATGCAAAGATGAATCTTGGTTGCAGTTTATGAGCCTTCCAAACCACTGAGAGCATGTAATTATAAAGCACATGTTGGCCAAAGGAAAACAAAAACAACTCGGTGGAGAGTAAAAAAAGGTTTGTGTTTAGGAGTGAAGATACTTTTCATCTAAAACTATCTCTTTTTTTCACACAAGTGAGAAATTTACTATTATAACCAAGAGGGAAAGTGAGTGGGGATGAATGAACATAGAAATCTGATAGGGATTTAGAGGGAGTGACTAAAAATTACAGTAATAAAAATAATAATAGTAATGAGAGCTTGCATTTGTTTAACACTTTATGGCTTACAAAGCTCTTAGATATATTATCTCACTTGCTCTTTGCAACAACTCTATGAGGTAAGGGCTATTATTATCCCCATTTTACAGATGAAGGAACTGAAGCTAGAAGATGTTAAGCGATTTGTCCAGGGTCACACAGTTAGTATATAATCTTAGGCAGAATTTGAACTCAGGCTTAGGGAGTGAATTGTTATTAAATTTAGTTGGTAATATGCTTTTTTTTCAATGTACAAAAATCTAATTTTTCTCCATCTCACCTCCTCTGCTGGGGAAAAAAAGTGAAAAATCTTGTAACAAATGCACTTAGTCAAGTGAAATGATTCCTGTGTTGTCCATGTTCAAATATATGTATATTTATATGTATATATATATATGTATGTATGCATCAGCCTGAACCCTGAGTCTCTCTCCTCTCTGTCAGAATGTATTGATGTTTTTAATACACTTCTTTTTTTTTTTTCAAGAAAAAAGCATACTTCCTTAAAGAAAAAAAGAAGTGAAAGATATAAAGGCTGGAGCTATTAGGAAGTCTACATAAGATTTGTCCTTGGACTTAGAAGACTGTTTGTTAGTAAACAATAGGAGGATCCCAAAGTTTGGGTGGAGTTGGATGCATTTAATGAAGATCCCTTGGTTGGCAGCAAGAATATAAGAATTCTTCCAGATTTATTGCCAATCATATTGAACAAATGACTTTTTTTATTTATAAAAGTCACACACTCCATTCAACAAATAGTTATCAAACACCTACTTAGGTACCAGGTTCTGTTTTAAGTACCGAACATACAAAAACAAAAACAGTAGCCCCTGCCCTCAGAGAGTTTACATTCAATTGGGAAAACACAAGTAAATACAAAATATATGCTAAAAATACCAAGTAATTTCAAGGGAAGGAAAACATTGACAATTGGGAGAAAGAAGAAAAGTCTCTTAAAACATGTTTATTTCTCTTAGAGATGGATGTGTAATCCCTATGTCAAAAATCTCCAACTGTATGAAGTTACATAATACCAAAAAGCATACACTAACTTGAGGGATTGATGGTAGAATCAAGAACTGCTCACACACTAGGAAAAAGATGTAAATTTATTTTCTGCCATATCCAAAATTATAGAATATTGTAAAAGAGCTATAAAGTATGGTTATTATTTCAAAAAGTGACTCCGTAAAAACAGCCCCTCTCAAGAACATATATCTCTCTCCCATGTGTCTTTTGATTCAAGTCTGCTTAGTTTACCCCGAAGAATAAATTTTTACCACTGCCACCCCTGCAGAACCAATATTCCAACAGAAGAGCAAGCCATACCCCACTCTGCCTCATGAATCAAAAATACTGCCGACTGCGTTCTGATTTCAGAATCCCCATTGTTGGCAATCATATACAAGGTAGAGTGAATGCTTCTCGATTTCTGAAAAGGGATCAGAGTACTCAACAGACACAATAAACGCCCCCACTTAGCATTGTGTTATGTTTGACTGAAGCAGGGCTCTGAAATGCTTGAACTTATTCTGATAGCAGCAGAAATCCCAAACAGGACAAATCGTGGGTCTAGGAGAGAGCCCTGGAATATGAACAGCAGTCACAAATTACATCAACCGGAGGTAAGATATTCAATAAATCCTTCGCTTTCATGGAGTGGCAGAAATATGGGGCGAAGCAACAGGAAATTGAGTAACACTGCTCCGGTCCAATCATGCCTAGAGGCGATCTCAAATCCGCAGCAGCAGAGGAATTTTCCAAATCATATATCGTACATCCACATAAATATTAGGGGCCCCTGAGATTGCATCGGCTTAAATCGCCCTAATGGCAGGAGCCCAGCATCTGAAGTGAGCCAGCTCCATCAATGCCGTAGTGACATTTGCTTCACTATAAAGTACAGGTGCAGGGTACAAATATGCTCCTTCTGCCTCCAAGGACAATGGAGACTTTTAAAATGGAATTGTTAATTAAAAAAAAAAGTTATTGTGCCAGATTTGGAACGGAATAAAAACATATCCTGTGAGTGAAATAAGCTACATTTAAAGGTTACCCAGAACCTTTGAATTTGACTAATTCACAAAATACAAGGAAATTCTGCCTCTTTTGTGAATATTAGGGTCACTGACACACTTCACCTAATGGGCAATTTCAGGGAAAGATCTTGAATAAAATTCATCATATTTGAGATATAAATTTAACAGACCAACCTCCTGTGTGAAATGAAGACAAAGTTGGAAGGTCATTACTTTTTTTAATAGGAGATGAATTAAGGTTTTCATTTGTTTCCAGATTTTGAGTAGACTTTGCTTGGTTTTTTTTTTCACATTTTTGTGTAATTCTAAGAGTGCCAGACTTGGTGTCTGGAGAGTTCTGGGTTCAAATTCTGCCTCTGGTACTGAGCCAATCATGTCTCTCCGAGATTCAGTTTTTTCTTCTATAAAGTGGAGTTTACATGTGCAGTATGAGTGCAATGGATACAGTGTTGGACCTAACCCTTATGAAGTTGTTGTTCAGTCATTTCAGTTGTGTCCTACTCTTCACAACCCCATTTAGGGTTTTTTCTTGGCAAAGATACTGGAGTGGTTTACCATCTCCTTCTCCAGCTCATTTTGTAGATGAAGAAACTACTTGTCTAAGGTCAAGGTCACACAGCTAGCAAGCATGTAAAGCTAGGTTTGAACTCAGGAACGTGAGTCTTCCTGACTCCAGGCCTGGCACACTATCCACTGCACCACCTAGCTGCCCCAAGGTCTCAGGAAAGACCTGAATTCAAATCCAGCCTCAGACATTTACTAGCTATAGGACCCTGGGCAACTTTCATGACTTCTCAGTTTCTTGCATCTGTTTCCAAGGGTTGTTGTGAGGATAAAGTAAGATAATATCTGTGAAACACTTTACAAACCTTAAAGCACTATGGGAATGCTAGCTATTATCATTGCTTATCTCACAGGAGTGTTGTTATGGTCCAATGAGAAAATATATATAAAGCGTCCTTACCTCAAAGCACTATGCAAATAAGGGAGACTTGTGTATGTTTGAAGGCACAAGGGGAAGAACCAAAAAATAAAGATAAAAAATAAAAATGAATGCTTTGAGGAAGCATGGTACAGTTGAAAGAAATCTACATTTGAAGTTAGAGAACATGAGTTCAAATCTCAGTTGTGCCCCTTGGCTCCCTGGGTGCAGCTAGGTAATGACAATGCTAATTATTGTTATTAATTATAATAATGATAACACAATGGTAGTTATTATTATAATTATAATGCTAGCTATTATTATAATAATAGCTATTACAATGATAAGGCTAGTAATTATTAATTATAATAGCAATGATAACATGGTAATAGTTATTAGAACGATAATGCTTAGTTATTGATGATGATGATGATGGTGATGGTGGTGGTGGTGGTGGTGGTGATAATTTACTTCATCTCTCTAAGTTTCAGTTTTTTCTGTAAAATAAGGTGGTTGTACTCAAATTGTAAGGTCTCTTCCAGTTAAAAATCTATATTCCTATGATTATTATTACCAAAAACAAAGGTTCTCTAAAAAGCATGTTATAGTGCCTAGTATTGATAGCAACATTGGGGCAAGCCATGTAAACCGAGCAGAGAAGGGAATAGTCAACCTTCTGGAAAACTAGCAATAAACCACAGCATCCTATGTGAAAGGCAGCTTCCAAATTCGTGAGTCTGACCAGACCAGCCTGCTTTGTGCAGTAGGCAATGTTAAGGATCTTGTCGAACACGTTCCCCTGGTAAAAATCAAGGGAAAATAGATATGGAAAGTACCACTTGAGATCATCTGGTCCAGCTGTCTGCCTTCTGTGATTCAAGTTCAAAGTTTATAGAGGCCAGCGATGGTAAAAGAGATAGCAAATGGGAAGGGAAATAGAGATTCTAGCAGGAAAATTGCAGCAGCAGGATCAGCATGAGGGGAGATTCTGGACATTACAAGAAAGAGGAAAATGTTGCTATCTTCTTCTCCAGCTGAAGGATGTGAATGAGGTCATCCACCCTTCCTGCAGAGAGAAGCAGCAGAGAAAATATTTTGTTATAGAACTGGCAAGATAGAGAATCCCAAGTACAAGATACTACAAGGTAAGAAAGAATCTCATAAGCCAGGGAGAGAAGCTTGGGGTACCAAACCTGTAGCTTTTCAGCAGAGATGGTATAACCCTTTTATCATAGGATTATAGATTTATAACTTGAAGAGACCTTAGAAACCATCTAGTCCAATTTCACTTTGCAGATGAGGAAACCAAGGCCCAGGAAGGTAAGTCACTTGCCCAAGGTCACACATGTAGTAAATGGAAATTAGTGAACCAGTATCTTCCTCCCTCTCTTCCTTCCTTCCTTCCTTCCTTCCTTCCTTCCTTCCTTCCTTCCTTCCTTCCTTCCTTCCTTCCTTCCTTCCTTCCTTCCTTTTTCTTTCTTTCTTCCTTCCATTTTCTCTCTCTCTCTCTCTCTCTCTCTCTCTCTCTCTCTCTCTCTCTCTCTTTCTCTCTCTCTCTCTCTTTTTCTCTCTCCCTCTCCCTCTCTCTTTCTTTTCTAAATTAGCTTTAGAAAGTCTTTAGCAGATCACTTACAACTAAAAAAAGATTTATTAAAAGACACAGTTTTTGGAAAGGGACCAAAATGAGAGAAGGAAGTGGCTCAGAGCCACTACTTTAATCCAAACCTTTTTAACCCACACTACAGCCTAAAGATTTCAGGAAGATGAGCTGCCAAAGATATGATGGTGACCTTAAATTTCCCATTTGTTCTGTAAGGGATTACCTCTCTGCCAAAAACTAACAGGAGGTGTTTGGCCAGACTTCTATGATGTACAGAGATATCCAAAAAATGTGACCATAAATTTTGTGAATCAAAAGAATAAAAAAATCAGTAGATTAAGCGCCTTAAATAGATTATTTGTAGGCCATCTGCCAATTCTTAGGATCATAGATTTAGAGCAGGAAAAGACCTGAGCTTTAATCTAGCCACAACATCCTCATTTTGCAGATGGGGGAGTAAAGGTCCATAGCAATTCACCCAAGGTGGCACAGGGAATAAAAAGTCAGAGGCAGAATTTGAATCTAGGTCCTGATTCCAAATTCAATCTGCTTTCTACTGTACCCCGTAGCCTCATATCAGATCCAAGAATAAAGAAATAAAAAGCAATTATAAAAACTATGTATCACATAGTCAGCAATTACTGTGTGATTTCCTCTGCTCCAATAATTCTGATTCTTTTATCCTAACTCCATCCTTGGGTTGCTGGGAATTTAATATATTCTGCTTGATTGGCTGACAATGGCTCCTTCTCCCATACACCCTTCTTACACATCTCATCAGTCATACTCTATAGGGTAACCTTATCTATTTCTTCTGAAAAAATCTTGCTCCTTTTGACAGTTCCAGGGTCCTCATATCTCACCTAAGCCAAAATGACTGCTTGCCCTCAATCTGCATTTTAGTTAAGCTCCTGTCACTGACACCTTCTTTTAGGGGTTATTGGAGCAAGATTTATAAATCTCTAAAGAGGAGAGCCTTTCCAGGAAAGATAAGACAGAAAGGCTTGCTGTTAAAATATTTAACCAGGAGCTTCCTGAATGCCTTAGACACCAAATACAGACAATAGACCAAGAAGGTTTTCCAGGGCAGAGATGGATTCAGTCACCTTTAACCATCACTGAAAATTCCAAATCACATTCAGCTGGGCTCCTGTTTACAGAATGTCCACTTTTCAGTTGGGGAAATGCAAATAGAACTAATCTGGCTTCTGTTTGCTTTCAACAAGACTCTCAATGAATAACTGGACATTGAGATCAATGAAAGTAAGACCTGTTTCTGTCTAGGTCAGACTCACACCATTTAAAAGCATTACTCAGATAGATAATCAATCATTTCCAAAAAAGGGTGGGGGGGAGGAGTTGCATACCAATATTATTGGACTATAATTGCAAAAGAAAAGATAAGAATTTTATTTGTAGATTCTTTTTCTGCTACCATTGAGAGAAATAAGTCTCCTTTCTAATTATATCTGAATACATGGAAAACTACCATAAATATTAAAAAGGGCAAAATGCATTTTTTAAATAGGCAGGAGATGCAATTCACCAGGAGATTAAATGAATCTAAAGAGACTTAACTACTGTTTAAATTATATGGAGACTGAATTGCTAACTTAGCAAATTAAACACTGATGGGAAAATCTCATTTCCCATTCATGCCAACAGTAAGGCACATTTCCTGTTTCTGAATATACTTCCCAACAGAAAATCCAGTGTGATGAAACATTAGCAAAATGTCATTCCCTCCTGCCAAGAACCAGGGTTGTTACTGAAGAGGAATTCAGATATCTCAAGTGCTTTTGAAAAAAAAAATGATGTTTTAGATTTATCTTATTGAGATTGGTGTTCATTTGGTACTGATGGAACAATCCTGGATAGTTTCCAAAGCCTACTCATTTTGTTTGAGTATAAAGACTGCAGTTCAAGGACTATGATTCCTTTACCTGTCTCTATCAATGATAGCAACAAAGGGGGTCTCAATTGTTTGATGTTATGCAAATTATGAAATGGGCAGATTAGGGTCCTTAGAATAAATTATAAATTATATATACTATATTATTACATAATATATAAATTATGTATTTAAGGTTTGCAAAGTATTTTACATATATTATGTTATTTGATTCTCACAACAACCCTATCCTTATTCCCATATGACAACTGAGGCTAAAAATTTTAAGTGACTTATTCAGAGTACTTATTAGGTAAGATTTGAACTGAGGTCTTCCTGTCTCCCAACACCCTATCCACTATCATCAAGTTGTCTCCCATAATTTTACTATAATAGGTACATATACAAAAAAAAAGTCTTGTTTTTGAAGAAAACAAGTGTCTACATTTTCACACTCTTCTTACCTCCAGAAATCAATTGTAGTTCAGAACTAGTGTTGAATCCAGTCTAGAGCAGACCAGGATCACCTCGATTCAATAAATGTTTATGAAGCTTATATTATGGATATACAAAGATGAAAACAACACAGTCCTAGCCCTTAAAGTACATGAAAATCTAGTAGGGGATGAGACATGTACACGAATAACTATGCCAGGTTTAATATAAGAGAATGAGGAGTCAAACTGAGGATTCATAGAAGACATAACACTTGAGCTCGGCCAAAAAGGAAGAGAAGGATTCCAATAGGTGGACATGTAAAGGAAGCCCATATCAGGAATGGGGAAGTGGGTACAAATATGTGGAGGTGGGAGAGAACAAGACATGATTAGAAAACAGCTAACAGTCCAGTTTGGTTGGAACAATGCTTACCTAAAGGGTAGGAACATGAAATTAGCCCAGAAAGGGGAATTAAGGTCAGATTGTGGAAGATCTTGAATTATAGTTTATATTTTACCTTTCGGGAACAAAGAATTACCAATAATTTTTTGCATGAGAGAGGGGTGACATTGGATATGTGCATTGGGAAGGTTTTTCTTCACAGTGTTGTAAAGAATGGGTTGGAGAAAGGAGACGGGAGGCAGAGAAGCGAGGTAATAGGTGATTATAAGGTTCTAGGTGAGAAATAATGAGAACATGAACTGGAGTGGTAGAATTGGGAGTGGGAAAGAAGGAAAGGGTGAGATCAATAATGAGATGGTATGAACATTGGATTTAGAAAATAATTGGCTTTGAAACATAAGAGAAAAAGGAAAGTCATAAATGACTGTAAGCTTTGGGGCTCGGGTGGCAAGAAGTGCTGTACTCCACAAGGGCATGAGCTGGTTCTGTCTTACTTCATGTTACTAGTGATTAGTATGGCTCTTGGCACATAGTATTGAGTAAACGTTTGTTGAATTCACTGATGGGTACCACTAACAGACATAGGAAGTCCAAAAGAAGAGACAAGATGTAGGGGTGGGCTAGATGAGAGAGAGAGAAAGAGAATGAGAGAGAGAGAGAGAGAGAGAGAGAGAGAGAGAGAGAGAGAGAGAGAGAGAGGGAGAGGGAGAGGGAGAGAGGCAGAGAGAGAGAGAATGATTGATGAGAAAGTTCCTAGAGCATTTGAGAGAGACAAGATGGGGCTGAGGTCACATATAGCAGAGTTGACCTTAGCAAGGAGAAAAGCCATTTCTCCCTTACAAATAGGATTAAAGGAGAGGATAGATGAAAATGTAGTATAGTTTTGAGGTTTAAATGATGGGAGAAGAGGGAGCTCAGAAAAGATTATCAATAATGTCAAACTAATGGCATCTGAGGGAGCAAGATCTTAAAGAAGTGGGGACTGAGTAGAGTAAGAAGGAGAGCCAATCAAAATGGAAACATTTTGCCGTGTAGTAGCAAGAGCTCAGTTGACATTAGACGACATAAACTTGTTGAGGCTCCAGCTGCCATGAAAGTATCACTTCCTTCCTCTGGAAGTGTTGGTACCTCAAGAGAACAAGCAAAGAAGAAAGATGGCGGTGATCCAGAGTTGAACACCAGGAATGATGGTAGGACAAGAGGGCAAGGGAATCAAGGGTGGAAAACAGGATATCGTTGAGATGGACAATGAAGGCAAAGTTTGGAAGAGATGAAGAAAAGTGAGATCAGATGGGGGCGCGGGGAGTAGCCAGGAGCAAGGAGGAATTAAGGCACAAGAAATCACAATAACAACTAATAATAATAATAATAATAATAATAATAATAATAATAATAACAGAAGTAAGGCAGGAGAGATAGACAACCAGGAAATGATGATCAGAGAGAAATTTCAGAGTTCAAAATCAAATACATGCCTCAATTACAAGTAATGATACCATCACCTCTGTAGGTGGCTGAGGCAGGTGATAGGGATTCGGGTCCAGGAAATAGAAGGTGTTTGAGACATTATTGGGTATGCTGAAATCTGGAAGTATAAAGGCAAAGTTGGAGGAAATGATTGATCCAGGTAGAGAAAGGGGAAGTGACCCGAAGCCCGTATATAACAGCAATAAGTATATATACTGGGTGATTTAGAAAGAGAGAGAGTGAAACATAAAAAAAGGAAAGGTTTCTGAGTGATGGTGGCAGAGGGAGGATTTCAAGGTAGCAATGGGGAGCAGTGAGCATGCCCACTCCTTCCTCTGTCCCACTGTGTAGTAAGACGTGTTCTTCAGTCGTGTTCTACTATTTGTGGCCCCGGATTGGATTTTCTTGGCAAAGTGATTTGCCATTTCCTTCTCCAGTAGATTGAGGTAGACCCAGGCTAAGTGACTCGCTCAAGACCATATGGCTAATAAGTGTCTGAGGTCAAATTTGAACTTGGATCTTCCTGAGTCCGGGCCCAGCACTCTGCACAGTCTAGCTGTCTCTTCATAAGGAAGGGCCATGCAGCATCTTCTAGAGAAAGTCCGGGTTTCCTTGAATTGGATGGAAAGTGTGATATTCTTGAAATAATAATTACTAGGAATTCATGACATGTAATAATGTAAATTCCTCTGCAAGAGAATCCCTCAGTACTTCAAGAGTCTTTATCTGAGAGAGTCTGACCTCAGTAGGATAACCCAGCCTGAATTTTGCAGCAACATTAGGGAAAGATACAACATATCTCAGCTTATTGTCTATTTGTGGGTTTGGTCTTTATTCATTCAATCAATCAACAAGCATTTAAGTGCCCACAATGTAGTAAGCACTATGGTGGGTACTAGTGATACAAGTACAGCTATTCCTTTTCTAAAAATCAGCACCATATTAAAAGCTATATATGAAGGACTGGCATGGAGTGTGTGTATAACATACTTAAGAACTTTAAGGTGCCGTGACCTTAACGTGCCTTGATGTCATCAAGATGGTTACTACTTCCATCACAGATCACAACCTCTCTATTACTTATTTATTAGATAGTCTTCTTTGTGGTTAAACAATTCTCCATCTGATAGAATAGGGGCAGAGCCAAGATGGTGGCTGGAAAGCAGGGACTTGCCTAGGGCTCTCCCCCAGGACCCTCCAAACACCCGTAAAAAATGGCACTGAACATTCTAGAACTGTAGAACCTACAAAATAGCAGAGGGAAGCAGGGCTCCAGCCCAGGACAGCCTGGATGGTCTCTGGGTAAGGTCTATCATGCACAGAGCCCAGTGTGGGCTGCGCCTGGACCAACCAGACAGGGAGCTGGGCGGAACAGGCCCTAGCGCCCTGAATCAGTGAGCTGTGGCAGTTACCAGACTTCTCAACCCACAAACACCAAAGACCACAGAGAAGGTTAGTGGGAAAAGATGCAGGGACAGAGTGATGGAGTTCCTGGTTCGGCCACTGCCCCGGGGGGAGGGGGGCAGCGGGGGTAGTGCAGCTACAGAACTACAGCTGCAGTTGCTTCAGGCCCCAGGCCCACCTGGTGGGAGGAATTAAGTGATGAATGAGAGCGAGAGTGCAGAGCCTGCTTAAGATATGAGTCCCAGTCTGGGCTGGTGGTTTTTGGGGGGTGGTGAAGCACTGGTGTGGCTGAGTTTTCTGTATAGAAACAGCTCTGAAAACAACAGCATATCCCATCAAGCTTGGACCAAAGTACTCTACACTCTACAAGCAGTCATACCCTGCTGAAAAACTCAAGGATCAAGTAGTTGGCTGGGAACATGGCCAGGCAGCGAAAATGGACTCAGATTCAGACTCAGACTTTGGAATCTTTCTTTGGTGACAAAGAAGACCAAAACATACAGCCAGAAGAAGTCAACAAAGTCAAAGAGCCTACAGCAAAAGCCTCCAAGAAAAACATGAACTGGTCTCAGGCCATGGAAGAGCTCAAAAAGGAGTTGGAAAAGCAAGTTAGAGAAGTTGAGGAAAAATTGGGAGGAGAAATGAGAATGATGCTAGAAAACCATGAAAAACAAGTCAATGACTTGCTAAAGGAGACCCAAAAAAATACTGAAGAAAATAACCACTTAAAAAAATAGACTAACTCAAATGGCAAAAGAGCTCCAAAAAGCCAATGAGGAGAAGAATGCCTTGAAAGGCAGAATTAGCCAAATGGAGAAGGAGGTCCAAAAGACCACCGAAGAAAATACAACCTTAAAAATTAGATTGGAGCAAGTGGAAGCTAGTGACTTTATGAGAAATCAAGATATTATCAAACAGAACCAAAGGAATGAAAAAATGGAAGACAATGTGAAGTATCTC
>CM053626.1:55069660-55109339 GCA_028646595.1 Phalanger gymnotis | reverse complement strand
ACCTGAGGAGGGAATAACATACACACTCATTTGGGTATCTTACTCCACAGGAAAGAAGGAGGAAGGAGATAAAAAAGAGGCAACAATAGAAGGGAGGGAAGATGGGGGAGGAGGTAATCAAAAGCAAACTTTTGAAAAGGGACAGGGTCAAGGGAGAAAATTGGATAAAGGGGGATAGGATAGGAAGGAGCAAAATATATTTAGTCTTTCATAACATGAGTATTGTAGAAGAGTTTTGCATAATGATACCCAAGTGACCTATGTTGGATTGCTTGCCTTCTTAGGGAGGGTGGGTGGGGAGAGAAGAGAGAAGAGAATTTGGAACTCAAAGTTTTAAAAGCAGATGTTCAAAAAAAAAGTTTTTGCATGCAATGAGAAAAAAAAGATATACAGGCAATGGGGCATAAGCATCTGTCTTGCCCTATAAGAAAGTAAGGGCTTAAAAGGGGATGGGGGGGGGGAGTAGGGTGACAGAAGGGAGGGCTGACTGGAGAATGGGGCAGTCAGAATATATGCCATCTTGGAGTAGGGGGGAAGGTAGAAATGGGGAGAAAATTTATAATTCAAACTCTTGTGAAAATGAACGCTGAAAGCTAAAAATATTAAATAAATAATGATTAAAAAAAACCAACAACAATTCCCCATCCATGGGCCAACCTGGTCATGAACCTCTTTCAACTGGGTCAGGTAGGCCCACAGAAGGGGACTTAGTGTATCTCCTAGTCTGGAAATGCACCCCCTACACCTCATCAAATTGATTTTCCTAAAGCTTAGGTCTGACCATATCAATCCCCTACTCAATAAACTGCAATAATAGCCTATTGCCTGTAGCATCAAATACAAACTCCTGTTTGGCTTATAAAGCTCTTCACAATCCAATTCTATCGTACTTTCCAGTCTTATTACACATTACTCTCCCTTACAAATTCTAGGGTCTAGTTAAAGTGGCCTTCTTGCTGTTCATCACCCACAGTACTCCATCTGTTCCCCATAAGCCTTTATACTGGCTGTCCCCCAGGTCTCGTATATCATACTCCTTTGTCATCACCACTTCTGGAAATCCTTCGTTTCTTTCAGCACTAAGTTAAGTGACACTTTCTACCAGGGGCTCTTCCTGGTCCACCCCAGCATCTTCTCCCAAGAATTACTATGCATCCGTTTTGTATGTGTCTTATTTTTACCCATATAGGTATACGTTACATCCCCCACTGAAATAAAAGCTCTGGAAGGGCAGGGACCGAGTTTTTGTCTTTCTTTATATTCCCAGCACCTACTCAGTTCCTGATATATTTGCTATCGTTCAGTCTTTCTTATTTTTATAATCATGTCTGACTCTATGTGATCCTATTTGGGGTTTTTTCTTGGCAAAGATACCTTCTCCAGCTCATTTTACACGTGAGGAACTGAGGCAAACAGGCTCTGCTAGGTGACTTTGGTAGGTAAAGCCGCACATATTACAAGGTATATATTTCTACGCTTATCATGTCAAGATAACTCTTTAGTTTTTGCAGACTATGCCAGTAGGGTATGAGCTCTGGCAGATCCTACCTATCAGTCAAGAAAAAAATTTTAAGTGCCTACTAGCCAGGAGAGCTTCTAGGTGGCAACATAGTGCACAGAGCTTCAGGCCTGATGTCAGGAAGACTCATCCTGAGTTCAAATCTGACCTCAAATACTCACTAGCTGAATGACTCTGGGCAAATCACTTAAACTTGCAGGGCTCTAGGCAACTTTCTAAGACATTTCTGGCCTGCATTAGTAGAGGGAGTTTCCTTCTCTGGTAGTTTCTAAAGTTAAGTCATAGGTCCAGTCTGTAGCTCTATCAGAAAAATCACTGCTCTTTTCCAAAGGGAAAGTATAATCAAGCCTACAGAAAAATCTTAAAAATATTTTCATAAAGGTTCTAAAGCATATTTTAATTCTTTTGTAACTTATGGAAAACACCAATCCTGTTTCTTATTTCCTTATTAATCATTATTACTACAATCTATAGGGGGAAAAACCCCTGAAATGCCATTTAATGACAAAACTCCATAACTTTAGGGAAAAAGGAAAGATAGATGGTACAATGAACATGTGCACACATAAATATATTTTAAAGCAGACTCATTCAAGTCTCAGAGGTAACACAAGATGTTTCTTAGGCAGGTTGTTATTTGCCATGATGAGTTCTAATCATAATTCATTTATCTCCCATCAGATATCTTTTAAGTTCATGCAACAGAAAAAGGGGTACTTGTACCAGTTTGGCCTAAAAAATTTAGATTTTCAAAGCAGTGAGATGGAGGATCCCTTCAGGACCTCGAGAATTTCCAAGCTTATTTGGTCTTAGAAGTTATTCACTCAAGGGTTAACAGATATCTTTCTGCATCTCTGAATAATTAGTCCAATCTGGTCTTTTCAAAGTCACTCTGCTAAAACTACCCCTTAGCTTCCAAAACACCTGCAGCAATAGCCAATGCCACAAGCAGACAGGAAAAGTAAATCAACTCCAAAGCTAGGACTGTATATACCTTTCATGTAACTAATGGGCAGAGCTTCCTTGCCGGGAAACAGCATGGTGGTGGGAAATATGCTAGGCCAGGAATGGGAAGACCTGATTTCTACTCCCTGCCCTGCCACCAACTAGCTGTGTGATCTTGGGCTAGTGATCTAATTTCTCTGGGTCTCAGCAGTCTGCCAACTGAGGGGCTGAACTAAATGATTGATAAAGGTCCCTTCCAGCTCTCGTGTTCTATTTTTAATATCTGGCCCCCAAAAGCCAAGGGATTTTAGAACTTACATTTGAAGTCTGTCATCAGCTCATATGCAAATCAGAACAATCAATTAAGGCTCATTTTCTAATTTGCATATTTTAAATATTTAAGCCAACTAGAAGCTACAGATCTCACTGTTCTAAATGGTGTACACAGCCCATCATTCGAAGTAGCATGACAGCTGTTGGCCTGGGGAGTACTTTGAAGTTCTATAGAAAATACTCTGAGTACAACAGGGGATTCTAAAGCAGAAAACCCTTTGTCTCCAAAGGTTAAGATCAAAAGCTAGTCAAGGTATAAAAACATGGAAAAGACCTACATCTTGATCTTGGCGGCAGAGAACACGCAGCTAACTTCATTTGAGCCAGCAGGCAAGCAGGGAGGGATATTAACAGTAAAATATTCATCACAATGTTACCGTTTGGTTCACCGTTAAGCATCACAGAGCAAGAAGGGACCTTAAAAATCCTAACTACTCAGTGAGAAGAGAGCAGGAAAGGATTATGGAAATCACCTAGTATGACTCCCTCCTTTACAGATGAGGAAGCTGAGGCCCGGGGAAGTTGTGATTTGCCCATCACACCACGCTCTTTTTCACTGAATTAAACAAGTATAGACCTGCACAAGATTACAGAGGTCACCAAGGGCAAGAACCTAAGAATGTGATGCTTGGAAGAGGCCTCGGCAACCATCTACGACATTCTAGGCACAAGAGGAATCCCTACTCTGTCTACTAAATAGTCATCCAGCCTATGAGTGAAGACCTCAAAGGAGAAGGGGGCCACCACTTCTTGAAGCAGCCTCATCTATTTCTGAACTACTCTAATCACTAGATCATCCATGATTTCATCAGGAAGCTTTCCCCTGACATCAAACCTTAATGGGACTCTTCATCTTCCATCTTGTTCTGCCCTCTGGGACCTAACAGAATGAGTTTAATCCCAGCCCTTCAAATATTTTAAGACAGCTATTGTGTCCCCCACAAGTCTTCTTCTCCAGTCTAGACACAGCCAGTTCCTTCAACCCTTGACCATATGACAAACTCAATACTGTTCATCTCTTTCAGCCAGTTCATCCGTGTCTTTCTTAAACCATGATGCCCATAGCTCAACACAATATTCCAGAGGACTGAGTGAATTCCAGATGATGACCCAAGAGTACAATGGGATTATTAACTCCTTGAATTCTAAGCTTCTTTTGTTTTTTCCCCACCTTTCCATCAAGGTTCACATTTTTATTTCTTCTTCACAGACAAGCTTGATCATCATTATTAAGCATTCTTTTGTCTCGGTTAAACACAACTACTTTCTTGAATTAGTTCTCTTATGGAATGGTCTCATCTCACTATCTTGGTCTCTCTTCTGTATCTAGCTTATTGAATGTTCTTAAAAATCTTCTTAAAAAAGTATAAAATCACACTAGTTTTTGTGGCTTCTAGATCATGTTATAGAAACACATAAATCAAAACTCCCAGTTTTGTAACCTATACTTGTTCTATACTATATATGTGAAGTTGATTTTGTGAACATAAATGTAGGACTGTCTGTTTACCTAGAATACACTTCATCCTATTAGATTTGATCCATTGGACTAACTTGTAGAGAGCCTTTTGGATCATGATACTATCAAGATAAACCAGGGCTTGGTGGCACACAGCTGTCATCTCCGCTATTTAAGGAAGTCTGGGGCTAGTGGGTTGAGCTTTAGAGTGCTAAGCTGCAACAGGGCTAAAGCCAATTGGCTGTCCTCACTAAGTCCTGCACTAATAAAGTGATTCCTAAAGAAAACTCTGGAAAATGGGGCCAAGTCAGAAATGGAGCATGTCAAAGATTCCATTCTGATCAGCAGTGGGATTGGACTCATGAGCAGTCTTTGCACTTCTGGCCTTGGTGGGATAGAAAGACCCACTCTGAAGAAAGGAAGGAAGAAAGGAGGGAGGGAGGGGGGAGAGGGAGGAAGGAAGGAAGGAGGGAGAGAAGGACGGAAGGAAGGAGGGAAGGGGGGAAGGAAGGATGACACACCAACAGGTGAATAGATGGTTCAGTCCCCCATCTTAAAATAAAATGGCACCTGATAATTTTCACACTCATAATTTTAAAATGGAATTGAAATCTGGGTAATGAAGAGAAGCTAAACACATGACTACCAAAAAATAAAGAGGTTAGAAGTATAATTATATATGTCACCATAAGTTCACCACCCTCTTTTCTTTCACTAGCATGTCCCTGAATATGGCTCACTGATTACTAGATTCCTATCATTATGATCTGTCCTCTTTAGGAGCATTCTCACTATCTAGCTTTGTTTTTGGAAAGTGATACGAACTCAGTCAACTAGGTGGGGCAATGGATAGAGAAGACCATCTACAGTTGGTGTTTCCATTTTCTTTCCAGTCACTATCTTATGTCTCTTTAGTCTGGCTTCTGACCTTATCATACAAGTGAAATTGCTCTCTCCAAATTTACCAATGATCTCTTACTTGCTAAAACTAATGTTTTCTTTTTAAACAGTTCTCATCCTTGATCTCTGCCACCTTTGATACTATACTCCCTCTCCCACCTCCCACCATTTTCATTATCTCACTCCTATGTCTGGAATTCTCTTCATCTCTACCTCCTGGCTTCCCTGAAGTCTCAGATAAAGACCCACCTTCTACAACAAGTCTTTCCCAGTCCTTATTAATCTTAGTGCCTTCCTTCTGATTATTCCCAATTTGTGTGTTTGTACAGTTATTTGTATGTCACCTTGCCATTAGACTGTAAGCTCCTTGAAAGCAGCTATTTTTTGTTTTTGTGTTTGTGTCTTTTCTTTGTAATCCCAGTGCTGACTTAGCAGTGTCTAACATAGTACACAGTTAATAAATGCTTATTGACTTGTGTTGGGATTGCAATCAGGAAGACCTCCCTTCAAATCCTACCTCAAAAATTTACTAGCTGCGTACCCCCAAGCAAGTCAACTAACTTCCACCCTCAGCTCTCCTATCTGTAAAAAGAGCCTGCAAGGTCCCTTTCATCTCTAAAGAGATGATCTTGATTCTGTTATCCTTGGTCTTGTTCTTTGAAAAAAGAGCACGATCTTTTGTTTTTGGGTTCCTCTGAGAAGTTTTAATACTAAAGACTGCAAGGAGAGAGAAAACATTTAAACAAGGAAGCAAAGTTTACACATTCTTAGGAGGCTTACCAATTGATCCTGGTCCTGGGTGTGAATATATAGGGAATTAAGCCTTAATCTTTTTTCAGCTCCTTCTTTCCAACTTGACTGAAATACTGCTAGCTCAAGCTCTCTATGATTTCTAGCTGATATAACTTAGGTCAGTCAGTCATTAAGTGGATACTGGATAAGCCTTGGGAACATACATATGAAAAAAATAGTCCCAGCCCCCAAGGAGCTTACACTCTAATAGGGGGTGACAATATATAAAAGCAAGGGGAAGAAAGGGGGTCAGGTAATGGAGAGGTCCAGAGTACTGCAGCCAAGTGGAAAATGAAAACAGTACTTCAGTAGGGGTTCTGAACCTGAGATTGATGGGACAGATTTCAAAGGGCCCATGAACTTGAATGGGGAAAAACTACATCTTTATTTCAATACTATTGTTTTCCTTTGTAATATAAGTATTTTAATTCATTTAAAAACATTATTTTGAAAAGGGGCCACAGGCTTCACCAGACTGCAAAAGAGGCCCACAACACAGGAAAGGTTAAGAATCCCTGCCTTGAGATCTTTCATTTCTTATTTAAAACTTTGTAATTTTTAGCAACGATTTCTAGCTTCTTTCTGCTGTCGTTTGCCCAAGAGGATCACTAGAAGCAGGTACTCCAGTAGATCTGTTGTATCTGGGATCAATATAAACACCTCTATTAGAAATTTAAAACTGTTAACAGCCTGACTCCTTCCTACCCCTGTGGCCTTCTTACACGTCACTCTCCTTCATGCACCCGATGTCAATCCCTACTGGTCTACCTGCTGTCCCCCAAGCTTGGAATGTTCCACCTCTTCACCCCTGCCTCTTACACACCCTGGTTTTCCTTAAGACTCCATTCAAGCATCGCTATTTGCAGGAATTTTCTCGATTCCCCTCTGGATACCCTTTCCATCCAAGGTTATCTGATGTCTTCTTTGTGTATTGTCTATATGCATCTAAATACCCCTCCCACTTTAAAACATAAAGTCCTTGAGAGAAGGAGTCTGACTTGTGTATCTCCAGCATTCAGCATCATGCCCGAACACAGTGCAACAGCTGGACTGGAATACTGTGAAGAGGGCACCGCATAGGGGTTGCAAGACCCAGCTTGCATAAGAGTATTCGTCAGGAGTAAGAAAACCTGTACTAGAAGTCCCAACGATGTTACCTCTTAGCTCTATGCCTGCAGGTAAATCATTTGACTTCTTATCTAGGAGGTCTCTCCCAGCTCTAAGAGTTCTCCATTTCTAAAGCTTGGGTTCTGTGGTGAGCTGTGTGACAGCTAAACGCATAAAGGTACAAGCTCTCTAACCTTCCATTTCCTTAGTTACTAAGTGGAGATAATACTTGGACTACTCCCTTCAGAACTGTTGAGAGGAAGAGGAAGAAGAAGAATAGTTAGCATTTATATTTTGTTGTTGTTCCAACTGTTTCAATCAAGTCCGACTCTTTGTGTCCCCATTTGGGATTTTCTTGGCAGAGATACTGGAGTGGTTTGCTGCTTCTTTCTCCAGCTCATTTTACAGATGAGGAAACTGAGGCAAACAGGGTGAAATGACTTGCCCAGGGTCACACAGCTAGTAGATGCCCGATGCCAGATTTGAACTCGAGAAGATGAGCCCTCCTTGACTCTAGGTCTGGTGCACTATCCACTGCGCCACCTAGGTGTCCCAGCATTTATACAGCACTTGACAAATATCTCATCTGATCCTCATAACAGCCCCGAGACGTAGGTGCTAACATTACCTTCATTTTACAAAGGAGAAAACTTGAGGCTGAGAGAGATTAAGACTCCAGACTGTGATGAGCTCAGAGTCACACCGCTAATGGGTATCAGAGTCAGGACTTGAATCCAGGACTTCATCCACAACATTACCCAGTTGCCAATTATCCATGTGAGTAGTTGGAAGCATGTAGCGAGATATTTAAGGACAAGGCTGATACTAATGCTGGTTGATTTAACAAGACTGGCTGCCTTTTGTAATTTTAACTAGTATGAATTTTTTCCAGGTAAGGTTTTAGTATATGAGAAGGAAGCAACCACAATTTCCCATTCCTTGATGTAAGTATTTATGTCTCTTCCCTCTCTTCCCCAGTACTCTAACCAGCAATGGTGTAGTGTCTGTGTGGCCCTTGTGTGTATCGGCTATCCTGTAGCTGTCCTTGGTACCACCTCCACCTGGAAGGGAACATTATTCTTACAACAAAAGGCTGAATCTGTGATGTATTCTAGCACTGTAATAGAGCTAGCATTATTATTCAGCAAAACACCAAAAAGGCTTTGGATTAGGTGCTGTAATAAAAAAAAAACAACCCACAATCACTGCCTTCATGCAGTTTATAGTCATATTATTTTAGAGAAAATTTACCTTACCTGACTGATCAAGATACCCAGAGAGCCTAAAGTGAAATGCCCAAAGCACAGGGCTAGTTAGCAGCAAAGCCAGGGCTAAGTCCTGGGTCTCCTGACTCCCAATCCAGTCTTGGTGGAATACAAAAGAAATGCTCAAGCACGCCCCTCAATTATAAAATTACTGACACAAGCAGGACAATGGGAGCTTTTGAGGGCTGACAGAAACCATGTATCACTGAAACAAAAAAAATTACAGAAACTAGAAAATGCAGCTAATTATTAATGAAGAGAAGACACAGAGAAGCCAGAGTCCGTGAATTAATGGCCTAGAAGAAGAAAAGACTTCAAAAAGTAAACGATGAATCTAAGAGAATAGATATAAAGCTGGAAGGATTTCCCTTTATAAGCGAGGAACCTGGGGTCCATAAGCAAATATCAGAACTCTGATTTGAACACAGGTCATCCAACTCCAAGAGTCACTGTTTTTTCTATTGTACTATGCTTGATTAGGGGTGTGGGGGTGGGCAGGAGGTACAGAAGAGATGCAAATTTGTCTCAGAAATATAGCTTAACAGATAATAGAAAAGACAGAAAGCTAGCTCTAAATCAGAAGTGACATCAAAGTTCCCTTGGAGTGCTCAATTATTTAATCTAGATATGATCTCATCTGTCACTCTTGACCCAGCACAGTGGTGTTCATTATTCTCCACGAGAATGAAAATTTTTTTAGCATCTAACGTGTCACCGACGGTAGATATGGAAACTGAACGGATTCATTACCCAAGATTCAAGACAGGTTGTATTGAAAGGGCATATATTAGGTCTCTATAGCTGGTGTGCTATAAGAGGAAGGCTAACCTAATATTTATAAGTAAGAAAACACTATCTGACTTTATATATAATTCCTGCTTTGATTAATGCAGAAACAGATCTATCTTAAGTAACACAGAGTGGTAGAAGGAACACTATTCAGAGTCCAAAGTCCTACGTGAGAATTATCATGGCATTGTCCGCGACCTTGGAAAAATCACTTAAAACTTTCACTTTAAAAAAAAAAAATCACTATCTGCTGTCTACCTCAAAGGTGTCACACAAGTTGTTGAGACGGATGAAATGAGAACAGATTATAAAGTACTACAGAAATAAAATCAAGGATGGCTAGAGTCAAAGACTTGTTTAAGGTCAGGAGGAATCTTGGAAATCTCTCATTTTGCAAACAAGAATAATGCTCTTCCCCAGCAAATGAGTCAGAAGACCTGAGTTTGAATCTTGGCATTGCTATTTAGTATTTGTGTGACCTTGGGGAACTCAGTTCATTTTCTCTGGGCCCTGGTTTGCTCATCTACAAAAAGGGGGTAGGCTAGGTCAGGGGTTTTTAATCTAGGGTCCTTGAACCCTTTCCCCTCTATATTTTTATAACTATTTCAACATAATCTGGTTTCCTTTGTATGCATTTAAAAATAGTACTCTGAGAAGGGGGGTCATAGGCTTCGCTAAATCCTTATAGCAGAGCCCGTCTCCTAAGAATCTTTCTGACTCTAAATACTATGATCTTGTGAATTAGTGTACACAGACCATAAAGTGTATCCTGAATTAAAAAAAAACACTTATTTTATAATAACTTGTGAAGCCAAATAAGAAAAGATTGAGTCCCAATTCTATTTATTATATAAAATCATCTCTAAATGATATGACCACTGTTTAAGACCTGACAAGAAATTAATGTTGATACTGAAATGAGATTCACCAACTTAATAGTTAAACACATATTTCAGATATACAAAATAACTCCGTAATGTAATAGTCAATAATCATTACAGAAAAGGGCACTAGCTCACTGTTGATTTTCTCAACACAAACAAGCACACAAATAACTGTTTTAGCATCATGATTTTTTTTCCCAATAGTAAAATACTGAACAGACAACCAAGTAAATAATAATAAAGCCAAATGCAAGAACACATGGAAGTCCAATGCAGACACAAGGGAATAGTCAAGCATTTAAAATCTGTGATTAGTTGGATCAAATATGTACTTTCCTTGTATTTTCAGGATAATTCTTTACAGAAAATTCCCTGCCTCCTGTATGACAGTAAGTTCTCATTATGGCAGGTGTGGGTTTTTCATCAAAGCCCATTAAGTGGCTTGACAGTAATGATACAACTTGCATATATTTCACCAACAGTTCTGATATACTTTCATTGATCTCCAAAAGCTGATGATTTTAATAGAATGACATAATGAATATGAAACCAAAGGTCTCTTAAAGAAACACCTTTTCAAAGCAGTCACAGTATCTAAATGGAAAACATGGAATGAATTCTAATGTTCACCCATAAGCAATAACAAAATAGATTTTTAAAATTCGACTAAGAAAAATCTTGAATGGTGCCCACTTCTTTGTAATAATGTGACTGGCTAACCAAGGCAAGTACGGCTGCCATGTTTCTGCCCCCAAGTCCCAGCTGAAATTGTGTTCATCTGGGGGAAGGTGTGGTTTTCACTTGGTAACAGGCAGCACCTGAAATGACATCAAGCAGTCTATAAACCAGCTGGAGGGAGCCATCCAGACTTTGCCCTGACGAACCTTCTCTGGGTGGTAATTAGAAAAAGCATCGTAGATGATATACTGCGTGCAGAACCGCTGATCTGAGTCAGGTCTGGCGTGGTACGATACTGTATTGATTGTCTGAGTCACATCACTGTCTGGTTTGGGCTTTCTATTGAGGATCTGCCCTCCAGATGCTTTGGCCAGTTTTATAAGCTCATCCTTGGAATGATGCTTGAAAGTCCCCTCAAAATAGAAGTAACAGCCATCAAATAACTTTGGCAGCTGAAAGAAAATAAAGGGAAAATCTGTTAATGGGAAACTAACATACAGAGAGTTATGTGCTTTAGGAGAACAAAAAAAAAATTAGTGTCAGTTAGGAAATCAATTGAGACAGACAACTGGTAAAAATGATACCTCACATCACCCAACTATTGGTTGAGGAAATGCATGTATGGATAAGCAATCCTCATTTGTAAATTTTACTTTCAATATTTTAGTTAATTACCTAATTCATTAACCTCAATTTATATTTTTGGATCTTATCCATAGTTCCTTATCCTTAGGTAGGTTTTGCAAATGTGAAAAAAATAAATACCTTTCTCTTTATTGTATATGTCTGTCTGTATGGACTGGGCATGTCTGATGGAACCTGGAATCCCAGAACCCTAAACCAGTCCTTTGGATTCAGAAATATTGAGTGCAAACTTTTGCTTATACTCTAGAAATGACTAAGACAGAAGACAGTAGGTAACCTTCCCCCACCGTGATCAAATCTGAATATCCTTAACCCCACATATTTTCCAGGGCTATAGCCAGGTAGGGGCCTCCAGGGATGCAGAGTTACAAGCATACAGAACTTCTAGGTTATAGGAACCAAGGCTGGGGGAGCTTTGAAAATTCTTTGGAACTCGGTAGACTGTCAAACATTACTTGCTCATAAAAAAGCCCCCTCACGTTTCCCTCTTATGACACCTTCCCTCATTAAAGACGTTTTTAGTAGTTGGTCCCTTGTAATTTTCCAAAAGACGTAAAAACCAAACGGACAATGGAACTTCAGATTGCCTATTAAATAGGGATACATGGCGAAGAAGACATATGGTAGTTAAATCCAAGCAGCAGCTGTAAGTCTTCCTTTGAGCTATTTCCTGTATTTGAGACTTACCTCAGATTCTGAAAGGTTTATGGGAATATTCGAGATGCCAGAAATCCATTAACAGTATGAAATTATTACCTTTTTGGATTTTACTGCACATCGTGACCATCTTTCAGAATCAAGTGCTTGAAATAAGCACAATTAAAATTTTAATCAGTCGATTCTACTTGAGGAAAGGGCAAGGGCCATTTTTCATGGCAGCAGTGATAGTAATGTTAAGCGATGGCGATGATATACACCATCAACAGAACAAAAACAATGAGGAAACCTATGAGAAGGAAAATACCAGCTGTTCTCTGTTGAGCCTGCTTCTCTGTGGACCACCAGGCATTTCGTACTTTTCCTCTAGTTCACACATTCTGCTTTCTAGAGAGGCTTTTACCCCTGGAAAGAGAAGAGAAGGATTAAAAAAAAATAATGAGCGTATCAGCTGCGCGGCAAGCCTTTACCACAGATGTTTGAGAGAAATCACATAACTGTCTGGAGGAGTCAATATATTTATTCTTTATAGCAATATTATTAGTTTGTTGCCACAACTAGAAACGGAAATCTTACGTATTTAAAAAGCCGATTGGAGAGAGAGAAGCAATTTTCTTGGCTTGAATTTCTTTTCAAGAGCAGTAAAACAAACAAAAACAAATTGGGTCTCTTTTCTGAGTAATTAAACCACAATATTCTTTTAAGAGGAATACACACACACACACACACACACACACACACAGAACCATAAAAGATAACTTTAGAGTAACCAATCAACCCTTCCCATCTTTTTTTCTTAAGTAACCCCCTTTCACACACTTTCTGCCTTCTGGCTTCACTACTGCCTTCCAACACGCCAAAGTCTCCTCATCCTTAGAAAACCTTCACTAGACCCTCCCTTCCTCTCAAAATAATGTGTTATATAGCTCTCATTTCTTTCTCAAACTCCTAGAAATTTACACATACTCTTTTTACCTCTCCTCCTCTCATTCATATCTCGGCCCTTTATGATCTGGCTTTCTACCTCATCACAAAACTCAAATGCTCCCTCCAAACTTGCCACCAATCTCTTACTTGCTAAATTTGATGATCAAATCAACAAGCATTTATTATTAGTATGAGGCATTGTGCCAAGCCCTTAGGATACAAGGAAGGGCAGTGCCTGGTCTCAACGAGTTTAAAGTCTGATAGGGAAGACAACATGCAAACAACTTTGCTGGTTTTTCCTCCATTTTCATCCTTAACATATCTGCTGCATTAGACGCTGATGACAAGCTTGCTTCTCCTGGGTACTCCATCTTTTTCTGACAATACTCTTGTGGTTCTCTGCCTACTGTCTGACTGCTCCTTCTCAGTTCATATCCCCTAACTATGTATGGGTAATCCCCAAGGCTTTCATATGACCTGGCCTTTTCTCTGGTCCTCACACACAATAACCTATTTCCCATCCATGTGCTTTTGTAATTACCTTTCTCTTATCTTCCCTCACCTAAGAAAGATTACTCCATTGATACTATTTGTATCCCCAGTTCCTGGCACATAGTAGGCATTTAAAATTACATACATCAAGTATTGGCACATAATAGGCATTTAAAATTTCTATATTATATATAATATAGAATATATATGTATAATGTACATATATTATGTATGTATACACACACACACACACACACACACTCTCTCTCTCTCTCTCTTCTTGACTAATTCCAGTCAAATAGCCAGACAACTATTTTCTGTACATAACATCGCACCTCCTGACCTTGGAGGCTTTGTAAAGTAAGTTTTCCTTGTCTAACTCATTCCCACCTCCCAGAATCCCTAGCTTCCTCACCAGGTCTTGCCCATGTCCTTCTCCACCCCTTTGACTTTGTATCCACAGGAGTGCCTAGGCACAGTTTCACATAAAAATAGGAAATGGACCTGGGATTTCAGCCTCTTTTATCTCTTCAAAAATCCCACATCAAGCATGAAATAGTCTCCAAACTACTTTGATTCACATTATCCTCCTTCCCTTCCCTGAATACCATGAACTCTTAGGAGTCAACGATATTCACCATGGCAGTAAATCACATGTTCTCCCAATGTTGCCTACGAGTCCTATCTCTGATGAGAAGTGGGAAGCTACCTGAGAGGCAGAATGGTATCTTTCATTTTCTTTTGTAGCCGAGTATGGAATAGTTGCTCGACCGATACTTGTTCAATAGAACTAAAATAGGGCTTGAGACTTCCTTTGGTCATTTGAGGAAAATGCCTGGTAAACTGTAACGCTCTCTCTAGATGTGAGCTATTATTAACTTAGCACAGAGAAGAGATATCTGAAGGGTGAGAAGCAGAAACAAATGAACTGAGTCTTTGAAAAGATGCCCTTGAAAGGAGGATGAGACTTATTCTGCTTGCCTCCTCTTCCCCCAGGTGAGTGGGCACAAAATTAGCAGCAATGAATGGAACTAATGATAAGAACTATTAAAATAAAGGCCTAGCTGCTTTGGGGGAAGGGGGTCTTCAAAATGGTCTTGAACCACCCTCCCCAATCCCTTTAAGCTGGATGACCATTGTTGGATATATTGTAGCTGGTCAATCAGTCAACAATTCTTTATTTATTATTTACTCGTGTGCTCAACACCGCTCTAAGCTCTGGGGCGGAAGAAGGTCAAAAAACATTTCCTGCCCTCAGATGCAGATATTCTGATCAAGGTGATTGCCTTTTATTTACTAGATGGCCACAGAGGTCCCACTAGATGGCCACAGAGGTCCCTTTCTCACTAGAAAACTCAATGACTGGCAAAACAAACAAAAAATTCCCTCTCAATAGGTTAAAAACAACAACCCACAAGCTAATCACGTTTTCCTATTGGCTTCTAGATGTGTGTTCCTACTTAGCAGCTAAGATGCGGAGGAAGGAGAGAAACCCAGCCCAGTCATTATTAGCAACACTCCAAGATCTGGCAGCGGGCAGGGGGTTTTCCCTGCTTGAATGCTATTTGCTGGCAGCTAGCACCAACCCAAGTCTGGCAGAGCTCTATGGCTGAAATGTGGCACTCTAAGGCTTGGACCAAATGGTGCCAGATTTCAAATGCAGCACTGTCTGCCACCACCCACCAGGAAGAGTGGTGGGAATGAACACGGCAGCACTTGTCTCTAGGGCATATTCTGAGGGGCCAAATTGGACAGCTTGTGGCCAACCACCAGCATTGGAGGGTGGGGGCTTTTGGGGGAAATCAAATATATCACCTACTACTAATCTTTAACATCAAATTAGAGACAAGTTTGGGGCATATTTTTTTCTCTTAAATAATTTTTAGTTTTAGTTTTCAATATTTATTTCCATAAGTTTTAAATTTCTTCCCCTTCCCCAAGATGGCCTGCAATCCGATATAGGCTCTACAGATACATTCTTATTAAATATATTTTCACATTGGTCATGTTGTATAGAAGAATTAGAATGAAGGGGAGTAATCATGACAAAGAAAAACATAAAACAAAACAAAATAGTCTGCTTTGATCTGCATTCCGACTCCATAGCTCTTTTTCTGGATGTGGATGGTATTTTCCATCATGAGTCTTTTGGAATTGTTTTAGGTCCTTCCATTGCTGAGAAGAGCTAAGTCTATCAAAGTCAGTCATCATACAATGTGGCTGTTACTGTGTATAATGTTCTCCTGGTTCTGCTCACTTCACTCAGCATCAATTCATATGTCTTTCCAGGTTTTTCTGCAGTCCGCTTGTTCATCATTTCTCATAGCACAGTAATATTCCATTACATTCATATACCACTTGTTCAGCTATTCCCCAATTGATGGGCATCCCCTTGAATTTCCAGTTCTTGGCCACTAAAAGAGCTGCTATAAATATTCTTGTACATGTGGGTCCTTTTCCCATTTTTATGATGTCTTTGGGATGCAGACCTAGAAGGGATATTGCTGAGTTAAAGGGTATGCACATTTTATAGCCCTTTGGGCATAATTTGGAGCATATTTTTTAAAGAATGCAAATTATGACATCATAGACTCTTGGAAATGGAATGCACCAAAGATCAATATAAGATATGAAGAAACTGAGGCTTCAATGGGTTATATGATTTGGCGAAAGTCCCACTGATACTGGTAAAACAGGTTTAGAACTCAGGTGTCCTGGCTTGTGCAGTATCAAGTATCTCAGTATCTGGTATACATTAAGCACTTAATAAATGCTCACTAATTGATTTAAAGGAAGCAAGAAAACAACATGACTTGACATTTGTTTTTTTAAAACACCAATTTAAGTATTCGTTTAATATTTAGAATAGATTTAAATATTTGCTTTAAATAGATCTGCATGCATATACATAAAATCTGATCCAATAATTATATAGATACTTGTGATGGTAAAGTTATGGTACAGATTTTTAAAATTTTAATCTATTTTTAGAAATCAAAACAAATTACGAATCTAATAATTATATAATGCAATCTGATTTACAGTGACATTAAATTTAATCAGAAAAAAGTCATGCCTGCAGAAACAAACTTTTTTTTGGTAGAGAATTGGAATTATGCACTGGCTATCAATTGATTTACAGTATGGAGAGAAATCCTTGGCTGTGTGTGTGACTAAAAACGACCTGTCATGAAAAATGCAAATGATGAAAAGGTCAATGAAACTGAATCCTAAATCTAGCCACACTCAAACCTTTCACAGCAAGACCTAGAACATTGAGGGCTATCCAAGGAAGACTAAAAAATACCTGTTACCTCAGAAATACCTAAACAAAGATAAGGCTAGTTCTAAGAAAATAATTTAAGTCTTTGTTATCTATGCTGGCAAGATGAGACGGTCATCTGCGAATCTGGCAAGGCTTTGCCTCATGAACCAGCTGTGGAAAATTATTAGTCCAAGGCACTGTAGCCATCAGTAAGCTGCTCGCTAGGGAGAAGGGACCAGCCAGATGGTGGTTTACAGCCTGCATGACCCATCATGAGAAGGAAAGCCTCACTGGCAAAGAAACAGAACATGTTTCCCCCCTCAAAAAAGTGCTTTTAGAATCAAATGCCACCTCACAACCAGTATTCAATCTACTGTGGGCTGAGTACAGGCTGCACATAGATTGTTCACTACAAAGGAAAAAAAAAAAAGGCAGGTTTCAGGATTCACTGAGACAGGAGAAGAAAAGAAAGTTTTGTCAATCTGCATAAAATGACTTGGAGGAAAAAACTAAGCCAGACTCTCCAGGCCCTATTTCACTGTGATCTTCAACTGTACATATAAAGATGATCTCTGACATCTCTGGCTCCAAAAATGCTAAGACTCTGTGACTCTCTAGTTTATTCCCACCGTACAGATGAGAAGACTGAGGCCTAGTGATGCTAAATGACTCAATCAGAGACTAATGATGATGATAAACAATGATAACTTATCAATGATCATGACAAACACAGCATTTATATAGTGCTTAAAGATTTGCCAAAGTGCTTTACCTATGTTATCTCTCTTGATCCTTACAACAACCATGGGAGATTGGGGCTAGTATCATCCCCATTTGACAGATGAGGAAACCAAGTTCGAGAAAAGGTAAGTGATTTGCCCAGGGTCACAAAGCTGGCATTTATCTGAGGCAGAGTTTGAACCTAGCTCTACTCGACTCAATTTTAGCTGAGAATAGAAACCCAATCTCTTGGTTCACATGATGGTCAAAATGCTCTTTGTTACTACTAGAGGTGTTTGTCTGGAAGACCAAGGAAAGATATATAGGAACTCTTGACAATACAACTGCCCAGTTTTGACAGGATTGATGATTCCTTGCATCTTCTACGGCCCCCTTATATACAGCACCATTAGAAAGAACGGAGAGATTGTCCCTAGAGAATTCTGTTTCTGTACTTCTGGGGAGATATCCAGGGCTCCCAAATTCTGGCCATCTGGAATCCCATTTTCAGGGTTCTAGGAGTTACGGTCAAAAGATCTGGAGAACTAGCAGTTATTCAAAGGGAAGCACACTATGAACGGCTATGTGGGGGAAAAAATGCTCCACATCACTAATAACAGAATAGCAAGTTAAAACAACTGTGAGGTTCCACTTCGTGCCCATTAGACTGGCAAAGATGACCAAAAATGAAAATGACAATTGTTGGAGGGGAAGACGGAGGACAGATACATCAACGCCATTCTGGTGGAGCTGTGAGTCAGTATAACCATTCCGGAAAGAATTCCGGAACTACATCCAAAAAAACAGCGTGCATTTGGAGATCACAGTAAAAAAGAAAACGGAAAAAGAAAATAACATTTCATTGTTGTTGTTGTTATCAAAGAACCAGAAACTAGGAGGATGTCATTTCATTGTATGGCATGTGAAAGTGACAAAATGTTATTGACAAAAAAAATCAGAGAAACCTAGGAAGATATGTATAAAGTAATGCAGGTGAAGGGAGCAGAACCAGGAGAACATGGTGACTGTAAGACTGTAAAGAAAAACTCTGAAACACTTAAGAATGTTGACCAATGCCAAGAGCAACCATGATTCTAAGGCACTGATGATGAAGCAAACTTCCCACCACTTGACTAGCAGAAAGAGACTCATGCTTTTGGAGGTGGGTTGGACAGAAGAGAAGACTATTTTTTAAAAATATTTAGGAGGAGCAAAATGGAGGAAACAGGAGCTAAGTGATAGAGATATCAATAAAAAAGAGAAGCAGTAAAAATTTTAAAAATGAACAGTTAAGAACAGAAGCAGGTTCAAAGGGAAATAGACAAATGGAACAGCTTTGGACTAGTGTGCTGAATTTAGCATATACTTAAAAAAACATCTGTGCATAATGCAGATTGATAGTTTCATATAAAATCCTCTTTTTTTGTTCTTTCCTGTATATAGAAGGGTTCGCATTTGCTGATGTTTGCTGAGTTAGTTATAACAGGAAAATATGTATACATGCGTGTATAATTATATATGCATAAACATATATATGTGTGTATGGGCTCATACACACATATATATCTATATCTCCATTTAATACATACACAAAACCACATACACAGAAGTCATGTGGGGGTTTCCTTAAGTAGCCCAATAGCTGTGAAAGTAGGCTTAGGAGCTGCCTCAAAAAAAAAAAATGAGCTGGCAGAAATCAAATTTAGGGCTGTCCTGGGAGGCACGGAACACTATCATGGAAGATTTTCAAGTCTGAATCAAAAGATTAATTAACACAAATGTATTAAGGGACCTATTAAGTGCCAGGGACTGGAAAAACAGACAAATATAAATCAATCCCTGCCCTCACAGAACTTCTATTCTATCAGGGGAGGCAACATGTTCATAAAAAAGTATACACAAAATGAAGATAATTTTATTTGGGGGTTGAAGAGAAAAATCAGAAAAGGCTTCCTGGATATAGCTAAGGCCTCTATTCTCGGCATCAAACATTTCTAATTAAAGCTTGATACCTAAGAAATACAGGAAATAAGACACAAATATACGACCAAGAGCCTTTTGGGGCTCAAAGAATATGAAATTTTCAAGAAACACAATCTACAACCATACTTAGATTAAATGCTCCAAATCACTCACTAATAATAAGATAACTATATAAAACATGAAAAAAATGATGTGGTATCATCTCAAATCAATGAAATTGATGGAATTGTGAGAAGACAAATACAATAATACTAAGGTGATGGAACTCTGAAGTGGTCCAACCATTCCAGAAAATAATTTGGAAATTAAACAAAAAAGTTACCTTATGGAAGATTCAAGGTCAGTGACAGAAAGGGGCCATTTATGCACCCAAACAGACATCAAAATATTCATAGCAACACTTTTTTATGGAAGTAAAACATCGAGGGAAAAAAAGTCTATAGCTTTCAATGGGGGAGTAGCCGTACAAATTGTGACACATGCTTAATAGATTACCTGGCCATAAAAAGCAACAAATATAAGAGAGTCAGGAAAACATAGGAAGACAGGCATAAACTGATGGGAAACAGAGATATTAGAGCCAGGAAAACAAGATATACAATTTAGCCAGAATAAGATAAAGGAAAATATCAGTAAAAGTAGTAAGAATTGGGGCCAATACATTGATCGATCTTGGTTCCAGATGGCAGGTGATGTACTTCTCTCCTCTTGGGAGAAAGGTGGTATAAACCGCTGCATAACATGTCAGATGGACAGTGTCAGTTGGTTTTGACCAACTTTTTCTTTAAAATAAGAGAGGCTTGGGGGGGCAGGGGCGCAGGAAAGAGTTTATTGGGAAATTACTGAGGTAAACATAAACATCAATAAACCCCACTAAAACTTGTTTTCAATAAAAGTAAACAATTGTTTTTTCAGATAAAAATCAGTTTGGGTCAGTACTCTGGGACCAATATAGTTGGAAAAAATTCTACACCGAATTACCTTATTATTCTAAAAATTCTCAACAAAAGTGACATCCTTTAGTAAAAGGATAAGGAAATGATAATTTGGATTTTGGATGCCAAAGGCAACTTTGCATTTTTGATATTTATACACGAACGTGATAAAGGAGCTGTTAAAAGTCAATATGGAACATGTCTTTTTTCCATAAATCATTTTTCTGGGCATAGATACTTTAAATCATAAAACTGATTCAATAGGGGATGTCTACTTAATTAAAAAAAATGGTCAATTAGGGACATTAAAGACTGGCTGGAATAGACATCTTTTCTATTTATATTTTTTAAGTCCACCTGGAGCAAACCCTTCCTTCAAGCCAATTTTCATTAGAGGAGAACCACCTACATACCGTAATTTTTAAACTGTTGCACTTGGTTTCTCTCTGTGTTGCATCCACAGATAGCACGCTTACATAAACATTTAATTATTACAATCTAAGTCAGGAGTTCTTAACCTTATTTCTGTCATTGACCTGCCAGATGTCTCTAAAGACAAAATTTCCCGTAATTTTAAAATAAAATGAGGATAATCACAATTCCAAAATGAGGGGAATGGAAATGCCAGATAATTCAGGGAGTAGAAATTCATAACCACATCATTGATTTATCTTCATTTTCTGACTAGATGAAGAGAATGGAAGAGAAGCAGGAAGCAGTGCACTGATTACAGTCAGATATTCCTATCCTGCCCCCAAATGACTGAGAACAGCAGCACTCCCTTTTACTAGGGGATGACCCTCTGGAATACAAGAAAACTGTTTTATCACTCTGGATGCTAAGGAACTTTATATGTGAACTTTTCAGAAAGTTTAACGCTTCCTCAAGTGGGTTTTTACTTGGTTCTGCCAAATTAGGAATCCAACAGAGATGTCACAGAAAATTTCAACACCTGCACATTATTTTCCTGCAATAAATAAATGGTGTCAAGAGAATGGATATTCCCCACCTTGGGGAAAGGTGCTAGGTATTCATAAGTTGAACAGGAAGCAAAGGAATATCTATCTCCTCAGAGAGGGATAATCTTAACTTCTTTTTCTTACTTCTTATAACAAAGGATTTCTGGTTTCACAGAATGAAGCAGCTATTTAGTCAAGTTTGGAAAGCTGAATTTCCTTAGTGAGTCTTCGTTTTATGTCCGCTATAGTTTAGTACAAAAAGAATTACTGGATCCTGCACCAATAAAATCATAGGGTAGACCAGACTTATAACATAAGAATGGGAAGAGCCTGTAGTTGTCATCATGGCCAAGCCTCCTGTTTTACAAGGGAAATTCCGGCCTAGAAATGAAAATAACTTCATCAAGATTACACAGGTAGAAAGTAGCTGGGGTGGAATTTGAACCCAGGTCCTCTGGTTCCGGATTCAGTGCTTTTCCTACTACAATACATGGACGGAAAGGGATCTTAAAAACAAAACAAAGCAAATACAGATATGCTGGGAGGGAAAATAATAATTTTCAGATGAAACTAATAATCCTAAAAACAAAATTCCAAATTACTCACAAAATAAAATAAAAATTTTGACTAAAACTCGAAATACCTTATGAGAAACTCATACTTAATGACCTCCTATTCCTGAATAAATTTTAGAAAAGAATAGGCCTATAGCACCAACACTTAAAATACTTACACATATTAACTTCCTTTGACAAATAATAGTTTTATTTAAAAAGAAAACTTAATTATAGAACGGACTGGTAGAAAAACAGAGATAGGGGACCCTTTGGCATACTGACCATGGTTAGAAGTGATATGCTGACACGTATCCTCAATAAAAGCTAGGGCCCTCTCAGTAACTGGGTACATTAATGTTAATCACTTAATGAGCCAGTGATGGTCTAATGCATTGGGTTTTTATTGACTCAACAAGAATGTCTCCTAGCAACACACATATTTTCTATTACTTTTAGGTAGAGACTTTCTCCTCTACAAAAACTTGTCTGTCACTACTGAAAAAAATATAAAAAAGGTGAAAAAAATTTGAAGTTTTTTGAGAACATTTTAAAACAATTTTAGAAAACAAGGTGAGGGGGTGGGGAGGATATATTTCTTTTTTTTGGCCTAAACTGGTTAGTCAATATTCTAAGATGAGAAAGAAATTAAAGGATGCTTCAAAAGTACGCACAAAATGTGTCAACACATCATTTAATTCAGACAATTGGCTGTGCCCCCTCAATCAACTAAAAAATATTCATTAAGCAGCTACAATGGGTCAGGAACTATGCTAAGTTCTGGGAATACAAAGAGACAAAAGACAGTCCCTGCCCTCAACTAGTTCACAATCTAATAACTACCGAAAGGAACTGATTATTGAAGGAGGGTTGGGAAAAGAGACATTTTTAATAAATTCAATGGGAAGAGAATGACTTTTCATATTTGTTGGGAAGTCAAAACATTTGATGCACTCACAGATGTAGGACTTTCTGACATGTTCTTTGGGAACATACTAGCCATTCTATGCTGGCTAGAAAAAGGGTGCTTCTCTCAACTTAGGATAATGGAATCCTCAGAAAGATTATGCTCTCCCAACTGAAATTAACCTTGTTTAACAGATTCTGAAAATATGAGATAAATTAAAAAAAAAATTCAACCCTAGAGCTTTTTAGATTTTCATTTTCATATCATTATCAAAATGGTTTTATCATTCATAAAGAAAAATAATGAAATACAAACAAGGAACTATTTAACATTTTCTTTTTGAATACAGTCTGTCAGGATTTTCATACACATACACACACAATCACATCATTAAACTACTCTGTAAGTCTAGCTTTTCTTCTTAATTTTTCTGTTTACCTTAATCGTGAAATAAAATGAAAGCCTGCCTGGTATTTTTTTTTTCAGAATTCCCAGGAGCTGAGATAAATGCTTTTGGTTTATTTATTTATTTTGCTAAAATAGTATTTCCCCACCCAAACATGTATTTCAATGAAACAAAGTACACCTTCATCTCCCACTAAGCTCATTCACTCACTGGACCGACTTGACCCTTTTCTCCAAAGCAGCACAAAACACAATGGCATATCTTGTAATTGCCTCTGCAAATTACCTGGCGTCATTGGTCAATACTATCTAAATAAGAGGTTTTACAGGAATGAGCTTCACTGCTCAGAGAGGAACAACAGGCTTTGGAATTCGCCAAGTGCACATTTTCAAGTGGGTCAGTGTCTTTCTAAAAATGCATTTTTTTAATTTTAGCCTATTTACTTTTCAAATTTTCCATTAAAAGTTAAGATGCTGACAGAAGCTGTCATTTTTCAGAAAAACAGAGATGACCTACCTGCCCTATTAAAACTAAGAGTGTCTTTTAGCCCAGATGTATTCCTGATCATGTCTACCCTCTTTCATGTTAGGCCCCTCTTTCCCTTGATCACAACACTTTTTAGGTAAGCCACACAATTCCCCAAACGCTGCTTAATTCAAAGTCATTAATTCATCTCTACCCACATCAGTGATGGCAGTTATCTTTGCATACTAATCTATTGCAGCTTGTGGATAGATGCAAGGACCACAGTTAATGTTTTTTTTTTTTTTTTTTTTTTAACAGAAGCTTTTGCGGTTTGGAAAGGTAATTGCTTAAGAAGGGGGAGAGGGTCCAGTGGGGGAAAGATACAGCTGGGGGAGTCCTCAGACCCATTCGCTGACACTTATTGACTGTATAATTGGGGCAAGTTGCTGTTGCTGTTCTTGGGTCTTGAAGAGGACCATGACATGAGGAAGGCGATGCTATGACTTGCAAGTGAATTGGATTTAAGTGAGGGAGGGCTGTGCAATGTCCAAAGGAGGAAAGATGGAGTTACATTTTCTTATCGCTATTTTTTCTCTCCCGGGGGTGGGGGTGGGGGGTTAAATAAGCTTGGTCATTCTAATCAGACAGTGTTCAGCTCTGAGCTTTTGTTCTTTTCATTTACGCTGTGGTCACTGTGCATACTATTTTCCTGTTCTGTTTACCTCATTTTAAGTCTTCCCATGGCCCTTTAAATTCTTCATATTCATGATTTCTTACAGTACGGTAATATTCTATTACATTTATGTACCACCATTTATTTAGTCCTTTGTCAATCGATGAATGTTGTACTTTGTTTCCAGTTTTTGCTATGATGTTGCTAGGAACATTTTGGTGCATATGAGAATAAACTTTCTATCTTTCATCTCCTTGGAGCACATGCTAAGAAGTGGAATTTCTGGATCAAAATATATGAATATTCTAGTCTTTTTCTTAGCATAACTCCAAATTGCTTTGGACAATGGTTTAATTAATTCATACCTCCGCCAACAATATAATCATGTACTTATCTTTCAACATCTCCTCCAATTTGCTGGGTGAAAGGTTTTGAAAACTTAGGATTGTTTTGAATTAAAATTTTTCTTATAATAATTATTTGGGGAAATTGTTTATATTTATAGTTTGTAAGTCTTTTTTTTTTGAGACCTGTTGGTAGAAATCCTTTAGCCAATTATCCAACAGGGAATGTGTCTTGGTCTCATATACTTAGGTTAGTTCCTTATATAATTTTGGACATCATACCCTTATCATATATTTGATACAAAGCTTTTCCCTTGATCAACTGCTTTCCTTCTTATCCAAGTTACGTAGATAATTAGTATACAAGTTTCCTATTTTAAATATTAATATAGGTTATTGACTTGGAAATTGATGCAGCTCCTCTTTGGTAGAAAATTCACTAGAGTTGACGTGGATATTATTTTTGTTTACTTTTAAAAACAATAATTTTTTAAAGATGGAGACTTTTGGTTGCTATGAGCTAGTAGACAAGGAGGCCTTCAAAATTAACTGCAAAGATTTATGACTTATTAAAAATAGGCCTTGTGTCTGGGAAAAACTGATACAATAGGTGGCTATTAGGGAGCCCCCGAACTGGCTTAGACTTAAGAGAGAGATTTTGGTACTCATTTTTCTTGAATAGGACCCTTCAGTGGGACTAAATAGATTCTAAGAGAAAGTTCTTGTATTGAAAATTCTCTGGAGTTGACATTATTTTTATTTACTTTTTAAATAAAAGATTTCCTTTGGAATCAAATAAAACCCCCAATGATGTCATTTTATTTTAAAATATTTGGTCTTAGGTTATATTAAAAAAATCTTACAGTACCTCAAAATATATCTTTTTTTATTTCAAAATACATTTCATATAATCAAAACTGTATATTTTACCCTTCACGATTGCTTTTACTCCTTGTGATAAGAACCCTCCAAGTAAGAAGAGCTTAAGGTAGGAAGAGAAAGAAATACATGGAATTCTACAGTATGTAGAGATATACAACATACTACAAGAAAGAGGACAGGATGGAATCTCTGCTCTGGGTCAACCAACAAAAATTTTATAGTTAACCTCTAAACTGAAAAATTGGAAGAAAAGCAAAAAACACCTATTTTGCCAAATGTAAGAGTGCCAAGTAGATTGGAATTATTTATAAATCCCCCAAAATTATCTATCACAAGGCTGTGCTGGTTATCTGAAAAGTGGCAGTAATGAAATCATAGCCGTTTCAAATTATAAGAGCTGGGGGCAGAATTGGGAGAAGAGAACATCTGAAATACATATCATTCCCCTCCAAATTTCAATTTCCTAATCAAACCATGTTTGGAATGATTGTAGGCATTTCTATCGTGGAAGTCAAAAGAATTTAAGTATATAATATAGTATTACATATTTTTCACTACTGGTCCAACCTCCTCCAAAATGAACAATAGTCCCTGGCATGTGGAAACACTAGACTTTGCCATAATCAAATTATATTTAATTTTGTAGCCAGGAGCTTTGTGGTGATGTCATTCGGTTTTAAAAAAAGGAAAAAAAAACATGCAAAGAAACACAGGGATGATGGAGAATTAGCCATTCATATATGTGTGACAGTTTTACAATTTTAAACAACTATGGGTGGGTGGGAAGAGGGTAAAGAAATCAGACAAGTGTCACAAAATTCCATAGTTGAGAGTAAAGGAAAATCAAAATAATGACTGAAAATATAAAATAAAAGCTAATGGTCCATCTATGATATCTTTACTTGTATCTAGGCTTTACAGACCACAGAAAATGATTAAAATAATATTGTCATAGGCCATTAGGTTTTACGATTGCATGTAAACCCCATTTAATGTTCATGTACTCTTCCTTCACTTTTTAAGCCAAAATTCTAATTACTAATCTATGTGTATTGAAAACCTCTTTCCTTACACAATAAGCTACATTTAATATATTCAGCTTAATGCATATTGATAAGCAAGCCGAATGCTACTATGAAGCAAGCTGTCAAATTTTATCATAAACATTATTAATTATAAAGTCCAGCTAAATACGACTTACTAATATTAATAAGTGGCTCAAAAGCTCATTAAATTTGCCCCTTATGAATGAATAGAAAGACTAATTTTAAAGGAATACTTTTAAGAAATAGATGCACACATTCATTTAAGATTATACTCAGATTCATGTCTGAAATCAAGGAAAAACAAAAGGAAATTTACAAACTCCATTTCTATTTAGCCTCCTATTTTAGAAGCTAACAGCCACTGCCTTAATTAGAGTCATTACTGTATGAAAACGTGTTTAGCCAGTCTAACTGGTATGAAAGATCAGGTGCACAAAACTGATGAAATGCAAACGAATGGCCCTCATTTAGGCAGAAAAGTCTTGTACAATTAACCTTTGGAATAATAAGATAATGCATGAATTTATTGATTGTTCTTTCACTGAAACCAACAACCCAAGTTTAGGCTTTTCTTCATCTCCTTCACATAGACACATCTGTCATCTATTAAAGTTGTGGTCAGCAGAATGTCACAAATATTTGGTGTAAAAATTTAAGTTATTTTTTACAAGGAGATTTGGCTTATTTATAATAAACATTGAGGAAGCTTGGCAAAATGGATGCCATTAAGGAGCTCTGGGTTCAAGTCCCACCTCTCGGCACCTACTACCATGTGACCCTGACCAAGTGACCTAATTAACCTCATTTAAACATCACATCGACTCTCTAAAGCTGTAAAGTACAGAAAGGTAACAGAGGAAGGGCCCTGTCTTCTCACTCTATGGTTGGTCAATCATATATCCTCTAGGGTCAGGTCTCTGCCCCCAACTTTGGAGACTAGAACTCTCTAGAATAAGTGAACTGTCGCTGCCGGTGATTTCTAAACAAGGACTTCTCTATATCAGTGAAATCTCAGGTCCAGACTAATTTGTAGTATTTGTATATTATAATATTACTATATTTACATATATTATGTTATATTTATATTATGTTTATTATATTTATATACATTTGTATTATATTTATAAAATATTTGCATATTTTATCTTGACTACTTCCCCTACTGTTCTGCAGCTTATAATCTCTGAGTGTGATGTGGATGTACTAAAAGGTTTTGAGTAGCCAAGGATCACAGTCAGGATATTTCAGAGCCTCAGATAAAGCAAACCCTTTATCTACTACACCATACAGCTTCTGGAAAATGTGTATGTACATGCTCATGCATTTCCTTTAAGGTACTATGTGTACATATGTGTCTTGGGGGTTTGAGGAGCATAGGGGAAGTTTATTCTCAGTTACCTCATCTATAGCATGAAGGGATTGGGACCAGATGAGCTTTCAGCCCCCTTCCAGTATGATCTTATGGCCCAGTGGCCATCCATACTGATGTGCAGGGTGGGTTTCAAAAACCTAAAGCTGCCCAGTCATAATATGGTTTGGTGAACAACTTTTGTTTTTGCCTTATCAGACAACCTAGCAATATTTGGTTAAAATTAGAATCGTGCCCTTTTTAAAAAACGTGACAGCATTCTCAGATTCTAATTTAAGAATAAAACATTGGAGGAAAGGCATAAACTTATTAACTTGGATTTGAGGTGGCTTGTAAAGTACGTAATATGTTTCTTGCTCACCCGTCTTAACAGTTTAAATACACCCATTCTTGCTCTATTCCATATAAGCTCACATTCCCTACAAAAAGAAATGGGCAGATTCATGTTTTGTCTGACTTTGAAGTGAAAATGCTAAATGCTCCTTTTATCTCAACTTATTAGGTTACCTATCCTCGAGCTTCAGAAAATGGTTGTTGGATTAGAGGGTCTCTGATATCCCTTCCAGCTCTCAATGTATCATCCAACAATCTAATTAAAAAAAAAAAAGATGCTCTCTAGTTCCAATGGGAAAAAGAAGAACTAGGATAGGTATAAGAGATGAGATAATAATAAACTACCTTTATGTAACACCTTCAAATTTGCAAAGTGCTTTTTACATGCCTCAAAATCTGAGCCTCTCAATATCACTGTGAAGTATTATTATCCCTGTTTTCCAGGTAAGGAAACTGAGACTCAGGATAGTTAATTAAGACATTTGCCCATGACCACAAGAGCAGTTAAGTGTCAGAGATGGTTTTTGATCTTGGGTTTTTCTGACTCCAATAACTTTCCTCATTATGCTACGCTGCCTCTAGAGTTATTAGAATGCACAAGAGTTTCACAACAGAGAAATGGGTTAATGATACTAGAATCACTTCATCGACGACAGATTTGCGTCTGTATGGAATGCTATAAATGTAGTCCTGTCACGATACAGGAGAATAAGATGATCTTTTTGAGGTTAATTCTAGCTTGTGATTCTATGCAGCATCTACAGGCTCCTCTTTTTGTGGGAGTTATAGGCTAGAAGGAATCGAATTAATTCACTCAAAGTCAATCCTATAGACAGACCGACCATCTGTTGCTCCAAGCTGATGACTGCCGGCTCTGATTCAAGGCTGGAATCTCTAGAGTGCTACCATAAATGTGAGCTCTGGCACACTGCTGTTTGGAGGTTACTGCCAAGAACAGACTTCTCCCAACTCATCTCTCTTCTTCTGCAGACTAACGATGGGAAAATGGGATGACTGCCGCCATAGGGGTGTGTTTTAAAATAATAATACTTAATACAACGCAGCACTTCAAGGTATGCAGAGCACTTTTATTTTGTATCATCTGATCTTCACAACAACCTTGTAAGGAAAGTTGTATTATTATGCCCATTTTATATACAGACAAGAAAGCAGAACGCAGCAGGTTAAGTAACCTTTCCAGAGCAACACAATTAATGAGTGTCTAAGGAAGGATTTGAACCCATGTCTTCCTCACTCCCAAGTCCAGCGCTCTATCCACACTGAGCCAACTAGCTGTTTTATATAAACAGAAATAACTGATCTTGTTCTGGTGAACAACATGATTAAAAACAAATCATGACTACTGGATAGATGAAAAGGCAAGTCGTCAATCATCAACAACGGACCACTTGCTTATTTAGGTACATGCGTGTACAAGAATGTAGGGGGATTTTTTGGGTCCTGACTTCTCATTTCATCCACGAAAGGAAATTTTACATGTGGAAACTCCCTCACAATCCCAGTACAGAAAAACATCTTATCTATAACTTACAGACTCTAAAGTCTGAGTTTCATCAGGTACTAAGAGTTTGGATGACTTGCCCATGGTCACACAGCTAACGTTTCAGAGGCACCACTTGAACTCAAGGCTCACTTATAAAATGTAATGGAAATATACAAAGATATGTTGACTGACCCATTGAGGTCAGTATACCATATTTTTGTACTTTAAGGGATCCTACAGAGGTTTCTTACAGGAAACCCTTCTGATCAGCCCAGTTCTCATTCCTGAAATGATTTTGCATTGACACTGTATTTGAGAGGCAGCATATGGAGAGCCAGTCTCAAATCAAGAAGTCTTGCTCCTGACATGGACCAGCCAGGCAACTTCCCTGACCTCTCATTATTCTAGGCAACTATAAGATTTGTGCTGACCTGCAGCGTATTAATGAAAATTAAAGTCCAGCACCTATCCTTATATACCATATTTACTCTTCTGTGTGCATGTTGTATCCTTCCCAGAAGGACATAAGCTCCTTAAAGGACTGTTTCATTTTTGTCTTCCTATCTCTAGTGCTTAATACAGTACCTTGCATACAATAGGGGCTTAATAAATGTTTGCTGTTATCTTAACAAAAAAAGGATCATTGTTCTGCATTTAGCAATTTCAAATATGGTATCTAATAAATTGTCCCCTTAACCTACTAGGACAATACTCTACACCAAATAGGGGTTGAAACAATTTTCAAGTCAATAATCTAAGGCAAAATATTTTAAAATAAAACATCACTGGAGGTTTTATTTGGTTCCAAAGGAGTTTTATTTGGTATTGTTTTTAAAAGTAAACAAAAATAGTATCTATGTCAACTCTAGTGAATTTTCTACCAAAGAGGAGCTGCATCAATTTCCAAGTCAATAACCTAAGACCAAATATTTTAAAATAAAATGACATCATTGGGGGTTTTATTTGATTCCAAAGGAAATCTTTTATTTAAAAAGTAAATAAAAATAATGTCAACTCCAGAGAATTTTCAAAACAAGAACTTTCTCTTAGAATCTATTTAGTCCCACTGAAGGGTCCTATTCAAGAAAAATGAGTACCAAAATCCCTCTCTAAGTCTAAGCCAATTCAGGGGCTCCCTAATAGCCACCTATTATATTAGTTTTTCCCAGACACAAGGCCTATTTTCAATAAGTCATAAATCTTTGCAGTTAATTTTGAAGGCGTCCTTATCTACTAGCTCATAGCGACCAAAAGTCTCCATCCTTAAAAAAAAAATTCACTTGCCTTTCTCCCTTCAGGCTACCTCTCTCCCCCTTTCACAATCAAACTCTTAGATTTTTCTAGAAGGAAACACAAAGAGGATAAGATAACTTTACAAGCAGTATGTCTAATTTATCAAATATATATACATATACACACAAATATATATACATATGATTTTCTTTTAAAGCAAGCTATATGTAATAGAGGTCATGATTTCGCATGTAATTCCCTTTTGCTGTTCTACTGCACATATGTTATATTAATATTGGTTGAATTAAGAATAAAAAAATTTTTAAAAAAATTTAAAGGAAGACCTATTTAAACTGGTTGATTTCATTTTCTCAACTTATATCTGCTTATAATTTGGCTTCTCTCTTGTTCTAGAACAAGTCTGCCTCAGACCAGTCCAGTAGTTCATGTTCAGCACAAAATTACACACTCAGAGATCATCTAATAGCTAAGAAGAAGATGTTTAACAGTATGGAAAGAATATTCAGAAGGTTACAACACTGGCACACTGGTACACTTCATATTTTCCATGGTGGCAATCAGGTCAAAAAGTATGCGCTAACATATATAACCTATATCAAACTACTTACAACTACTTACCATCTTAGGGAAGGGGGACAGGAGGGGAGAGAAAGGAGGAAAAAAATTTGGGACTCAAAATTTTTTCAAAACTGTCTTTACATGTAAAAATAAATACTGTATCTAGTATATTACTATATTTAGGAAAAAATAAAATGCTATATATTATGTATACAATGTATATGTGTGTATATATGTATTATATAATGTGTGTGTGTGTGTACACAGTGTGTGTTAAGCCACAGAAGCACTCTTTTGTGTGTTGTGATTTTGTCCAGAAACATCCAGGAAGCCATCAACAGGCTGAGCCTTAATCCCCTGGACCAATTACATTTCCAAGATTGTTTCATTAACTTTTAAATAAGAACTAGCCTAGTAAGCATGGGCAAACATTGCTCCTATCTCTCTCCACCATTCTATCAAAACTGTTGTCTCTGAGATCACCAATGATATATTCGTGGCTAAATCCAATGTTTTTTTTCCTCAGTCCTCATCCTGACTTCTTTGTAGTTTTTGGAACTATTGGCCACCCCTCCTTCTAGATCAGTGATGTCGAATTCAAGTAGAAATTGGGGCCACTAAACTGAACATAAGTATCCCCATGGGCCATGTAACTTAGAAAACCAAATATTAGCATTCTTTCAGTTCTATTGTATTTTTATTTATTTTAATAAATACTTTAATCTGGTTCCAGAACTTGGTTGTGACAGGCATGTTCTAATTATTTCTGTTCTAGATACTCTCTCCCCACTGGGTTTTTATGATAGTTCTCCCATGGGTCTTTTTCTACCTGTTTATTCTCAATCGCCTCTGAAGGTACATCATTCCTGTATCATGCAGTAAGTGGCAGTCTAACGCAGAGGGCTGTCCTGGTCTATGTTTCCTTCTTATTTCTGTGCTCTGTTTAGTCTCTTCAGGTACCATGCGTTCAGCTATCATGTCAAGGCAGACAACTCCAAAATCTACAAATCCAGCGTATGTCTCTCTTCAGAACTGTATTGGCCCTGTAAAACTAAGCGCTTCCTAGACACCTCTCTGTGATGTTCCAGAGGCATTAAACTCAACCATGGACAAAGCATCATTGTTACTTGAAACTCTATCCCTCTCACTTTCTCATTTCCATTGGGATTGTCACCACCTTTCCTAACCACCCAGGTTCACAACCTACAAGTCAACCCTGCATCTTCACTCATATTCACTCCCTCCTACCTAGTCAGATGCCAAATCTTAGCAATTCCAGCTAACTCATCTTACAACATTAGAAGTTTAGACTCTCATCGCGTTTTACCTGCCCTCCTAATTAGAGATGCGATTCCTTATCTCTTCTCCAGGATTGATATTTAGAATTGTACAATGTTTAAACTCGTTTTATTAGTTCTTTAGTTGACAATGTTGTAATAATTCGGTGTAATGTGTTCCTGGTTCTATTTATTTCGTTCTGTGTCAGTTAATTATGCACCATACATCTCACGTTGGTCTGATTTCCAGGTATGAGCCTTTCTCACGAGTAATGATATTACATTCATATACTAGAAATTATTTAACCACTTCCCAATCAACGAGCATCTTTTGTTTTCTTTTGACACCACAAAAAGTAATCCTGTGAAGATCCTGGCATATAGGAGACCTTTGACTTCCTCGGGATATAAGAAGGGAAATGCAGTCAAAGATTTTAATCACTTTTTTCTAGTAATTCCAAATGTTTACTAGAACAGTTGAACCAAGTCGTGACTCTACCCACAGTCTATTCTTTAGCGGCTTTTCTAACACTGACTTATTTCCGTCTTTGCTCATATTTATTCTGGGTATAAATATAACCCTACAGAGTAGCCTAAATTTGCTTTTCTCTTACCTAATAACCAAATCTGGGTTCAAAAAAACAACTCATGCAAATAAAGGACCACTGAGCCAACATTAGATGATGGGTCATAACAATTGGACATTAGGATTCTAACAGACTTTACGCTTGGTATACGTGTTGCAAAACAGCTAATGGCAAATTAAGTTGCAAAATGTAGCATCCAAAATAAGGATGGACATAATCCCACCATACTCTGCTCTGGTGAGGCTTTATCTGGAATATCGTGTTTCATTTCTGGTAGCATCTTTTACAAAGAACAGACAAAGGAATGTGTCTAAGACAGTAGTTAGAATGGAGTGGAGGACTAGGCTGTGTCAATCTGAAATAAAGAAGACTGCCAAAGTAGCAAAAACTAAGATCTTTCATCCAGGCAAGGGGAATAGCACTTTGGGGCACTGTGCTGCACCAAAATACTGTAGTGCCCAAGAGGGGTAGAGTGGGGCAGGGTTAAATACATTTCAACAGAGAGGGAGTCTCACAGGAGGCATACCCTCTACATAAGTTATTTTGCATAAGAGATGAAAGTCCATAGAAAAGGCTAGCTAGGGAAGGTGGTAACATTACCAACTCTTTTTTTTTTCCCAATGGCCCTCAGGCAACTTATAGCTCTGGGACCAGGCAAGGTCAGCTTAAGTCAGGTACATTCAACAGATTTTTAACTTAAAGAAAAGGAGACTTAGAGGTGTGAGGAGACCAAGAGATATCACAGCTGTCTTTAAATATTTTAAAGATTGTCATGAAGAAGAGAAAAATGCTTTGTTCAGCTTTGACCCAGATTCAGGGTAACAGAAGGAAAATCTTTGCAATAATTATTGCTATTTAAAAAACATAGTAAGATGCCTCAGGAGGTAGTAATTCCCTTGCACCTACAGAGCCCCAGTCAAGGTGAGCAGAGATGATGATTGATCAGAGAAACTGTAGAAAGGATTCGTGAATGAGGAATGGGCTAGAATGGAGAACTTCTCAGCTCAAAACGTTTCTGGTATAGTTATAGATAGAGCCCAGTAACCCACGTAGGATTTTCTAGAGATCATTTTTTCCATCAGGGCCAAATGGACTTCAGTCTGGAAATATATGAAGGTATGCAAATAAGAGAGTGGAGCCAAAAGACACAGACATGGTGAAACTCTTTTCTGAGACAAATGTTCCACCAGCGTGAGTCCAATTATTTGTTATAACAATCCTTAACTTGTAATGACTCTGAAGAAGACTAATAACAGGGACTGGTGGGAACAGATGGAGCGGTGTTGTTAATTATAGCCACTTAGTTGCATCAGGCCCCGTGAGTTATTACTAAGGTCTCCCACTGGGGAAGACAAGTAGTTGCATTTTAAAAGTATATGCACATCAATAGTTGAGCATGTGTACGAATAAGTATTTCACAAACAAGTCAAATAAAACTAAAAGTTAAAAATAAAACAAAGGCCCCTATTCAACAGAGAGCTTGGGGAAAAAAGTCATTTTATGATGGAACTTAAAAAACAAAGACAGAATAAATAACCTATTTCAGGTAATCCTAACCCACTGACAAGGTATCCCTTGAAATGTTGTGTTTTTTTTTTTTTTACCAATAAAACCTAAGAGTCTCTTTAAATAAATGATTGGAATAAAAGACTTCCATCCCGGCCCAACCCTCTCTGTGTCCTATTTCACCAACACTTTAGCTTCTCCAATAGTTGGGTTGGAAGGACTTCCATGCTGTTGAGAACAGAATTGCAGATGCATGCAACTGACCAGGTAAATGCTCTCCAGGCCTATGACATCTAAGGATTTAGAAGGATGGATGCATCCTTCTAAAGAACTTCCTAGCCACCTTGCCACGGTGAATGTAGTCTCCGATTCCTTCACGCCCACTCCACCCTAATTTTCCAGTGCTGGAAGAATAATCAAATTAATACTGCCATTGTTGCTGCGCTGATGGTAAGACCCTGGGATCCTCAGATTCTGGGGACCTTAGACAAGTCCCCTCATTACCTTTCTCCCAAAACCTCTCTTCTGAACTTCCCTATTATTATCAAGGACACCATCATCCCCCCAGCCACCAAACAATTGGTATTGCAAACACCAAGGCAGTCAGGTGACAGAGAATGGAGTGCTACGACATAAGTGTCAGAAGTTCTGAGTTCAAATCCTGCCTCAGACATTTATTAGCTGCGTGACCAAAAGCAAGTCACCTAACCTTTTTTTTTCTCCCATCTGTAAAATGGGAATAAAAAATGCTCTCCCCTCCTGTTCTGCTAATCCCTGCCTTCCTTCAAATGTCAGCTTGAACGTTACCTCGATGGGCTTTTCCTGATCCCTGCCCCGCTGCCCCATCCCACCAGGGGCTAGAACCTCCCCTTCCATTTACTCTATGGGAGGCTGTATGTATACGCTATCCTTTCCACTAAAACATAAGCTCCTTGTGGGCAGGGCTGTTTTTGCTTTTTCTTTGTATACCTTGTGTCAAAGATGGTGCCCAGGACACTTGACTGATAGAGGTCCTGAGCAAGGAAGAGATTTGTCTGAAGTGATACGGGAAGCAAGCGGCAAGAAAGAAATGGGAACTCAAATTTCCTGACTCAGCCTCTTATCAAGTATGGAGCACAGTATTAACTCTGTCCTATTTCGCTGCCTAACTGAGGCCGCTAGGAGGCGCCACAGTGCAGAGTGCTGGGGATGGAGTTAGGAAGGTGAAGAGTTCAAATCTAAACTCAAGACATTTTGACTAGAGGTGGAACCCTGCGCAAGGGAAACTGTTTGCCTCAGTTTCCTCATCTCTAACATGGAGATGACAAATAGCAGCTGACCCCCTCCCCCTCAGGGCTGTTGTGATTAATATCTGCAATATTTGTTGTTGAGATAATATTTGCCAACGGCTTAATTGGTACGGTGCCTGCCACACAGCACAGGCTATATAAACACATATTATTGTTGTTATTTCATTGACAGACTAGGCAAAAAGAGACTATTAACTATCTTTAAATTTTTTAAAAGTTTTAAATTTAAATTTTAAATTTAAAAACGTTTTAGGTTTTATGATGCTAAATAGCATACTTAGTAATAATAATCATTGCTTTGAGAAGCAGCATGGTATAGTAGAGAGAGGCAGGCCTGGGAGTCAGAAAAACTTGGCTTGAAACCTGGGTTCAAATCCTGCCTCTGACATACAGTTCCCCAGGAAACCCTCTAGGACTCTAAATTACAAATATCAACACATCCCACTTGTGGAGGGCACTTCCATACCGGGAGTTCCACACACTAATGAAATCACAAGTTTGGATCAAAGTGTGTGTGTGCGCGCACACATAAAATATATACAATATATCCTTTAAAATCCTACTAGATATAATCTTTTGGATAAAATATTAGTCTTTATCCAAGTGTTTAGTTGTTGAGTCCCAACGTTAAGACATTAGCTTACCTAGTTTATTTGAAATTAAACAATTCAATTAGTCAATCAGGCAGCAAGCTTTTATCAAATGCTCCAATGTGTACGACATTCAAAGAAAGGCACGAACAGCACCTGCCCTGGAGGAGCTAACATTTCAATGAAGGACTCATCACGAAAATAAATCTAAATAATCTTTCCTCTTTTTTTAGTCTATTTGTGGTTCAGTCGTTTTTCAGTCATGTCTGACTCTTCGTGAGCCTACCTGGGGTTTTCTTGGCAAGGACAGTAGAGTGGTTTGCCATTTCTTTCTCCAGCTCATTTTACAGATGAGGAAACTGAGGCAAATAGGGTTAAGTACACGTATGGGATAGGTAGAAGGTAACAACCTCCAAGAAGAAGGCACTCCCGCAGAAAGGAGCGTTTGAGCTAAGTGTTGAAAGAAGAAAGGGACTCTTAAGTGGTGGTGGCAAGGTGGGACGACATTCCGGGCAGGTGGCATAGCCAGGTCAAAGGCATAGAGACAGGAAAAGTAATTATTATGTGTAAGGAACAGCATATACAAACTACCAAAATGAATGCAAAGTCAGTGAAACCAAAGTTTGAAGGAGAAAGAGATGCCTGGGCTAGCATTAAAAAATACATCTCCCTCAGCTTAAATAATAGTATTTGGAAATTTACGAGAAATCACTCTAAGTAATAACCCTAAGTATGAAAAATCAACTGGCTTCCTCAAAAGTAGTTACCAAACATACCACAGACTACATAGTGTCGAAAATTAAATACAAGTCGACTATAGTTCAGGATGTAATTCCACCAAAGGCAATACTTACAATCAAATTTTAGGATCCAGCATCCACTGATGATCCCGAGAATACATTTCATGGTTCTTTGGACAGTATCACCAGGAACAATGATGTGAGTGACTAGGACAGAAAAGAAACCAGATGAGAAAAATAAATACAATCCGAAATAAACTACTTACCAAGAAGTAAGCTCATTATCCCCCCTCTCATTCCACGTTCTATAAAGCTGTGCACCAAAACAAACATTTTTAATTTTTAAGCATAAGGTGGCTTATTCTCTCTTTGGACTCCTGGGACGTGTCAAAATCATGAGTCTAGATTCTTTTCCTTTCTTTAAAATGATCAATATTAGGGCCCTCTGCAAAGGGACAGTATGGCATAGTATATACAAGGCCAGTCTTAAGAATCAAGGAGGCCTGGGTTCAGACCCTCCCTCTGACACATGCTAAGCTACGTGATTCCCAAGGCAAGCCACTGGGGATGGCTTCATGCACCAAGAAACTTTCTAAGATTTGAGCTACAACTAAGTTGTTGCTCTGCCTCGGTAAGGGGAATGTTTACACCATGAGTTTCTTACCCCAATCAAATGTCAAGTTTATAATGTAAATTACATAAAATTATATCATTTTGCCAACAGTAAATCTACTTTTCTTTGAGCTAAATATAAGCTCTGAAGCTTTGAACTCTACCACAAGTAAAAGTATTTCATCATTATTAAAGTGGAATATGAGAAAAAGTCTGATGTAGGGAAGACAGGTCTAGCCAGAGTCAGGAAGACCAACGTTAAAGTCTTGCCTTCCACAAAGAAGCTAGGTAACCATCATTTATGTTACTTAACTCCTTGGTGCCTGTGAACTATGAAGACTACCAAGGTTACAGAATAATTACTGGTCTACATGAGTATGGCGTTTCTACGCCAGGAGGTCTTCAGAGCAATCAAATCAAGGGTATAGCCTAAAGACGGCTAGGTGGATTCCAGGCCTGAAGTCAAGAAGGATCATCTTCCTGAGTTCAAACCTGGCCTCAGACACAGTAGCTGTGTGACCCTGAGCAAGTCCCTTAACCCTGTTTGCCTCAGTTTCCTCATCTGTAAAATGAGCTGGAGAAGGAAATGGCAAACCTCTCCCATATCTTTGTCAAGAAAACCCCAAATGGGGTCATGAAAAGTAGGACACGACTGAACCACAAATAGACTAAAAATAAAAATGAGGAAAGAGTGTTTAGATTTATTCAAGACTCAAAATACACCTTCCCATTTCAATGGCAAAGGCTCACAGTAATTCTCCAGTATGAAGGGTCTTTCCAACTTAAGAAAAATACTTACTGGAGGCACCTAGATGGCACAGTGAGTAGAGCACCAGCCCTGGAGTCAGGAAGACCTGAGTTCAAATCCAGCCTCAGACACTTGACACACTTACTAGCTAGGTGACCTTGGGCAAGTCACTTAGCCCCAATTGCCCTGCCTTTCCCCTTCCAAAAAAAAACTTACCTGAGCTATTAAACTCATTACATTTTTTAGCCTTAAGAACGGTTGCAAGCTGATTTAGCAACTGTTGCTGATCTGAGGTGAGGCCACTGCTGAGGAGTATGAGGGGGTCATCTCTTCGCTGACTAGCACTCACAAGCTAGGAAAGGAAAACAGAAGAAACACTAAGAAACAGCATGATTTAATATTCAGAGAGAAGGCAGAAATTAGTTCCTTTTGACATGAAGCTTTCTCTTTAACTGCTTAATCTACTTTCTATCCAAACTGGCTCACGTTACAGTTCTAACCATAATCCAGAATCCCCACTACTCAAATTCATTTTAGGTCAGTTCTTTTTTTTTGTCTATAGTTTACTCTGCAGGCCGAAGAGCGTCTTGCTTTCTCTATACTGAAATGAGTTGTGGCTTTTTTTTAAATTTATTTTTAATATGTTTAGTTTTCAGCATTGATTTTCGCAGGCGTTTGAATTACAAATTTTCTCCCCATTTCCATCTCCCCACACTCCAAGATGGCATACACCCTGGTTGCCCTGTTTCCCAGTCTGCCCTCCTTTCCGTCATCCCATTCC
>CM053626.1:55001320-55069160 GCA_028646595.1 Phalanger gymnotis | reverse complement strand
CCAAATCCTTTTTGAGCTCTTCTATAGCCTGAGACCAGTTCATGGTTTTCTTGGAGGCTTTTGATGTAGCCTCTTTGTTGATGTAGATTTTGTTAACTTCTGGCTGTATGTTTTGGTCTTCTTTGTCACCAAAGAAAGATCCCAAGGTCTGAGACTGAATCTAAATCCGTTTTCACTGCCTGGCCATGTTTCCAGCCAACTTACTTGACCCTTGAGTTTTTCAGCAGGGTACGACTGCTTGTAAAGAGTACTTTGTTCCAAGCTTGAGGGGATGAGCTGTTGATTTCAGAGCTATTTCTATACAGCCAGCTCTGCCACACCAGCACTCCTCCTTCCCCAAGAACCGCCAACTGAGACCGGCCGCAAATCTTAAGCAGGCTCTGCACTCTCCCTCTGATCCGCCACTTAATTCCTCCCACCAGGTGGGCCTGGGGCTGGAAGCAACTGAAGCAGTAGTTCTGTAGCTGCACCACCCCAACTGTCCCAGGGGCGGTGGCCGAACCGCAGTCTTTTCACTCTGTCCCTGCAGCTTTTCCCACTAACCTTCTCTGTTGTCTTTGGTGTTTGTGGGTTGAGAAGTCTGGCAACTGCCACACCTCACTCATTCAGGGCACTAGGGCCTGTTCCACCCGGCTCCTGGTCTGGTTGGTCCTGCCGCTGCCCATGCTGGGCTCCGCTCCGTGCGTGATAGACCTCATCCAGAGACCATCCAGGCTTCCTTCTGCTATTTTGTGGGCCCTGCAGTTCTAGAATTTGTTCAGAGACATTTTTTATAGGTTTTTGGAGCAGAGCTCACGCAAGTCCCTGCTTTGCAGCCGCCACCTTGGCTCCACTCCCCTCACTCGTCTCTTTCCTTTTTCTCTCTGGTTTACTCCCCACCCCATCTCCTGCTGCCTCCCCCAGTCACAATGTCTAAGCACCTGAACTAACTTGCATAGCTAATAATAGCTAACATTTATATACTGCTTTCAAAGGTCGTAAGATGCCTTCTCTACGCTATCACATTTGATCTTCAAAATCATCCTGTGAGGTGGGTGCTCTTATTATCCCGTTTTACAGATGCAGAAACTGAAGCTGAGAGATATTAAGTCAGTTGTCAAGAGTCACACAGCCAGCAAGCAGGACCCAAGCGGTGCCTCTTATACACTACAACAGATGGTGAGGAGGCAGGCAGAACGAACGCCTTTACTAAGACTAACGGCATCAAGTTACTACTAATCAAGTCATGTTTCAGTAATGCTCTGGTGATCTTGGAAATTTTATAACTCAAAGAGATTCTCCCAAGTTCAGTCCGAGCGTCAGTCGATATTATGTTGCCCAATGCTATCACGGGGCAATGACAAAGACTCTCTGGCATCTTCAATGTGACAATGGCTCGTGACTCTGGGCTGCCAGTAACCACGGATATATTAGCTTTCCAAGGCTACAGTTCTCTTTGGAAGTCAGTAGTGAAAATATATTCTACACGTGGTACCAGAGACTACATGCAAGGACCCAGGAGTGACATGGAAAAACGACAAACAGCTGTAGCTCTTGCAACAACTAATGAGTTTCAACACATCTGTGGCTCCGAGATCCCACTATTTTCTCACAGAAGTAGTTGTTAGGGAGACTCATGAGTCAGTGGTTCAGTCCACACTTTAATCTGCACAGAACTATACTTGGTTGTGGGTGGCTAGGTGGTGCCACAGTGCATGGGGACATGGCGTAAGTAGACATAGTGAGTGCAGAGTGCCTGGGGCAGGAGTCAGAAAGACCCATCTCGCTGAGTTCTAATCTGGCCTCAGACACTTCCTAGCTGTGTGGCCCTGGGCAAGTCACTTAACCCTGTTTGCCTCAGTTTCCTCATCTGTAAAATGAGCTGGAGAAGGAAATGGCAACCCACTCCTGTAACTTTGCCAAGAAAACCCCACACGGGGTCATAAAGTGTCAGACATGACTGAAATGACTGAACAATAACCACGAGAATATCTGGTGGAACAAAAGAATATTATTTAGCTCCGTTTCCCAGCTACATTGCAAGATATTAAAAAGTGTTGATTCAAAAGTGCTAATTCTTCTATTTGCAGGATCGTGGATTAATAACTATAAAGCACCTTAAAACATCTTCTAGTTCAAGCCGGTTATATTACAAATGAAGAAACTAAGGCCCGGGTGAGTTAATTAGTCCATTAGCACAGCAGGAAATCTACAAAAGCTGCAAAGTTTTCCACAATGAAACATTTCACACCTGCTAATTATAAGTAGCTGGTTTGAGATTCTTATAAGGAGGATCGTTTTATTCTTTTTTTTATCCCTGATATAACACCAGGCACAAAGTATGTGCTTAATAAATGGTTGTTGACTGATTATGCTTTCAGTAGCTCATTTTTCAGACTCTATCTTTTTCAAAGTACATGGTCATCTCAAATGAATGATTTTTTTTTTTTGTATCTTTCATTCTCACACTTTGGAGGTTATTTTAGAAAGAATATGAATATTTTCTTATATTGAACTTTCCAAATCATTCTCATCCTTTGGGAGAACTTTAATGAGATTAAATGGGAAACTGGTACATCAGGTTACTCCAATTTAATTCAACACTGAAACTAAACTTTATAGTCTTACAAACCTAAGAGGATGAGGCAACAGACTAAGACAAAAAGTCCACATGAGTCATTTACTTGGGACGTGTTCCATGGTGCCTATTTTAAAAGGCAATTTCCAAAAGTCTTTGTAACACTGGAAAATGACACACCCATGAGCATCTGCAAACCTTTCATTATGATGCAAGTTAATCAGAGTTCTATTTAACATTTGAATTCCTGCATGTATTCTAGTCCAAGTGGACATAAGGAGAAATGCAAGATGGGAAATAAATGCAACGGTCAATTTCAAATTTCTACATATAATTTAAAACAACTGGCTTTTGCGCTATATAAATAAGGCCAGGGGAATAAACTTTGAAAGTAAGCTTGATAATTGTTCCAGAACTAAAAGAAAGCACTCTCTCTTTCCCTTCCTCTCTCTCTCTCTCTCTGTCTCTTTCTCTCTCTATACACACATTATCTTACAACCACAGAAGGAAAAGGCATGTATGCTGATTTTTAAACCATTATGAAAATCCCATCTAATTCTGGGAGACAGAAGAGATAAGGAGATTAAAAAATAAAAAAACCACATCAACAGCAACCTCTACAGTAAGGTCTTTGCTTCACAAGCCATGATAATTTAGAAATACAAGTCAATTACAGCAGCTCTTTTCCAACCTACTTACACAGCATTACAGGAAGCTCCATGGGAGAGTAACAGCTTGGCGATGCTCTCGTGCCCATTCCTGACCGCATCGTGGAGTGGTGAGTCATTCTGGTAACCAGTGGTGTTTACCAAAGCGTTGTGCTGTAACAGCAGCTCCACAACCTTGTGATGTCCGTGATTACAGGCTTCGTGCTAATTGATACAAATCGAAGGGAGGACAGAGAAGCATGACAAAGAATAAGTAAACAAAATCCTAATGATCTGGCAAAAAAAAACAAAGCAAAAAACCTTTGTTTTTTATAGGAGGCTGAATTAAGTTAAGAATTTTGTTTTTAAGTCAAGTAGTCTAGATTCAGTTTATTTGGACAAACATTCACAGGCATGATAAAGGTACTTATTTTCTATGCCTTAAAAATCACTTAAATGTAAAAGCTCTCATAATAGCTCTCTAGATATCACTTAGGTGATCACTGACTCTCATAGATAGTCCTTCTGACCACCACTCTCATATGTGTGTTGTCTCCCATTAGAATGTAACTTCCTTGAGGGCAGGAACCGTCTCACTTTTATATCTTTATCCCTCACACTGAATACAGTGCCTGGTACCTAGAAAGCAATTATCTTTTTTAAATTTTTTTATTTAGTATTTTATTTTTCCCCAGTTACATGTAAAAAACAATTTTTAACATTCATTTTTTAAAACTTTGAGTTCCAAATTCTCTCCCTTTCTCCCTCCTCTACTCCTCTCCCAATTGAGAAGGCAAGCAATTTGATATAGGTTATATATGTGTAGTCATGCAAAACATTTCCATATTAGTCATGCTGTGAAAGAAAACACAGAAAACAAAAAAAAAAAACCCTCAAGAAAAAAAAGGTTTAAAAAGTACGTTTCAATCTGTATTCTGACACCCTCAGTTGTTCCTCTGGGGATGGATAGCATTTTTCCCCCTAAGTGCTTCAGAGTTGTCATGGACCGTGGTATTGCTGAGAATAGCTAAATCATTCACAGCTGATCATCTTACAATATTGCTGGTACTTTGTATACAATTCGTTTCACTTTGCATCGGCTCATGTAAGTCTTTGCAGGTTTTTCTGAGAGCATCCTGCTCATTCATCGTTTCTTATAGCACAATAGTACTCCTTCATAATCACACAGCACAACTTGTTCAGCCATTCCCTAATTGGTGGTCATTCCCCTAAATGTCCAATTCTTTGCCACCAGAAAAGAGCTGATAAGCAGTAATCTTAATAAATGCTTTTTCATTCACTCACTCGATTCAGGTTATAAAGACAAAAAGACTTTTAACTTGAGGCCTGAGTGGTAAGTCTTTTATGGAAGAAATAGGGAACATGTATTTTAGAGGAAATATTGCTAATCATAAAATCCCAGATTTAGAGCTTGAAGAGATTTAATAGGTCTGACTCTAAGACCACTATAATATCAACCAAGAAGCAGTTACTACATGCGGTCATGGTATAATACTGGGGACACAAAAACAGAAGCTACAGAGTCCATGCCCTAGGGGAAGTCTTCAAGCAAAGGCTGGACCATGATATAGAAGGAATTTCTGGGGTGTGGATGTGACTAGATTAGGAGGTCTTAACGTAGGTTCCATGAACTTTTTAAAAATTATACGTTTTGATCACTACTTCAACAGAATTGATTTCCTTGTAATGCTACATATTTTATTTATTTAAAAAAAAAAAATCCTGAGGAGTCCATAGGTGTCACCAGACTGCCAAAGGAATCTAAGACACAAAAAAGGTAAAAAATTCTTTGGTTAGAAGGTTCCATAAGTCCTTTCAAATGGATATTCTGTAATTGTCTGAGGTGACCCTGACCAGAGTTGAATGCATACAACAATTTCACCTTAAAGTCTGCAATTTTCCACTGATCAAACAGCTATCAACAATATAAAAACATCCAAAATCTACACCTGCTTACATGAGTTCTTTGGGTCTCCAAGGCAGTCCTACTACCAGGCTGATACAGCAAGTGGTCAAGGCTTACCAACTATCATTAGCAAAATGTCTGATCCCAATGACGACTAAATTAATACATTTTACAGCTAAATGGAAGATATCAAAACAGACTCCAGAGAAAAGAAATATTCCAAGTAAATTTTGTCCCCATTTTTTTACACATGATCACACCATCACTTTGCATTTTAATAAATCCACTGGAACAAGTTCCCTCTCATGATTAACATGCATCTTGGTGTGTCTGATTCAGAAAATAGGTCATATTAAAGCTGCTTTTTTCCTGGCAAAGGAGGGGAACCCAAATCAATACAGCAAGATCGCTTCCTCCAGAATACTCACTCCTTTTTGCTATTGTGTGCTTTCCGGATGATGAAAAAAATAATTAAAGCAATCGTGAAAATATTAGCTAGTCCGAGAAAATCTCCACAACTCCGTGACTTAGGGCTGGATGAATACCTTCCTGGCATGATATTTTGGCTAGTGGGGACACCATTATATATCACTTTAAGCCTGCATGCACCTGGCCTAATTAGACTCCCAATTTCTGTGCTGAATTTCTGGTTTGCAGGATGAATGCATCTCTCTCATTTGTTGACATCTTCTGTGGCTGCACATGTCATATCTCATGTTTATTGTCCTAATGCAATTAGCCCAGATAGTTAGCACTTGTTTCCAAATGCAAGCAGCTTGTTCTGTTATTTCCTGTGAATTCTTCACATTACGTCTTTAGCTGCACGCTGTATCAAAAGCCAAAAAGATCTCCACCAAAAAAATGGCTCTAAATAAGTTTTTAAAAAAATACTAAAGGGCTGTCAGGGTAACAAGGAGTCAGGGCTACAGTTTCCTCTCTTCTATCCATATATAACAACTGAGGCACGTGGTATATCTCAATAGGACTTACTTTCCTGTGAAAAACATCACATATTTCTTGACCCTTCTTGACACAGCCGACAGCAAAAGTCAGCCTCTAACAGGACCAGACATTAGGAGGTGAGACCTTCCTAAATTTAGCAACAGCTGTTACTAGCTCTGCCCTACACCAACTCTTGGGTGACCCGTTTAAAAAAAAAAAAAAGAAAGAAAATGAGAACACCAAAGAAAGCATAATCACAATCCTGAACCCTTAGGAAGTGAGTCAAGATAACACGATAATCTCTACTGGGGGTCCACGGACCCTTAAGGGGTCCATGAATAGATTTCAAGTGAGTCCATGGACTTGGATGAGAAAGAAAAATGACAATTTTATTTTTACTGACTTCTACCTGAAATTTAACATCTTCTTTAATTATGAATGTAGGCAACAAACATTATTCTGAGGAGAGATTCCACAGGTTTCAGCAGACTGCCAAATGGATCCATGACACCAAGATTAAGAACCTTTACTCCAAGATCAGGTCAGAAACCATTTATCCCCCTTATAATTAATGAAAATATAATTTCATTAAAGAAAAAAAAAAGAGGCAGAGAGGGATGTCCCACAGGGAAGTGGGGTAATCAGAGTATAGAAAGCTGAAAAATACCAATGGAGTCCATCCAGCATGGTCTTTAACATTTGGGTCACTTCCATTTTGGAGGAGGTGTTCAACAGATGGTATATCACCCTAGGGAAAAAAAATACAAAAGCAATACATGAACATTAGATTTATAACAGGACGGTAACAAAGAAAATGTCTTATTACTTTTTAGAAAGATAAAAAGCTAAAGCTACTCAGCTTCTCCCTTCTGTTTGCCACAATCTTGTGATTCAATCATTTTAAGTGAAATTAAAATGTGTTCTACTCTGGGGAAAGGAACAAAGATTGTTACTTAAAAGTGCCTTTGTACTAGTTTTAGAGCCAAATTCTGAAGGCAAAAGATCATAGATTTCAAACTGGAAAAGAAAATGAAGGTCGTCTAGCCCATTCCCCTGGATTTCCCTCTCCCTACTTTACAGAAGCAAAAACTTGCCCAAGGTCACCCCCAGAAAGTGGCAAAACCAGGATTCAAACCTAAGTCTTCCAACTCCAGATGCCGTCCTCAAGCTATTTACCATTACACTGTCTCTAAACCAAGCCATACTATCTCTAGCTGCATGGTACAAGTTTCTATTGAAGGAAATTAAAGGATTTCCTGTTGGAAAGAAGATGAAAAATCATAGGAGCTTAGAGGTCCTAGGATCAAAGATCTGGGACTGGAAGGGGCCTCTGAGGAAACTGAGACTCAGAAAAAGGAAGTAATTTGCTGAAAGTTACACACTATTCAAACCCAAATCCTCCCCCAGCCAAGATCAGGCATTCATTCTACTCTCTCTGTAATGGTCACAATTAAACAATTTAAACCTTCAACCTAGTGCTGATGACATGGAAACAGGACGAATTCCACCAGTCCTTCACAAAATGGCATCCTCCTTATGCTAAGCCAAAGATTTAATGTTTATTATTTTAAAAGTCATTCATATCATTTAATTGCCCTTTCCCAAATCCTTCCACTGGGCAGCTGGAAAAACCTGCTATGTGGGAGGCATCTTCCCTTTCTCCCTCTTTTGTTCCCTCCCATGGCAGGGGCTGCCCAGAATCCATCCACATGGTCTGGATGAGGTGGGATACACCAACTCTCCTGGAAGACCACCAGACCTTAACATCTGCCTTGTTACTGCCTCCTAAAGACCTCCAGGCCTTACCGTCTGCCCTAGAGACTCACAACAGAGTCATTCAATTTAATGATATAACCTAAAGACCCTTGGACCTTGCCAGCTATAAACCTTCTCCCCTAGATTTCTGAACCTTTCCTTCCACCATGCAGCTGAAGCATCTTTTATGTGATTTTCCTTCAAGTATAGCATGAGCTCCTTGAAAACTATCTTGCTTTCTCTATTTTTATTACTAGTGCTTAGTTTGAGCACAGTCCTTGGCACATAGGTGCTTAATAAATTTTCATTCATTCATTCATCTAAGAGGGAAAAAAGATATGTACATGAAAATGTTTCATTAAAAAACACTGCAAAAACAGAAACAAAAAGCCAAGAAGGCTTTTTACCTAAATCAGTGACAACCCAAGTAAAAACTGCCAACCACCCCTTATCTCATAGACAGTAACTCTCTATCCCCATCCTTTAATTTCATTTCTTTTCTTCTCTAGTTGCTGGGAGGTATTTTCTGGGCAGAGACAGTTGCTTTGTTGAAACTGACAGAAATAGGAATCTGTATAAACCTATTCAAAATGCCCCTTGGGAATTAGCGTTTAATTTTTTTCCCCTTAGTTTAAGACCAAAACAACCACTCCATTATCTTCTACCAGAGCTGTGAGGAACAGAGTTTCTGTAAAAACCACGATACAGTCTTTCCCTAGATAATTTTTTCCCTAGTCTTACATATTATTAACAGAAGTAATTACTAGAAGACAATATTTTACTCTGCATTAGAATTCACCTCCTGATTTGGGGGTAAAGAATTAAAATGAGGCAGAAAGGGGAGGACAACATTTAACAAAGAGCTGGTACAATTCATTCTGCTTTTATGTTATCAAGGCATACTTTCAAGTAGGTGAATAATAGCGTTAATCCCATCCCCACATATTAAAGATCTCTTCCAAGTCCCCTGAGAATTTGGTTCACCAGAAAGGATGACAAAAATAGAAATATGCAATGGTAATTCAGCATGGCGGTGGGAAAATACTAACCCCAAGATCACTTCCAACTCTCAAGTATAGACCAGCATAAGACCACCATAGCACATACACCAACTATCAGCTTTCAATACTTTTTCATCAATACAATAAAAGACGCTTAATATAAAAAAATATATTGAACATCTCATTCTACTTTGAGGATTCAAAAGGTGTTTCAGTAGCTTATGTTACCTTAGATGCAATATTATTAAGTCAATAAATGTTTACAATAAATGTACACAGCTATTAATCACATCAAGGTGACTAAATATTATTAGACTGCCCACTTAAGTTCATTGCACAGAAAAGCCATGTGACACAGATGATATACATAAACAGAAATTCACAGTGAGCAGGCATCTTCATTCATTCTGGGCTGTGCGCAGTGAAAACAAGACAGCATCAAAATAAAAACCAGGAGACTAAACAGAGTCTGGGAAATTCATGAATATAAAGTCCAACAAACAGAAGATGAGTGAAGGGATGTTTTCCATATGCCCAAGAACTAGGTCAATGAATTTTCTTTGAAAAAGAAAACCTAAGAATTCCTGGGAAAACACTCACGATGAGGAAATAAAACTTTGCAATTAGGAAGAAGTTAAGCATCTCTATATCTATATCTATATGCTGCTATTTCTGTGACATTCTCCTTAAAGGTAAACCCTCTCAATTGCTGAAATTTCTGAGAACCAAGGGAAAGTACTGGCATGGGGAAGAGATGTCTGGATCCTCCCCTCCTGGGCTTCTCTTTTGTTTCTACCCCTGGAGAGAAAGGGGAAGAAAAAGGGAGACACAGAAATCTAGTGCCTGGTAAACTTACTCATCCATTGTATAAGAAAGAAGAATAAGAAGACATGACAATGGTCTCAATATGCAGAATGAAACAGACATTTTTGGATGTGGCCAATATGGGAGTTCATTTTGCCTGAATATGTATTACTTGCTAATAAGATTTTGTTTTTTGTTTTCCTCCTCCCATGGGGAATGGGAAGGGTGGTGGGAGAAAATAAATGTCTGATAACTGATAATTTTTTTTTTAAAGACTAAGCAATGTCTGAAAGATATATGGGAGGGAGTTTCTTTTCATTATGAAGACATTACAATACAAAGAGAATTCACAGGCATCTAGTTTGATAATCATAGCTTTTTAAAAATTAGCATAAAGGACTGCACACATAAGATATCATAAGGATTTCCTCTCTGTAATAATTAGCATTTTCATATGTACCTATATTGGACTCAAACCTTTCCCTAGGTGTATTGCTGTGGAGGGAAGACTGTGCAGATCAGAACTTAACCCCTTGCTCCAGAAGGATGGCTGGTTGCTTGGCAGCCGGCCAACATGCCAGAAAAGAATACAGTGATACCCGGATTAACAAATACCTCGGGAACAAAGCAAGTTTACAAGACTGCATTATGTTTGGAGGAGTGGGGGAGGAGCATAGTAATTGGAGGCAGGGCTGGCTGCAGTGATCTGTTAGAGGAAAATATTCCAGCAACCTTCCAGGTGAAGGTAAACAGGCCCAATCCTAGTAAAAATGGTCAGGTCTGACAAGACTGACCTCCACAACCCCCTGCTTCTCCTTCCTGTTCAACTAAGCTTACCTACTTAACTTAGGTAAAAAAAAAAACTGTTCCCCTCCTCCCTCATTATTCTAGCACCCAATGCCTTCCTACTCTTTTGACAAGCAGTCTCCAGTCTTTTCCCTCACCCCACAAATCAAGACTAACAGGCATTCTTAAGCGACAGATGAATCTTAATCAGTATGCTAACATAGCCAGCAGGTACACCTTAAACTTTGCATTTTGAACTATAGATGGAAAGGATCTGTCCTTTATTAACGGAATTTCAGGGACCTCCCCAGGGGCAAGCCTGGGGGTAAGGGAAGGAAGGAGAAAGCAGGGAAGGAGGGGGAGTTCCTGAAAAGACCTTAATTCTTTTCTTATTACTGGTCATCCAAGCAAACCTGATTTAGTCCAGCTCAGGTAACTGGGATGAAGAAATGGGAATCAGACAAGGGTGCTCAAAGGTTTTCACAAGTATATAAAAGTAACAAAAATTAGGCAAAAGAAGCAGACACTGTTGATAGTGATAGCTCCAAAAATTAATATTGGAAATGGGAAATCAGGAAAAAGGTTCCGAAAATCAAAAATTGTATTTAAAAGAAGGGAACCTTACTCAAGTTTGCCTGCAGCTCCTTTTCTGACTTGTTTTCTGTAATTGCCTTTCAGTCAACAAGAAGCACCTATTAAGTGACAGGCACTAAATACATACACAAAAATCAAAAAGCCTTGTCCTCAAGGAGCTTACATTCTAAGGGAGGGTGTGGGGAGAGACAAGAAGTAAATAATATAAGCATATGAAAATGCAGGGCAGATGATGTGGGGATAATGAAGACTAATAAAAGCTAGGTGAATCAGAAAAGCCTTCATGTGGGAGGTGGCATCTAAGCTGAGCTGTGAAGGACTGGGGCATCAAAGATCCAATCCAATAGACATTTGTTAAGTGCCTACTACATGCCAGGCAGAGGCAAGAAGGGGATGCAATCCAAGCAGGGCAGAGTAAATTACAAAAGTATGGAAATAGAAAGTGTGGGGCAGCAAGGAATAAGCCTGGAAAGGCAGGTTGGGCAGGGTTGTAAAGTACCTTAAAAGCTAAATGGCATCTATATTTAATCCTCAAGGTAACAGAGCAAAGAAGTAAAGTGGTCTCAGGAAGAACGGATTTAAGAGGTGACACCCTGCAGCAAGAAGACCGATAGGGAAGCTATTGGTACAATCCAGGGAAGAGGTAATAAGGGCCTATACAGTACCATGTAAGGATGGGGAAAGGAAAAGATTCCAGGGATGTTGTGGAGGTAGAATCAACAAGGCTTGGAATACTGAAGTTGTCAATCTGGTGAATAATGGTGGTGCCCATATAGAAACGGGAGAGTTTGGAAGAAGCATGACTTGGAGGGGAGAGGGAGGGTGTCAATAATGAGTTGTTTGACTATACAGTGAGGTGATTATGGACCATCCAGTTCAAAATATCCAATAAGTACTGGAGTGACATAGTATTAAAATGAAAAATGGAGACCAAGCACGGGATGGCTGGGCCATGTGTCACAGGATGGAGAACCAGACATTTACTCTGATCCTCAAACCCTATCAAGCCTCTCTCAAATACAAATTACGAAAAAGACAAAGCAATTTCAGCTGTCTCCATGGCCTAAGATCCACAAAACCCAAACAAGGTAAAGATCCAATGAACTAAAAACAGGACCGACAAGCTTGCAAAGAGAACTCACCCTCTCCTCCTCCTTCCTCCCCACACCACAGAAAACCAAAAGGTAGAAGGGGGTCCTGGCTGGGATATCCAGCCACAGGACAGACAACACTCCAGGCCCAGCATTCAGCCAAGGCCAGAAGTCACTCCGGCAAGAGGCTGAAGCCTGTGAAACATGATTTGCTTAGGGAGGGAGGCGTTCAGGTGCACTCCCCAGGGAAGCCACCATCGAAAGGAAAGGAAAAGCAGTGGAGGAAAATAAGGGGAAAAAAAGACTAAAATTATCAAAGCTCTCAGGAGGAAGAAAACTCAATTTAAAACACTGAGCATTAGCAGATAAAGCAACAGGGAAGATATTAATAATAGAAGGGAATAGGGCCTCCAGAGAGGCAACTAAGGGGCTTTGGTGGATAGACTGCCAAGCCTGAAATCAGGAAGTCATGAGTTCAAATCCAGCCTCAGACACTTACGAGCTATGTGACTTTGGGCAAGTCACTTAACTTGTTTGCCTCAGTTTCCTGAACTATAAAATGAGGATAATAAAAGCACCTATCTCCCTGGGTTGTTGTGACGATAAATGAGATAATATCTGAAAAGTGATTAGTGCAGTGACTGGCACATAATAGGCACTAATAAAAGCTAGCTTTCAAAAATCTGTTTGTGTATGTTATTAGATCAGCTATGCAATTCCACACACCTATGAATAAATATTATGAAACAAACAAGAGAACACCTGATGAGAACTTGTAGATTCCCAAGAGAACAGCAGGATTTTTCTGAATTATTTAAAACAGAAATAAGAATTCTCAAAACAGAATTTGTGGTCTGTAGAGCAGAAACAATTCACAGAACAGGAATAACCTAAATCCACCAGCAGCAAGACTCATCAAAGAAAGAAAAGAGAATAACTGGCTGGGAATGCAAATACACAAAAGTGAAGGACAATCTGGAAGAAGAGAGGCAAAAAGCAATAATGTCAAAAGAAAACATGATCCTCATGCAAGCAAAATATACTGATCTCTAAGTCAGGATGTGTAGAAATTTTAAGTCTCCCCTTAGAACACAAGTCAAAAAAGCGAACACTGTAACAGAAGAAACAATACAAGAAAACTTCTGAACAAAGCGCCAATTAAAAGAATTCAAGAGATAACCTCCAGAGATGAAGGCTGGACATATAGAAATGGGTGTCATTTGTAAAAGAAATGACGAACCCCCAAAAGGTTGATGACATCGCAAAAAGAAAGTATAGAGAAAAGAGGGTCACAGATAAGATCCTTGGGTTACACCCACAATTGGGCACTATGATGTGGATGATGACCCAGCAAAAAAAACAAAAAAAGTCAGATACATACTATAAAGACAGAGAGGACCAAAAGCATCCAAGAAGAGAATGTCAACTTCTACAGAGAAACTGAGAACGATGAGACCTGGAAAAAGGTTACCCATTTGGCAATTAAGAGATCACTGGTAACTTGAAAGAAAGCAGTTTGGAGTTGAATGGGGTTGGAAGACAGACTGCAAGGGGTTCAGAACTGAGAGGAAAAGAAGCAACAAGAACAAACTCGATTTTGGCCACGAAAGGGAGAAGAGTTAGATAATAAGAGACGGAAAGGATGATGGGTCAAGTGAGCAGATTTTTACGGAGTCACCTGGCACGTTGGTGGGCAACAGAGAATGAGTCAGTAGAAAGGAAGCGGTCAAACATTAGAACGAGAGAGGGAAAACACTAACTCCTCAAAATATTATTTTCACATCTTTTACTCTAATGCTGATAACTTTCATTCCAATGTTTGACAAGTTCTCATAAAAGAGATTTTTAAAAAGATTCCACATATTTTAAGTGCAAGCCAAGTCATAACATATTTTACATTCCTAAATTAACAAAGTGACTTCAATATATAAATGGTATTAACATATATTGAACTTTAAGGAGCTAGGTGGAGGTTGATAGAGCCCCGGGCCTTGAGTTAGGAAGACCTTACTTCAAAATCTGACCTCAGACTAGCTGTGTGACCTTGGGCAAGTCCCTTAACTCTGTTTGCCTCAGTTTCCTCATCTGTAAAATGAGCTGGAGAAGGAAATGGCAAACCACTGCAGGATCTTTGCCAAGAAAACTCCAAATGGGGTCACGAAGAGTCAGACACGACTGATACGAATGGACAACAATGCTGAAACTCAAATATTCCCCAACTTTGAGTCTAAAAAAAATTTTGCCTGCAGCTTTGAAATTCTCATATTTTATGTGTCCAGGAACATATGAATTTGAAGTTTTCACAGGGTTTCCGATGTCTGTGGGAATCAGGGAAAGAGGATTTTAAGTGAGAAAGAATAAGCAAATCATGGAGGTACTTCAGAAAGGTGTGATAATTATGACAGTGTAAGATTGTATTTAGAGAAAAGAAACAGAAGAAAATCTAGAGGAAAACAACCTCCAAGCTGAGAGGCTACTTCTAGTAGGGCAAAGTCCCTGAAGCATAGAATTCAAGGAGAAGGGGGTTGGCAGAGTAATCTATACAAGGAAAGGCAATTAGTACATTGTTGAGTAAAAAAAAAATAATGACAGCTAGAATGTATAAAGTGCTTTACAAATATTATCTCATTTAATCCTCAAAAATACCCTGTAAGGGAAGTGTTATTATTAGACCCATTTTATTAATGAGGAAAATAAAGATGAAGCAGGGAAGTGTTTGTAGAGTCTTCAAAAGAGAAGTAAAAATTGCCCCTGTTATACCTGTGCCCTCCTCACCTCAAGTCATTTTGCGTGTATTTTGCATTTATTTCTACATAAAGAGGTTAGCAGGAAAAGGGAGAGGAAGTAGGACATTGCTACAAAGCTGCTGAGACAAAAGAAAAGAGTGTGGCCATTAAGCCGTTCACAGAAAAGACTATGAAGGGCATAAGATGTTAAACTCGAGGGTGAAGCATAAAACACCCACAATTTATTAAAGGAAATAAAAGGCAAAAAAAAAAGGGCCAAGAATCTCAATCAGTATGGAAAGCATGAAAAATTTTGCAGTAAGTTTCATGTTTTTACCACTGTCAAATGATTAACAATGTTCCAGATAAAAGCTGGCCTTCCTCCCATGAGAGAAGGGACTCAGGGAATGGCTCGCCACATTCCAACATATCAAGAGAATGAAGTAGTCCTTTTTTAAAATGGTACCTAAGCACAACTTCAGGAGAAAGGCAGTATGATTATATACACTTCCATTTTGCGGATGAGGATATGGGCTTAACCATCTCCTTGGACATGCTCAAAGTTATATAACTAGTAATAACAGAGAGTTTGAACCTAAGTCTTCTGACTTCCAACCCAAGCCATTGCTCATCCCATCTCCTAGTACCTTTCAGAGTCGGGATTACCACAGATTTCTGACTCCACACTCAATCTTACCTAAAACGAAAGAAAGTCACAACAAACATTCTCGCAAATTTCACTTTCGGTAGAAAGCCATGTAAAATTAACACATAATCCATCTAACACTTCTACAAGAATTCTCGCTGTCTTAAAATCCCACACTATTGTACAAAAAGATGTTCTCAATGAGGTAGCGAAAGGATTTCAAAAAGCCATGTACCATTTACCTGTTACCTTCCTTACTACCTGAAATGGAAAAGAAAGGAGTCTGTTTTTGTCACATAGGATTAGAATTACAATTTGGATTAGACAAAATGTCCTTAAGCTATTTTAGAGTTGGCTGGTGATTTTCTTTGATTTCTTTTTACATTATCACAGATGTCCCCTACTAACATCCCACTCCTTCACCTCTTCCAAATATATATCAGATTAAATTGCATGTTTATTAAAACTCAATCTTTTTTTCCCTCCTCGTACTTAACGGTTTCCCAGATATTCTCTCTTATGTAGATGTAATGCCAGGGACATAAATAAGATTATGATAATGACAAAAGGTGTCACAGTAACTGGGTAAGCTCTAACTGATGTGAAGTTTCTAGGAAATAAATTAACTTTTCCTGCTTCTGATTTCTTTAAATTACTTTCCTTACTGGCAGGCTATTTACTGAGTAATAAGCACTGTGGTTCAAAACACACACACACACACTCACACACACACACACACTCTCACTCTCTCTCTCTCTCTCTGTCTTTCCCCCTCCCCACTAAGGCTCTTCACAACTTTAAGTAATAATTGAGGTGTTGTGAGACCACAGCTGAAAATAATCATCTCGGAAAACATTTACATTTATAAAAAATTGTTAATGATTTAAAAATATACGTCTCTGAAGTTTAGGAAAAAAAAAGCCACCATTCTCCTTCCCTACCCCTCCCCAATTCAATGTTAAATCTAATCCTTCAAAGGAAATGTTTTCTCCACATCTAAAATATGTCTTTGCTAAATGACAGTGTCATTTTTAACTTCCAAAAGATCCTGGAAATGGCCTTTCCCGATCGAATATTAACTATTTTTTTTAAATATTGCTAACAACAAATTCCACTTATTTCTCAAGAAGGCAGGTTCTCTGAAACCATAATGACCCTGGAAGCTATTGCATTAACGAAAGGCCTTAATAACAATCAACTGAGGGAATGGGAAGTGTGCTATTTATTCTGGTGAAGAGGAGATTCAGGAGGGAACATGACATCTGTCTCCAAGTATCCAGTACAGGAGAGATTAGATTTCTGCTTAGCACCACCAGAGGGCAGAGGGCAGGAATACATTTAATTCATATCAGTTTGAAAGAGACACATTAGGCTGGATATAAAGAAAAACCTAACAATGTGAGCTATTCCATAATGGAACAGACTACAGTGGAAGGTCACAGGATCATAGCTGGAAGGAAAGGTCCCTTTTAAAGATCTTCAGCCTCATCTTACAAATGAGAAAACTGATGCCCAAAGGGTGACTTGTCCACAATGGCACCATGAAGATTTGTACACAAGGGGCTCTAATTCTAAATACAGGCTTTTTCCTAATATATTGATCATTACTGGTTGATTTACTAAGCTTCTACTATTTCAGTTAGTCAGTAAGCATTTATTAAGCACCTACTATGTGCCAGGCACTATGCTAAGAAATAGAAATACAAAGAAACTATTATTCTTTGCACATTTCTCAACCTACTCTGCTAACACATACTGGGGTAAGTATGGATAGAGTTCTTGACCTGGAGTTGGGAACATCTCTAATCTGTAAACAAGGATGATAGTCACTGAATTCTCTTGACTGAGGGGAATTAGGACCCTGTTGAGAGCCTCATACCCAGCAGTGGAGGTGTAACGACTATAGGTCATGTACAGGAAGCCAATCTGAGAGCAAAGAAACTTATTGGCATGTTAAGGAAGACTGCTCACTGACAAAAACTTCAATTTTCTAAGGTACAGATTTGGTTTTTACGATTTTTCTGACCCGTTTAGAGTACGGACAATCAGTAGAACTCTGTAGTAAATCAGGACAGAAAAATAAATGATTTCAGAGGAGAGGGAGGGGTAGAGAATAGAGAACTCAGCCAAGGGAAAAGGGGGAAGGGTAGCTTCTGGAAGGGATATGTGCCATGCAACGAACAAAGCTTGTTATCATAATGAGAAAACATTCCCCGTTCAAGGGCAGGAGACAAAGGGGGGTAACCAAATACTTTCAGGATTGTTAAAGAAGTCCACTTGGACAAAACTGCAGCTGTCTCTTACCTGAGAACAACAAATAGCTGTTACGACAATAGAAAAGCCTATTTTACCACGTCCTGACAGAGTTTGTTATATTTTATTTCTCCTTTAATAGTGGTTGAGAATTTTCAACTATTAAGACCACCAGGTGGAGGATGTGGGGAAGTACTTCAAAACGTCACAAAATGACTATGGTTCTTGTTCCACCTCCCCACCCTCATCCCTACATAATACACATAAATACCTTCCCTCACAGGGTTGTGGTAAAGCTCAAGAGAGAGAGCATTTATAAAGTGTTTTGCTGTGTAAATGTGACCTATTATTCTAGTTCACCAATCTGTGCTAGAATGTTTGGTTGGAGCCTATACACATCATCTCCTGTCATCCAACAACAACATTTCTGCATGCAAAATGTCAAACCACAATTTTCTACACATTCTCCTTAATGATGAACTTTGAATAGAACACCAGGCCCAATTAACATTATGAATCTCTTCTTTAATAAGTCCTGCATACTACCTACGTGACCAATCAACTTTTTCATGAAATTTCTTCTGTAATAATTGCATTTCATATTCAGAATGACACTCCGGACCACAGATCGACTCAATGCAAGAAGCAGTATGGGGAAGAGTGCTTGAATGAATGACTTCTCCAGGATAATCTAAACTATTTCCTAAAAGGAGCAATTCTTCTATTCTCAGGTAAGCCCATGGTTCTGACATGATCTTTCATGGGTGATACAGTAGCAAAAGTCTAACAAAGCTTGGAGAGTCCACCCTTCACGTACTTACATATCTTTGTATGCCTTATCTTAACCTGATCCTCACTACTCTGCAGGCCCGTACCCAGTATCAGAGACAGAATTTAAACTCGAGTCTCACCTGACTTCAGATCTAACACTCCCAACATGCTATACTGCAAAGAGAAGCTAAACAGGGGGAAAGAAATTCTGTCCAATATGCATTGGCTTACACTGTGTAACAAACTGAATCTGATGTCACCAAAATCTCAAGGACAATACCATTTGCAAATCCCTGTAAGTTCTGACTTAATGTGAACCAATTTGTCCTTACTCTGTTAGAACCCAGGGAACATGATTTAATGTTCCCAACTAGGGGAAGATTTTCACAAATAATTCCTGAATACAACCACTTCAACCACTCTGCAAAACTGTCAAGGGGATAGATTCTGCTCACAAATGAGTCCTCTGAAAAAACTTACTAGGTTGTTATATATGGTCATGGATTATTGCCTATTCCTCACTAGCCCTATCTAACCTAATGCTTACTCTGAAATATCAAAGTCAGCCATCACACAATACACAAAATTCAGTCAACCTCATTTGCTTTGAAAAAAAAACTATCCTTTCAATTAACAACAGGACAAGACTGGAGAACCCATCTGAAACCAAAATTTATGAAAACATACCACAGTTCTCTATTTATGTGGAATGGTGCTACCTGATGCTCTAAAAACTCTATGTGATTCAGGACCTATAAAGAAACTGAAAAACTCTCATTTGCAGCCCTAAAGTCATAATGGTTAATCTATCAAAATTTTCCCACACTGGCAATCACACATGTATGTATGCTTGTATGTATGAGAGCATATGCAAGAGAGACAGACCCATTAAACAATGTAATTCAGCAACATCAAACTCAAAAGAAATAATTCCAATGCTTTGTTTACTAAGTGATAAACCCAGAAACTAACATTATCTGTGTTGTATTGTATTTTTTTTTTTTTTTTTGGAGAAGGAAATGGCAAACTGCTCCAGCATCTTTGCCAGGAAGGCCCCAAATGGGGTTATGACAAGTTGGACACAACTGAAAATGACTAAACAACAAACTGTATATTTTATTTATTTCATCAAACATTCTCTAATTATTGTTTTCAGCCACGCTTTGGAGTTTGGCATGGCAGCAAATTTAACACCTCTGTTTTAGATAGCGGATAAGAGGGCTGGCTTCAGAACCAAGAAGACCCTGCTTTAAGTCCAGTCCTTATTGGCTGTGTGACGGTGCTCTAGGCAACCAAGACTAATAATTGAAAAAAAAAAAAGGAGAGGGTGTTTTCTCACTCAGGAGGGGTTCCTTATGCAAGTGAAATCACAAGTTTGGTTTCTAGGCAAAGAAACCAGATGCCAGGACTTATGGACACATTAACTATATTATACTTCATGATATTGGAACATTATATATACACACACACACACACACACCCTGATCGGAACATTACACACACACACACACACAGACACACACAGAGACACACAGACACACACACACACACACACACACACACACACACACCCTGATCCATCTCCCTCTTTCAAGAATAAATCAATAACCAGGAGATAGATGGTGCTACTTGGATAAACCTTGGTATCTGGTCCAGAATCATTATGAAAACTCCTTTATAAAACTAGAGGCCAATGAGATCAGGAAGATACCATGTCACTTTGTCCACTGTGCCATTAGCTGTCTCATAGCAGGGCCATTTCCAGTTGTCCTGATCCTTATCTGGCCACTGGACTCAGATGGCTCTGAAGGAGAAAGTGAGGCTGGTAACCTTGCACAACCCTCCCTCAATTAAATCCAATTCACTTGCAAGTCATGGCATCACCTTCCTGATGTCATGGTCCTCTTTTGAGAACAAAGAACAAAACAACAGCTGTCTCATAAATGACAGAAGTTTTCTTTTTCTCTACAGCTGAATAGAGTACAGCATAGAGCCCTAGGCTGAGGACTACACAGCAGAAAGGAACTGAGATGTTGATATGCAAGTAGAAAATGGAGGACCAGAATTTGCTGGCTTTATAATCTGGGGCAGTATGAATGTTTTTAAAATATGAGGTCACACCATCATGCCCCTGAGAACAAAAAAAAGCAAAGCATATCATAAAAATACAAAAAAGTCAACCCACACAAAAAAAGTTTAGAACTCAACCAGCGAAATTCAATAGTATTTACTTATCATCCAGAAGAGAGCAGTAACCAGTGGTTCCTACTGTGAACACTTTTTAAGTGGAAAAAAAAAAGGCAGCGCCCCCAAAACAGGAGTCTTCCACAACGGGATCCTGCTCATCCCCCATGTCCTCCAAGAAATTCCAGAAAAAAATTAAAGAGATGAAATTCAAGACCTTTCCACCTCCTCCCTCTGCCTAATTTTGATTTTCACAGTTTTGGGGCCACTTAAAGATGTCCTAAGACAGCACAAATGCAGAAATGAAACAGACATTCAAAATGTGATGCCTAAATGACTATGATCCCTATGAAAAGAATTTTACTCTGATGGAAGAAAACTGCTTAATAGCAGCTAAAACAACTGGGTCAAGATCAAAGGTGGTAACATGGGGAGAAAACCCCAGTGCATGTTGCTATTTCTGTAATAAACTGTTTTGATACTATTGCTAGGTATGCCAACTTTAATGACTCCCTCTTGTAAATCAGTCAGTCAGGAAATATTCAGTGCCTAGTAGGTTCCAGGCACTGTGCTAAGTGCTAGAGATATGAAGAAAGACAAAAGCCAAATAAGTTGTCTTTGGAAAGGACCACAAATGCCCCAGGGACAATGATCTATCTGTCCACTACTTCCTTCTAAAAACAATGCCTAAACATAACAAGAATTGGCGTACAGATTAAGTTTTCTTTCTCCACTTTTAAATATTCTGAGCTGTGACCATTTATTTCTCTCTCGGAACTTGGTGATAACTCCCTATGGTGACTTGTAGATTATTATCAAGTGATACCCCATCCAATCTCTACACATCCTGTCTCGGGCAAGAAATATTCATTCGGTTCCCTGTCTTTAATCCTCAGCCAATCCAGCCACCTTTCTAGGCGTTCAAGTTCAGCATGGGCCTGCAAACTCCTTTTGATTTCTATTTATTTAGAGCAATGTAATATTTAGAGATTAAAGAATCTTAGATTTTCTTGTATATCTGTGTGAAAAAAAAATATTATTTGGAATTTCTCTAACAGAAAGGTCATCATTCAAATGAGGAAAACATGTAAATTGTTCCAAATTGTTCCAAAAACGCATAGGCAGAAACAGAATGCTTTTAGGAGCCACAGTCCCCTTGTACCTCCCCTGATCCAGGCCATTGTGTTTATTTATTTATTTGCTTATGTGTTGTATTTCTCAGTAAAATATAAGCTCCAACCTGCAGATCACTCAGGCAGGAATGCCTTGTCAAGAAAACATGAGATTTAGCACCCAAGCTGGATATCAAGTGAGTCAACTAATACGGGCCAGGCATCAAACCCACTGTCCCCTGAGAAGAAGCAAAGAGCCCAGCAAAGAATGGGAATATTAAGGGAGTATCCATCAATTGGGAAATGGCCAGACAGACTATGTAATGGGACTGGAGTTGCACTGTAAGAATTAATGAAAGGGATAGAATCTGTGAACTGAGACAAAAGTGAAGTGAACAGAACCAGGAGAATCATTTCTATAAGGACCACAACATTGTAAAGGAAGACATCCTGGAAAGACTTAGGAATTCTGATCGAGCGATGACTAATCATGACTCCAAAAAACTGACGACAACGTAGGCCTCTCACTTTTTGGTGAAGATGTGATGGACTGTAGGTATATAAAGATAAATACATTTCCTGACTACTACGACAATACAGATGCACTCTGCTTGACTACATTTAAAAAAAAAAAAAGGAAAGCTCCGTGTAAGTGTGTGTGTGTGTCACTAAAACATCAAACAAAATACACAGAGAAGACCGAAGAAGGGTTAAACAAGACAATGTTTTAAAGGAACAAGCTGTTTACAGTGGATTCATGGTTCTGTGCACAATCCTCATTTTCTGGCCTTCATGTGCATAGAAATCACTTCTGTTATTTTCTAAATCATAATTTTTTTTAAAAAAGGAGATATTATAATGCTTCCATGTGAGATTTCGGACCTATCAGTCGACAGCCCTGCTTATATAGGCTTCCCACAGAATTTGAGACAGGCAGTGGTCTAAAGAAAGTCTGAGTAAAAAGCCAGCTTCCTTACTCAACATTGTTTTATATTTCAATAGTAAAGAAAGCCTCAGATTGGACTGGCACACAATCCTGGGTACCTGTTATTAAACAATCAATAAATCCAGAAGCATTTACTAAGCTCCCACTATGTTCCAGGAACTGAGGTAGGTGCCAAGTGAACCTGCATCATGGGCTAATTCTCCTCTTGACCTGAGGTCATTGTAATAATTACCCATGAAATTCCATACCCTGAGAAGAGATGGGTTAAATACGTTATTTCTCTAAATTTAAATTCACAGGACCAAAATATTTGGGCTCCAAGCTCAGCAGAAGAAAATTCAGGGGGGTAGCTAGGTGGCGCAGTTTGTAGAGCACCTACCTGCCCTGGAGTCAGGAAGACCTGAGTTCAAATCCTGCCTCAGACACTGGCTGTGTGACCTTGGGCAAGTCACTTAACCCCAACTGCCCTGCCTTCCCTTTGCAAAAAAAAAAAAAGGAAAGTAAGTTACACTGATACAAAAAGGTAGATATAAAGATGGAAACCTAAACCCACTGCTAACATCAGATCTCCCTGGCATCCATAATTCCATCTTAATTTGACAAATAATAAATTTATGATATAGAATATATGTACGCTTCTTATGGGACAACGCAGGCACTCTTTCGTATTTATATAAACCCAAGTGCCTGTCATACAGTAGGAACTTAATAACTGCTTATTCACTGATGCAGTGTGGTCACTCTGCCTTCCCTAAAGCAAAGCAGACCAACATTTCAAAATGACCACGTTCAAGCTTAATAAAGTAAGGGACACTACTCAAAGATTAGAAGCACCTGTCCTTAATGTCCTTAATGATTACATCATTGTGTAAGGTCATGCCAGCCCTGTCTTCTATGACAGGGGGATGATTTCCTCCAGATAAACCCCTGGAATGTTTGGGCACCTCCAGGAAACCTTTCCCTAGCTCTAAGGTGCTGCCTACCCAAGAGGAAAGAAAAAAAAAAGATAGGGGTATCTCTAGAGTAGCTCCTTCCCTCCTTTACTCCAACCCAGCAAAAAGGTCATACAAATTCACGCACCAAAGACTTCATGTCAGCCACTACCCTGTTTCTAACACATAACTTCCAATTCAACAAAGAACACAATTCAGGATCAAAAGTCAATAACCCTGAAACTATTTGTTACAAGAGAGAGTTTTTATTATTTCTATTTCTTTTTTTTCTTTGTGGACAGGAGGAGAGGGGAATGTGCATTATAACTCTGGTATAGAAACCTCAAAACATTTCCTTTTTAGTAAATTATGGTACTTTGAATAGGACGGCATAATAAACTTCTGCTCCATTATCCACAAAAAGCCATGTCACAAATTGCAAGTATAATGCTTGAGCACACCCGTTCTGAGACCATCAGTCCGAAAGGCTACACACAAAATACCTGTGATGCAACATGGGTGGTCACTAGATCTGTGAATGAATCACCACTATTCAACTATATATGGACTAAGTGGCATAGAGGAGAGAAAGAGTGCTGTGCTCAGAGTCAGGAAGAACCAAGTTCAAAAGCTAACCCAGACACCCATTGGCCATGTGATGCTGGGCAAGTAACTTAACTTCTAATGTGGCTCAATTCTCTCATCTGTAAAAATTGGATTCAAAGATGTCTCAAGTCCTTCTAGCTCTAAATGTATGACGCTATAAATAAAGTGGAGGAAAGGGGCCATGTACAGACTGTCTACACCAACACCCCTCCATTTGGGGATGCATGCTACCAGTTATGATCCACAGGGAGACAATTTTCCAGTTTGCAAAGAACATGAAGGGGGAGATTCAAAGTGAGTAAGAAGTTAAGAGTCTGCTGTGAAAAGACATTAAGCTATCTTTCCTCTCTTTCTTTTTTTTTTAACCTATACAAATCTAAAGTCATCAACTGCCAAACAAACCTTCCCAAATGGCTTCTTGGGAATGCTTCTATTCAAACTGGGGACGAAAAAAGCCTATGTGGTTCAATTCAGAATGATTTGTAAAAATAATCCATTTAGCATTAATGTCTGATAATATTGCCAATTAGTGGTTTAAAAGCCTACAGTAGAAGTCAATTAGCTGTTCTTAAATGTACTGTATTAGAACCTGCCAACTAATCGAAATAATACTTTTTTATTAAAAAATAATTAAATGACAGAGAATTAAGATGTGTTATGATAATATTGGCAAAATTGTATTAAACCAACAACCTGACAAAATGTGGATGAAGCAATCCTGAATGTGTCAATGCAAGGGGGAAAAGAATCCAACAGCGTTTCATGCAGTAATCTGTTCCATTTGAGATTTCTTCTATTTCTTGGACAGCACTGCCAGCAAAGATGACTCCTTTTCACCTTAGTAAGAAGTAATCTACCTCCACAAGAACGGAGAGAAATGAACATCCATCTGCAGCTCTGTTCCATTAATTATGGGAAACAAAGCACAGACCAGTGAATGAGCTTATAATGAGGAGGGAAGAGGAAGGGGGAGCTGGAAGGGGATGAGTGGAATGGCTGAAAGTCTCTCATTTAAGGAAAAGGATATTTAATATTTTAGCCTCCTTTAAGCCTAAGCTATATCATAAAGTTTAAAGTTAACCCTCCCCTTCCCCGCTTAAACTTGCACATATACCACATAAACCCACATCCTGCATCATGCCTGTAACTGCTGTCTTTTAGTTTGGGGTTAAGGTGTTACATTAAGAATCTTTCCTTGTTTCAAGAATGTGAGGCCAATTATCCCCACCAATGGGGATAGATGTCCAGACTTTGGAGTTTTTCTTAGAATTGTTTTGTAAAGGGGTTTTTAGGGGCATTCTTAGAATTGTCCAGAGGGATATATAAACTGCCTGTCTGCTCTCTATAACTGGCCTCCCTACCCCATTCTACCCTGGAGTAGGCAATGCCCAATTCTCCCTCAAGACTTGCAAATAAAGCCTCTGTCTTTACCTTGAGAGACCTTTGATTGTTATTTCATTTTGGGGGAATTATCATCCTACACAGGGAGGATTATGGATGATATCAACCTATGGTAACATGACCAGACTGAAGACAAAAACATATACAGTGGGAAGTTAAATTGAATACTTAACTATGGCTGAGCCAAGGAATTTCAAGTAAAGCATATTTAGGGAACGGGACAGATGCATATCACAGGATTCTAGGAGGTCAAATTTTGTCCTGATTTTCACAAAGAAAGGAAGCAAATAGAGGCTGCAAACTCTTGAGGCGCCTTCTATTCTAAAAGGCATAGTCAGTAAACATCTAAAAAGTCCTGACCACCAATTAGTAGAAATAAAACGTGTTCAATGGCAAGACCCAGGAAGCTGTCAGTCATTAATGCCCCAGAGATCTGTCCTTAGCCCTGTGTTAAGATTTCTAGTGGTGATTTAAATAAAAGCATTGATGATATTCTTACCAAAAAGGTGGAATGATGCAAAGGTGGGAGACAGAACTAATGATCTGGATAACAGGGCTGATCATCAAATTTTTAAAAATAGTTAGAATGCTGGGCTATATCTATTAAGAGGAAATTTAGTAGGAATTAATGTAAAATTGTCTACTTTGAGTTTAAAAAAAAATCAACTTCTTGAGTATGAAAGAGCAACATGGCTAGAAAAAATGGTTTGGAAAAAAAGGCCTGGTGGCAGTGGATAGACCCCTGGGCCTAAACTACAGAAGATTCATCTTTCTGAGTTTGGCCTTAGACACTTAAAGTTGTGTGACCCTGAATAAGTCATATAACCCTGTTTGCCTCAGTTTCCTCATCTGTAAAATTAGTTGGAGAAGCAAACGGCAAACTACTCCAGGATCTTTGCCAAGAAAACTCCAAACGGGGTCACAACGAGTCAGACATGAATGCAAAGGACTCAACAACAAGAAATTAAGTTCCTTGAGGGCAGGGACTCTATCTTGCCTCTTTGTCTATCCCTAGGGCTTAGTACAGTGCCTGGCTTACAAGGGGAGCTTAATAAGTTTTTTAACTGACTCAACTTCAGTATAAGCCCACATTTTGATATGGCACCCAAGAAAGCCAACATAATCTTACACTGAATTATAAGCACACATTGCAGAAATTTGTTTTCCTTGAGTACGGGTATTTGTATACAAGAGTATGTGAGACGTACAAGGGTATGTGACACATACACAGGTATGTCTCACAAGAGGAGTAAAAAATGATGGATTTTCCTTAATTCCAAAAAATTAAATTAAAAAAAAAAACTCATAGCATCCAGGGATAAGAAGTCAGCTAAGTGCCCCTGCGGACAGAGGGCTACATAGAGAGAGCAGGAATACCTGAGTTCAAATGTTGGCTTAGATACATACTAGCTGTGTGACCCTGGGCAAGTCACATAACCTTTCTAGGCCTCATTTTCCTCATCTGAAAAAGTGATCACAAAAATAGTACCTTCTCTCACAGGGCTGTTGTGAGGATCAAAATATGTAAAGCATTCAGCGAACTTTAAAGGGCTGTATAAACGTCAGCTCTCCATTACTGCTATCACACTCTAGAAGGGTATCATAAATGGCAATCATTGGAAGGAATGGGGGGTGGTCTAGCCTAGATAAAAGAAGACTTTTGAGATTATCTCCTGTATATATTTTGTTTTCACATAGTTGTCTGTTGTTTCTCATCCCTCCCCCATTATATTAGGAGCTTTCTGAGGGAATTATTTCTGCCCAGTGTTTAGTACACACTAGGCGCCTGTTGACTTGACCTGAGAGCTAACTTCAAATATTTGAAGGGTTGTAGATGGAAAACTGATTAAACTTACTTTTCTTGGTCTCAGAAGGCAGAAAGAGGAGCGATGAAGCGAAAGATGTAATTTGTACATGATTTAAGGAGGGACTTGTCATACTTGTACATGATTTAAGGAGGGACTTGTAGTACAACGGGCTACCTTTGAGGCAGGGAGCCCATAATCGGTTTGGATGACCCCTCACGGGGCACGATAGAGGAGGGATTTCTTTTCTGGAGAGGGTTGGTCTTGTGTGCTACTGAGCTCCCTTCCAACTGTGAGAGTCTGTGAAACTGTGATTAAGAAAGCCTTTGGATATAGACATCTGGCAGGCTTATTCTCCCAGCGGAGCCCTAGAACTTGGAAATCCTCATCAGTTTACAAGAGGAGGCAGGGCAAGGTGCCATAATGCCCAAAGAATCCCCATTCCCCTAAATGGAAATGGTAAGTGAGGAAATCCCTCGTCCTAACCCTCAGATGTACTCAGACCTATTAGATAGCTTCCTTCTCTTTTTTTGCTCCCCAACAGGAGCCTTTATCTCTATGGCCAACAAAGGGATGGATCTATCCATTCATTCAATCAACATTAAGAATATGCTATATGAAAGGATGGTCCATGTGTCAGATGAGACAGAAAGTAAATAAGGCATAGTCTCTGCCCTCATGGTGTTTAAATTTTGGTAGAAGAGGAAAAATAGGTATACAAATATCTAACATATAAAACAGTGAGAATGCTCAAAAGAGGTACAGAGTTTGGTAAGAGTTCAAAAGAGCTAGAAATCACTTGGAATTGAGAGGAGTAAAGAGAGGCTTAATGGAAGAGGTTACATTTGACCTGGGCTTGGAATAAGATCCAATTCGACAATCATTTATTAAACACCTATGGGCAAGGCACAGTGCTAGCTGAGGAACGAACAGAATTTCAACACCCTGAGATGAAAAGAAGACAATTTAGACACAGAGAAAGCAGGAAGATGGGTAAGGAAAAAGCAATGTTTGGGGATAGCAGTTTGGCTGGAAGGAAGTACCTGAAGATGAGTAGTAAGAAAACGGTGAACAAGTACATTATACACAGTAGGTGCTTAATAAATGTTTCTTGAATTGAGCTGACGGCAGCTTGAAAAGACTAGGGTGTGGAAAGTCTTAAAAAGCCAGACTAAATAATCTGAATTGTACTTCAGAGCATCACTGAAAATTTATGAATACTGGATCTGTCTAACACATATCTTTGATCACATCATATACCCTATATGCCAGGTTAGAAGAGCAACAAAACTGGAAATAGTGAGCTGTTAAGAAATTACCGAAATACTTCATTAATGGAGCCTTGACCTCAGAAAGTTTTCTCATGGATTCACATACAGCTATCTATACCCAAAGGAGCCTGCATTTGTCTTACATGGTTTTAAATTAAAACTGACCAAGCCATCATGAAAGCTTCACTGCTTGGTATATGATTGTGATGGAATACTACCATGCTCTAAGAAACCATGAGCTGGCTGATTTTAGAAAAATATGGAAAGACTTGAATGAAATAATGAAGAGTGAAATGAGCAGAACCCACAGAACATTATACATAGGAACAGCAATATTGTTCAAAGAATACTTGGGAACAACCAGGTTATTCTGAGTATTATAAATACTCAAATCAACTACAAAGGACCTATGAAGGAAGATGCTATCCACCTTGAGAGTTGAAACTGATAAATAGAACTATGTATAATATGGCTTTATGTGTAGCTGTGTCAAACGGTGGCCTTCTCTAGCTTAGGGCTGTAACATCAATGCTACTTGCTGCTACTGTGGCTGTGTAAGACCAACAACACCAGCAAACAGCAGGGCTGCTAGCACAAGTTCTTTGATCTGCTTTTCTAAGCAAAGCAACCTTAAGCGGTTTACAATCTCACTTTAATCAAACGTACATATATCATTCACTTAGTTCACGGGGAAAAGCCAGCACCCTGAACTTCAGAGCAACTATAAACAGAAATAGAAACAGACAAAATATAAACAGAGCAAATAACACAAATCAACAGACAGGCTTCTAGCTGTCTGACCAAAGTTATATATACATAGTTGCCAGAGACACACCAACATCTGGGTTTTCAAAGGGGGGGCGGGGAAGGTTGGCGCTCCATGATGGCTACCCAGAGTCTCATCTGGTCAAATCACACAACACTCTTCCAGTGAATAAGAGCCCCAAACAAAATACTAACCTCAGCATATATATATATTTCATACCTCTCAAGGGTTTCACACCACTCTTGACCTAATTAGCAAAAGGGTGTGGGTCTTTCTACAAAGGCAAGACTCAATCAAAGGCATGGATTGCCTCAATGCTGAGAAGTACTCCAAAACAAAAGACAACAAAAAGTCCCACTTTGCTTGCCATTACAGGTGTGGGGAGAGAGTTCAGAACTTTAAAGGTGACAACAAATAAATAAATTTTTAGAAAGCGACAAAGAAAAAAAAAGAAAGCTTCACTGCTGAGCTAGATTGTGCTATATTTTCATAATGCTTGCAATAATTAAAAGACAGAAGTCAAAGAATCTTTCTATCCACCATCTGATGCTTTTTGCATGCAAAATCTGTATTAATTATCTACATATTAACAGCTGCAACTATACTTCATGCTCTTCACATAGTGGTCTAGGCTCCAATAAGGAACAGTGCCAAAAATTCTGGTGTTTAGGCAATAATTACCAAGAATTAACTTCATTAGGGAGGCAAGTAAAAGAAATGCCAGGCTACCATTCTTGCAGAGAGGTCCTGGATGGTCAACTTCTAACAGGTGGGTCTGCTGGTTGAATTTCCAGGTCAGTTCGGAAGTGGGCAAGCCAGATCTTCTAACCCCTTAGGGTTTTAGGTAGAGTGCTTGACTGAGAGCTGCAGATATGCACAAAAGCATGTCCACGTGCAGCAGCACCAAACTACCCTGTGGCAGGCAGCTAGCTCAGTAACAACTTCTTAGCTGTCTGCATTCATAAAGTCTGCAACCCTGCCGGGAGTGAGATGTTCACGTGCCAAGGACCCCGACCAGCAGTGCATTAAAACAACTGCCGCCCAGGGCAGTAAGAAGAATGATTTAGATCTAGGAAACTCTGAAGTAACCCACTTTTTAAATACAAACATTAAATATCCACCGAAAGAGTCAAAAAAGGAAAAGAGTAATTGTTTAAATAATAACAGATTTTTATAAACTGAACTGCTCATAATGTATACTTCAAGGTATGTTGTAAAATAATTATTTTAAAGTATCTGATGTACTTTACATATCACAGATGGTAACAGACAAGCTAAATGTAAAAACAGTCTTGAAAGATCTGGAATTGGCTTCTTAATTTAAATTAAATTTAGGAGTTTTAACACTTAATTTTTGAACATAGTTCCCACTAACATCACAGTGTCGTAGTGACCATGAGACTTGAGTTCACAAAGTCTGCACAAGAAAGATCCAAGCCATAAGTTCTCCACCAGGCCAGAAAGATTTTGAGAAAATGGCCCCCTGACCAACTTCACTGTCTAAGGCCTAGCATAGCTCAATCCAGTTCATATTACCAGAATGTTAGTAGGAAGGTAATGATTTTTTGTAGTGACACTAACCCCTTGAATGCGCAGCTAGGTAGTCAAGTGAATAGCACACTGGGCCTGGAGCTAAGAAGACTCATCTTCCTGAGTTTAAATCTGGCCTCACACACTTACTAGCTGTGTGACCCTGGGCAAGTCACTTATCCCTGTTTGCTTCAGTTTCCTGTAAAATGAACTAGAGAAGGGGCAAGTGACTTAACCCTATTTGCCTCAGTTTCTTCATTTGTAAAATGATCTGGAGAAGGAAATGGCAGAGCATTCCAGTATCTTTGCCAAGAATACTCTAAATGGGGTCACAAAGAATCAGACGAGACTGAAAAACGACTAAACAACACAAAACCTCCTTGAAGACTCTCAACTGAGGGAAAGATGGGCCTATCAGCTGTGTGGCTGAAAGGAGTACCCATATTGATTAAAAAGCAGGCCCTTTAAGTGCTAATTATTTTAAATATACCCACACACATAAAGCAATGATACAGACTCCAAGAGGTACTTTCTCATGACTTTAAAAAAAGAGCAAATATTCTTATTTTTGCCTTCCGGATTTCCCTCCAAAGAACATAAGCTCTTTGAGGGCAGGCATTGCCCTCCCTTGGTCTTCTTCACCTTGGCCTTTGATCCCCAGCACCTGAGAGGCAACATGTCACAGTGGACAGACCTGGTCTTGGAGCTGTTTAGGGTCACCTAACTTCTCAGTAATCTAGGCAAATCTTTAAACCTTACAAGGTACTCACCTGTTGCAGGTACCCATCTCCAGTCCCCACTATCCAGCCCAAAGTAGGTGCTTAAGAAACATTTGCTGATTGACATAGTCTCACAGAACTATATGCCAGTGCTCAGGCGACCAGAGTTCCAGTCCCAGGCATGTCCCTAAATGTCTAATGTCAGCTAACTCATTCATCCTTTCTGGGCCTCATTTTCATCACCCACTAAATAACAGAGTTGGACAAGATAATTTATATAGTACCTTTCAAGTCCAAAAAACATGACTCTTTAAAAAAAGTGACTGTTTCATGACTGTAGACAGCTATTTTTTTTTTGAGACTTTTTGTATGGAGGCAATTAGGGTTAAGTGATTTGCCCAAAGTCACTCAGCTAGTAAGTGTCTTAATTCTCTGATCCCCCTGACTCCAGAGCCAGTGCACTCACTACCCCTGCGCCCCCTAGATGCCCCATAGACTGCTATGCCTTTAGACCGCTATGAAAACTACTGCATGTGTCCTTCAAGCAAAGGATATCTGATGTACAAAAAAGAACTTACCTCCCCTGTTAATTATGAGGAAACCACGATATTAATGTGACCTATTATCATTATGTAAATCAGAGTCACGCTTGTTCACACATACAAAATTTCTTTTGGGAAATAAACTCACTGCAGGGTTCCACTAAGTAGTAATGCACCCTACTGCAGTGAGAATGAAATTTGATTTACGTAAGTCTACCCACACTACTTTTCATGAACACATTTACTACATTTTGGATCATTATACTTTCTGACATCTGAGGCCTCTGTGCAATCTTTGTACATATATTTTTTTAAGTTGATAATCACACATATGCCATAATCCATAAATTTCTTTTACACAGTTGAAATGTACTTGCATCCACACACACACACATACATACATACGTACATACATACATACACACACAGCCTTATATCCCGAAGATCCAGGGACTTAAAATTCCTCTGCAGCAAGTGCCAAGGATGGGGGTACAGGGACAGGAGGTGGTAGTAATTCTTTAATATCCAGAAAGCACTTTTATCAAAGAACAGTGCAAATTAACCTTTTGGGAGAGGCTTTGTATTCATGCAAATTAGCTTTACCCTACCTAAGAGAAACAATTTGTATGTGAAAACAAATCCTACCAGGTCTCCCAGTTCTCCTTAGAGGACTTCTGGGAGTGAGATCAGATAAGTTAGGGCTTAAGCAAACTAACTTTGCTGTGGAAAATGCTAAACCTGCCACTCTACTGAAAGACCCAGAGGAAAATTTTAAAACTCCAGTCTACAATCTTTTTTTTATTTTTTAAAAATAAGCAATCCCAACCTCGGAACTTTTAAATCATCTAAGTACGGCGTGTTGTTATCCCTTCCATGACTAATTACTAAATAACAACGATCTTTGCTTCATTAGTGAAATCAATCTTCTGAGAGGAAAATTACTATAATAATACATACTAGCAAATTAAGGACTATACTGTAACAGTAATTAATATATATTTTAAAAGATGATGAAAAGGTAGTATGAGCATCTTTCAATAGATGAACTAAAATAGGAATTGCCAAGGTGAAAGACAAGATAATTTCATGCATGGCTCCTGCTCCCTCTGAGCTACCACCTTACAAAGGACGGCCTAAGACAGCTGCTACCTTCTCTCTCTTATGGAGCATGCTCCAGCAGCACCAGGTTGGGGGTTGGAGGAGCCTAACTGGCATCTGCAGAAAGTCTAATCTCACCGTGTGACGTATAACAAAATGAAATAGTAAGTCAATGGACACGAATGGCTTTCCCCCCTCCAAAGCCACCTTTTATCTCTCCTGAATTTATTATGCATGTATTGATTTCAATATATGCTGTCTCCCCACTTAGAACATATAAGGTCCTTTAGGGCAGAGACTCCTTTTTTATTTGCCTTTCTAACCTGGATGCTCAGCACAGTGTCTGGCACAGAAGAAGCTTGTTGGTTGACTCAAGCTAATACTGAAAGAAAGACGCTTTGAGAGTGTGTGTGTATACACACACACACACACACACACACACACACACGCTAGTCCTCCCTGACCCAGTGGCCGGTTAATTTCCCAATCCTTTGCCTTTTACCTGAATAAATAACATTCAAAAAAAAAAAAATGCAGGGTTGGTGAGACTGCACTTAAGCTTTTCTGCTACAAAATACAATACAATACAATATGTAAGGACACCATAGCACAGCTAGATGGCATAGTAGATAGAGTGCCAGGCTTGGAGTCAAGAAGTCTTGAGTTCAGATCTGACCTTGGATACATACTATCTGTGTGACCTTGGGCAAGTCACTTAAATCTTGTTTGCCTCAGTTTCCTCATCTGTAAAACGAGCTGGAGAAGGAAATGGCAAACGCATTCCAGTATCTTTGCCAAGAAAACCCCAACTGGGATCACGGAAAGTTGGATACAACTGAAAACGACTGAACAACGGCAATATAACACAATATAGCATAACATAAGCTCCTATAAAAAGTCTTAATGGCACTCTACAAAGTAGCAAAAAAAAAACAGATAAAATAGGAGTGTGTCAACTGAGAGAAAACTGAAGCAGAACAAAATGTGGTATACGAGTATAGTGGAATATTATTGCACATCAAAAATCAAGAGTGTGAGGAATTCAGACAAGCAAGGGAAGAAACAAAAGAATCATATACACAATTAACTACAATTACATAAACAACACGACCACCACTAAAAGGACAGCTGAACTCTGGTGAACTTTAATGAACCATATCAGCTCCTATCAACTGATGATAAAACACATCATCCTCTTTTCAACAGAGATGTGGGGAAGACCAGAGATATGGAAAGCAGTGTACCTGGTCAGACAAGGTTATTGTGTTGCTTGAGTTTACTTAAATATTTTTCTTTTTTCAGAGGAAGAAGGAAAAGGACAAATCAGATTGCTATAAAAACAAACCTTTAAAAAAATTTTTTAACTTACTGTCTATATATAGACATATACACATACATACATATATATAGTGCATATGTGTATATATGTGTGTGTCCTGTGTGTATGTATGTATATACACACATATATATGTATATGTGAATATGAGAAAAAGCCCCAATAAATTTTGCTTCTCATTTCTAAGAAATCGTGAAACTTCAGAATCATCTTCTTAGCCTATCATTCCTGTAGTATTATTTATGTTCCAAACAGAGTATGTTTTAAATTTTTATCCTAAAATGGTGTTCGTCAGAGCAACCTTACCTTAATAGAAGCAATATGGAGCAGAGTCTCTCCTCTATGATTTCTCTTGATGGCCACAGGGCTAGTGGGAGACAGCTTCACAGCAGAAGGGCTAGACACCATCCACGGTCGACAAGGGCTATTCATTATGGATGATGATGATGGAGTACCAGAAGATTTTGAGGGGGAAAAGCTAATAGAGTCATTTAATACATCACTGATTCTTGCCGTTAATAATGGGTCACCGACTATACACTTGGATGTAGGAGATGAGGCATTATCTTCAGACGGTGTTAATGACTCTGTGATGATATCTTGACCTACAGATGTTCTTCTGGCTCTCTGCTGGCTTCTTCTTCTAGGCCTTTTAGAGACAGGCACCGCAAAGGGGTCGAGGGGCTGGCTCTCACTCGTCCCACCATTATTCAATGGCAGAGATGTCTCTGATGTAAAACCGCTCTCACCAAGAAATCCCCCATGAGACGATGTCACCTCGCTATCTCTATCGACTTCTAAAGAATCTACTTGCACAGTCGGTGATGGGCACATCTCCCTCGCCTTTTCAGCAGGACCAGCCTCTGAGACAGAGGCACAACTCAGTAAATCCACACTACCATTTAGTTCTGCGGTCCCGAGAACAGAGGGCTGGATACAGAATGAGACTGACTTTTCTTTAGGCTTCTCGCTGGTACTCTGATCTACTTCGTGGCCCTTTTCTTGCTTTTCCTCCTCCAAATGCCATTCTTGATTAATTTCAGCTAAACTTCTCTTCTTCTGCTTTTTCTTGGTTTTTCTGGTTACTTTCTTAGGCTTCTGGGGAGAGTCTTGCTCAAGAGATGGGGAAATAAATTCAAAGGACTGATAGAGCTGCTCATCCTCAACTGGCTGTGGCTGGGTCTTCACTGAAGTTTTATTTAGGACATATCTGACCTTCTTGCTACGAGGACTAAACCACATTTTTATGAATTTCTTGTTTTCATCTTCCTCTCGCAAAGGTCTTGTCTCAGGTGTACTTTCTTCCAGACCTGACAGGAAGAGGAAATTAGTAAATAAAGGGGAAAAAAGTCTGCTACAAGGGGCAGAGGGTATGGATAATGTACATTCCTGGTTCTGCCAATGGACATGGCCCCAATGTAAACTGTTCTACCTGCTTCTCTGTCCATCCACTTTCCATTGTTTTAACTGGAAGGTTACCTCCCCAGCGGTCTACTGTGAGGTTCGATTTAATACATATTAAATACTTAGACGGTAGACAGAATCAATCAACAAGCATATATTAAAAGCTTATTATGTTCTAAATACAATCACGAGTTACCTACAAATCAGATTAAATAGGCAAAACTAAAGGTAATTATTATGAGGAAATTAATAAATGGATCCGTGACTGTAGAGATTTCTTTTTTGATGGGTACCCTCCCCCCCAAAATAATACAACAGGTAGCCACATTGAGAAGTTTTGTTATTACTTTCATGGAAACATTTCAGGAAGATGTTACGCGCCCAAATTCAATCTAATTACCACTACTTACTTGCATATATTTTCCCCTACCATATGCCCTTCCCAATATGCTGATTTGGAGACTTACACCTTTTCCACTATTTTCCCTGCAAAATTCTTCCCATACACCTTTTTTCACTTTTTCCTAAATAGCAAGTACAGCCAACAGTGACTCCTCTCTGTTATTATATAATCTTGAAAGAACAGACTAGGAGTAAATGAATGAAGTAACTGGTTACCAGCCCTAGGCTGTTATTACATAATCCTCTCTGTTATTATATAATCTTGAAAGAACAGACTAGGAGTAAATGAATGGAGTAATGGTTACCAGCCCTAGGCTGGGGTACCAGGGAGGAGAGTTAATCCTAACTTCAATTTCACTCAGCAGCCTCTCACTAACCCTCCTTCCGTCTCTGACTGCCTCTCCTAGCTACTCTCTCAACCTGTAGGAAAAGGTGAACAAGTGAGCTGCGCTGGATGCCTGGTTCTTTTTCACTTGAGCTAAAAAAAAAAAATTAAAAAAAAAAGACATCAAACCTAAAACTTGAAAGGAAAGATAGTTCTCAATGTAAAGCATCACTTTCCAAACACATTGCACGAATCATCTTTTTTGCCTCTTCCTCCAAGCCATCTTTAAAAACAACCAACAAAAACACACAGAGAAATGGTAAGGAAAAAAAAAACCATAAAGGGATGGAAAAAAACCTTAAGAATCTGACTCAACCCACTACCACAGGCAAAATTCCTGCTGAGATGGCATTTGGATGAAGGGAAGAGAGGGTGGATTGATAAGATGTTGTTATTTGAGAAGTAAAGGAAAGCATAAGAAAAGGCAGAATAACTAGGGAAAGAGAAAGCAGTATAAATTAAAGATCATTACCAACCACAAGGATAAATCATTCTTCTGCCAGGGCCCATTACAATTAAATCAATTCTCTCCCTGGTGCTCATCAGCCTTTCCTGATGCCAAATGAAGATGATGACATGTCCAAAGCTCCTTCCTCCACCTCTAACATTCTGTGAACAGAACCAGAGATCTGGACAGGATCTCAGAGACCATCTAGTCACATCTCCACAATTTATAGAGGTGGGGGAAATAAGGCCCGGACGAGTTAATTCACCCAAGCACAGAGGTCGGGTCTGAAGCCAGGTCCAGTGAAAATCAGAGTCAGGAGGACTGTTTCCCCCTTACCGCACATCACAATGCTTCTACTGATGAGGTGATGGGGCACAAGTTAACTTTTAAACAAAGAGCACTACCCTATACTATCTGGGTTCAAATCCTGCATGTGTTTACCACCAGTGTGATTTTAGGCAAGTTATTTAAGAGGCATCAGAGACAGTTAGGTGGCACAACAGAGAGAGCTGGATCTGGAGTCATGAATACCTGAGTTCAAATCCAACCTCAGAGACTCACTTAACCTATCTGCCTCAGTTTTCACATCTGTAAGAATGGGTAATTACAGTACTTATTATATAACAATAATTACATATTTTAAACAATTACATATTGTATTTATTATATCAGTAACTAGTCCCAGTGATTATATAACATTATAAATTATTCGATGTTTATTTGATATCATTAATATTATGTAATATATTATATAACAGTAATTATATATTAATATATTACGTGCAATAATATATTTGACAATATATATATATAACAGTAATTATTCCCAGGGTTGTGCTGAAAGGATAAAATGAGATAATCTTTATAAAGCACTTTGCACACCTTAAAACACTATGTAAATGTTAGCTATCACCACCATCATTACTATTATTACTGAGGGGGTTGGAGAACATTTCTAATGCCCCTCCCACTTCTAAAATCCTATTACCTTTTCTTCTTTGGAGGTGCTTTTTGCAAACATTTGCATACATAACAAAAAGAACGCTAAATAAAATTTCTCATACCACTACACCCAAGTAGACTTCAAAGTTAAAAAAAAAATTACTGTCTCATCCCTGTTACTCCTAGAAACCAGTAGCAGAGTTTTGAGAAAAATAAACGTAGATGATGGAATTTCACTCCATTTTATGCCATGTAAAATTCTCAAGTGTGTTTGTTCTTGAGTTTCTCTTTTGGTCCCTTCCCTCAGCTATAACACAAAGTTAATTTAATTCTTTTCTGGGATTGAGACCTCTTTACAATATGTTCTTGCCTTTCAAATGCTGGCAAGGGAATTAGGAGCTGAGATGTTATTTCTAAGTTCCCTCTGGATATTTTATATTTACACAATGTATTTCATGGCATTTTTTTACCTGTTTAAAAAATATTAATGCATCTAGGTTGGCAGGCTTGAAACTCCAATCTAATCTAAAGTCTAAAATTAACCAGTTTCTCTTTTCCCTGCTTCAGCTAATATTTCTGCTTTCATTTCACCTTAGTTTAAAGCTAGAATAACTTCTAAAAGTTTTCAAGTAGTTCACAGAAGAAAAGGATCACAGATACGGAACAAGAGAGGTTACTTGATTTGCCCAAGGTAGCTAGAGTCAGAGTTGGTATTTGAACTCATGGCCTTTGACTCCCAATCTAGAATTATCTCCACTACACCACAGTCGCCTTTAAATATTAAAATGAAATAAGCCAAAAACTAAGTCTTTATGATATAAACAGAAACACGTATCTCATGTTTGTTTCTCTTGTGGTATAAATCTATGTGTAATCAGGGAAACCTGAGTTCAAATCCTGCCTCAGATACTTATTATCAGATCCTCAGATACTTATTAGTGACCTGGAGCAAACCATTTATCCTTTCTTGGCTTCCGTTACCTCATCAGGATAATAATTCCATCTCCCTCATAGGGTTGTCATGAGAATTAAATGAGATAAATGTGTAGTGCTTTGCAAACCTTAAAGGGCTCTATAAATGGTATATTATATTACATATTATATCATATTATATACAATGCATCACATTATATCATATATCATAAATATTATTTCATATTATAAATATCATATCATATCATGTTATATTGTAGAAAAGAAAAGAAAATGAAAAGGAAAATTTTTCCATTGACAAATAATACTTCAGCAAAAATTCAGCTGAATGAATGAGAATATTGAAGGCCAGAAATGAGAATTTTTGGATCCACTGTGTGGTGGTCAAGACATCCCTCAACTCAAAATCCTTCAAAGGCTCCCTTCTCTTCCCGGCTTCCGAGGTCCTCAACAATGAGACACTAGTCTGCCTTTCCAACTTGTTAGCTCACACACTCTTTTTTACATAGTCCCAGACCCAGAGAAACAAGACTATCCTATATACCAGGCTTTTCTACTTCAATGTCTTTCCTAACCCCGTGCCCTGAATGTCACCATTACCCACAAGTGTTCCCCCACTATCTTAATCAAAAACTCTGATATCCCTCTATCTGGACAGGGTTTCCTATCCGTCCTCCAGCTGTCCCTATGACTCATTCCTCTTAAGACTTATTTTTCACCTTCAGGGAGACATCAGACTCTGTCTCAATGTTTTCTCAGAATACATGGTCCTTCTCTGATTCTATTTTCCTCCCTTCTCTGTGTCCACCCTAGAGTTAACTAATTCAACTCTACAAGGCCTTGCCTCCTACTTTAACGAGAAAATTGAGCTCTCTCTTATCATCTTTTCATCTCAAAACCCCTCAGGATCATCTCACACTCCTCCTTTCCCCTATCTCTGAAAATGAGGTAGCCCTTACACTGGTCAGCACCAACCTCTACATGCATCCTCAAAGTCACCTCCTTCCTGTCTCCTCCCAGTAGACTGCAACCTCAATCAGCTTCCCACCCTTTCTGGAACCTTCATCCTCTTCTTCTCTACTGGTTCCTTACCTACTCCCTTGAAGCAAACATGTGCAAGTTAGCCCAATCTTTAAAAAATCTTCACTGGACTTTAGCATGCCTTCAAGCTGTCTTACTCATCCTTTATAATTTGAATTTTTATAATTTATTTTTACAATTCCTAATTATAATATATATACATATGTACATATATATATACACACATAAATGTGTGTATACATACACACACAATGTCAACCCTTATAATCTGTATTTTTATAATTTATTTTTACAATTTCTAATTATATGATATATACATATACACACACATGCATACATATATACATGTATTTTTAATATATATCAATTCTTTATAATCTGGATTTTTATCATTTATTTTTACAACTTCTAATTATACATATATAATATAGATACACACATATGTACACATATGTATTTTATATACATATATATATATATCTTAACCCTTTATAATTTGTATTCAGACCTCATCATTCAATGCAAACTCACCTCTCCAAAGTTTCCAATGATGTATTAATTGCAAACATCTTCCCTCAGTCCTCATTTTTCTACACTTCTCAGCTACGCCTGACACTGCTGACTCTACCTTCTCCACCTGCACAATGACAGGACTCTCTCCTGGTTCTCCTCCCACCTCTGTGACCATTCATTCTCAATGTCCTTTGCTGGCTCCTGAGTCTAATCATACACATCCCAACCTGTGACTCTCCCAGGGGGTCTATTCTCTCAGGACTCTGTTTCTTGGTCACTTCATCAGCTATTATGGATTTAATTATCATCTACTGAGATGCCTCATAAATCCATCTATTCAGCCTAGTCTCTCCCCAGAGCGCTGGCTCCTAATTACCATCTGCCTATTAGACTTCCCTTTGGCATCTCAAACTCAACCCATCCAAAAGAGGGCTCGTTCTCTTCTCCCCCAAAACACCACTCTTCCACCATGCCCTTATTTCTGCTGAGGAACCAACATTCTTCCACCTTGGCGTTATCTCTGACTCCTCCTCTCCCTCACCCCCACAGAGCCTATCAGCTGTCAAATCTTGCCACATCTTCCTCCAGAAGACCTCTTATACCCGGGCTCTTCTCTCTACTCAGAACCACCATCTTTGTTCAGGCCCTCCTCATCTCTCACCTTCAAACTTCTTTCAATGGCTTCCTAACTGGTCTCTCTGTCTCTCAAGTCTCTTTCTCCTCCGATCCATGCTTCGAACATTCTACTCCAATCCATTTTCCACACAGCCACCAAAGTGATTTTCCTTAAGCGCAGATCTGGCCATACCACTTTCCCAGTCAATAAACTCTAGCCTCTAGGATCAAATATAAACTCCTCTGGCTAAGTTTTTAAAACCCTTCACAAACTTCTCTAAACCTATATTTCTAGACTCAGTTTATTTATTACCTCCTCCCTAACCCTATTCTTCATCGATCCCTTCCCAACTCTCCCACCACCAATTAGGTACTAAGCTTTGCTGAAGCAGACCGTGGATAGCCTTGAGTTCAAATTCTGCCTCAAACAGCTACTGGACCCTGCACAAGTCAATGAACCTCTCTGTGCCTGTTTCTTCATCCATAAAAAGATGATAACAGCACCTACTTCACAAGGTGTTGTTAGATTAAATAATATATGTAAAAGTGCTGTGCAAACCCTACAGTGCTATAGAAATGGGAGATAAGCTTTTAGCTAAGTGCTACAGGAAAGAATATTAAAATTAACTTACATATACATATATTTATATTTAGCTTCAGGTTTAACTCTCCCAGGAGTGACTCTTTAAAAAGAAAAGAAAAATGGACCCGAGAGACACAGTTCTAAGGGAAAGGGATAAATTTTTAATGGTGGAATTGAGGTAGGCTGGTTCTATAGCAAGGATGAGAGATAACAGATGGCCAGGTCAAGTGCTACACTAGAATGCATAAAATGTTAAAAGACAAAAAGGAGGACCTCATTGGATAGTCATCCCCAAAAGCTCTCCATAGAGGAACATGGACAAGAATGGCCCAAAATGAGAAGGCACGGAGGGGTCAGGATTTGTATGAATGAAGAAAATAACCATTTCAATGAGATGACAAACTATCAAAATATGGGATGTGGCAGGTCCAACCATGAGAGATTTCATAAGGAACTCCCAGGCAAGGCAACTTTGTCCACCAATATGGGCTGGCACCTTTTCTGAAGAGTCTTGGAAGTGCCTAGGATACCTCTAAGTAGGTCACATGACTTGTCACAAGGGGACAGAACCAGGTCTTCCTGACTCTGTCCATTTCTCTATCCTCTAAGACAGAGTTCCCCTCCTGCTACGAACCTGAACCACACTCACTTAGTTTTTGGGAACTCTCACCTACACCAGATGTCTGATTTTACAGACAGAGGTCTTTCATCAAAACTGCTTATTTTTAAAAAGGGCCGTGTATTTACAAGATGAAAATAGATCAAACTGACTACATTACCTTTCTAGCCACAATTGATCTTGCTCTTAAGGGCAGTGACAGTACATATTTTCTAAATGAAGTTACAGAAAGCACATTGCCTTTCAAACAGCAGAAAAATTTTCCAACTCATAAAACTCCCCTAAGCTCATCAAAATCTTAGCAACAACAGCAAGCATCGGGCATTTAAAGAAACCAAGTACACATACCATTAAATCCAATTTTTTTTAAAAAATCCCAAACATTTTCTTTGTTGTTGTTCAGTCAATTTAGTCATGTCTGACTCTCCATGACCCCATTTGGGGTTTTCGTGGCAAAGACACTAGAATGACTTGTCATTTTCTCTTCCAGCTCATTTTACGGATGAGGAAACTGAGGCAAATAGGGTTAAATAACTTGCTCAGGGTCACATAGCTAGTGGGTGTCTGAGGCCTGATTCTCCTGACTCCAGGCCTGGTGCTCCATCCACTGAACTACCTAGCTGCTCCCAAACATTTTTTTTAAGTCCACTTTAATTTATTTTGGGACTTGAGATCTTGAGCCTATACTTAAAAAAGAAAAACACATTTCACTCTTCGCCCTAGCAAAAATCTTCCAAAAATACGTCCATATCATTTCTCAATAAATAAGCATTTATTAAGTTTGTACTGTGTGGCAGATGTGGGCATACAAAAACAAAACAATCACTGACTTAAGGAAGCTTATATTCTATCAGGGGAGGCAAGATTTATAGATCTGAATATATATACAAAATAAAAATATAAATAAGGTTGGTTAAGTGAGGCAGGGCACGAGCAGATAGGGGAATCAGGAAAGGCTTTGTGTGAGCGGAGCTTTGAGGGAAATGGGGCTATAAGTGGAGGAGGTAAGGAACGCATGTGTTCCTGGCATGGGGGAGAGCAACCCAAGGGAGACTGTGTGCCATGTGTGAGGATTGAGGACAGTTTTTGTAGCCTGTAGAGTACAGAGAGGAGAGGTAGAAAGATAATACAGTTCACAGACACAGTATCATCGAACCTTACAACTCCAAGAGGACTCAGCAGGTAACATGGTACCAAAAAAAAAACACCAACAACCGTGAGTTCAATCCCATCTCTGGCACTTGCAACCTGTGGGACTCTGGGGGACTAGAATAAGGATCAGGCATTGTCAACTGATACAAGTTTGCTTGATCGTTCAAGGAGGTATTCTTAAATTCTGGTCCTTTTAGTGTTAACGAATGTACCTGGGCCTAAGTTCCCTCAATGTAAAACTGAGGATGATGAGATGGCCTTTGAGGTTCTTTCTAGCTTTATATCTATAATACTATTACCTAGAACTAGAAGCAACAAATAACCAGGTCAAATCCACCCATTGGCTGATTTTCAGGGCCATGGAGCTAATGATCATTTTCACACTTTTAAATGCAATAAAACTTCATTTAAAAATGTAAAAACTATTCTTGGAAGCAGGTCTTACATTTCCCAGCCCCTGGTCTAGAACAATCCTCCCAGTTTTATGGATGAGCAGACAGAGGCTCAGGTACATTAAGTGATTTGCTCAAGGTCGCTTAGCTACTTAGCCAATGAGACTAGATCCAAGGTCTCCTCCATTCTTCCATAAACATGTCCTTGGATAAATGCAAATACTAAGGCCTTAAGTTACAGTACTCTTCCTAATATCATTATGTATTTGTTTCTAAGGGATAGCTAGGAGGTGCAGTGGACAGAGTGCCAAGCCTGGAGTCAGGAAGACTCCTCTTACTGAGTTCAAATCTGGCCTCAGACATTTACTACCTGGGTGACCTTGGACAAGTCACTTAACCCTGTTTGCCTCCGTTTCCTCATCTGTAAAATGAGCTAGAGAAGAAAACGGCAAACGACTCTAGTATCTCTGCAAAGAAAACCCCAAATGGGGTCACAAAGAGTTGGACACAACTGAAAAAATTAATAACTTGCTTCAAATAATGCTCCCAGAGGCTCTGACCACATTTATATATGACACATGTGCTACATATTACAATGTTATATATGATTTATAAGTGATTGTAGAATAAATGTGATAGGATGTAAATGACACGATAAACATGATACACATATGATAAAATCTCTATACATGTGTAAAAATGGAAAGTGCATCAGAAGAGACTTTTTTTAAAAAAACTTTCTTATCACTGTGGTAAAAAGTCTTCTTGAAATGAGACATAAAACCTCTGGCTATAAATGATCTCCCCTCCCCACAACCACATCATGCTTCAATTTCTAGTTTTTTGCCTTCAAATTTCACTTCTGTATTCTATACTGTTCTATGAAAGGAAGCATGGCATTATGGGTAAGGCCTGGCTTTGGACTCAAGAATCCATAAATCAACAGGTGTTTTATTAAGGACTTAGTACACGCCGAGCATTGTGCCAGGTACTGAGAACAAAGAAATGAACACCCAATAGTGTGGCTCCCAACATGTTTGCATTCCTTTGCGGGGAGGCAACATGTGCATATTTAAACATATACAGAGTACCTTAGGGAGGGAGGGTGCTGAGCGTTAGGGGGATCGGGAAGGGCTTCATGTAGAAGGCAGTCTTTGAGCTAAGTCTTAAAGGAATTAATGCATTCTACCAAGAAGTCCTAAGTTCAAGTCTGTTTGTTTCTGTCTCTGTCTCTATCATACGTCTATAGTTGGAGGGGTGCAGGGGGCATTCGCTTCAGACTTTCCATTTGTGATTTCATTAAGTATCACGGTCTGCCAGTATGGAAATTCTTTCTACCCCTGCAGAATTTGTCTCAATTTATGGTCTCAGGCAGTTCACCAAGGTCACAAAGCTTGAGAATCTCACAGTCAGGACTTGAAACCAGGTCTCCTTCATAGAATCCCTTACGCTTCAAGTCTCCACTCAAATACCAACTTCTATATCAGAGGTCCTTAATTTAATAATTTAATAATAATTTAATAACTGGCTGCCTTTGTAATCTTATGTATTTTATCTCATATATTCTTCTAAGAAGTGAGCCGCAGGCTCATTATCGATTCCAAGACCAACCTCCTACTCGCCATGTCATACAGCATCTCATACAATACAAGGTACAGAACAAAGTTATCAAGATGAAAACACCTGAAATCCAAAGCATAAGATGGAAATGGAAGGGGCAGGATTGGGAATCACATAGACTGAGGTTTATGTCTAGATTCAACAAAACCTTTTCACCGGTGATAAGGAGACTTTAAAAGAAATCTCTTTTGATAAAATTTCCATCCTAGAGAGAAGGTCAAAACACAGAATGTTACCAGGATTTTTTTCTAAAAGGAAAGGGATGTTGATTTAGAATTATAAGGATTGAATTTAACCCCTTAGCAATCATATACATGTATGTGTAGGTAAACACGTATGTGTATACACACACAAAGTAAAGAACAAGTTTCCTACGCACACACACAAAAGGCATAGAAAAACTATATGTCTATATATACATACACAAAAGGAACAGAAAAAGTTTTATATATACATGCATATACACACATACACAAAAGGCATAGAAAAGGTCATATGTGTACATACAGAAAAGGAATAGAGAAGTCACATATACACACACATATACACACACAAAAGGGACAGAAAAAGTTATGTGTGTATATACATGCATACATACATACAAACACAAAAGGTATGGAAAACTCCCTACTTCTCCAAAGTCCCTTAAGAAGTGTTTAAAACAGGCTTAATTAGACCTTCCTACAGAAAAGAGCCCCTAAGGGCCTCAATCCACGAGGACAACAGGCTCTCTCCACTCAGCAATCCACTGCTCTTAAATAAAAGAACAGACAGCAGCAGTAAGAGTTCAAACTTCCAGTACTTACCAGTGCCTGGCACATAGTAGGAGCTTAATAAATGTTTACTGATTAACTGATTTTATGAATACAGTCTAATCCAACTAATCAGATAATAGGATTTTTTTATACATAAATAACTGATGTGGACATGGCAAGATTTGCTAATTAAAGTCCTTTACATAATGGGGGCAGAGTGGTACTGGGAAGGCACTAGATTGGCAGTCAGAGGACCTGGGTTTGAATCCCAATTCTCCCACTACTGCCCTGTCTGACCTTGGGCAAAGAAGTCATTTCATTGGTCTCAGTTTTCTCATTTGTAAAATGAGTGATGAATAGAAGCCAGCTCTAAATCTCCTACTAGGCACCCAAGACATAGCTGACCCAGACCCACACACTACCCTGCCTCCCTTAGTGTGTATCTCGACACCCAGAGAGAGAACACCTTGGCCAACCTGACTGTTAGGCCTGGAGTCAGGTCCCCACTGGACAGAAACAGCAAAAACTTTTTTTTTCAAGTCAACTCTACTGGTGCACAATCAAAACTATTCACAGCTGCACCAGTGTTTAAAAGCAAATATTCATGCAATAATGTAATAAATATATACATGCATATGATAATTCATCAGATGCGTCTCCATTCATACAAGTGTTCTCCCCTTTCATAAAACCAAAACTAAGTTTCTTAATATTGACATGAAAAGAAAACAAACTGCCCTCCTTGAATGTACTCATTTCGGGGTAGATCATAACATACTAAGACAGAGATGTATAGATAGCTAGGGAGCTACTTTTCCAAATTTTTCCCGTAATGCAATAACTGGAGAGAAAGAGAGGCAATTAGAAAATGCGGCTTAGCTATCATTAATCTGCATCAAAGGGGTATAACGATGAACATTGTGTGCCTTTCCAATTACTCTCCATTATGAGTTTCACAACAGAAGTTGAGAAATCTCTTTGACAAACTAGTCCTTTATTAAAAATCAAAGAGAAGCGCTTTGCGACCATCTGCGCTACATTAACAGCTTCACTGAAGAATGATTATTTTCTAAGTCGAGAAAAATTCAGCTCTATTAGAACACACACATGCACGCACACACCACTATTCAAACACTCACCTTCAGCTATTATGGAAAAATGTCACCACATGCGTGAAACATTCATTAAAGGAAGACCAGCCCTTCTCCCCATACTAGAAAATGGAGGGAAAAAAAGGGAAACTGCAATCTTATGAAAGCATAATCAAAGTTAATCTTTTTTACTGGCCCCTGGCATCGACACATATGTAAAAGAAACTGACCAACACCTGCAAGGTCTGATTCAAAACAAGGAGAGGGAGCAAGTGAATTTTTTTTTTATTTAAAAAAAAAAACCCTTAAATTTAATGCCATTAGTGGAAGAAGCCAGCTTATATTATGAAGAATAAGGTAAAATTATCCATAAATGGCTGTCAGGAAAATTTATGACAGACAATCTCTTCTCTTTAGAGTACACTGAACCGAAGAAAATCTGCTCGAGTATTTAGAAGCTCATTCTGGAAAGCAATACTATAAATCAGGCTCCTTTATCTCTAGTCTGCCATATACTATGTCCATGATTTGACAAGTTCTTCCTAATTACCCACCTTAATTACAGTAATTATATATTTTATAGTAAATGCAAGTAATAAGGTTCATTTGGAAGATAAATTGTCAAATACAGGTTTTTTGTTGTTTCCTTTTTTTTAAAGATGGGGAAAATGTGGGAGAAGTTTGACCATCCCACTGGATTTGTTCTGCTGGTCTCATCTATATTTGGAAGTAGAGGGGTGTGTATGTATACATATGTGTATATGTGTGTGTGTATATACACGTACATAATCTATGTGTACACATCTGCATAAATATATACATATATGGCAGAGGGTGTGTGTGTGTGTGTGTGTCTCAATTTGTGTTCGAGTATATTACCTACTTCTCTGTCAAAAGGTAGGTAATAGCATGTGGTTAGCAGAAGAGACCTTAAAGATAGTAGTCAACCAATCAGTAAACATGCATTAGGCACCTACGGTAAGTCAAGAAGCATCTATTAAACTCCCACTACAAGAATAAGGTTTTTTATATGTGTATGCATGTATGTGTATATATGTAATATTAAAGTTAAATACATGAAATATGTAATATGTTAATATATAATGGTATATCATTAGATAGTACGTGTAATAATTATATTATTATTGTATATGATATCTAGTGACATTATGTTTTACATATACATATATACACACACATTTTGGGGGGACATGGCCAATGTTGGAATTTGTTTTAATTGACTATATACATTTGTAATACAAGCTTTGGTTTTCTTTTTTTCTCATTTGGGTGGGAGAGAAAGGCGGCAGACTTTTGCTCTCTGAAAAATACATAAAATTTAATTTAAAAATCCAGGTCTAACTACTCTAGGAGGCAATCAAACAGTGAAAGCATTATTTCATTTCATAAGGGATTTCACCAAGTCAGTGAAGATAATGATCAATACTGGCCATCTGAAAGAATAGAAAAATAGGAATGATTTTGAAAATGAACACTCCCCTCTGTCTTAGATGGGAGGGCTTCCGACCAAGTGAAGAAGGCACACACAATAAGGCTTCTGGCGCCACCAGCAATCCATCAATATCTGCTTTTCTGAAGCTGCAAAAGCAAACTTCCTCAGGCTCCCCCTCATCTGTGGTAAACCTCCCATAAGAAACCTTCCCTGCTGCTCACAATGGGGTACCTACAAAAGCTTGCTGACTGATATGGCTGTCATGCCATTAAGGGTCATTTTACTTCACCATGGATCTGACAATTACTTTTGTCAGTTAACAGATGCCACACAGTTTGCTGTGCCGAAATCAGTTAAATAGGAAGGACTGAAGCAACAACAATAAAAAAAAAAAAGCTGTGGAGTCTATAAAGCAAATGACCAGAACTTCAAACCACAATTGGGCCATTAATCAATGTAAGCTATAAGGACGGAACAACCAGTCACACATCACTCTTGCCAGCAAGAAATATCACTGGCAATGTTTGTGCATCAAGTCTCTAGTCCTAGTGAACCCAGGTATTGGGATGGCATTGATGACTTGGGACAAGTAAAGAATACAAAGGTTTATAGTTCACAGACCTCCACTATCCCTTTGGAATTTATCTATCCAAGGACCGGAGGTTAAGACATCCAAGAGGAGGATTTTAGTAAAGGTATACACAGACATAAGCCATCAGCTCTGGCCCCTCCTTCTACTGTTGACAGATTCACAAGGCAAGAAGGGTCAGTAAGCCCAAGCTACACCTGCAGACACCTGAATCTCAGGCAAGGAAAGAGACTGGCACAAAGCCAGCCTATCTAATTATACAGCAAGAGCCAAAACTAGTTAATATAGTAACCCACTTCTTATTTTAAAATATCACCACCTTGGACTTTTGTAGCATTTTCCATCACAAAACCATAAAGCTTTGGGGCTAGTCCCAAAAACATAATATGCTGTTCTACCTACAGCCTCTCTACACCCAAGAATGAGTAGGGAAACATGAGTTTGTTTAAGGACAGCATAATCTAGTGTTTTGGAAAGAGAAATGTATTACCCAGAGTTAAATCTCATCATTATAATGTGTTCGTGTTCAGCGTTTGGGGGGTTTTCTGATGTACCGATTGGTTCTGATTATTTTTCTCTTCTTCCTCTTTCTTTTTTTTTAATAAAATAGTCTTATTATTGAACTCTGAAAGAATTAGGATCTCTGATGAACACAATGATCAACCATGATTCCAGAAGATTCACGATGAAACATACTATTCATCTTCTGACAGAGATGATAGATTCAAAGGTGAAGAACGAGGAGTGTGTGTACGGGTTTATATTTGTCTTTTAGATTTATACATATAAGTGTATTTCACATGCTCTGTGTGTGCCACCTTCGCCTGATACTAAGATTTCCCGTCTAAGACTGAGAGAATAGTTCATTTTCAAAAATCGTTCAGTATTTTTCTATTCATTTTGCTGGCCAGTACCAGGGATAGTAATTCATTATCTGCACTTAGTGAGATATAAATGTGTACATGTGTATATAACCTAAGTCTTTCACAGTTGTTTGACACAGCCTGTTTTATTAAACAATTTTAGAAAGAGGAAAAATAATCAACAAAACCAATCAGTACATCAAAATTTTTTTTTAAAAAAATCACATATAAAATTTTGTGGGTATGTGAACATAACACTCTATTGACTCCTCTTTATAGACTCCACATAGGTATGTATACATGTATGTGCACGTGTACATGTATGCTTATGTGTGTGCATATGTATGTATATATATTGCATGTATGTGTTTGTGCATATTTGTATGTACACATATATACATACAGGACAACATAGATAATGTGAAACTTTGTTCTGCTTCACTACAAATATTTGTAATCAAAACTTTTTTTCTCATTTTGAATAGGAGGGAGAGAAGACAGACTTCCTTATTGAAAAAATTAAATTTAATTAAAATAAAAGTAAAATGAAGGTCAGGAGAAAACAGATAAAAGGCTTTTAAAACTAACATGTTAGGCTTATATACTTTTTATATTGTTCATTTGGGGTTTTTTTTTTTTGGAGGGGGGGAAGGCAGGGTAATTGGGGTCAAGTGACTTGCCCAAGGTCATGCGCTAGTGTTTCAAGTGTCTGAGTCCGAATTTGAACTCAGGTCTTCCTGACTCCAGGGCCAGTGCTCTACTCACTGCACCACCTAGCTGCCCCTTTATATATTTCTTAAAAATAAATTTTTATTGATGTGGTGTTTTTTTTTTACATCACCATAGTTTTCACCAGTTTCCTTCCCCTTTATCTTCTTTGAGAGTCATCCTTTATAATAAATACACTTTTAAAAAGAGCATGCTGTATATAAAAGACTTGTGGTTTCTTATATAATCTTTTTATCTTGTTATGAAAATGATATTTTTGGTGTTTGGTAACTTCAGAATAAAAATCACAAAAATATTCTTTGTTATATACAGGATGGTGTTCTGAGACGGGGAGGAAAGAAGACTCAGGGGGAGGTTTAGGCAACACAAAACAAAAGGTATCAACAAAATGTATCTTAAAAAAATTAGCTCATCACTGTAGCTAGCTAGCTGTATGACTAAAGGAGAAATCTCCTTTCAGACAATGATATAGCTAAGAAGGCTATGAGAGAGGAATACAAATCCAGATAGGTCCTATCCAAACTGGAAAAATCTAAGCGACAAACTATGTGTCTGTCAGAAAACCAACCTTATTGAGTTAAATCATCACCAGAGGCTTGTTCGCCAGTGACACATTTTTCAGCCCTAGTAACACACTGAAGACAGTTTACTAAAAATAACGCTTTAGAGGAACTCTGATCCACATCGGTAAAGGTGATGATGTCATAGGTTCTTGAAACACAAACAGAAAGCCACCACAGATGACATTTAAAGTTTCCAAAGAACTTTATAATCACTATTGGTTTGTGCTATGGAATAACCTTGTGAAGAAGTTACCATGGATATTATTATCCCTAATTTAAAGATGAGCAAACTGAGGATTAGAGAAGTTAGACTCAGGATCGGGGCTGCAAATTCTATTTGTTATTTACTCACTGAACTTCCATGGGCCTCAGTTTCCCCATAGGTCAAAAAAAATCTAGTAATGTGTTGACTGCAGAGTCTACGCTCTGAAAAGTGTCTCAAGAATATATGTATATCTAGGTCTAATGACTTTAGAAGTTGATTTCTAAGGTCTCTTCCTGCTTGAGATCTGTGATTTATCATTTTACAATATTGAAAATGATACCAACAGATAGTCCATGAAAGAGCCAGGTTCTGACCTAAGTCCTCCAATGACACCTTTTCCACTGTATCAAGCTATTTTGGCCAATAAACCTCCTGTTTTGCATCGGACTAAAACACTTCATGAGGAATTTAAGAACAAAAGATAAGAGCAGCCTTGGGAAGCTTTCCCATTCCACATCAATCACCACGACAGGTGTCAATTTAGAAGAGGCTCTCCCACAGAGAAAAGAAAGGTAGTCATTCTGGTCAACGAAAAAAGCAAGGATTCCAATACTCAATTACTGGGAAACTCCAATCACTTTACTTTCTTTTTATCCCTAATTAGTTCTCTGGAGAAAATGTGCAAGGTGTACATTCAGTTAATAAACCGAATCTAAAAACACCTTGGGCCAGCCAACCACAATTTCATTAGGGAAGAAAAGGACAATGAATATTGGATTCTACTACTCCTTCAAAACATGCCAACCAATCTAGAATACTGTCAATTGTTTTTATCCAAACCTGCTCAAAAGTACGTTTTAATGAAGCAAGCAATGTCACAGAAAAAAAAAATCACCATCCTATTGTTTTGTTTCAGGAGCCAAATTATAGAATTGTAATGTCTCTTGAAATAAATTTCTAAGTCAAATTTCATTTTTCTTTTTTCTTTTCCAGAGAGGGGTGCAGTGGGAGGGGAAGTAAGGAGAAAAGAGACTCATCCAGCTCCCATCGTGTGAACCCTCCATGTGATCCAAACAAGGCGGCCATGTAAATAGAGCAAGCCATTTTTACCAAGAGACCCTAAGGACTTCTTCTCACCTGTACCCGGGGCATCATGTAACAGACTCCGAAGCTTGCTGCAAAGCTGGATCATGTTGTCTAACTGTCTGTTTATCTTCACATCCTGTATCCAGGCAGGCGTGTGACACACTGGACATTCTGAACCGATGCAGTCGCCCACGCATGCACTTAAGAGAATAAAATCATTCTGAAATTAGCCCAACGTTATAAGTTCAAAAGAAAAAATGAATGATGTTTATTGGCTGCTGGGACTTTTTTTTTTTGCAATGTTTTAAAACTTCACAGAATTGTCCACAATGATCTAAAACAATGGTCTTCAAAGTGGGGGTCCCTACCATACCATAATCTCAAGGAGTGTGTAATTAACCAGTGTAAGATTAGGAAAATGGATCACATTCCATTCTCCCCCATAAGAACTAACCACGAGGCTTGTCTACAATACAATCATACTCACCATCATGTATTTTTCCCACTCCTACCCTTGGTCTCTTTAAATAAAAGGTCAATAAGGCAATTTTTTTTACACCAGGTCAAGTTATACATACATACATACATATATATGTATATACACACACACATACATACACATGCATGTATGTGTATGTATATACACACACATATATACATACATATATATACACATACATATATATTTGTTACAAAAGTTTTGTTATTATTTTACCCCTTCAATGAGGGAGAAATAAAAGTGAGACATAATAAATACTTGCTAACTGATAAATAAAATAAAATATTTTTTAAAATAGTTCAAGATTTATCTGGTTACTACATCATCCAAATTACATTAGCTTTTGCCTAATCACAGAAAGGTCAATAAGATGTTCAAACCCTTAACCCAAAGCTTTTCCAATGACTTATCTTGTTTAATTTGCTCTTATATTTTTAAGTAACTAGAATCCTATCCTCTTATTTGACTGGAATTACTTAAGTGAGTAATATTATAAATTAACTTAAAAGTAAACCCAGATGGACAGTACAATGGGGAAGTCCAGGTAACAAAGACTGAGGAGGGAAACCACAAAATAATCTTTCTAGAAAGATGGCTTTTTATCATCCACAAATTTTAATTTAGTAACCTGTCATCTGCAGTGTCTAAACAGTGTCTCAGGGACATACAAAAGTAAAGGTGTGTCTATTGACTTCAGTTGAGCAGAATAAAAACAATCAATACACATTTATTAAGTTCCTACTATGTGCCTTGCACTGGGGATATAAAAAGAGGCAAAAGACAATACCTGACCTCAGGGAGTTTACAATCTAGCGAAGGAGAAAATATGTAAAAAAATAAGGCCCGTAAAAGAACTAGACAAAGAATAAAATAGTCCCTACTCTCGAAAAGCTTACAAGAATAAATCCAGGTGAAATGCAGTGGAGACTCACAAAACCAAATGCTATGTGAGGGTCAAGGGGGGAAGGCATTACCTACTGGGGAAGGAGGGAAGGGAAACCAGAGGCGGCTTCCTGGAGGCCACAGACATAGGAAAGTAATCAAACTTCAATGAGGCAGTAATGAAGATATAACTCTGAAGCCACCTGTGTGTATTTAAAGTTTACTAGAATGGATTCAAGGCTGAATCAATATTTCCCCTGGAACAAAACTACCGCTGTTAGACACATGGAGAGCTGAGAAGGGCGAGTTCTTGACAAATGACAGCCAGGTAATTTTGCCACAGTCACAAGAAAATTTTATGGCTATCATAAAGGTGGTTTCCAGGGACTCAGAAAAGAGTTTTGTTTTTTGGGTTTTTTCCCCCCTTTCTGTCTGAATGTTTTAGGTAGTTTTTGAGTCACTGACCTTTGAGTCTTTCAGCTGCACTGGCTCCTATGACTTCTATTTTGTAGGTCTATATTGGGGGAGTTATTTAGTGTTGACATAGCTTAAGTTCTATTTGGCTGGATGATTTGCAAAAGGACTAACACCCCGCTTCTTAAACTTCAATTCAACAAGTACTTACTAAGCACTACCAAATGGTACTCAAGTCATAAAACAACTGGTTAACACGGATAACAAAATGGTTTCCTGGGGAAACAGACAAAATGCAACAGTCTTTCTGTTCCACTGGAAGGAATCCATCTAAGCACAGACAGATAAGCAATTACAGTGTAATTTGAAAAAGGAAATAACAGAATAAACCAGGGAGAATGAGGAGAGCTCCCTATAGATCGGTGGCTCCCATTTAGTGGTTTGGGAATGGCCCAAGGGATTCATGCTAAAAATTCTCTAATGGAGCCTTAAGTAGTAATAATACTTACATTAAACTACCCCAGGAGTTCACAAAACACATATTTGTTGTCGTCTGTTGTTATTGTTGAAAGCGCTTTGCAGAAGGAATTAAAAATCAGCGGGAAGATTTCACAAGGCCTAAGCTAAGAGGGTCTGAAATAGTAGTATATTCTAGGCATGGAGACAGCGATAGTAAGTTGGAGCACTGAGTTTGGGGAACAGCAGGTGGACCAATTTGGCTCTCTACTAGACACTGGAGTCCATGAAGGAGAGTAATACGTAATAAATCTAGAAATGAAGACTGGAGCTAGGCTACAGGGGGCTTTAAATGCCAAGCTGGGAGTCATCCCTTAGGATCTAATAGGTATTTGGAATGCAATGTTTGTAAAAGTACAGAAATCTTCAAACCTGGTGTGGATTGCTATGTGCAACATACAGCTAGTCTCAGAGCATCCAATCTTTCACCACTCCCAATGATCCTACACACCACTACTAATTTTATTTTCTTTATGTGGTGTTTTATTCCATGAAGCCCCTCAGCACCTGCATCTCTAGAGGAGAATAGAGCCATAAATTTAAGAATTGAACAGACCTCAAAGGTCATATAGTCCACCCAATCCCCTTATCTATAATCCAGAAAGAGTTACTATATAGCTAGTAATATTTTTTTCACTTCTTAACGTATCACAGGACCACAAGTTCTGACCTGAAGCCACCTTGGTGAATCCTCTCATTCTACAAATGAGGCCACCTATGAGGCCAAGAGACGTCAAAACAACTGCCCAAGGTTACATAGGAAATGTCCCAAGAGGATTTGAACTCTGTGACAGTTTGCAAATACAACCCTGGTTATCCCCAGTTCTAAGCAAGATAATAACTGTTCTAAACAGTTTTCTAGGTAGATAGCTTTAAATACTGAAATTTTTCTTAAAAAAACTTTTTGTGCAAACCTTTCTAAACTACATATATATCTAGTTATTTACAGGTTGTCTCCCTCGTTAGAATGTACCTCTGACTCCCCAAGGGAAGTCACTGATAACAAAAACAAAGTCTCCCATATAAAGAAAAATAGTTGTATCAGCACTTTTTAGGATGGCAAAAAAGTGGAAACAAAATAGGTATTATACATATACTTTGGGGAATAGCTAAATAAACTGTCTTACATGAACATAATGGAATCCTACCATGCCGATGACAAAAATAATAAACACCAGAGACGCAGGAAAAGAATTACATGAATTGATGCAGAGCCAAGTACAATAAGGCACACAGAAAGAACCACCGCCATAAAACCATAGAAAGTGTTGCAAAATTACAAAGAATGAGGGTAGCCCAAAGAAGAAGACATAAGAAGACACCATTCCTCGCTCCTTTGCAGTGGTAGGAAATCCAAAGGTGGGGATCACTGCATGTGTTTTCAGATTATTTTTATATGCCAATTGGATTGGTTTTGCTGAATTGTTTTTTTCTCTACTTTTTTCTTTTTTAAAAAAAATTCTTTGTGATATGGGATGGGAGAGAAAAGGTAGAAGAGGGACACAGGAAAATTTAGGCAATATAAAAAAGAAGATATGAATAAAACTTTATCAAAAAATAAAAGGCTCCTTGAGGCCAGGGACCAATTTTTGGCCTGTTTTTCATATTCCTATCACTTAGCACAACTTCTGGCACATAGTAAATCCTTCATAAACACATAATAAAATACTTGCCAATAGCAACTTCTCATTATCTAAACTGAAGCCACTTTTATTACTTAATATTTCTAGGTTATCAATCGATATATCTATTATTGTACTGTGGTGTGAATGTAGACACAAACTGTGTGAGACATGGAGGTGAATGTATATTAACTCGAAGAGCTGGCATGGAAATTGCCTGCCTTGGATTTGGGTCATTTGCCTCTTTCTTAGAAAAGCAACAGTATGCCTTCTTGTCAGCGCCTTATGGCAAGTCAGACTTCCTGCAAAATTAATTACTGAGTCAAAAACGGAAGGAGCCTCTTCTAATTTTCCTACACCAATCCCCAGGAAAACACATTATTCACTGCTCTAGTAAGTATGCTTTCTCCTTTCAACAACAGTCTTAATACAAACTGCTAGGCTTATATCACTAACACAAGGCACCTCCTGGTCAGCTTGTAAATAGTCTCCATCTCACTGACAAGGTTGTGTTAAAGGTTGTGAAAGAAATATATGTAACCCTTACCATTCCAAGAGTTTAAGAGAACTTTGGAAAAAATTGATTCCAAAGCCTAAAATGTTTTCATCATCATCAGACACAAACACCTGAGGGTTCAAGGGAGTGAGGGCCCCCCCCTGCACCCTTGGGGGTTTATTGCATGTTTAATATGCTGATGAGTTTACTGAATTTTTTGTCTTTTTTTTTTTAAATAAGAGGTGGTAGAGGAAGGAAGAGGGAAGGATACAAAAGGAAATGTCTAGGAATTCTTGACCTGGAGTCTATGAACTTCTTTTTTAATATTTCAATATAATTGGTTTCTTTTGTAATGTTATGTATTTTATTTTATTCATTTAAAAATTATATTTTGGGAAGGGGTCAATAGGTTTCACCAGACTGCCAATGGTTGGTGTCCATGACACAAAAAAAGCTTAGGGATCCCTGATAAGGGCCACACAAATAAAAGCCTATTTTTTTAAAATGATGTTGACACGTTACAAGCCAAACAGGATTCTAGACAATTAAAGCACAAGTCATTCTGAACAGAACAGCACCTATAATGATGCCGAATATCTTACACGGTGTTTACATGTCAAATCAACTTGCTCATAAAAATCTCCAATAATATTTCATTTTCTAAATAACATCTTAATCCACATTAAATATTGAATCAATGGTCACCTGGGGAGGGAAGGGAAGATTGTGGAAAAAAAAAAGTCCTGAAAATTAATCCTTGCTCCCTAGGATGAGAATCACTACTATCTAGCAATACCATTGTTTGGCTATTATCTGGCAAACCTAGAGTCTGATGCTACAGAAAGGAAGACAGGAATAACACCATGGTCTATCCACACCTGCAGATTCTTAAAGCAGAGGTAAGCATGTAATACCTGAGGCTTCTACAAGAGGATTTTCCTCTTTTGTTACAAAAGCCTATAGCATTTGCAGCATGCAATAGCAATCTATCCTATTCTGTGCAGATCCAAGGAAGCAAAATTAATTGGCACTAGCAATGGTGGAATCTGGCAAGCCTCCCCAAAAAGGCCAGCGTCAACAGCACTGTAAAACCGCTCAGGAAAGTTCTCTGAAAATGCTTTAAAATTATGGTGTAACAACATGATGGTTCACTGTCATGTTTACCACCATCTCTATTTTACCTTCCAATATAGTTTGAAATGCCAAAGGTATTCAGAAAACATGCCACTCAATCAGTAGCATTTGCTCATAAGAACCTTTTGTCTTTTCAATTACCATTGGCTATTTTCTCTGTTTCCTGAGAGCCATTCAAATCAGACAGACTGTCTAGACTACCTAGCAGACTCAAGACACTCTAAACTCTTACATATAAGCTTATGTATAAACTTATACACAATATACACTTGTATATTACCTTATAGTACACTATGTATAAGCTTATACATCATATACACTGCCCAGGCGTAGAGGATTCTAATATTTATAATATCTATATAAAACATAATACATACAAAGCTCAGCAGATGGAGAGCCTGCAAATGTGCAAAGAATCTGAGCAGTGGCCTTCGGTCTCAGTATCATACAAGACAATAAACTAGATGTTGTAGTGAACCATCAATATGTTCCTGTGCTCACCATTATTAAGGAATATGCAAATGAACACTATAGTACAGGAAGGAGAGGAGCTCTGCAGAGGCTTTGGAGGCATAAAACCTGGCCAGGCTCATGTCTTGGCTCTAACATCTCTAACTTTGAAAAAGGACAGGTCATTTAACCAATTTCACAGTACTGGTAATTACTTTGTAAATTCTATAACAGAAGTGAATTTTTATCTTCTCTTTTTAAAAGGAGCAGGACTTTTAAGGCTTCTACCTTATGCTATTCACTCATTCATCAAGCATTTATTAAGCACCTACTATTTGCCAGGCACCATGCTATGCCCAGGTAATACAATTACTGAGAATGAGGATCTCTACTCTCAAGGAGCCATATAAAAGTACAATGAGAATAAACACCAAATAAATAAAAGATAATTAAATAGTAGTTGGGATGAAGGAGCAGGGAAAAAGAAAAGGTTTCATGCACAAAGTGGTGATTGGATTGTGTCTCATCAGAAGAGGGAAGGGCTAAGACAAATATGCTATATAAAAAAAAAGCTATTTTCTTTGTGGGGGGAGGTATTTGTTTTATTACAATAACAATAACTTCTCTTTATATAGCCTTCTAATGTTTCCAAGCCCTTCCTCACAACTTTCTGAAATAGTAGCACAAGAATTATCACTCCCATTTAGTCAGAAAACCAAGTCACACAAAGGTGACTTGAACAAGGTCACCCAACCAGAAAGTGTTGGAGTCACGATTTAAACCTAATTTTTCCCCTCTCAGCACTCTCTCCACTCCCATGAACAGAGTTTAGAGCTGTAATCAAATCTACAACAAAATTTGATCTTTTGAATAAATTGCACACGTGATAATCAGATATAAGCAGTTTATATCAATTATTGCACATTACTTTTTTACAGCCAAACCTAGTTTTCAGTTTTTATTTCCTTGCCTCATTTGTACAGTAGTCCCCATCAGCAGTTTTCCTTTATATCATTATTTTATACAACACTTAGCATAGGGCCTGACACACAGTAGGCACTTAATAAATATTTACCGACTGACTGACTTTAATTTCCTTCACACATACTAAATGCCAATTAAAACACAAAGAGCCTTCTGGAGCAGACCTGTCAAATACGAAGAATCTGTTCAAATCATCCTAGCCCAGACTCCTCTTTCATCCACTCCACCCCCTTATCCCCAATCTACATGCTCCCAGAGCTACCCCTGAAATCCTCAAGAATGAAAGGCTTTAACTGTCCTACAGCTAGATTTCTCCCAACTCAAATGATGGTGTACTTAACGTGTGTGTGTGTGTGTGTGTGTGTGTGTGTGTGTGAGAGAGTGAGAGTGAGAGAGAGAGAGAGAGAGAGAGAGAGAGAGAGATGGAGCCGCTCCTCCAGCAGTCTAGTGCAGCCTTCTCAAAGCAGTATTTTTAACTACATAACATAAAATACCTAGGATTACAAAGAAAACCAATTTTATTTAAATAGTTATCAAATGACCAGGCAGTTTTCCAAGTAGAAATCAAAGCTATCAACAGTCACAGGAAAAATGCTCTAAAGCATTATTGATCAGAGAAATGCAAATGAAAACAACTCTGAGGTACCACCTCAAACCTATCTGATTGGCTAACATGAGAGAAAAGGAAAATGATAAATGCTGAAGGGAATATGGAAAAATTGAGACGTTCATGCATTGTTGGTGGAGTTGTGAACTGGCCAACCATTCTGGAGAACAATTTGGAAATACATCCAAGGGTGTATAAAACTACATATCCTACGACCTGGCAATACCACTACTAGATTTGTATTCCAAAGGGGGGCAAAGAAAAGGGGAAAGGACCTATCTGTACAAAATTATTTACAGCAGCTTTTTTTGTGGTGGCAAAGAATTGGGAATTGAAGGGATGTGCATCAACTAGGGAATGGCTAACAAGCTGTGGTAGATGACTGTGAAGTAATACTACTGTCCTCTAAGCAGTGATAAAAGGGATGGTTTCAGAAAAATATGAGAGCATTTGTGACCTGATGCATAGAGAAATGAGCAGAACCATGAAAACATTATACACAGTAACAATGATTAACTGAAAGATTTAGACACTCTGATCAAGACAATGTTCCAAGACAGTTCCAAAGGACCCATAACGAAAAATATTATCCATCTCCAGAGATAGAGCTTTCTTCACCTTCTATATTTTTCTGGGTTTTGTGTACGTGTATTTTCTTTTAATTTTTTTTTGTTGCATTTTAAAAATTTTTTTTAATTTTTATTATTTTATTTATTTTTAGTTTTCAACATTCACTTCCATAAGTTTTAAATTTTTTCCCCCTCCCTCCCCAAGATGGCCTGCAATCTGATAATAGGCTCTACATTTGTGTATTTTCTTTTTCAACATGGCTAATACGAAAACATCTGCATGACTTCACATGTATCATCAACATCATAATGCTTATCTTCTCAATGAGTGGGAATAAGTCAAGGACAGAGAATTTGGAATGCAAAATTTAAAAAAAAAATGAATGTGAAAATAAATTTTACATGTAATTGGAAAATATTTAATGAAACAAAATATATTTTTTAAAATATAGTTATTAAAATAGTTTTTTAAAAAACAAGTTCACACACTCCAAGAATCCCTGCCCTAGTCGAATGTAAGCTTTTTGAGGGCAAAAATTTGTCCTATTTACATCTTTGCATACCCATACCTAGCAGAGTTCTACACACAATATATATTTGATAAACTTAACAGAGAGGTAAACTGAAATACAAAGACCTAATGACCTAAATACAAACCAAGGAATGTGGTGAACAAACTGTTTTCTGATTTTTCTGGCCAGACTCAACACCTATGCCAATAAAATTTGGCAATTACTAGAAAGTGACATCTACCATTAAGATCCATAGTAAAAAAATTCCTATTGCTAGAGAACAAAAAGTCACGATGCAATCATTTTGATTCTCTAAAAGACAGCTATTTTCTTCCCCCACAGGCGTGCCATAAAACCTCTAACAGTTCCTAGTTCCTTACAGACAGAAAAAGTTAAAAACCATAGAGAGTATTTTGTGCGACTCAATTCTAACATGGTTCTTTTGGTTCGAGCCTTAGTTACTCACCTGCAGAAGATATGTTCACATCCTCCTAAGCACACAGGTTCCCTCAGGATGTTGATGCTGTTTGAAGAAGAAACAATGTCAATAAGCAGCCAGATGCAAGAAGACCGTTTTTACCCCTGAGGTATAAATATACCCAAGGCCCAATCGTACCCGACTAGATTTCCCTGGCTTTTAAACACAGGATATTAATGAGGTATGCTGTTCAGGTGACAGCTTATTACTCTCTGATGAAAGGCTGGATTAAAACCTGTCTGTAGGATTCCAATGGCAAATCTGATTTATATTGTAAACCTATTATCCGAGCAAAAGTCTAGACTGGCCCATTTCTCCATAAATATACACCATGCCAGGATAGAGAGGAAAACACATGACATTCAGGAGGCCATAAATTGACACTAATACTTAAAACCTATTGTCTGCCAGTTCTTTGAACTGTCAAGGTAACTCTCTGAAACAGTGATTCTCAAAGATCTCTCTCTGTCTGTCTCTCTCTCTCACACACACACACACACACACAGTCCATGAGGCTCTATCCTCTCCACAGTAACTGGATGTTAAAATGACCAGCATGTTATGAATGTTTACAAGTCCACAAAACCTACTCCCAAGAGGCCCTTCACTTGTAAACAACTACTTTTCCTTCCATTCTGCGCCTCCCAGTCCTAGCTTCTTCCTACCCCTTGGAACTCCTTAAGGCATAATGCTAAGGCTGAAGAAGGTGGGAGTTCATTCCACAGAAAAGAATTTATTTTATGCATCAGAAATACAATTTGGGCCGTTAAAACTGAGAAACTAATTTATGGGATCACAAAGTGTTCATGTCAGTCACAGGACAATCACCATAGTTTATATATGAATATTTGTATGTAAGTATATATAAATATACTTATTTATATGCTAACTGAGGCTTATCAGAAGCAGTCATTCATTGTTGCCAAGAATCATGGTAGGGTGATGAAGTCCTATTTGATGTGGCTTATTTTTAACAGTGGCCAATGGGAGCCATGGGAGGGGAGGAGTAGACAGATTAACCTAAGTTTGAGAAACACTGTTTGAAGGATGGCTTCATAGGTAGATAGACAGACAGACAGAAATGCATCTAGAAAAGGGATGAAGAGATCTTTGGTCTTCCTCTACCGTGCATGACCCCTGGGTAGCTTCACCTCCTTTCTTTTTCAGCCCTCTTTAAAGCATGCTTTTCCCCATTAGAATGAAAGCTACTTGAGGACAGGGTCAGTCTTTATTTCCCCTTCTATTTATCCCCAGAATTTAGCACAGTTCCTGCTATATAGGAAGCATTTAATAAATGCCTGTTGACTGACTGTACCAGTTTTATGTAAATTTCTCTATTCTTCTCAGTGGTCATCATATATGTCATTTCTTGTGGCATAGTAATATCCTATTACATATTCATGCACCATAATTTATTTAGCCATCCCATATTTGATAGGTATCTATTTTATCTCCAATTCTTTATTACCAGAAGAAGTGCTATCATAAATTTTTTTTTTATATATGGAGCTTTTCTTTTTGCCAATAATCTCCCAGGGGTATGTGACTAGGAGAAAAATATCTGGGTCAAATGGAATGAGCATTTTAGTCACTTTATTTGCATAATTCCAAATTGTTTTACTAATTCACAGCTCCACCAACAATGCATTAGTGTACCTGTCTTTCTAAAACCCAGAAGTGAGGCCTTTTAAAACACCTAAATGTATCAGATAATTCTATTAAAGAAATTGCTCTATTAAACCAAATAAAAAGTTATAACATGCCACAGGGGGAGGGAGGAAAAACACGAAAAGGCCAGGATTTATGGGAGCACCAAGCTTTGCGCTTGGTTTGCTACACTATCCCTAGACCCCTTTAAATATTTACAGCATTTATATCCCATTCTGTGTGTATACACATCACATATCAATAAAAATATTTCCGCGTCTCTAGAAAGATCAAAAGTGTCACACTGCACATTTTAGTAGCTAAAAGCATTAAAGTGAAATTGAGCTTCTCAGAAGCGACACAAAAGCAGAGTATACAACCACATTCTTGCTCTCAAGAGATCTAAAAGGGTGTTCACTGACATTATACAAGCCATTACTTTTTAAAAACTCACAATTCTTGACTTTTTCTATCACATTTCACTTGATAAAAATGAGTAGTACATATGTCAGATGTCTTTTGTGGTCCTAAGTAAGACCCTTCTTCTTTCTCCCAGGCTGACAGTGCTGAAATGTAGGCAAAAAAGCCAGTTATTTTGGGAAGTCTGTGGGCTTTTTTAGAACATGGTAAGACATTCTTTATATTTGTTGTGCTTTAGTCATTTAAAGTTGTGTTGGTGAGTCCCGCTGGGGGTTTTCTTGGCACAGATACTGGAGTGGCTTGCCCTTTCCTTCTCCAGCTCATTTTATTGATAAGGAAACTGAGTCAAAGAGAGTTAAGTGACTTGCCCAGGGTCACATAGCTAGTGTCTGAGGCAGGATTTGAACTCATTAAGATGAGTCTTCCTGATTTTAAGCACCACTCAACTGCCCCACACTTAACATACATTAGAGTACATTATACCTACTGTATATAGCTATAGTATTGGTGTCCTAGTTCCCTTGATCTGGGACTCAAGGATAGATTTCAGGGGGGTCCATGAAACTTGTTTTATTTTTCACTAACCTCGATGTGAAATTTAGCATTTCCTTTAATTGAAAATAGTGAAACAAACCATTATTCAGAAGAGTCCATAGGCTCTGAGAGACTACCAAAGGGGGAGCCTATCCCTCGGGCTTAGCACAGAGCTAGTTACAAGCTGAGTGCCTGATAAATGCTTTTTAATTCATTCCTTCATTTTCACTGCCCATTACCAGACTGGGATGCTTCCACTCCTGCCACCCTCATTTTCCCTCCCACTAGAACGCCCAGGACTCTGCCTCTGGGTCCCTGGCCTCAGATAACTGAGATCTCCCCAGATATACAGACAAGCTTCCACCTCTGATTCCCCATTCCCACCCCATTCCCTTCAACTTTCTAGCTCCACTTGAAGAGCTACAGCGGATAGAGCCCTGGGCTTAGAATAAGGAAGACCTCTTCTTCATGAGTTCAAATCTGGTCTCAGACACTTACTACCTATGTGACCTTGGGCAAGTCACTTAACCCTGTTTGTCTCAGTTTCCTCACCAGTAAAATGAATTGGAGAAGGAAATGGCAAACCACTCCAGTATCTTTGCCAAGAAAACCCCAAATAGGGCCATGAAGAGTTGGACAGGACTGAAACAACAGAACATCACCCCTATTAGAACATAGTAAGCTCCTTGAGGGAAGAGGATGTCCTATTTATACAGTGCCAGGTACATAGTAAGTATCCCTAAAGGATGATAATACTGAAACTCTTTACCTGGCAATCAGGAATTCTATAACCCACCCCCATATTACCTATTCAACATTAACTCCTACTTCTTTGCAATACAAACCTTCTCCTCTAGGTTATACAGGTCTCTCTACTATTCCTCCCAAACCCATCATGTCCATTCCCTATTCCAGGACTTTACTACTTCCTCCTCCCCCACACCCACTTTGATAATAAGACCACAGAACCAAGCCTAGAATTCAGAGAAACTTTAGAGGTTCCATCTAATACACAGCATCCCACCCCCTTTTACAGATGAGAATCCATCTAGAAAGCCAGGGCAGTTAAATGAATTCCTAAGGTGGCAGACACAGGATTCAAGCCCCAAGACTCTCCAAGTTCAAAACCAACACACCCGTGCCATCTCCCTCAATCCCCACCGATCCTTCAAAGTCTAAGTCTAGTCTCATAAACTATTTACTTGTCTCTTTATAGCATTTAAACTAAGCACTGACTTGTACTACTCTTCATAAACTGTTCCTTGCCCATCTCCCCAACTAGACTGTGAATTCCTGGAGGGTCAGGGTCATTCTACTGCATCCCCCTTAGCACCAGAATACTCTATGCCCATAATGGATTAGCCAACAAATGCTTATTAATGAACGAAATGGCCAACTGTACAGAACCTCATTGTGATCTGATATGGTCCAGGTGATTTCGAAGGTTACTTCTAATCTGCTATGATTTCCACTTCTAGCCTAGACATTATTTCAGGACTTTTTTTTTTTCTAAACACTGCTGGGTTTTATATAACAAAGTACATTTACATAACAGGATTTCTGTTCCTTGAAAATTCAAGAATTTTGCTTTTTTCCCCCCTTCTCTGTCATTATAATTCTATGACATCACAAGTAGCTGATGAGAAAAGGTCTCTGCTGTCATAATCCTTTGACTTAGAAGAACTAAGCAGTGACAAAAATAAGCTTAAGAAATGAAGGCCCTAATGATATGCAAATTCTCTGCATGCATAAAAGAAAGGAGAAGAAAAAAGAAAAGCAAAGTTCTATTGAGGCAAAACTCTCCTTAACTGGAAGCAAAAGTTGTCCCTTAGACATCAGATGCTATTTAATCTAAGAAAGATGATTACACAATGCCTTCCATTTCAAAGGGTCTCAAGGTATTGAAAGCTGGAAAAAAGCTCATTTAATACTGAAATACACACAAAAAAAAGTTAATTAAAACTAAAAATGCTTGACAATAAAAACTCCAAAAATAGGGAGAGGGGAGATTAGTGAGGAAGAACAAGTATCTCAGAGACAAAAATCCCAAAAGCCAAGGATGCTATTAAGAATGACCATTTTGTCTTTATTGTTAAGCAATGACTAAAATGCCCACGCCCTTTGACCCAGAGACATTCCACAGTTAGGCTTATACCCCAAGGAATCCATTAATAAGAAAGGCCCCCAATACACCAAAACAATTACCGCAGCACCTTTTTTTGAGGGCAAAGAATTGAAAATAAAGTAGATATCCACTAATTGAGGAAAGAATAAGCAAATTGTGGTCACATGAATGTAATGGAATATTCTTGTACTGTAAGAAATGATAAATTGATAGGTAAAAGAAACATGAAAAGATCTATATAACTGTTGTGAAGTTAGCAGACAAGAAACAATACACAGTATAATGACATAAGTGCAAAGAAAAAGCACACACACAAAAAAAGGCAAAACGTGAATACTGCAAAATGACAAAGAACAAACAAGACTCCAATGAAAAGATGCAAGAAAATACTCCATCTTTTTGCAGACACTGGAGGTCTACAAGTGTGGTACACTGCACATATTTTCAGATTTTTGCAATATATTAATCAGTATTGCTTTTTTTTTCTTGTTCTCTTTTTTTAACTTTAGAAAAATATTATTTGCTATTTGGGGTGGCTCTCTGGGAAGGGAAGGGAGAGGAATATTTGGGGGAAATTTGGTGATGCAAAAAAAAAATAAAAGTTTATTAAAAAAAGAATGGGGGAGCAGAGCCACAATGGCAGCTGGAAAGCAGAGACTAGCGTGAGCTCCCTGCCAAGTCCTTCCAAAAACCTATGAAAAATGGCTTTGAACCAATTCTAGAACTGCAGAACCCACAGGGTAGCAGAGGGAAGCAGGGTGCTAGCCCAGGACAACCTGGATAGTCTCTGGGTAAGGTCTATCTTGCACGGAGCTGGGAG
>CM053626.1:54981325-55000820 GCA_028646595.1 Phalanger gymnotis | reverse complement strand
GAGCCTGGAACATTGGTAGGTGCTTGATAAATGTATATGAGGGAAGGCACTAGAATTAAGGGGAACAGGAGAAGGTGGGATTTTAGCTGGGATGTGAAGGAAGCCAGGGAAGTGAGTAGACAGAGATGAAGGGGGGAGAATATTTTAGGCACAGAGGGTCCTGCCAGTGAAAATGCCCAGAGCTGGGGGACAGAGCGTCTTGTTTGAGGACCGGCGATTGATTGATGGACCAGAGTATAGGGGTGGGGTAATTGTGAGGGGTGCAAGAAGACTGGAAAGGTAAGGGGGAGGCAGGTAATGATGGATTTCTAATGCCAAACAAAGATTTTATACCTGATCCTTGAGAACCACTGGAGTTTATTGAGTGGGTAGGGTAACACGGTCAGACCTGAGCTTTGGAAAGATCACTGTGGCAGCTGAGCGGAGGAGGATGGACTGTTTCTCAGAAAGGTAAGCATCATCAAAGGAAAAAAAAATCCATAGTGGCCTAAAACTTCATCCTGATATTATTTATCAACCACTTATATGAAGAGAATTGTGCTATGCATTGTAGAAGAAAACAATGGGTTTTATTTTTAAATAGAAAACATCTTAAAAGTATTCCTAATTGTATATTCATGAACCAAGCTGCATTGACTGCATTGAACATGCACTGGATGCAGACTCAGAATTATAGGATCAAAAATTAAGACAGATTTGAAAGGAAATTTAGAGGTATAGTTCAACTGCTTCACTGTACAGGGTCTGAATTCTGCTTCTGCCTGTTTATTTACTACTTATGTTAGGCAAGCACGTCACTTTGGTTTCCAACTTGGTGACTGCACTAGATAACCCCTAAAGCTAAGTGATTCAAGGCTATTATACCTTAGGGAAATACATATTCCATTACATTAGTAAGAGCCACAGAGCAGGCCATGGGACTCCAAGAATATTTCTCATCCAGGCATCACGCCTACTCTGCCTACTTCACTCCCCATTCTCTAGATACTCCCCAACTGCCTAGAGAGGATCCCCTCCCTCCGTAACCTCCTCCCTCCTCTTCTCCAGTTCTAGACACATGATCAAATTAACTCTGCCATCTTTCCTAGATGAGATTTATCAATCTACTTAATCTATGGCCTTACTCACCTTCCCTTTAGCTTTGCAAACCCAAAGTACCCCTAGTGAGGGGACCATCCCTCTCCTTTGCGTCTCTAACAACCAACCAACCCCATTAAAAAGACTGTCTTTGCTGTTTTAACTACTCCTCACCTTAGCAAAGTGCCAGGAACATAGGGGTTGTGATTTCATTGGGACCCTATCAATGCACCGTCTCTGTAATTTATAATCTTAAGGAGTCACTTAGAACACTGCAAGTTTAAAAATGCCTTGCCCAGGGTCACTCAGACAGTATGTGTCAGAGGAAGGATTTGAACTCCTGTCTTTCGGGCTTCAAGCCTTGCACTCTATGCACATTGTGCTATCTCTCATGGACCAGCAGTGAGTGTGTTTAACTTAGCACATAGTAAGAGATTACCATTTTTTCATTCATTTATTCATCCCTTCATTCAGGACACCAGCCTAAGGAACAGTTCTATCAGAAATATCTCAGAGAGAAAGAAGGCCAGATAGTAAGAAAGGGAGGGTATCAGCAGGTAGAAGGAAAAGAACTCCTGCCTCAGGTCCTGGATGAATTATAAATAACACCTTAATAATCCATGCAAGAGTTACAACAATCTCAGGCATATAAATCATAGCAACAAATATGGTTATGAGCACAAAAGGCTAGGAAAACAGCTGTCAATCATCTACTTTCTAGTAATCCTCCATCAGTTAGGGGAACTGAGAAAGTATCACGGCTGAGAATCCTTCTCCATCAAAAAGGAAGGTTCTGAACACCAAAAGCTCGCCAAGGCATCACAGAATCGTAAACATAAAGATGGAAGGGTTAAAGTCCATTCAATCTTAACCACTTCATTGATAAAGTTGAGTTAATAGCGGTCCAGAAGTTAAGTGACATTTGAGGTCACACAGGATGTGACCAAGCAGACCCAGGAGATGAATTCAGATGGAGGAATACATAGTTATTTGCCCCCTTTAGACACTGAGCTCCTAGGATGCAGGGGCTGTCATTTACCTATCTTTGTATTTTCAGCACTTAATGAAGTGCCCAGCACACAGTAGGTGCTTAATAAATGCTTGCTGACCCACTCTGACTCCAAATGGCAGGGTCTTCACTGCACCAACACTTACTCCACTAAAAGTTCAAAACTGACCCCTGAAATCCAGCCCCTCTCAGAAAAGCCAAAAAAAAAAAAAAAACCCTCACAGGAAGAGAAAAGACATCTCAACAGAAATCTCAAAGCTACCAAGCGAACATTGGTTTTCAGTGTTGTTATCTTAAAGACAAACAAAAGAACACTGGAATATTCCCCAAATCACTGGAAGCCAATCAAAAATGCAAATACACATCTAATTATTATAATTCACTAAGTAGCTGTCACAATCTGAATTTACATGAAACCTGGGATTATACACGGCCATGCTGCTTGTCAACTCTTGCTTCCTTTAGGAACAAACTACTTTTTTTTTAATGTTCACTAATGTGTTGTCTGTCACCTCTCAAAGGAAGAACTGGACTGACTTCATTTTTTTCTAATTTTTGAAACAGCTCTGGAACTTCTGAGGAGGCCTGGACCTACATCATATCAATAGCCATCTGGTCTAGTAGATTAATCAACATTACTTTGGAGCCTTATGTACCATTAAAGGTCAAAAAAACACATCCTGTATTGCAGCCAGCCCACCACATCTGGTACTCACAGCTCATCACTTCCCTTGGACTGGAAGAGCAGGACTTCTATTTAAAAAGGGGATTCAGCAGAGTTTTCTCCTCATTTCCCACCAACTATACTGCTTTAGGTCTTTCTTTTTATTGCGGACTTTGAATTTTTATTCTTTCTATTTTGGACTTTATTTTGACCTTTGAGACTCCCCGTCATGCTACTAAGCCAGGTATCTCCCTTCTTCCCATACCTTTTCAGCTTCTTTTCTGTGTGCTAAATTCCCTGATTAGAGTGTAAGCTCCTGGAAGGCAGGGATTTATTTGGTTTTACTTGTATTTGTATCCCCAGTGCTTAGCATAGTGCCTGGAACATTTTTTTAGTCATTTTTTCTCAGCTGTGTCCAACTCTTTGTTACTCTTCCTAGGGGGTTTTCTTGGCAAAGATACTGGAGTGGTTTGCCATTTCCTTCTCCAGCTCATTTTACAGATGAGGAAACTAAGGTAAACAGGGTTAATTGACTTCCCCAGGGTCATACAACTAATAAATGTCTGAAGCCAGATGTAACATGTTTTCAGGCACTGCCCCATCTAGTTCTTGCCACATAGTAGGCACTTAATGTTTACTGAATGACACCACCACCACCATCATCATCACAATAATAACTGACATACCAAGTACTTTACATACCTTATTTCATTTGGGAATCCTAACAATCCTATCATATTACAGGTACTATTACTATTCTTGCCATGAAGAGGCAGGGGCAAGATTTCCAAGGCTGTTGACTCCATGCCCATCACCCTACCCACTAGATCATGTTGCCTCTCCCTAGCAGTGAAACTGCCTTTATTTGCTACTATTAACACTGATTGGCTGTACAACGGTGATGCATTGGTCTTTGTTAATCACTACACTTGTGCACATAAATGTCAGCAATGTAATCTCCAAATGGCAAACTCCTAAGTGGTATGGAAATAAAAGAGCCAAAAGAAATGCTCAAAAAACAGAAAACTCAGACACCTTAAAAGTCACAAAGTATCACAAAGAGAAGCATATCAAGGTGATAGCCTATGTCAGGGCTGTCTGCAAGCAGATTTATGCGGCCTGCTTAGGAGCTTAGAAATTTACATAAATGCTTTAGTAAACGGAGCAGAGAGACAGCAGAGCTCTCACTAAAATGGCAAATCGAAATATAATGTCTGTTGTTTCAATAAAAACCTAAGGTTGGACAGTGCCAGCCCATATGTTAGAAACTCTCCATGACCTCCCTAAACTGATTACTATTTTTATTGCATTATGACCTGTAATGGAAGTGATTACTATTTCTGCCTATTCACATTTATTTGCGACATCTGCACCATAACAAATGACAGTTGTAATAGTTCTATGTAGTTCAATGCATTATGTATGTTCTTTAGCAGACACATTTAGAAGACACTCTAAGTCTTTTAGCTCTAGTTTCTCCAGTAATCTGCTCAATTCTGTATATTCCCTTTTATCTTTCCGTTAAATTTGTCTAAAACTGAAACATTATATTCTCTATTATTATATTTCTGCCTGTCATTCTAATTCAATTAAGTTTTCCTTTATGATTTCAGATGCTAAGGTATTTGTAGTATAAGATGAATACTGAAATTAATTTGTGGTCTACGATTTCTTTCAGAATATTGTAGCTTTCTCATTCGATTCTTTTTGTGCTATGAATTTTCATTTTTGTTTACCTGATGGCACTTTTGCAAGGCTTGCTTTTTTGGATTCACCTGATACATAGTAACTTTTGTTCCTACTTGTTTTTTCTGTGTATGTCTCTGCTTTTTAGTGGTTTTTCTTGTAAGCAATAGAAACAAGACTTTATTTTCTGTCACTTTCACTCTTTGTCAGTATCTGCATGAGCTCATCTGCTACCATGGTTTCAATCATGATGACTTCTACATCTATATATCCAGCTCTAGTCTCTCTACTGAGCTGAAGCCCCTACATCACCAACCATCTGTTGAACAATTCTCACTAAATACGCCATAGGGGTATCAAATTGAGCACGTTCATTACAGAGCTCCCTCCCCATCCCACTCCCCTTAATTAATTTCCCCTATCTCTGTGGAGGATACCACCATCCGAGCAACACTTTACAACCTTACAGTCAACCTTGACTTTTCTTCACCTACCCATAACCAATCAGCTGCCAGGTATCACTGACTCCACCACTCACATCAATACCTTTGTCTCTACTGAAACAGCACTATCCCTAAAAAAAAATAACAGCTATAATTATTATTGCTAGAATTTATATACGGCCTACTCTGTACCAGGCACCACACTAAGTGCTTAACATTAATTGAATTGCCTTTAGGATAAAATACAAACCCCTAGGTTTAGTAAAGTGTCTCCAGAAGAATCCAATCTACCTTTCTGGGCCAAGCAACACCTTACTCCCTTTTCAGCACTCTACATACACACAAACTGGAATTAATTCCCCTGGTGCACACTCTCTCTCTGTCCAGTCTTTATGCCTTTCCTCAGGCATTCAGTCCTTACCTCCACTTCTTGAAATTCTTAGCCCTGTTCAAATCCCAGCTCAAGGGTGATGAGGCCACTCCAGTTACAGCTGCCTCCTCCTACCCCCTCCCCCACTACCCTGTATACATGTAGAAGTTATTTCTCCAGATATGCTACTAGGCGTGGAGGCAGGGTGTCTGTAACTGATTCACTTTTTTCTATCTCCAGCAACTAGCATAGTGCCTAGCACATAGTAGGTGTTTAGTAAAAGATGCCATTCCCTCCATTCACTAAGTAGGCTTGTTGATTAAAACTTCTGGACGGGATACAATAAAACCTGATGCAAAATGAGACTTCATCCGACACAACATATTCTCTAGAAAAAAAATGAAAATTCCATTGCTTTTCAGCAGAAGTATATGAAAACACCCCTAGTACGCTAAATTAATTTTACTTTGGAGAATTATCAACTAGATGTGAGTGGGCTATATTGTCCAGAGCACTGGCTTGGGGGTTAAGTACCTGGAGGTCCCAAGGGTACCCACTCTAACTGGGCTCTTTACTTACTAAGCTCCAGAAGCCTCCATTTTTCACCAATATAATGGGGATAACAATAATTATTTCACAGGAAATTGTTAAGGATTAAGTGAAGCAATACATGTAAAGAGCTCAGTAAGACTGAGGGAACGAAAGATCCCTGAGGTGAGGGACTGTTCCGTTGGGTCTCTCAATCCCCAGTAAGCAATCACACAGAAAACATCTCCTGAACTGAAATGGGTATCATCTCTCCAGAGAGTCCAACATACAGTGGATACTAGCAGAGGCTGAGAACTAAAATGGAAGTGTTACTATCTAACTTCTTTACATTCTAATTAGTTTTATCTTGTTTTTGTCTGCTTGTTTTTAAGCCAAAGAAGGAACAAGGAAAAACAAAAGTAATTATCTTTGCAAAGTTACTAGAGAATGGCAGACTTTAGAATAAACAGCTAAAGGAGTAAGAATTTGGGCCTTAATTTGAGCTACACAAGGATGACTCTTTCCAAGATTATCATCATCCTCATCTTTATATCACCCTGAATGTGTCCATTACTATGCTGCATGCTTTACAATTATCACCCCAAATTTGATCCTCACAGCAACCCTGAGAGGTAAGTGCTATTACCACCTCCCATTTAACAGATGAGGAAAGTAAGGCAAAAAGAGTGCAAGTGACTTGCCTAGGGTCACACAGTTAAGTGGCTGAAGCCAAATTCGAACTCAGGTCTTCCCAACTCCAGGCTTAGCTCTCTATCTACCACGGGGCACTCCCTATCTGCCCCATTAACATTACTGTTGCTTTCATCCTACATTCTACAAGAGACCAGTGACAGGAGGCTGATGTATTGACTTCAGAGTGAAGTGGATTTAAGTAAGGCAGGGCTTCACAAAATACAGAAGTATCTCTGTCCAGGTACTCTTTCTATAGCCAACTTCCCAGCAGAAAGCCTGAAAAAGTCTGTTTTCCCCAGTAGAACTTAAGCATATGTAGGGCAAGGATTATTTCTGTATCTCCAGTACCTAGCACAGGGCCTTGTATACAGTAGGCACCAAATAAATTCTTGTTGACTAGAAGCATCCAGAAATCTATTATTTGGTTTGGAAATTATCTAGGTTCCCTATTTCTCTTGCTCATTCCTTTCTGTTAGCCTTCAGGAGATGGCATAATTGGAGGAGTATCTTTTTAAGTTCTTTCCTTCTCATTCATAGGGCTATCTTTTTAAAGTCCTTTTTTTTCCTTCTCATTCATTAGAAGGGCAGAAGAGCTGATTCTGCTTGAGGGCTTGACCACAGAGCTCCATCAAGGGTCAATAGGAGACCTGGGAACCTAATTCCAATTAGCCAAACTCCAAAAATATACAAATCAAAATAACAAATGTGCTTATTTACAATGGAAGACTTCACAGATACCTAGACAAATGCCTTTCATTCCCACTGTTAAGACCTCTGGAAAACCAATTACCAACCGGTTCCTAGGTGAATATGGATTCAAACACAAGGGTTTTATAGGATTGTGGGATTTGGGGGGTAGAAAAAGCCCTTAGAAACTAATTAATCCAACCCTACCCCTTCTTTCCTTTGAGGAAACAGAAGGCCACAGAAGGAAAATGACTAGGTCAAGCCAGTAAGTAGAGTCAAATCCCCACCTGTTTCCTCTACACCCAACTGGTTTTACAGGACAATAAAAAACGAGATTTCTATAACACTTTTACAAAGTACTTTATATACACCATCTTAGAGCCTCACAATGCCATAGGATAGTCAGTGGAGATATTATTATTGCCATTTTAGAGATGAGCAAAGAGAGTTTCAGAGAGAGTAGATGATTTTTGCCCATGGTCACTCAGACAGCTAGAAGTACCACATCTCCAGGTCCAGGCGCTCCACCCACTAAGCTGCCCACTGCCTCATTTAGTTGGTTGATAAACTAATAAAATTTCTATTCTCTACTTTAAGGAATATTCGTACTTGTCTAGTTAGCTGGGACCTATTCCCTAAATTCCTGTCTACTTCCCTCTCCTTTCCCAAATTAATGCTTGGAGATGACAGAGATAAATTACCTATCTTCCAGAATCCTCCGGACTCTTGCTTCAATGAAGATAATATTCTGCCACTTAATCATTTTCTCTGGGGCTACACTTGCATTTTATATTCATCTCCAGTATCCCATGAAGGTAAGGGGGGAGAGGGAGGAAGGTCCTTCTTTCTCCCAGACTTTGAGTAATTTCACCTTTCACCTAATGACCTTTACTTTAGGCCTCAAGTCCTGTCCGTTGAGTTAGAAGTAGCATGATAGGTGTTGGAAATCAAAAAGCCCTAGGTTCCAAACCTTGATGGTACTTCTTCAACCTTAAAAAAAGGGATAAGAAATAATTGCATTGTCAAGATGCTATTAGGAGACACCTCGTTTTCCAGAGCCTGTGCCCTGAGCCTGATGTAACAACAATCTTTTTCGCTCACTCTCTGGCAAAATCACATAATTAACGTATTGCTCTGACCAGCTCCAAGTGTTCTCCGAGCTCAGACGAGCCCATGAAACCCTGCTAGGAATCAAACTCTATCTCATGGAAAGGTGAGCTTTGCCCTCATCTGGTCCCCAACCTGGTGGACAAGATACTTCCCAGACACCTCCACATCATGCTGCCAACACCCTCATATTCCTTCTCCAAAAAACAAAAAAAACATGTTGGACTCAGCCACTGGGAAGCTATGCCTCCTCTCCTATCTGGTCTTCCCTCATTAGAACCTAAAGCTGTTCTTCAAAGCATCGATCTGTTTGGATTCACAGCTTTTATTGTTGTTGAGTCCTTTTAAGTGCTCTCAGACTCTGCATGTTCCCAGTTTGGGGTTTTTCTTGGGGGTTTGCTATTTCCTTCTCCAGCTCATTTTACAGATGAGGAAACTGAGGCAAACAGGGTTAAATGACTTGCCTGGGGTCACACAGCTACTAAGTAGTGTCTGAGGCTATATTTGAACTCAGGAAGATGAATCCTCCCGATTTCAGGCCTGGCATCTATCCACTTAGTTAAGAGCTTAATAAATGTCTGTTGACTGCATTAGTTTACGTGAATATCTCTATTCCTCTCTATAAGTCATCATCTTCATCATTTCTTAGAGAACAGTAATAACCCATCACACATTCCTGTCTTGCTTAAATTTATATTAACACAGTGCCTAGCGCACACACTAAACAATTTATCTAACATCTAGCTGTATCTACCTTAACCATTCTTCAATTTATCTATCTACAATCAATCTACCTGTGTGACCTCTGACAAGGCCCTTCCCCTCTGGGGCTCAGTTTCCCAATCTATACAATAAGGGAGTGGTTTTTCTAAGTCTTTTCCTTTCTACATTCCTATAAAAGATCCCACGGGCAGAGGAAGACACCAGCTAAGAGGAAATTTCATATTTTACAACAGTCTACTTTTACACACCTGACTGCTCTGCACCCCGCCCCCACACCTCCTCAACAATCACAAAAAAGAGAGACAAGTCTGTGTGTGTGTTCTAAGGAACTATTTTCTCTCCAATTATCACTGCATCTGACACTGTCGGGTTTCTAGTTTCCAATTCTCAGTTGGCACAGTCAAAATCTGCATCTTTCCACGCAAATTTAAGCAGAACTAACATTAACTAATCCTGCCACAGTGGGCAGAGGGAGGGCACAAGTGAAATCATCCTCATTTCAACAAACAAACAAAGCCTCTCTCTCTTTGGTGCAAAAGTTTTTGTGGCGAGCAATTTCTATCTGAAAACCAAAAGGCATGAACGAAAACACATCAACATATATCTGATACAATGATCATATTTATAATTTCATAAATAATATGTATAAATATGATCACATTATATTTATTTGCTATCCCTTTGCAAATTACTTCATTTTAAATTTATTATTCTAACCCAAAACTATTTATCTGTTCTAACCCAAAGGTTGGAAACAAGTGCAAGAAGAGAGATGCCATGGATACCCTGACATGGTGGGGCCCTACAGGACTCTCCAACTCGAACCCAACGCTCTTTTAAAAAGCAAAGGAACAGAAACAGTGGAGCAGAGCCTTCCTTCCCAATTGACAAGCAACACGGATGAAACCCACCCCCGCCCAGTGACAAGAAAGAGTCCAATGGTTACACTACTAAGCACTACCGAGGGCCACTAAGACCCTCAGCTTTCTTCTAATACTTTACCCATCGCCTTCCTTCCTTTGTGCTACGTTCCTTTTTCAATTATTCCTGACTGCCCAACTAAATACAAGCTAGAAAATTTCACAAAGCACAGGAATTGTATCCTATTTGTATACAAGCATTTTGGTTTTCAGGCCAAACAAAAGGCAATCCAACACCATGAATACTACAGCCCACAAATTAAGGAACTGAACGAGTTGCCCCCGATGCAAGTTTCTTTGGGGTCCCGGGGAAGGGGAGGACCCTCTCTGGGGCTGCTCCCGGGGGTCACTCGCGGACTCAGGGACACAATCTCCCCCGCCCCCGGCACAGGCCGGGAAGGGGAAGGGGCCGGCGTTAGTTACCAGCGCGAGCAGCGCAGCTGCGTCTCCAGCTGCTCCAGCGCCGCGCGGCTGTGGGCCCAGGCTGCGGCCTCGCTACCCCCTCCTCCGGCCGGCTGCATGGCGGGCTCGGGCCACGGCTGGTTCCCGGAGCGGACTCTCAGCGGCGGCTCGCGCTGCATCCCCGTGCCGCCGCGCCCCCGCACCAGGCAAAGGCAACTTCTCGGGCCGCTGCAAACTTCCTGGGCCGGCCCGGGGTCCCGCCAAGTGCCGGCAGCCGCGCGCGCGCTCGGGGGCGGGGCGGGGCGTGGAGCGCGGGAAAAGACTTCGAGGAGGCGGGCCAGGGGGCGGTCCTGGGGACCCAGGCCCTAGTGGACGGCCTCTGGCATCCTGCGGCGGAGCGCAACGGGGAGCCCCGCGCGGGGTGCCCTCCTACACCCCACCCCCCGGCCCAGCCCCAGCCCTTGGGGGAGTTTCTGCGCCCGCGCGCCGCTTGTTTTTAACCTGAACTTGACCACAGCGGACGCAGACATCACAGTCCGTGAAACCAAGTATTTCTGGGCTACCGCTCTTTTTAATTGTCCCCCGGAAGTCTTAAACTGCAGCTCGAAATGCTAATGAGATTAACTAAAATGTGTCATCCTTAATTAAAGCTTGAAGACACCGAAAACTTTGTGGCTCAACCTGGCCATACAGGAGTGTCCAAAAAAGTCTTAGTGCAATTCCTAATTTTAATAAACTTAATTAAAATAGAATTTTTAATTAACCTTTAATACACTAAAAAAACTTTGTGGCTGAATTTGTTATACGAGGGCGTCCCAAAAAGTCAAGGCAGTTCCTAATTTTAATAAACTTAATTAAAATATAATCTTTAAGCTTTAAGACATTGAAAACTTTGTAACTGAATTTTGTTACATAGAGTGTCCCAAAAAGTCTTAGTGCAGGTCTTAATTTTAATAAACTTAATTAAAATATAATCTTCAATTAAGTTTTAATACATTGAAAACTTTGTAACTGAATTTTTTTTATACAGGGGTGTCCCAAAACTCAGTGCAGTAGTAAATTTTAATATGCGGAATGAAAGTGTCATCTTTAAGCTTTCATAGACTTAAAACTTAGTGGCTGAATTTTGTTATATGAGGGTGTCCCAAAACTCTTAGTGCAGTTCCAAATTTTAATAAGCTTAACTAAAGTGTGTAATCTCTAATTAGGCTTTAATACACTTAAAACCTTGTGCCTTAATTTTATTATACAAGGGTGTCCCAAAAGTCTTAGTGCAATTCTAATTTATTTTATTTTTTTCTTTAGGAAGCTTAACTAACGTAAGTAAACTTTAATTAAACATTAATACACTTAAAACTTTGTGGCTTAATTTTGTTATACAAGAATGACCCAAAACTCTTAATGCAGTTCTAGTTTTTAATGAGCTTAATTAAAATGTATAACCCTTAATTAAGTTTTGATAAACTTAAAACTTCACTTGGACTTTATGACACCCTTGTAAAAGAAATTCAGCGTGCTCATTTCAAAGCTATCCTGCCAGTCTGTGTCTCCCTATCAATTTCTTTCTGTTCACTTAACAGCTAACATAATAGTTCACATTATATAGTAGTTTCTATGTGCCAGGCACTTTACAATTATTATTTCATTTGAGCATTCCAATAAACCCTGAGAAGTAGGTTGTATTAGTGTCTCTGTTTTGCAGAGAAGGAAGGGCAGGGACTGGTTTTGTTTTGTTTGTTTTTTTGTCTCTTCTTGTATTTCAAGGGCTTGGTTGGTGGTTGGTTGTTGTCCTCAGTTCTCGAAGAGGACCAAAATGACATCACTGTGTTAGAGTCAAGTTTCATTGTCTGACTGTGGCTGATCAGGCTAAGACAAGCTCAGAATGCTCTACCACAGGTCGGGCACAAATAGACTGTGTGAACAGTTGAGGTGGATACTCTGAATTTGTGCATCCTGCGTTTTCTTTGAGCTGTTTCAATTCTGATTTGCTCACAGAGCACAGCATCTTCTCTGATACGGGCACACCATGCTGAGCAGTCCTGTGCCAGTGTCTCCCATGTCAAACCATCAGTTCCACTCCAGGCTTAGCATAGGGCCTGGCACATATAGTAGGTGCTTAATAAATGTTTATTGATCCCCAAATCATCACCCCTAACCTAGTCCCAACCTGACTCTTAGTAGTTATATCACCCTTCACAATTAGCTTCCCTTGTCCAGGCTTCAGTCTACATCTGTCAGACCTGATGAGGGCATCAGACTGGATGACCTCTGGCATCCTCTGGAGTGAAGACTTGGATAGATGTTGGAAAAATTAACAGAGATTTACACTTGGAGTCAGGAAAACCTGAGTTCATATCCTTCCTCAGACACCTGCTAGATACATGAACTTAGATACGTCACCTTGCCCTAATTTCCTCATCTGTAAAATAAAGATAACAAAATCACCTACCTCCCAGGGTTGTTGTGACTCAAAGTGTTATATAAATGCTAGCTATTATTATTTCTTCCAGGGCTTATATTTAAACAGCTTTTTTAACACACACACACAGTTCTTGAACTTTCTGGGGGCCAAAGACCCAGTAAAAGTTTTGAAGGTTTGAGAATCCATTCAAAAAAGTAGTTGTTTTTTTTCCCCCTTGACTATTGTTTTTGTCTTTATTTTTAAATCATGAAGATCCGAGAGGAGAAACTAGTTCCTGGGAGGAAGCCAGGAAAGTCCTCCTCAAGTCAGTGGGATTTGAGCTGAATTTTGAAGGAAGGGGTTCTAGTATTAACAGTCCAATGCAAAGGCACTGGACAGAGGGTAGAATGTCATGTTCAAGGAAGTGAATCATAGAGCACACATAGGAAGGAGCCAGCTTTGAATGCCAGACATTTATATCAAATCTAACGTCTGGGAGCTACCATCCATGTGACTTTGGACAAGTCACTTAGTTTCCATTTCCTTATCCCTAAAATGATTTCTAAGGTCTCTTCCAGGAATAATCCTCCCATCTCATTTTACAGCTGAGAAAATTGAAAGTCAGTTTTCTCATTTATCAAATCAAGGTATTAGGAGAGGCAATCTCCAAGGCTCCTTTCAGCTTTATGATTCTGTGATGACTGTAACAGCAATTAAGCATTCACAGGGCTGGTTGAAAATTCCACAAGTTGGCATTTTTTTCTAATTGGCAAAGGATTTTTTGTTTGTTTATTGCTGGGTTTCTCCAAAACCCTGTAACTGTAACTATTAATGTTCTTTGAGCTCAGAGGCATAGCTTACCCAGAAGTGAGAGGAACACAAATTTTAAAGCGTATTAATAAAAAGCATAATACATCTGGGGCTCCCTGGCTTTCCCGCCTTTCTGTCCTTCTGCCCTCTGCTTCCTTCTGCCAATACCTTATTTGATAACCCTTGTACTTGTAGCTGCACCACAAGGAAAAGCTTGTTTGAAATCCTAGGAAATTCAATCATTTAAAAACAGAAATGATGCTTCATGTGATCATCCCCAAGGAGCTGGGAGAAGTCAGTAACAATATGCTGACTTCTCATTTCGCTCTTCACTCAGACACTTCTGTTCACCTGTAATGGGAAACCCCTGGGTGTCCTTGAAGAGCGCATGGATTTTAAAAGTCTGAAATGGGCATGAAAGGAATCTCCTGGGACATGGTTCCTGATCTTTCCATTGCTAAATGTCCTCCCTGGTTATGAGTAAAGCAGTTTTCAGAAGCTGCATTGATTCGGCATTAACTAATTAATTTAATTAACTGCATTAATTAAGCTGACCAGGGTAGTTCCTATGAGAGGCAGCCTACTGTACAAGTGTAGTAATTACAATAATAGCTAGCATTTAGTTATTGTTCTTAGGTTGTTTTAATCGTGTCCTACTCTTTGTGGCCCCATTTATGGAGTTTTCTTGGCAAAGATACTGGAGTGGTTCACCATTTTCTTCTCCAACATGGCACTTTGAGTTTCGTACATGTTAGCTCTGAGCCTCACACCAACCCATGAGGTTGGGGATATTATTATTTTTATGTTACATATGAAGAAACTGAATCTGAGAGAGAAGCTAAGTGCCTTGCCCACACATCTACTAAGTAAGTACTCGAGGCAGGATTCAAACCCAGCTCTTCCTGACTCCAGCCCCCACATCCTACCTACTATGCTACCTAGTTGCCCCTATCAGCCATAGAGGTATTAGGCACAATAGAAAGAGTGCAATCCTTATGGAAGTCATCAGACCTAGGTCTGGATCTTGGCAACTAGGTCTGTGAACATGAGCAAATCAGTTTGCTTATCTTTAAAAAGGGGACGCTAATGTTTTGACCACTTGTCTCACTCTATTGTTGTAAACTTTAACATGCTATTCAATTCAAACATTAAAATGCCTATGTATAAGATGCTATGCTCGCAAATGCAAATAGAAAACAAAAATTAAAGCTTACAGGCTACTGAGCAGATGCCCCAGGTACACAGATAAGTAAATACACAGTAATATAATGTAATTTCAAGAATGAGGAAGCACTAACAGCTAGAGACCCTGAGGAAGATCTCAGGTACAAGGTAGCCAGCCCCTGAGGAGGGCTTCGAAGGGAACCAGAGTACAAGTGGACTGGTTTGGCCAGAATAGAGAGTGCATGAAGGGGAAATTATACGAAATAATACATACTGGAAAGGTAAGGAGATCAAGCCGATCAATCGATGTGCCAGGCACTGTGCTAAGTGCCAGGAATACAAAGAAAGGCAAAAATAGCCCCTTCCCCAAAAGAGCCCGAAGTGTAAGGAGTAAGGGATTGGGGCAGTGGGGGAGAGGGCAGAGAGACAACATGAAAGCCACTATCTACAAAGGAGGGAGATGGATGGATGGATGGGTGGATGGGTGGATAGGTGGATGGATGGATGGATGGATAGATAGATAGATAGATAGATAGATAGATAGATAGATAGATAGATGGATGGATGGATGGATGGATGGATGGATGGATGGATGGATGGATGGATGGATGGATGGATGGATGGATAGATAGATAGATAGATAGATAGATAGATAGATAGATAGATAGATAGATAGATAGATAGATAGGATAAATTGTAGGTAATCACAAAGGGAAGGCACTAGAGTTAATTAAGGGAGATCAATAAAGGCCACTGACAGATGGAAGGATTTTGGCTGAGACTTTGTGAAGGAAACCAGGAAACGCAGGAGTTGGAGATGAGGATTCTAGGGCTCAGGGGGAAATGTTGCAGCATATGAATGTGATGGAGGACTCTTGTTTCATAAGAAATGAGAAAATAGATGATTTCAAAAGGCAGGGAAAGATTTACTGGTGCAGACTGATGTGAATAGGACCAGCAGAACAATTTATACTGTAGCATCGCTAATAAAATAAAAGGAACCATTTTGATGACTTTCATAAACTAATGAACACAATGAACAGAACCAAAAGAATGTATACAGTAGTAATAACAACACTTGAAAAACAAACAGCTTTGAAAGTTGTAAGAACTAGGATCAATTCAATGACCGTTCATGATTCCAGAGGACCATTTGTGAAGAATCATGCTCTCTGTTGAAGAGAGGTAAAGGATTTAGGGTGCAAAATGAGACACATATTTTTCTATGCAGCTCTTGAGGTAATCTGTTTTGCTTGACTACGCATATTTGTAATGAGGATTTTTTTCCTCAGTGGAATAATGGGTGGGAGGGAAGGAGAAAAAATAGATTTATGCTAATTTTTAAAAAATAATAATAAATTTAAAAAATTTGAAAAAAAACGCTTAAGGGTGGAATAGATGTGAATTGTTGTGGGCACTTCGGGTATTATTAGTTTTACTTAACTATTGACCTCTCGCAAAGTAGGTATAATCTGCAAATATTTGTCATATAAAAACAAAACACATCAATGAAACTTTAAAAAGAAAAAAAAAACAAAATTGCATGGAATCGGTGTGAGGAAGAGTGAAGAGGCCAATGGTAGAGTATTTGGAGGGGAGTAAGGAATAAGAAGACTGGAGAGATAGGAAAGGGACAAGTGATGAAGGACTTTAAAAGCCAAATGGAGGGTTTTATATTCAATCCTGGTAGTAATGGGAAGCCATTGGAATTTCTTGAAACCGGCAGTCTGACAGTCTGGGTTATAAATTCCAAGCAAAGGATTTTCTACTCAATCCTGAAGGCAGTAGGGAGCTACAGAAGATTTTCAAGTAAGAAAGTGATATGATCCCATTGCAGTGTTAAGAATATCAACTTAGGGACAGGTAGGTGGCGCAGTGAGTAGAGCACCAACCCTGGAGTTAGGAGGACCTGAGTTCAAATTCAGCCTCAGACACTTGACATGTGTACTAGCTGTGTGACCTTGGGCAAGTCACCTAACCCCAATTGCCCTGCTTAAAAAAAAAGAATATCAACTTAGCAGCTGTATATATGTGCCTAGATGTGTATATACTACATAAATGTGATTTATTATTACTATTTAGTTGGTATTTCCCATATCAGCGAGATTCAGTGGTGACTTCTTATGATGCCAGCCACAGCTTTTTACTTATGTCTGTATCCCAGGGCCAGGTACTCAATGACCAACAGATTAGGTGTTGATGAGAGTATTTCAATATGACCTGTAGGTCAACAGATGATTGTTTCAGCTACATCTGAATGGTCTGCTATTATAAAATGTAGCCCTGATGTCTTTCATAATTAATTAAGGCATAATTTAACTGTTAAGAATTTTGATTCAAGCCCTTCAGGGAAGGAGAGTAACAAACAAAGTGAAATAAGTGAAGGACAATTGCTTGCCCGATTTAATTGGAGCTTTACTCTTTTCAATATTTATAATACTACAGGCCAGGAAAAAAAATAAAATCTCCTTGTCTTTCCACCTCTGTGGTTTCCCTTTCCATTCTTCCCATTAGCTAAGAAGTGCTGGGTTTGAAAAGCCACATGTAAAGATTCTAATATGCAGGTTCAGGTCCTCTCCCTTATTATTCTGCCTTTTAATTATGTCTCTGGGCCTTTATAATTCCCCAGTTGTTTCCTTTCTCCTCTCTACAATTAGGAATACAGTGAAGGGATTGATTCCCAATCCATTTTAGAATGAAACATGCACCTGTCTACTCTCTTCCTCTCCCATTCATAGGGACAATTCCTAGATCTTGAACCATGATCAAATCAATTCTGCCATTGTTCCTAGATAGGGTGCATCAATTCCCTATGGCTCCATTCACCATCCCTATAACCTTCAAGTCCAAAGTGCCACTTTTGCCTCCACTCCCCTAGCATGCTGTTTCCTTCATCGGAATGTCACATCCCCAAGGTTTTACACAGTATTTAGTACATAGTAAGCACTTAACAAATTCTTTTTTACTCATCAATAATAATAATGATAGTAGCTGATATTTATATGGCACTTACAGGTTTGCCCTGCACTTTATACAGTAAACCATATTACATGAATGGAGGATGGTGGAGTTTCTTTTTCTACCATTTTGCTTCTGCCTTTTCAGCCTTGAAGACCAATTCTCTTGCCAAGAGGGAAATTTACGATGAGTGCCATTTTGATGGAGGGTGAATGAAAGGCATTGTAGACAGTCCTCAGAGGCAGCTGAGATAATACCTTTTGAAAGTCACTTCCATAAACACAGTGACTTCACCACTCTTAAGGTCAAATGAAATTTGGATTGAGTATCATGACCTTGGCTTTTAGAGCATTATGTGCTTTGGGGGCTGAGTTTCCAGGGTCCTGGTTTCCGGGAACAAATAATTCTTATGCTACCCAGATTGTAGGAGCAGCTGCCAATGCTGTTATCCCTAATCCATCCCACTCCTACAGCCATCACTATGTTAAATGACTCCATATTACCTACTAAATAAAAAGCAAATCTCCTCTCCTGGAATTCAAAGCCTTCCATAATCTGGCACTGTTCTGTCTTATTAGCCTTATTTTATGCTTCTCTGCTACAGACCAAAAGGTCTTTTTTGTACCCCGTGAGTGCCCCCCACCTCTTTACTTTCCTACCTCTCTCTTTGACTCATGGTGCACCTTATAACCTTCCTCTCTTCTCCATGCTGACTTCCTACCCATAGTGCGATCTCTTCCATAAAACCATTCCCATTTCCCCTTTTAGGGAACATCTCCTCCTTAAATTTCATAAAACACGTTGTTTGGTACCTCTTTGTATTAGAAACATCTGGGCCAGTATTACAACCTCCTGCTAGGTTGTAGATCCATGGTTGTGTATTGTTTATACAGTATTTCACACTTTTCCTGATTCCTATTACAATGTTCTTCACATAAGTGGGCACTTAAATGTTGAGCTGAACTGAGTCAATCCCCTTTAGTTCTCCTGACCCCTCATTTTCCCGGAATAGCCTTCAGAAGCTACGTCTGGGACGGAGCCAAGATGGCAGCTGGAAAGCAGGAACTTGAGTGTGCTCCCCCCCAGGGAGCCAAACACCTGTAAAAAATGACTCTGAACAAATTCTAGAACTGCAGAACCCACAAAATAGCAGAGGGGAGCAGGGCTCCAGCCCAGGACAGCCTAGATGGTTGCTGGGTAAGGTCTATCATGCACAGAGCTGGGAACTGAGCAGAGCAGAGCCCAGCATGGGCTGCTGGCAACCAACCAGACCAGGAGCCAGGCAGAGCGGGTCCTAGCGCCCTGAATCAGTGAGCTGAGGCAGTTAACAGACTTCTCAACCCACAAACACCAAAGACAACAGAGAAGGTTAGTAGGAAAAGCTGCAGGGGACAGAGTGAAGGAGTTCACAGTTCAGCCACTGCCCCTGGGCTGCAAAGGTGGTACAGCTACAGAACTACGGCTGTAGTTGCTTCTGGCCCCAGGCCCACCTGGTGGGAGGAATTAAGTGGCAGATCAGAGCTGGAGTGCAGAGCCTGCTTAAGATCTGAGTCCCTGTCCAGGTTGGCAGTTCTTGGGGGAGGAGGAGTGCTGGTGTGGCAGAGCTGGCTGTGAGAAATAGCTCTGAAAACAACAGCACAGCCCCTCAAGCTTGGAACAAAGTACTCTACTCTGCAAGCAGTCATGCCCTGATGAAAAACTCAAGGGTCAAGTAGTTGGTTGGGAACATGGCCAGGCAGCAAAAACACACCCAGATTCAGTCTCAGACTCTGGAATCCTTCTTTGGTGACAAAGAAGACCAAAACATACAGCCAGAAGAAGTCAACAAAGTCAAAAAGCCTACATTAAAAGCC
>CM053626.1:54958691-54980825 GCA_028646595.1 Phalanger gymnotis | reverse complement strand
TCACATAGAAGTGGCAAGAAATAGCAGTTCTGTTAGGAGGGAAGAGGGGGCAGGTGAGGTGGAATGAGTGAATTTTGCTCTCATCGGATTTGACCTGAGGAGGGAATAAAATACATACTCAATTGGGTATCTTATTCCACAGGAAAGAAGGAGGAAGGAGATAAAAAAGGGGGGACGATAGAAGTGAGGGCAGATAGGGGGAGGAGGTAATCAAAAGCAAACACTTTTGAAAAGGGACAGGGTCAAGAGAGAAAATTGGACAAAGGGGGATACAATAGGAAGGAGAAAAATATAGTTAGTTTTCACAACATGAGTATTGTGGAAGGGTTTTGCGTAATGATACCCATGTGGCCTATGTTGAATTGCTTGCCTTCTTAGGGAGGGTGGGTTGGGAGGGAAAATGAGAGAGAATTTGGAACTCAAAGTTTTGAAAGATGTTCAAAAAAAAATTTTTGCATGCAACTAGGAAATAAGATATACAGGCAATGGGGCATAAACATCTATCTTGCCCTACAAGAAAGTAAGAGAAAAGGGGATGGGAGGCAGAGTGGGGTGACAGAAAGGAGGGCTGACTGGGGAACGTGGCAATCAGAATAATATGCCATCCTGGAGGGAGGGGAGGGTAGAAATGTGGAGAAAATTTGTAATTCAAACTCTTGCGAAAATTAATGCTGAAAACTAAAATATTAAATAAATAAATAATGATTTAAACTTTAAAAAAATTAGGGAGTTGAACTAAAAAAAAAATGGAAGAAGCTAAGTCTAACCTACTCTTTCTCCTATAATAGGTTGGGGAGGAGAGAATGAGAAGTATGAAAATGAATTTTGATACACAAGCTTCTTTTGTTAATTTGGTTCTGGAACTGGTGGCTTTGTTAATAACTGGTGACAAGAACAATACACTGCCAGGAAAATATTGGAAGTTGTTGACTTGTTTTATTTCAAATAAAAATCTGGTCTATGTCATAGTTTTCAATAAATTTTATGTGTTTTGGTGTCTTAAAAAAAAATTCACCTAGCTTCTGTGGATGTCCCTGAACTCCAGGAACATCAAAGGGATTGCTCAAAGCAATTGCTTCAAAAATCTTTTATGTGTCATCACTATATTTCATAGAGACCCTACTAAGAAAGAAACTCTTTGAGGACATATTCTGAACAACCCAATAACCAAATGCTATCCATTCTAGAAGACCAGTGATGAAACATGCTTCCCACCTCCTGACAAAGAAATGATGGACTCAATGTGCAGGATGAAACACATTTTTGGAAATGGCAAAAATTTGGGAATTTGTTTCATTTGACTGTGCATAGCTATCACTTGTGTTTTATTTCTCTTTTTTGTTGTTTTCAGTGTATTATAGGGGACAGTAGGAGAGGAAGGAAAGAAAAGAAATGCTTGTCAATTGAAAAAATAAAATTTAATTTAAAAAACTTGTTGAGTATATAAGTTATGTTTTACTCTTAAGAAGCAGGATGATGCAATAGAAACCGTGCTAAAGGGTCTAGGTCCAAATCCCAGTTTAGCCATTTACTATATTGTGGACCTCAGTTTCTTCATGAATAAAATGGAGAAGTTGAAGACTCCAAGGTAACTTCCAGCTTTAAATCTATGATCCTATTCTTTCTATCTCCTACAGCGCCTAGCACAGATTATTAAAAATGTTCAGTCATTTCAGGCCTTCTGACTCTTCAAGACCCCATTTGGGGTTTTCTTGGGAAAGGTACTGGAGTGGTTTGCCATTTCCTTCTCATTTTACAGATGAGAGAACTGAGGCAAACAGGGTTAAATGACTTTCCCAAGGTCAGACAGCCAGTAAGTTATAAGAACAATGCTACTTGCCGCAACTGTGGCTGTGTAAGGCCAATAACACCAGCACACAGGAGGGCTGCTAGCACAGGTTCTTTGATCTGCTTTTTTAAGGAAAACAACTTTAAGGGGTTAACAATCTTACTTTAATTAAATATGTATATATATATATATACCATTCACTTAGCTCAGGAGGGAAAGCCAGCATGCTGAACTTCAGAGCAAATACAAACAGAAATTACAGAGAGGGTATAAACAGATCAACATTTCTGTCTAAGCAAATCACAATACATAGTTACCAGAGAAGCACCAGCATCTGGGTTTTCAAAGCTGAGGGGGCTGCTTCAACGGCTTACACAGAGTCTCACCACCAATACTCTTTCAATGAGTGTGCAGAACTCTAACCTCTGAGTTCATATATACTTCTTTTGGGTCAAAGGGTGTCACAACCATGCAACTCAAAACCATGTGACACTTCTTTAGGCATCACAACCATGTGATTCAAACCTATGCGAATTAGGCTTTCTTGTTTCCTAAGCAGGTCAAAGACTCTTGATTCAGTCAAAGAAACCAAAGACAACAAAAAGTCCACTTTGCTTGCCATTACATTTAAAAGGCAAGACTCATCAAAAGTACTTGATTACCTTAGCATTCTAAAAGAGAAAACAAAAAAAGTCCCGTCCTGATTACCATTACATAAGTGTCTGAGGCTGAATTTGAACTCGGATCTTACTGACACCTGGCCCAGTACTCCATCCATTGAGACAACTAACTGCTTCCATCTTAAACATATTAAGCGCTTAATAAATGATAGTTGAACTCAAAACAATCTACCTAGCAACATAGCCAAACAGGTAATAGATTGGGGCAAAATATTCCCCAAAGTGCCTAGTAATGTAGCATATCAGCTGTCTCTTAGAACAAACCACTCTTCATGTGAAATAATAATAGCTAGGACCAACTATCAGGACATGTACTTTGCCAATATGCATGGAACTGCACTGAGGCATACACTGCTAAGGTCCTTCTGTGAAACCAAAAGTACATATTTGTGGAAGGGTTGACCAACGTTAAGGATGTGAGCTTTGGTCACAGAACGAAGTCTCTATAACTTTGCGTGGCAATATTTCAGAGCCTCTTATCCAGGCACGTACTAGCCAATTGTTAAATTTTATGCCAATTAAATTGTATGTCCCACACTAATGCACAATTGGTGGATTTGTGAACTGATCCAACCATTCTGGAGAGCAATTTGGAACTATGCCCAAAGGGCTATAAAATTGCATACCCTTTGATCCAGCAATACCACTACTAGGTCTGTAATTACAAAGAGATCATAAAAAGGGGAAAAGGACCTACATATGCAAAATATTTATAGCAGCCCTTTTTGTGGTGGCAAAATGTTGGAAAGTGAGGGGATGTCCATCAATTAGGGAGTGGCTGAACAAGTTGTGGGATATGAATGTGTTGGAATACTATTGTGCAATAAGAAGTGATAAACAGGCAGATTTCAGAAAAACTTGGAAAGGCTTGTATGAGCTGATACAAAGCACAATAAGCAGAACCAGAAAAATATTATACATAGTATCATTGTACACATCAGCACCATTATCCACTCTAAATGAATCAGTTCTTCTCAGCCACACAATGATCCAAGACAAGTACAAAGGACTAATGATGGAAAATTCTATCCACATCCAGAGAAAGAACTGTGGAATCTGAATGCTGATTGAAGTATACGTTTTTCATTTTGTTCTTTTTCATTTTTTTCTTGTGATCTGTTTTTTCTTTCATAACCATAACTAATATAAAAATAAGCTTTACATGATAGTGCATGTGTAACCTATATCAAATTGCCTACCATTTTAGGAAGAGGGGAGAGGAGAGAAGGAGAAAAATTTGGAACTCAAAATCTTGTAAAACTGAATGCTAAAAATTTTCTTGACGTGTAATTGGGGAAAAAAATAAAAATAATTTTAAATAATTTAAATAATAATAAACAATAAATAAAAATAAATAAATTTCATATACTAAGCAGCCATCCTCTCACTCTCTCTAATCTCCAATCTCTACTGGCTCCATTCATGATGTTTACAAACACTTGTTGGTTCCCCCCATCCTTCAAAAAAAATCCTCATTTAACATTGCCATCCCCTCAAAACAACCTGACTGGCATGGCAAGACCAGTTGGTACAATCCATCTCTGACTGTCTTAATGATTAATTTGGTTCACCATGTGATCAATGTAGCTGTGTGCATCTGTATCAATCACGCTGAATGGCTGCTGCAGACCACACATTGACCAGTTGTGACATATTAGCCTGGTTTGTACACATACACACAACCCCTTTCACTGTCAGACTCCTAGAAAAGGCTATCTACCCTCACTTCCTCTCCTCTCACCCATTTCTCATCCCTTTGCAAATGTGCTTCCAACCTCGTTACTCAACTAAAACTATTCTCTTCATATCTCTTAATGGCCATATCCAATGGCCTTTTTTCATCTTGACTTCCCTGTGATATTTGACACTGTTGACCCCCCTGTACTACTGGATGGTCTGTGCTCTCTGGGTTGTTGTACTACTGATTTCTTTTGATTTTCCTATTACCCCTCTGACTGTGAGCGGTAATCCCATTCCTTCTGTGTTTCCTTTGTTAGATCATCATTCACATCCCACAGCTTCACTGGGTGTCTTCCCCTAGGGTCTTTCTTTTTTTTCTCCTCTATATAGTTCTTTTTTTAGTGGCCTCATTAGCTTCCATCCGTTCAGTTATCATCTCTACACAAATGACTTCCAAATCCCTATATATCTAGCCCCAGTCTTCTGATTCCCAGTCTCACATCATCCGCTGCCTAGTAGATGTCCTGTAGACATCTCAGTCTCAGTATGTCCAAAACACAACTTGTTTTACCTGTCAAGGGCTCCACTCTTCTTAGTTACCCAGATTCACAACCTTAGAGTCATCCTCAGCTCCATTCTACTTCACCCCAAATAGCCAATTAGTTGTGTGGTGTTTAAAAAGGTTTGAGAACATAATTTCGGGGTAATTTAATCATTTTATTAATAATACCAGCATTTTAATAAAAGGATGGTCATTTGCCTGACTCTTAGACCAAAGACAATCATGGCAGCAAGCATGTGGCTTATATGTCCATTGGCCATGGGGTATTCCCAAGGGTGGCAATCAACTCTGATTGGTTTACAAGTAGGAGAGAATGACTATTATGATGAGGGGCCAGAACTGAATTTTGATTATGTCATTTATTTCAAATCTACCTCCAGCCTTGGGCAATCTATTCAAAGAATTTATCCCCACCCAAACCTGAGTAGAGCTTTCCCACCTGGGTGGGTCTGGATAGACTAGAAAGTTAGCTCAACCTTCAGAGACTGAGGTCTTGAAATGAGGATAAAAGAAAAAGGGAGAAATCTGAGTCTCCCCAAATCGTTGGTTATTAATAATCATTTCTCCCAGTTGCCAAACCTTATTGATCCCACCACCACTATTTACATAGTTCCCACCTTAGTTCAGGTTCTCAACACCTCTCTCCAGAACCATTATGATATCCTCCCAAAGGGTCTTCCCCTTTCTAATCCTGCGTCCACTCAACTGCCCAAGTGATATTCCTAAAATCCAAAGGAATGAGGACATCATTCCCTTTGCTCAGAAAAGCTGCGCTGGCTCCCTCTTCCCTATAGGAGCAAATGCAAACTTCTCTGTTGACATCTAAAGCCAACCTCATTCCAGCCTACCTTTCCACGTTCATTACACGTTCCTCCCATGCACACCAGTCATAGTCTGGCCTATCCAGTCTGCCCGATCTCCCCACTTGTGGCATCCATCTATCTCCCCTTTCCATGTTCTTGTATAACATAGGCTGGCCCTCATTCTTCCTCACTCCCTCCACATCTTTGTCTCTCAGAGTACCGAGTTTCTGTCAAAAGTTAGCTCAAATGCCACCTCCTGAATGAGACCCTTCCCATCTTTGCCAGTTACCCTCTAAAAAAAATTATCTTGTAAATATTTACTATGCATATACTCTCCATATTCTTTCGTGTTCATGTAAGTTTCTTGAGGGCACAGGCTGCTTCATTGTGGGCCTTTTACCTCCAGCACCTAGTAAGTGTCTGGTACCTATTAATCACTTAATAAATGCTTATCGATTTATTGACCCTAGGAAAGCCACTTGATATAGTGCTCCAGGCACCTCTCAAATTATAAATTTTGGAAAATGTGCTAATCTTCATCAGTAGAGGAAATTTCCATATCAGCAGCTCTTACAATTAAATTACAGGTCTGGACAAAAAAAAAAGTATGTGTTTATCTAAATAGTATATAAAATAGCCGTGGAGTGGCTTGGGGACATGTTGGCAGCAGATGCCGTAAGGGCCTCTTTGAGATTTGACATTCTATAATGCCATGTTCTAGTGCCCGACTATGAAAATAATGGCTAATGATGGACAGCTCAGGACACCCAAGTACATGCCTTATCGCCACCCCCATCCGTGTATGCTTTGGCACATATCACTAAATTTGTAAAGTGATCCTTTTTATGTATTAGACTCATTTCACTAATATTCTTACTAGGCAGTGAAATGGCACTATCATTTGAAATAATCCAATTAAAGGAGCTCTGTAATTCAGGATTTTTAAAAAAAATCTACTCAAATATTTTTTTATTTGCAAAATAAAAGAACAAAAAATCCAGCCATCTAAACGTATTATATGTTATATGTATATACATATATGCAGGTACATATGTGTATACCCATATGTATGTGTGTATAAACATATACACACATGTCACAGACACACTGTATGGTGTGTGTGTGACTATATATACATATACATATTTTGTTCCCAGCAACATCAATACATGCAGCAACACAATCTGACTGGCATGGCAGAACCAGTCAGTATACTCCCTCTCTGGCTGTCTTCATGATTAATTTGGCTCACCGCATGATCAATACATCTGTGTACATCTGTATCAATCAAGTTGATTGACTGCCACAGACCACACTGACCAATTCTGACATGCTGCAGTCTGGTTTGTGCATATAGATGCAACCCCAAATGTCAAGTAGACCTGAATTTCCTGAAAGATGACCTGAGCTAAATGTATCTTGCCTAGAAGAAGTATTTTTGAAGGGGATTTTTAACTCCATTTCTTCAGGAACCTGCTTGGATCTTTCTGCTAGTAAGCAAAAAGTCACTAGACGAAGGGAAAAAAAAAGTATAAGGACATAGTTGTATTAATATGTCCCTCTATAGCAGTTTCTTAAAAGGTTTTGGTATATCCTATATTTCCTGATCATTTATCAAATTCAGTCTGACACAGATATTTCACTGGTCATTGTTTTTTGTTCAATAACACTCCAGAGTTCAACCCAATGCACTGCTTTTTATTGCTTGCTATTTTTAAAAAGATACTTTTTTGGAGGCCCCTCCCTCCCCTTTTTCCCCTTGTACTGTGTAATTACTGAACCACATAAAGCAGTTATAGCAGGAATTTATCACTTTCAGGTAGAAATACTTCCAGCCAAATAAAAGATAGAGTAGGAATGCCAGAAGCAATTTATAACAGGCTCACTGACATTTTGTGTTGAGAAGCTCTACCAATGCGTGAGCATCAAACCATAAATCCCCAACAACGTGACTAAAGCAAGCCGGCCTTCTTCTTGAAGGGGATGAGGCCAGCAAAGGATCCTGGGATGTGCAGCAGCAGAAACAGTTCTGTTGACAAAAATCACCCAAAACAGCTGTCAGTAAAATTTGCAAACAGCTTGTTTATGAATTTCTGTTGTGTTCCTACAGCTGTTTGTGCAGGCATAAAATATTCATTTAGGGAATGAGCATTGCCCCTAGTTTAGTTCCCATTGTGCTTAAAGATTTCGTCATCATTTTCATCAAAATCCAGACAATCATTTTAAATGCCTTTCCAAAGAGAAAGGAGAGGTAACATAACCTGTTCTATTGTTATACTGCATCTTTCTGTGGAATTGGTGGCCAGTGATGGAAAAGATTCTGGTTGCCTTTATAAGCTTTCCACCCCTATCCACATAGGGCCAGACATATCTGATAGATCTTATAAAACAATGTATTTTGTTTACAAAACTAATATCACTAATGTTCCTAACAGTCTTTGAAATCTTTTGCAGGGCACTTCAATTTTAGAAGGATGACTTTAATTGAGATTATAGAGTTATTTGCTGGACAAGGAGATCTGTCCATTTTAACCTTTAAATTTAGCCTCAGTAGTTGTCTCTGTACCTTTAAACTGAATTACTTTTCTTATTGCCTAAAAGGTCATTTCCAAGATTTTAAAGAAAAGGCACTGCTCTGAAGATTCTACTAGAAGAAGGAATAAAGTAATAAATGATAATAAAAAAAATTGTTATTTCCCTATGGGTGCTCAAACCAAAAATGAATCCAGTATTTTTTTTTACTGGTGTTTTTCCTTTCTTTTTTTTTAAATATATGTGCTTTTTTTAGGTGTAGTTTTTTCTAGTTACTCTGAGGTCATTTAAAAATAAAGGATGAATAAACAGAATCTTAAAATTATAAGCAACCCTTTCACTTTTAGATGACTACTCTAACAGTATTGTGAACCTGGGAATAGCTAAGAGGAGCCTATATCCAGGGAGCCCTGGGCTGCATTTAACAACTGCATGTTTATTGTATAGTATTTCATGTTTGTGAACATATCCTAATCTTCCAGGCTAGGTCTATTCAAGGGTATTTGCTTTCCCTGCATTACCCAAATCATTAAGAGAAAATTATTCCTCGGTATTTGATAGTCCTAAATTTCCTAGAGAAAGTATCTACATCACCCAGATTCATCCCATAGTAATATAAAGTGCCCACTTAATTTTATGCTGCACAGAAAAGCCCCAGTCCCTATTCCTTACTTCACAGCCTTACCAACCGCCTTACCACTCATATCAGAGACCAAGCCCTAGAGCAGAGGTGGTTAACCTGGGCTTTATGAACTTAATTTTTTTTTTCTGGTACCTATATTTAATGGTATCCCTTGTAACCCTATGTATTTTATTTTATACATTTAAAAACATTATTCTCTGAAGGGATTCATTGACTTCATTGGACTGCCAAACAGATCCCTGACACAAGAAAGGTGAAGGACCCTGCCCTAGAGGAAGTTCTGCCTTCAGCTGATTAGTGGCAGCCTCTCCTAGACCACTATTTCAAGAAAACCCAAAGCTCCATGTTTCATTTCACTCTTTCCTCTCTAACTGCCTCCTCCATAGTCTTGTCAAACCAGAATTCCTTTCTTTTCTTCCTCTCTATTTCCCCCAACCCCACCTGGTGATTCTGTACTGGAACTACGAGCTGTGATCAAATCGGTACTGTAATTGTTGCTGGATTGCGTGTCAGTCTACTCTTCTAAAGCCCCACTCACCATTTCTGTAGCATTCTGGACAAACTGATCCCTCTATAATCACCATTTTCTGATACATGTTTTCTCCTCATTTTAGAATAAAAGCTTCTTTAGGGATTAAGGACATTGATTACTTTTATATTTCTGTCCCCAGCATATAAAAAGTACTTAATAAATCCTTTTTCAATCATTCATTTATAGACTTGAAAGACATTAAAATGTGACTCATACAAATTATTTTCAGTTTCCTGTAATTCTAAGACAAATTTAGAATTTTCATGAAACTGTGCTGGGAAGAATCTTGGAGACTACCTAGTCCAACTCTTTAAATTTTTTTGGATGGTCTTTTGTACTGAGAAAATCATAGAACAGCTTTTACCAAAGGCAGTTTAGTTTATCACCTGAAGATGAGGGGGTGCCTTCCAACTGACTCTGGATTTCTCATCCCTGCGGATGTTTTGCATTCCCACAACATCTTGTGGGAGCTCTGGAGGAACCAGACTTTCCTTCTGAGAAGGGTGCCTTTCTTTTAATTAAGGATTAAACTTGGTCTGTGTGGACATTCTGAATAGAGGGGCCCCTTATTGGTAAAGGGAGAGAGTAAGTATATTAGTTTTGCCTGAACCCAGTGCCAGCTTCTTATAGTATTTAGGTACCTAATGGAGCTTAGAGCAGAGGGACCTCTTAGTGGGAGGAGAGGGGACAGGCTGCTTTTCCTAGAAGTCAGTGAACCAGTGTAGCTACATAAGCACCAGGCCAGGTCTGACTGGTACTTCCGGTCCACCTCAGATTCCTAATCCCTGCAGTCAGAGCTTCACATGCTCTGGGAACTCTGCAGGACCCAGACTTTCTCTCCGAGAAGGGGGGCTTCATTTTCTTTCGTTTTTTTTTCTTTTTTTATTGCTTTCGAGGTTGGGGAAGGCCTTTGAAAAGCACCAAGACAGTTGTCTTGAGAATGTCATAAAAATGACATTTTTTTTAAAAATGATATTTGTTAAATTGTATCATCATGTACTTGAAACTATAGAAGGATATGGATTTCAGGATTTATTTATGAAACATGGCCTATGGGCTTTTCCTGACACAGGGAATGAAAAAAGAATGACTCTCTCACCACTGGGGAGTTGTCTAGAATTTGGAACTATGGGCTTTATCTGAACATACTCTGGTAGATTTAAGGAGAGAAGCAAATGCTAAATTGGGGTTGGGGGGTTGGGGGTTGGGAATTAGCACACAATCAATGTAACTGAAAGATTCTCTAAATTCTGATAGCTCTATGGAGTGAGAATGACTTTTTGATTGAGCTATAGAATCAATTAATCAAAGGTGTAAAAGAGGTGTGAATAATTCCTAGACACTTCGACTGAATCAAATTAGGCACCAACCACCTAGTTAATCAGGTTGGGAAGGGGCAAAGCACTGAGAGCCACTGGGATTGATTTAAAGAATTAGACACACCTCTGGACCTATGTAGAGAAAGAAATTCCAGCAGGAATATTTCAGCAAATGCTTGGAGTTTTTGGAACATTTTAAGGAGCTAAATAGATGTTTGCTCCTGTAACCAGATGGCAACAAGGGGACATGGGGGGACATGTCAGGAGGTAGAAAAGGTAAACCCTGAGGAAGGGTCACAATCCCCAGCGCCTTTCTTCCCTCAATCCCTCCTTCCCATTGGCCATATTAGAGAAGCTGGACCAGTAAAAAAAATATCCAGATGGGAGCTGAAAGAAAGAAACTAAAAAGACAATGGAAAAGCAACTTCAGGAAACATGACATCTTTGGGGTGGAGAGAATTGAAGTTTTAGAACCCTACAAGAATAGCCCCAACCCTCAAACCTCAGCAGAGAGCTCCACATACCTCCAGGGACTTCAGGAAGGGAGGAAAGGGGCTTCCATGAAACCAAGAGCTGTGAGTTACTCTCCTGCTACATACACTCTCCAAGCTTCAGGCCACATTTGCCTAGACTCTGTAAATACTTGTGGAAGAGTGTGTCCCAATTTTTGAAGGCTGAGGGAAGGGAGGATCACAGATTGGAGAGACTTTCATTTTATCATTGGGGAAACTGAGGTGTAGAGTCTAAGTGACTTGTCCAGAGACACACAGCTAGCAAGTGTTTGAGACACGATTTGAACACAGGTTCCTGACTCTAAGCCCATTGCCCTATCCATTCTGCCACCTATATTTTTGTTCTTACTACACTGCATTACTAAATGTCCTTATATAATAGCTAGTTAAGTAGTCATCTACCCACCAAAGCAAGTAGGAATTGGGAAAGTTGCCCTGGAGAGGGTAGTGTACAAGAAACAGGAACTATCCCTTAATTATGAGAGATGTGTACGTATATGTATATGTATTCATATTTATATATATTATATATGCTACATTTTTATTTACATTTATTTATTCAATATATTATTTAAATATATTTATTTATATAATATACATTATATTTAGAATGAAGGACAAATTGCAACAACAATCATGATGTTATCTTATTCATGTACCTGTCACTTATAAATACTCAGAACAAAGATCTTAACTATTGTGGTATTCTTCAAAGGTGAAAGGGGAAAGGAAACACCTATTTATTAAGCTCTTTTTTGGGCCAGGCACTGTGCCCTTTGCAAATATTACCTCATCTGAACCTAACATCAACTCTGGGAAGTAGTTGCTAGTATTATCTCAGTTTTACAGTAAAAGAAACTGGGGCAGGCAGAGGTTAAGTGACTTGTTCAGGGTGACACAGTAAGTAAGCATCCGAGGCCATGTTTGAAATCAAGGTATTCCTGACTCCAGAGTCAGCACTCTAACCATTGTGCCATCTTTGTTATTGTTCAGTTATGTTTGATTCTTCATGGTCCCCATGAGCCATATATCCTTGGGATTTTCTTGGCTAAGATACTAGAATGATTTGCCATTTCCTTCTCCAGTGGATTAAGGCAAACAGAGGTTAAGTCATGTACCCAAAGTCACATACCTAGGCCGGATTTGAACTCAGGTCTTCCTGACTTTAAGCCCCAGCTCTCTATTCACAGAGCCACCTAGCTACTGTCTCCTTCTACCATCTACCAGCCTTCACCTCATCTAACATAGTCTTCTTACTCAGTAAAACATTGAACAAAGAGATTAATGACAGTCTCCCAGCCAGACATTGAAGAGAAAATGGCCTTTTTCTACTTTCAATCTCTGATTCTCACTTTCATCCAAGATAGTTTGGTCTCTCTGCCTTTGGCAAAACAGAAGCCTTCTCTGCTTGCCTGACTTCTTTTCAGAGGCAGAGTTATTGAAGTGATTCAAAGGGAGGAGTTTACATTTGTAGGAGGAACTAAGACAATAATGATTGTCTAGATACATGGAGTATATAGGAAGTATGATTAAAGTAGTTGGAGATTTTTGTTTGTTTTATTTTGTTTTAAGCTTGATGCTCAAGGAGACAGTTTTAGTAAAGGTCAGCAAACATGTATGCATTCATTCCTTCATTCCACAACCATTTATTGATCTCCTGTTACGTGTAAGACATTGTACTAAGTAATGGAAGAGACAAAAAGATAATTAGGACACAGTTCCCTGACCTTACAGAGCATACTAATGTGGAGACTGCAGTGTATACACAGATATGCACCATATTTACAATAAATATGGGTAGCCTAGGATTTCGCTGGATGTAGCCTCACTATGAGAGTGGGAATACTGATCTGTTCAGATTCTCAGTTCCAAGTTGACACTGAAGAGATATGATATATAATAGGGCAGTAGAGAAAACACTGGCTTTGGAGTCAGAAGACCTGGGCTCATAACCTCCATCTGGGACTTAATACCTGTGTGACCTTAGGCAAGTCATTTAACTTTTATGGACCTCAATTTTCTCATTTATAACATGAGGGGATTGGACTAAAGGACCTCTAGCTCTAAGTCTGTGATCCTATAAGCCTATAATTCTGTAAGAAAGAACTTAGCTGCCGTCTAGACTATAGAGTATCCCAGATATCTCTCTGTGCTTGGACTGGTGCTAGTTAACATTTTTTTGCTGATGACTTAAATAAAGGCAATGGTGTATCATTTTCAAATTTGCTGATGACACAAAGCTAAAAGGCATAGCCGACACAATGGATTACAAAGTCAGCATCCAAAAATATCTTGAAAAGGGAGAACATTGGGCTGAATCTAGTAAGATGATGTTTAAAAAAGGATAAATCTAAAGTCCTCCACTAGTGTCCAAGAGATTTATTTCACAGATATAAGAGGCAGGATTAAACAGCAGTTTGTCTGGAAAGGGTGGAGAACCTGCGGCCTCCAGGCCACATATGGCCACATAGGTCCTTGGGTGCGGCCTTTTCACCAAATCCAAGTTTTACAGAACAAATCTTTTTATTAAGAGGATTTGTTCTGTGAAGTTTCAATTGAGTCAAAAGGCCTCACTTGAGGACCCAGAGGGCTACATGTGGCCTCAAGGTTCCCCACTGCTGGTAGAGGTTTTAATGGATTGCAAACTCCAGTTGGGTCAACAGAGTGGTGTGGAAGCCAGAAACATTGATAGAATCTTGGCTTGCATTGAAAGGCCTACTAAGGTCAACTAAGGAGCTGAGCTGATAGTTACTTTGACTCTGCTCAGGGCATATCACATCTGAAGCATTGTGTTCAGTTCTGTGCACACAGTTGAGGTAGAACATTGATCAGCTGAAGAGAAGCTACAGTACAGCAACCAGAATGGCAAAAGATCTCAAGATGCCATGTTATATGAGGATTGGTTGAAAAAATCAGAGATGCTTAATCTGAAAAAGAGAAGGCTTCTGGGAGGGGCCACATAAAAACTGTACTTCTAGTCCTTCAAAGGTGGTCATGTGGAGGAATGACTAGATTTATTCTACCTGGCCCTAGAGGAAAAACTAGGAAGAATGGGTAGAAATTGCAAAGAGTCATATTTAGGTTAAGTAAGGAAAATCTCTCTCACAATTACAGCCTTTAGGGGGCATGTGTTCTATCCGCTTGATGACCACTGTTTTCCAAAGCAAATGCTTTTTTCCAGTATAGGTTGGGTTACATGGTCACTGAAGTTCCTACCAACTTTGAGATTCTGTGATCTATCATTTTTTTTTTTTGGTCAGATCGAGCTGGATGACACATGATTTCAAAGAAAAATGAATTTATTTGTAGCTCTGGTTCCTAAAACTGAGGAAGGTTCAGAGAAATCTCCTTGAGATCATGGAGGCTTTGGTTGACCTTCCAGGATGAGAAACTTGTGAAGGACTTTCTAAGGATAGAGGGACAGAGTCAGGGAATGCCTAACAGAGTAAGTAGAACTTGATCTGGGCCTTGAAGGAAGGGGAGAGTTGAAGATTAGGTGGTAGGAAGAGGGAACATTTTCCAGACTGGGAGAAATAGCATGAGTGAGACAAGAATAAGCTAGTTGTGTGTAGAATTCACAGCCTGACTCAAGGGGGTGATGATACATATTCAGGAACAGTAAGAGATAAGGTTGAATAGGTAGGTTAGGGTTAGATAATGGAGGATCTAAAAACCAGGCAGAGAAATTGAGATTTATAAAGTAGGATGAGAGGCATGGATGGTTTTCGTTAGGGGAATCACAACTAATAGATGAAACTATGGGTCACCATGCCCAAATAAATTGTCACCTAATTGCCACACCATATTGTGAAAACAGTGTTTAAGGAAGATTAGCTTGATGCTTAGACGTGGAAAGCTATTCAAAGCACAAGTTAATAAAAGCCTGGTCTGGAGGGGCAATAGAGATGAAGAAGCTGGAACAAATGCAAGGAAAATACTCAGATGTTGGCGGTTAACTGGACATGGGGCTGTGTAGAGGTAGGGAGGGAGGAAGCATAGATGAGAAGAAAACCTTGACGAAAACTCAAATGTTTGTTGCTGGGTGACCAGAAGAGTACTGGTAACATCTGCCAGACACAAGAAAGTCAAGAGAGGGTGTTGCTTTTATGGGGGCAGGTCTTGGGAAAAAAAAATAGGGAAACAAAAGGTGGTGGGGGTAGGAAACCTTTTGAACTTTGATAGCCCAGAAAGTTATATGGCTTTAATAAAACAGATCCAGCTAAGATAAATTAATGTGTGTGAGTCTGTAATGCTATCACTGGAAGTAAGACAGAGGAGAGAAAATGGAGTTAAATGAATATTCTATGTGTCTTTGTATAAGAAAAAAAGGGATTTTTCCCCCTTCCCTAGGAAAAATCCTGCTATCAAAGCAAAGTGACTCAATGTTCAGGTTCTAAGAAAGGGCTTAAAAGGCCCTAGAAGAACTATCCAACATCCCATTTTCTTCATGAAGTTTTTCCTAGTATTCTTCTCCCCTCCCTAATTTCCAGGGACCTCCCTTCCAAAGTACCTCGTATTTAACTACTTGGTATAAGTTCGTGTTTATTTATGTATTTATTCATTCTGGGGCAATCAGGAAAGCTTCATGTGCTAATGCTGCAGAAAACATATCCCACAAATCAATTTCTTCATCTCTACCTGCTTAAACAAAAAGTTTAAAAGAACTTAAAGTGAAGAAATTATCTGTGTCTCATTCTTCAAAGAAGGCTCCTTATTTTACTTTGGTGAGATAGGAGGAAGAAGCTACTCTGTTATGCAGGAGCCAGTCAAAGCTGCACATCCAAAAACCAAACAACCACAAAAAACCCCCAAACCCTAAATAAAACAAACAACAAACAAACAAAAAAAAACACAAGACTTCTCAGGAGTTATACGCGTAGTTGGTCACATTTCCAAAAACGATCTCATCTGCCCCAACATTTGTTAAAATAAGGCACAATTATTATATAGAACTGGGTAGACTGGCAATTTTTGCTAAGGCACTGATTGTGGGTACAAAATTGCCTCTGCAAAAGAAGACGCCCTCTTTTAAAAATGTGACTTACGCAACTCTCATTACAATCAGTAGGCATGCGTTGAAATTTCTCCTCTATCTCTCCAAGTAGAAATTAACTTTCCCCTTTGGAATTATAGGTTGTCAGAATGAACAGGTGAGGCACTGGGTGAAGATCACAAAACCTAACTCTTTTCTGTCCTGATGCCTGAATTGCAGTCGAAAAGCCCTGTAATTTAAATTGAAAGATCCTCAGGCTCTAGGTAACTTTCATTATATGGCATGGGTACCACACACACCAAAGAACCCTAGGTCTAAAGATAATTTGTTTTAAAGATTGCATTAAAATAGCAATTTTCTCTACTAAAAGATTAAATATAATGTTAAATCAGCTGAACCAGGGCCCCTGTGCTCCTTTTTATGTCCCATTCAGTTTCCAGTAAAAAGTTATCCCCTTTTACAAAATTATAGTGTTATTATGTTCCCTGATCAAGCAATCTTGACAGGCTTGGCAGTGCTAAGGATTTTTCATAATTATTCAAAGTGTTAAAAGCGCTGCTTTGATATAAAGAGCAAACATTGAGCAAAAACTACAAACTGTAGAAGACCTGTAGATTTTTTTTTTGAGCAAAACTAGAGCTTACATTTAAGAAATATAAGATGCCGATACAGACTGCATAGGACAATAAAATAGATAAGTACATCATCTTCCCTTCCACTACCTGAAATATGTTTAGTCTTTCTCAATAAATCAGTATCAATGTGTGTGCCTCCGTTGTGCAGAAAGATAATCTGTAGATTTGGCAAAATTTACAACTAAGTTAAATATAGGGTGAGCTACAGCAGAGTGTAGCTAGGATCAAATATATATATATATACATATATATATATATTTATTGAGGCAGGACATAAAATTAAAGTGATTTATTATTGTTAAATTTATAAGGTTAAAGAGTCTCGGATACCAGAAATAGAAGAAAGAGAGAGAGATTCCCTCGGTAAATTGCCACAGACAATTGGACAGTCAGAAGTGCAAACGAGGCCTACAACAGAGGATGAAGGATAAACAGATCACTAAATTTGGTTTATGCAGTATTTAAGCATAGGCAAGGCAATTCCAGCCTTTATAAGGCATGCGTATTTTAAAATCAATTTGTAATGTGACAGAAAGCCAGTAAAAGAGTCTGAGCTCGGGTGTGATCTACTGTGATAGTTAGTTCTATGCAAACATGAATCAAGACCAATACGTCCTGCAGAGCCAACAATGATCTTAACCTTCCTCAATTGGTAATGTGAATTCTTAACAATGTGGTTCTTCAAAGAAAAGCTTAAGCTGAAAAATGGTGCCGGGCTTCCTGGCAAAGAAGACAAGGAGAGTCATATTCATAGTCAGCTCTACAGCAGGGCGAAAGGAGGGAAGGGGTGGGAGGTGGAAAGGGGCTGCTCAGCGGGCGATGGGCCTTTTACATGATAACAGCAGAATTTGGTGCTGTCTGTATTTAAGTCCCTCCAGAAATTCTGAACATAAACACAGTGGTTACAGTATTCGCCTTATAAAGTGCTGGATATAGTAGAAAAGAATGGGGAAGCGGACAGGAGTTCAAAAATGTTAAATGTCTTCTGAATTGAATAGAGGACATTTTAAGATTTAAAATGTAGAAGGGACCTTAAAGATGATTGAGACCAGACAAACTGAGTTCAGGAACGCATTGAACCAAGGTCCCCAACCAGATGTGCATGTTTGGCCTTCTTCATCATGTCCCACCCTCCCTTTTAGCTTCCTTTTGTGTTTTCTCTTCCCTACTTTAGATTGTAAACTCCTTGAGGGCGGGGACCATCTTCCTTTTTCTTGTTTGTATTTTCAGCTCTTAGCATAGTGTCTTGCATGATATGGGGCTTAATCAGTTTTTATTCACTGACCCACGGGAGCCAAGCCAAGATTCCATATCCAGAGCCCCTGCTACTATGGTCAGTAAACGGTTGAATTGAATTGGGTTAAACTGAATTAAAAGTCTCGTAAAAACCCTATGTATTCACCAGTACAAAATGACAACTTGAAAACATTCTTGATAACTAATTTTTTAAAATCCTTTAGTCTTTTCTCTTTTTGACACATGCATTAATAGTGACATCTTTCTACAACATGCTGATTATATTCTGAATAAGCATTTAACAGTTTAACAAAGAACATTTCATACATGATTTTCCCAACGTCTATAATCACTGAAGAGAAATATCCATTTGCCCAACTGATATGTTTGTGAAAAGTAATATATAACCAAAAATTCAATAAACTGAATCATAGACAAGCTCTCTCGGTGCATTTAAAATGTGAAATAGGATTATTATGAGGATCAAATGAGATAATGTATGTGAAAAGGCATGAGAAATGTAAAGTGCTACTCATGTGATGTATTATCGTTGGGGGGTGCAAGGGGGGAGGGGATCCTAGAACATGGAAAGAGTCTTGACTTAGGAATCTTAAATTCTGGACTTTTGTTCTGGTTCTGCTGCTATAATCCTGTTGTTGTTCTTGAGTCATTTCAGTCATGTCTGACTCTCTGTGACTCCATTTAGGGTTTTCTTGGCAAAGATACTGGAATGGTTTGCCATTTCCTCCTCCAGTTCATTTCACAAATGAGGAAACTAAGTCAAAAAGGGTTAAGTGACTTGCCCAAGGTCACACAGCTGTAAGTGTCCAAGGCCATATTTGAACTCAGGTCCCCCTGACTCCAGGATGGCGCTCTATCCACTGTGACACCTAACCTTATTTTTTATCCCTGGGCCTATTTTCTTATCTGTGACATGGAGATCATAATGTGCCCTGTCTAATACACAGCATTGATTTAAGGATCAAATTAAATGATATATGTGAATGTGTTTTAGAAACGGTAAAGCCTAAATGCACTTGTCATCAACCTTAGACCACCCATGAGGATTTATTAAGCACGTGCTATATGCCAGGCACTATGCTCATCGCTGGGGATACAAGGACAAAAATGAAACAGCCCCTGCCTTCAAGGAGCTTATGTTCTATCAGTAAAGATGACATGTATATATGTAAGTAAAATAAATATGTGATAGTTTGGGGACGGAGGGCACTAACAAGAGGGTAGAAGGTCATACTTGAGTTCTGCTTTAAAGGAAGCTAGGAACTATGAGCTAGAAAAGAGGAGGGAGTGCATGATAGGCATGGGGGACAGCCGATGCAAAGGATGGAGTGTCATGTGTGAGAAATAGTAAGACCAGTGTGGCTGGATGGCAAAGTGCAGAAAGGAGGGTAATGTATAGTTACGCCAGGAAGTAGGTCGGGGCCAGGTTATAAAGGGCTTTTAGTGTCAAATGGAAGAGAATTTATATTTGATCCTTGAGGTGTCATTAGTTATTACAAAAGAATCCTTTATAAAGCAACAACTTCTTAATTTCAGATCATCAGGTTTTCTTCAAAGATCCTGGGAAAGGAAAGGGAATGGTACCTACCGTGTTAAGTATTTTTAACAAACATTATTTTATTTGATGCTCACAACAACCCTGTGGGGGAGGAACTCCTATAATCTTCATTTTATACTTGAGGAAACTGAGGCAAATAGAGGTTAAAGTGACTTTTGTCCAGAGTTACATAGCTAATAAATGTCTGAGGCCATATTTGAACTCAGGTCTTCCTGACTCAAGGTCCAGTGATCTATCGGCTTCACTACCAACTGCCTGGAGTCAGAATGACCTGGGTTTATGACCTACCTTGAACACATACCAGTTGTGGGACCACCGTACTTTCCTTAACCTGTCAGTGACTCAGAAATCAACAGTATAAATTACAGCCTCGCACAACAGATCTACAACGGTGGAGGGAGTTTCCATGCCAAGAGTTCCTATAAAATAGTCTAAGCTGATGTTAATTATAGAGTCATTAATAAATGTCCCTTGCCATCATTTTTGAGGCACCTTCTGAAAACTAGGATTTTTATGACCTCTGTGATATATCTATATTGGCCCAGTGGAATCAGGTTCAATTGGAAGATTCACTTCTTTTCCCGAAGAATTGTGGTCCATTCCTTCTTAAAGAGGCACAATGAGGGGAAGGCTTCAATATTTCTTAGTCTCTCCTCTTTGCACAAATGGCCCTGGGGTTGATCAGAGTGACCAAATCTCTCAGTCTCTTCCAGTTTTTCAAAATAATAGTAATTCCGTGGGCTCGAATCTGGCAAATAGAAGACAAGAGATTAGTTTCTATCCAGAGAAGCAGCAACAGTGTCATAGAAAGGACATAATCCATTGCAGTTTCAAATCATTTAATATACATCTGCTGGCTAGAGCACATGAGTCTCCCTTGGGGCTTCAGTCTCCCACATAACTGCTCCTTGTACTTGGAACCCACATCTCCTCAGGTCCCCCAGTGACCCATCTTCCGATGCAGTCTATGAGAAAAGCTTTTCTTAGGATATCTGTATGCGTGACAGATTCAAATGGAAGGGGCTGTTGAGAGCTGAAGCCTCGAAGAGCTCAGTTATAAGTTGGAAGACCAGGCTTCCTCCAGAATCTCTTGACTGCCTACCCAGGTCACAGCAGCATCTACTGTCTACTCTACTCTGTCATTCATTATGGCAGTAGTATCTACTGCTCCACAGCTGTAAACAATGATAGCTTAACAGCCAGCCTCTCTCTAGTGCTCTAAGGTTGGCTAAGTACTTTGTAATTGGGATCCCATTTGACCCTCACCACAACCCTGGAAGGCAGGTGCTTTTAGTCACTTAGGAGATCTTAGGATAGATCAAAGGTTTAGGGATCATCTAGCCCAACCCCCTCATTTTCTGAAAGAGGAAACTGAGACCTAGAGAGGTGAACTTACATAGGGTTCCAGTGAGCACAGAACTGAAATTCAAATCAAATTCTATGTCCAAATGAAGGATTCTTTCCCCTCCTCCATGCTGCCTTCTTCCAGTGCTTAGCTCAGTGCCTGGCACATAGTAGACACTTAAAAATGCTTATTGACTAATTGATTGATACCATTTGTGTGACTCACTCATAAATCAACTTTGCAAATAAGCTGTGCCTTACTTACAACCTCCAAGTATCTTTTCATTTTCTGTTGGGTCACCTATTATCTTAATTCTTTGGAGACTGTGAGGTTCTATGATTCACATCATTGGGATAATATTTCTGATAAAAAATAAAATGTGGGCTCCAGTGGCAGAGAGCAATTTAGGATCATTCTCTCTAGCCGATCATCTCCGTCCTATTCAATTCTGGTCTCCAGTCATTGTCCATCATTGTTACCTGTCCAGGTTAGAAGTTTTGTTGTTAATGTTCAATTGTATCTGACTCTCTGTGACTCCATTTGGGGAATTTTCTTGGCAGAGATAATGTATGACCTTGGGCAAGTCATTTAACCTCTGTCTGCCTCAGTTTCCCCAACTGTGAAATGGGGAACATTAGAGGACCAACCTCCAAGGGTTGTTGAGAGGATCAAATTATAAAATTATAAAATGTTTAGCACAGTAGCTGGCACATAGTAAATGCTATATAAAAATAGGTGTTATTATCAACTAAGGATTCCAAGAGGTAGGCGTAGGGAGGGAGAACCTTCTAGATGACAGTTTGTAAGATTTGGCAAAAGGATATGGGGAACATCATGTAAATTAGTTTGCGTGAAACAGATTCTGTGAGGGGAAACAGTATAAAATAAATTTGGAAAGAGATTAGACCCAGATTATAAAAGACATTAGTGCTAGACAGAGGAATGGTCAGATCTATGCTGCTTTACTAGGAGTACTTCAGTATTAAAGATTTTATGGTCACAACAATAACGTCCCAGGTTGCAGACCTTTCATCCAAATGGATTTTGTTCATCTTAAAAAACCAATAGCTTCTTTTTTTTTTTGAGATGTTTAAAGGTAATTTATATCCTAGAAATAAACCAAGTAGAAGAAACAAGTTGACATAATATAAAATAAAATTAGACATATGTAACCTTACTATTATTTGTGTCTATGCCGCAGAACATACTGGCTAAAGGCATCTGTAAGCTATCCAAATAATTGTATATTATACTTTAATTTTTTTTCTTTTTTTTTAACTTTCTTTTTCTTTTT
>CM053626.1:54943997-54958191 GCA_028646595.1 Phalanger gymnotis | reverse complement strand
GGGCATCAACCTTTTAGAGAAGTTATAACCTAACTTCTTACCTAGTCATCCAGAGCAGCAGCTGGCAGAGCCATTGGTAACTCCTCCCATGCCTTCCCACTACATGTCCACTGTATCCCCCCAAGTCATCCTGCGGCCTGGGCGTGTGCTCAGATTTTTTTTTTTTTACTGCTAGGAATGTGTCATCCAGAAAGTTTTGACACCACTGACCTAGAATGATCACCCCAAGAAGCAGCTGTGAAATTAGTGAAAGTTTGAACTTCCTCAAATCAGCAGTAATAACTGTTTCTCTGAAGGTGTTAAGTACTCATTAAAAAGACTTCTCCACCCTTGATTTGAAGAGGGAGGTAGTGGCCTCATAGTAGGAGTGCATTTTTAAAAGAAAGTGCTAACTATTCTCTAACAACTTATATTAAACACACTATTTATTCTTCAAGCTTAATTTCACAATAATAATCCTTGTAGAAATGAGGGCAAAATGCCACAAATCATTATAGTAGCTACATGGGAAAATTTAAGGCATTTCAGTCATGTCAACATGAGGCTTTACTCACATAGGAAAATCACCTTTCTCTTCCCGGTGGTGAGAATTGTTTACAATTAGTATTGCTTTTTGCAGTGTATATTTTTACTGCAAGGACCACTGGAAGTAAAGCACCTTTAATTAGTGAGAATTAGATTCTCATTTGATTAATGAGAAATGAAAAGCTAGGACTCAGCATATTAAGCATAATGTTGTCTCTGCAAATGACCTTTGAGGTAGAAAAGTTCCTCGGCCTAAAAATAGGAACCTACTGAAAGTTCTAGGAGAAAGATGGAAGATTTGAAAGGGATAGAGATGTTCTGCTTGGGGGGAAGGGGCCTCTTTTCAAAAGGCAAACATGAGGGACATAATAATGAAAAAAAGGTCCTGGGTCTGGCCCTCCCTAGGGCTTAAATACTAGCTTAGAATAAGAAGTAAAGTAACTTCCAATGAAGATGACCCAAATGACCAAAACTCGGCCATAAGTGACCAGTGAATTTGTTTCAAGTAAATTGACCAGGTTAGTTAAGAACATTTTACCTCCAAAAGAGTAAACGAAGCTGTTGCCAAGATCAATGCAGTATGTACAATGCTAACACTGAATCTCATGGGAGAAATATTTGGAGGGCCTGGAGACTCTCCACACCTGAAGATAAGGTTAGGAAGCTGATCCTAAAAAGACAGTCTTGACAAACCAAATTTACTTCAGTTGAGGAGTCTGAGAATCCAGACAACACTCGGTCTATTGACTTAGGTCAGGAGAACTAAATTCGGAATAAAGTGAGCTAGAGAATAGCTAGATTGAATTCCCTCTATTTACTTGGAAGACAAGGGTTACCTTTGAGAATGCAAAATTGTATTCCTCTTCCCTTTATTTCGAATTCCTATTCAGAAAAGAGACTCATCACCTGTAGTATGCCCACTTGGGAATGAATTCTTTGGCTATCACAAAATAAAAAACTGAGTTGCTCTTTTTTTCTACCCAAATGCACCTGGGTCTATGCAGCCCCTTTCCATTTCTGCAGTGAAAGTAGTGGGAAAAGGGATCAAGAATCACACATTTTTTTTTTAAATAGCTATAAACTTTAACTTAGATATTGGTATCGTAAATGTGAGATCCTTATCCAGTGACTAGTGAGGGGCGTACTATGAGAGGAAATGAATCATGTAAATTTTGACATTCTTGCTATAAATATAAGAAGAAAATTGAAAGATAGCTCAGGGAATTACCTTAGAGGCATTCATAGGACCATAGATTTAGGTCTGGCAAGGAACTTAGAGATCATCTTGTCAAACCCCTTTATTTTATAGCTGGCGGATCTGAGGCGTGGAATGATAAAGTGATTTGCTGAAGATCTCAAAAGTAACAAGTGTAAGAACTGGGATTCAAACACAGGTCTCCAAATCCCCTGCTCTTTGCACTGTATTGAATTGCCAGTTTTGGTTTTGTGGCTCATCGGAAGAAACATTATTTCATGAGACGCTTAGTCAAGTATTTGCAACCATGAAAATACTTGTAGGTTATGCACCAGCATCTGTTACCGAGGATGAAGTGGTAATGAAATTCTATAAAGAACTTTAAAAGACCCTAAAAAATAAATCAACATATACTTTAAAATTTGATGACTTCACCAAAAAAGGTGGGAATATGTAAGGATGAGGAATATGTTGGAAAATATGGAGTGGGGATAAGGAATGAGATAACCGTCAGACTACAGAGCAGCATCGTGCCTCTATATTATGAATACTGCCTTTGAAAAAAGAAATGGAAGACTTGAGACATAGTGACCACCAGTATTATTTAAAAAGAAGTATGTTATATTCCAACATACAGGAAATGATTTGTTATTGATCCGATCATTAATTGTGAATCATCTGTGTCATCAGAACAGCAACTTGTTAGAGCAAAGACCAAAATTAAAACGGAGCTCTAAGACTCAAATCAGAAGGCTCATCTTCATGAGTTCAAATATAGCTTCAGACTAGCTGTGTGGCCTTGAACAAGTCACTTAACTCTGTTCACCTCAGTCTCTCATCTGTAAAATGAGCTGGGGAAGGAAATGACAAACTGCTCCAATATCTTTGCCAAGAAAACCCCAAAGGGCGTCACGAAGAGTTAGACATAATTGAAAAATGACTGAACAACAACAACAAAAAAAGAATGAATAAATATGATAAAAAGTTGTGGTATACAATTAAAACAACTTAATCCTGACATAATCAAGTTTTTGATGGTAAAAAATGGGATGTAGACAGAATGTAGACACTGGATGTAGACAAATGCTACAATAATTTAATATAGAAGTCTAATTGGTATAAATCAATTGTAATAACAAGGAGCTCCAAAGGGCCTAAAAAAAAGCACATTAGTCAACAAACATTGACTTATTTCCTAAGCAGAGAGATACAACAGCCTAGGGCAACACCAGTTTAGAATATACATTTGTTTATAAAATCTTACAGAGAAGGATGATGGAAGATTATTAGCAGTATTGCCTCCTAAAACAGTGAGAAGCAGTAGAGGATAAAACCATTTAGAAGGAAACTGGATGGGAAATCCAAGTTGATAAAGTCATCCTGAAGGCATTTGAAGATGGGAATTGAGGGACAACAAACAGAAGAAAAGTAGAAATAGCAAAGATTTTTTAAAAATGAAATACTATTTTTCAAAGGTTAAGCTTTTTTTTTCTCCCATCTCCCTTCCCCAGCCCTCATGAAAAAAAGAAAAAGAAAACCCTTGTACCAAATATGCACAGTTAAGGAAAACTAATTCTCATATTGGCTGTATCCAAAAATTCATTCTGCATATTTAGTCTGTTTTTGTTAAGAGGTGGATAGAATTCTTCTTGATTAGATCTGTGGAATCATGGGGTAATCACTGCCATGATCAGAGTTAAGTCATTAAAAACTGTTCGATTTTATAAACTGTTATTATTGTCTAAATTTTTTTTTCCTGGTTCTGCCTACTTTACTTTATATCCATTTATTCAAACCTTCTTGGGTTGCTCTGAAACCATATTTTTCTTCATTTCTTAAAGTACCAAAGTAGTCCATTCAGATACCTTCATGTGTTCAACCATTTTCCAATTGATAGGCCCACCTTTCCAGTTCTTTATCACTATGAAACAGCTATTAAAAATATTTTTGTATATAAAGGATTTTTTCCTCTTTCTTTGATTTCTTTGGAATCAAAGTTGTATCGCTGGGTCCTTGGACTTGTACCAAGTACTCTGCCTAGTAGTTGTATCTCTGGATCAAAGAGCATGCAATTTAGTATCTTTCACGGGGGGGGAGCAGTATAGTTCCAAATTGCTCTCTAGAATGGATGTACAAATTTACAATTCCACCAAAAATGCATCAATGTTCTTATTTCCCTATAGTCCCCCAATAATTATCATTTTCCTTTTTAGTCAGCTTTGTCGATCTGATAGTGTGAGGTAGGTAGAACCTCAGAGTTTCTTTAATTTGCATTCTTCTGCTTATTACTAATTTAGAATATTTTTTCATATGAGCTTAGGTAGCTTGGATTTATTCTACTGAAAACTACCCATTCATATTCTTTGAGCATTTATCAGTGGGGGGATGAATCCTATTATTGCAATTTTGACTCTGTTCCTTACATTATAGCTTGGAAATGAGAATATTATTAGAGAAACTTGCTAAGAGGATTTTTCCCCCCAGTTAATTGTTCCTCTTTTAATCTTAGCTGCATTGAATTTAATTGTGCAAAATCTTTTAAAATTTTATGTTATCAAAATTGTCCACTTAAGTTCTACAATCCTCACTATTCCTTGTTTGGTCACAAATTCTTTACCTAAGTAGATCTGAAAGATAGTATCTTCCTTGTTCCTCTAATTTGATGATGTGACTTTTTATAGCTAGGTCACATATCCATTTGGAGTTCATCTTGGTAAATGGTGTAAAGCGTTGGTCTAAATCTAATTTCTGCCAGTTTGCTGTTTAGTTTTCCCTAGCAGTTTTTTTGTCAGATAGTGAGTCCTTACCTTACTTGCTGGAGTCTTTAGATTTACTCAACACTCGGCTATTAAATTCTTTTGCTTCGGTATGTTGTATACTTAATCTGTTCCATGATCAACCTTCCTAGTTTTTAACCAGTACTAAATTGTTTCAGTGTTTACTGATTTGTAGTATGGTTTGACAGGTAATGTCAGACCCTTTTCCTTTCTAACTTTTATCATTTCCCTTGAGACTTTTTACCTTTTTGTATTTCTAAATGAATTGAATTTTTTCCCTTCCTCAATAAAGTAATCCTTTTGTAGTTGGATTAATATAGCACTGAACAAATAAAATAGTTTAGGTAGTGTTGTCCTTTTCATTATACAGGAAAGATTTTTATGGCATGATTTTTTTTTTCCAGCTATCAAGGACAGTAGAGCCACCACACAGACTCTAACGTTACAGTATCCAATTTACTTTCAGAAGAGATATAAATAACACTTAAAAGAACTCAGATGAGAAAAGCATCTGGATTCAACCAAATGTATATAGGAGAGGTCTGTGCTGGGAGTGACAGAATTGTGAGGGCATTGAGAGATCAATTTATAATGTATCTGGTGAAGGGGAAGATACTAAAGGTGTGAAAAAAACCATCTGGGACATTATAAATAAAAAAAAAAGAAATGGTTGTGGAAAATCAACAACTAATCTGTAAGTCCCTTTTCCTATCTATGTAAAATTTTATGAGACTAATCTAAACATAGATATAAGCCATTCTTAATGAGAGTGTTAGTAGGGTTCAGGCAGGCTTTTGTGGTATTCCACAGCAGATCACAGACTGAGTCAAGACATAATTAATTGAAAGATATAGAGAATATAAGACCCCACTGTGACTATTTTTTAATGTTATTTTTATTGATGTCTTTTTTTGACATATCACATTCATTTCTGACTACCCTTGCCTTGTTCCCATTCAGTGGACCATCTCTTATATCCCTTTAAATCTTTGTTATAAAGATCTTAAAAGGATAAAAAACAGTTTAGCAGATCAGCGCATTGACTCTGCCTGGCAGCATATGCAGTATTCCAAACCCATATGCTCTTACCTCTGCAATGAAAGGGTGAAAGTACATTTTCTTCAGTTCTTTGCAAGGGCTAACCTTGTTTATTATAAGTAGACAGCATTGTTTCTTTGTATTGCTCTGCATATTTACACTGCGGTAGTCATCTAATAATTAAATATGAATTAGGTGTTTACTGTTGGGGTATGGGGGGACCCTGTGTGAAAGGACTGAGCATAAACACACACCCCAAAAGACAGTCCCTTCCTTGCCCTCAAGGAGCTTACGTTCTAACCATGGGAGAAAATGTGTACACCTAAATATACAAGATACATAATATAATACAATGCAATGTAATACAATAGTCAACTGGACCAGAACAGGTTTCCAGAACAGGGTAGCCAGAGCAGATTAGAGATATAAGAGTCAGGGGTCAAACAGAAGTTTAATTTCAAAGTGAGGAAAATGCTTGCAAGTGGAAGTCCACCTTCCTGAGAAGGCTCGTGGCATGTGGCTTGTGGCAGGGGTAGGATATTTAACCCTGAAAACCATAAGAAGGTAGGATCCAACACCATCATTCTTAAGTCTTGAGTAAATAGTTCCCACAGCAGGCCCACACGTGGGGGCTTCTTTGGGACAATACAGGCATTCCTGAGTCCTGTGGGAACAGTCTCCAAGTTATTAGAATCATAGAGCCTTTTAATTGTCTCAAGTGTTTAGGATTGTTGAAGCTTGTGATTATTCAGCAGGGTTCAGAACCAGAGTTAGCATGGCAGGAATGGTAGTGCAGGCCCTGGTTCTGTTCACTTATCAGTTACAAACGTAGGAATTATTAGCATGTCAGGAAGTTTGATTGATGGCTTTCTAGTGCAGTAGGCCCACTGCTTCTGACTCTTAGGTCTCTGCGAAATAGGGAAGCTAGTAAAATCATAAATACCTCAAGGAACACCTGGTTCTTGGCTAAAGCAATACATTTTGCCAGAGGGTGAGATCACCCAGAGGGTGAGCACAAATGATTGTTCTTATGCCAAGTTCAGGGCATAGCTTGCTTTCTGAGCTTTAGTTCTGGAAAACAGGATGTCTCCTAAGATCATGACCCAATAAATATATAATAATATATGCAAGATAAGAATAAAGTACTTACGAAGTAACTTTGAAGAGGAATGTTAATTGCCAATAGGACAATCAGGAAAGGCAGAAGGTGTCAATTGAGCTGAATATTGAAGGAAGCCAAGGATTTGAAGAGATGGAGAATGAGAATGGTGAACATTCTCATCATGGGAGATAGCGCAAAGGATATGAGAGTTACACGTCATATGAACTTTAGGGAAATCACTTTGGCAGTTTGTTGTGGTTCAGTCATTTCAGTTACGTCCTATTCTTCATGACTCCATGTGGTGTTTTCTTGGCAAAGATACTGGAGGGGTTTGCTATTTCCTTCTCTAGTTCATTTTACAGATGAGGAACTGAAGCAAACATGTTTAAGTGATTTACTTAGGGTCGTCTAGCTAGTAAGTCTCTGAGGCCAGATTTTAACTCAGGAACATGAGTCTTCCTGACTTCAGGCCTGGTTTTCTATCCACTGCACTTCAAGTTGAAGGGAGAGCAAGACTTAAGGCAAGGGAATCAATTAGGAGGCTATTAAAACAGTACAGGTGAGGAGTAATAAGGGCTTAAGCTGTGGTGGTGGCTACATCAGTGGAGAAAAGGGAATGTATATGAGAATGACAAAATTTGGTAATGGATTGAATATGTGGGGTGAGAGTTAGGAGTTGAGAATGACCCTAAGATAGTGTAACAATTAAGGTGGGACTTTCTTTTATTGCTTTCTCTTTTAGTACTTATTTAATCAAGTGCCCTTGAAGAGTCTAGCCTTTATTTCTTTAATTAAATCAGGAGTCTTTGATGACCTCCCTGCCTCAAGGGAAAGCCTAGGCCACGTGGGTTTAAGTCGCATGTTTGTGATGCTTTTAGGTCATGTGGGTGAGTCACATGTTGTGACCCCCTTTGACCCTGACAGAATATATAATCTCAAGAGGTTGGTGTCTTCCCTTGGAGCTGTCACTCACTAGAAGAATGGCCCGTGACTCTGGGCAAGCCGTTGTAACTGCCCCCCAGCTTTGCTAACCCAGATGTTGGTTTGTATTTGGTCTGTTTATAGTGTGTGTTTGTAATTTGTTTGTATTTGCTCTGAAGTTCAGGTTGCTGGCTTTTCCTCCTGAACTATGTGAACGATATTCATATGTTGGATTAAAGTGGGATTGTTAACCCCTTAAAGTTACTTTCCTTAGTAAAGCAGATCAAAGAACCTGTGCTGGCAGCATTCTTGTTGCTGGTCTTGTTGGGTCTTATATCTCTACAGCAGCTGCTAGCAAAATTGTTGCTACAGATAGTGACTAAAAAGATGGTGGTAATCTTGACAGATATGAGGAAGTCAGGAAATGACTGAGTTTTGGGGGAAAGATAATGAGTTCTGGTTTGGACACATAGATGTGGAGATACCTCTAGGACATCCAGTTTAAAATGTCCTATAGGCAGGTGGTCATGTAGGACTGGAGATGAGGAGAGAAATTAGATGTGATTGAGCAGTCTTGAGATAAGAATGTGCTTTTTTAGTTTAGGTTTGGTGTAGGAACAAAAGGAGATACTCATAGGTCATTCGGTAGCTAAGAAAAACAAGTTTATTTAAGCCTTTACATGGAAAGAATGTTAGGTAGAGGGGACTCCCTCCTCCTTCACTTTCATATGATTATCACGGCAGAGTGTGATGACTCTTGTGGTCTTGGCATATCCACCAAATCTAAAGAGCCCCAACACCATGTGGATGGGCCTTTTAAATGCTCCCAGGTGACCAGGAAGCTGCATTATGGCCAGAGACTACCAGGAAACAGCTTCAAAGAAGGTACAGTTTGAGCCAGCTGTAACAACAGCTCACCTTTTGAGGAAAAGCTGGTCTTGGGGGGGGGGGCGTGGGTTAGGGGGGTGGAGAGGGACTAGTAAGGAGTGGGATGGGATGGGATGCTGGTAGATCAATGCCCCTGTCACACTAAGGCTGGATATATATAGATTCATGCATCATCTCAATAAGATGATAAGTAAACCTATGAGAGCTGATGAGATCACTAAGCAAGAACAAGGTTTGACAAACTACATCCTAAGCACTAAATCACACTTTGGTAATGTCGTGAGCTAAGAATAGCTTTTACATTAAAAAGAAATACAATAAAACTTTATTTAAAGTTGTAAAAATCATTCTTACACCCTAGGCATACAAAAACAAGTAGTGGGCTGGATTTGACCCAGTTAGTTTGCCATCTGCTCATGAGAGCAAAGAGAAGAGGGTGAGGATGTAACCATGAGGAACATCCACAGTTAGTGGGCATGAGATGGATGAAAATCCAGCCGGGAAGACTGAGAAGGAATTGTCAGACAGGTAGCAAGAGAACTGAGGTAGAGCATTGTCATGAAAACCAACTGAGAATGAAGTTTCTGGGAGGAGGAGTTGGCCAACATCGTCAAACGTTACAGAGGGCTCAAGGCTGAGCATTAAGAAAAGGCCATTAGATTTCATGTTTAATAGATCATTGGTCACTGTGGAAAGGGTGGTTTCAATTGAATGCTGACCTCAAAAACCACATTGCAGAGGGATTTTTTAAAGAGTTGGGAAGGGGAGGAGAGATATAGGATGATAGTGGATATGATAGGCTCTACTTACTATTCCTTTAATGATACTTCATCTCCCACCTCCATGCTTTTGCCTTGTCTGTCCCCTAAGACTCAAATATACTGTACTCCCTCCTCACTTTAGTTTCTTAGAATCCTTTCAAGGCTTAGCTCAAGTACTCCCTGTTACATGAAGCCTTTCCTGACCCCTCACAGCTGCTAGGGCAACACTCTCCAATCACTTTCTATCGATTTTGGTTATTTTTTAAAGACCTATCTATGTACATATTGTCTCCCCTAGCTAGACTGTAAGCTCTTTGAGGTCAAGAACTATCACTTTTTTCTTTATATCCCCTTTGCTTTGTACACGGTAGGCATTTAATAAATGTCTGTTGATTAATTGATTGACTAATCTCCTTGAGCACAAGAATAGAAACAGGAAGTCTGAGTCAAAAGGTATGGACATTTCAATTACTTTTTTTTTTTTAGCTTAAATCTAAATTGTTTTTCAGCATGGTTGCCACAATTCACAGTTTCACCAACAGCATATTAGCATGGCTGTTTCCCTCCACAATTTCTCCAACATTAACTTTTCATCTTTTTTTCAACTTTGTCAATTTCCTAAATATGAAGCAAAAGCTCAGAATTATTTTAACTCATATTATTATTATTATTAGTGATTTGAAGCAATCTTTTATATGGTTGTTAACGGTTTTCAATTTGTCTTTTTAAGAACCATCTCTTCATATTCTTTGACCAGTTGTCCAGTGGGAACGACTGACTCTTAATCTAATAGGTTTGGGTTATTGCCTTATATATCTTGATTATCATACCTTTATCAGAAATATTTGATAGAACATTTTCCCCCTCAATAGACAAATTTTCTTTTTATTCTAGCTGTATTGATTTTCTTCATGCGAAAGCTTTTCAATTTCATGTAATTGAAATAACCTATTTGATCTTTTGTGATGTCTTCTATATTTGCTTGGTTAAGAATTTTCTCCCAGACATAGCTGTAAAGGGTATCTGATCTTTTTTCTCCTTTAATTTTTTTTAAATAATGTGACCCTTTATATTTAGGTCACGTATTTATTTTCAACTTATTGCACTATATGGCATAAGCTATTGATCTACCCCTAATTTCAGGCAAACTGCTTTCCAGAATCCCTAGCAATTATTATCAAATAAGGAATTCTTCTGCAGCTTAATGTTCATTGATTATAAAAATGTATTTGATTCAGAAGGTCACCACCTGACATTCTCTCTTCTAACAAGATCTCTCTCCCTCCCCCTCTCTCCTTCCCGTTTGTCTAAAGTATTCAAGATCCCTTAAAAGATGGAACACTACATATCCCTTAATGTTCTTGTACAGTTGTTTTAGGTGTGTCCAACTCTTCATGACCTCATTTGGGATTTTCTTGGCAGAGATACTGGAGTGGTTTGCCATTTCCTTCTCCAGCTCATTTTACAAATGAGGAAACTGAGGCAAACAGGGTTAAGTGACTTGCCTAGGGTCACACAGCTAGTAAGTGTCTGAGACCAGATTTGAACTCAGTAAGATGAGTCTTCCTGACTTTAGGCCTGGCGCTCTATCCGTTGTGCCACCTAGCTGCCCTTATTCCTTAATAATAATAGTAATTATTATTATATATATACATATATATGTGTGTATATAGACATATACACGCATATACATTTATATACATATAATATCCCTCAAAAGATATAATAATAGAGATAACTGTCAAATAACATCGGATGAGGCAGAAAAAGATCTATAAATGCAATATCCCTCAGAGCCAGGCCCAAATTAAGAGCCAAGGCTCCCTGGATTAGCTCTTGCCTTGGCACCCACCAACTAACTCTCCTTCCTACACTTACTGATATCACCATGGTTTGGTGGGGGGTGGGGGGAAGCACCTTGCTCCATAGACCTGGGTTCAAATGACCTCTTCTGACATTGAGTAATTCTGGGCCTCAGTTGCCTCATCTGTAAAATGAGTGAGGTGGGCTAAATGACCTCTGAGGTGCCTTCCAACTGTGGCTCTCTGACTATGATTCGCATGCTCACTCCCCAAATGCCTTGTTATCAAACCCTCTAAGTATTATTGTACTCTGACCACAAACGTAAGCTCCACACTTCTGCACATACAACCCCTGACACAATATCACTAAGGACTTGTCTTCTGTTTTTTTTCCTCTTTTGTTTTTTTGCAGTTCTTGCTGCAACTTCAACTGGACCCCTCTCCTTTCAGGCGGTCCTTCCACTTGGTCCCTTAATCAGCACTGGTCTCTAACCAAGCACTTGACCAACACCAGCCCCGAGGCTCTGTCCTGACATTAAATGAGTCCGCAGAATTGGGAGCAGCTGTATCCCCTGCAGCTTCAGGGGACACAGCTGCCTTTCCCTTCCATCTTACATCATCCCCAGCTCCTGAAATTGGGAGAGGTAATTTGCACAACCCAATTCCATTCCTTTATTATTGTATAATATTCATGGCCTTGTAACCTTTTAAGATCGAGATTCAATTAGGGTAGACAAGTAGGTCATGCTTAGCTTCAACTCTGATGGGGGAACCACTAAACAGAGTTAATTACTGTAAATGGAAGAAAAGAATAAATCTTGAGCCTTATTTTTCCCATTTTGTTTGTGGGCCATAATTAGACAGTTTTGTTTTGTTTTCTTGGTTAGAAAGGGGAATATAATACTTAATATGCTTTCTCTCTTTGAATTTTCCCCTTTGTTCCCAGGATTATGTCTTACTAGAGATAAAAATTTCCTGCCAGCTGATGAAACCTTACTTTCATTGCCAAGAAAAAACAGACTGGCCTAAGGTCATAAAATTGGATCAACCAGGTTTGCTATTGCTGGTGTGGCAGGCACCCAGGAGCAGTTATTTTACAACTTTCATAGTGTTAGATGACTTGAGTTGAACTGAGCTGAGTAAATTTTACTGTCCTAGTTGGAGTTCACCATAGTTCTATAGATGTGGCCTGTGCAGGTTTTATGGAATTATAGAATCTTAGAGCTTGCAAAAATATTAGATGTTATCCCTCCTCCTCGCCAAGCCCCCTCCCCTCACAAATGATCCCATTCTGTCCTGTCTTCTTCAGCAGATTACCCCCACCCCCCAGATCCCCATCGTCCTTATTCTCACTAATCTTCTATTGCTCCCTGTCTAATGTCTGCTTCTCAACTGCCTAAAAATATGCCCATGTCTCCCCCTTCCTCAAAACCTGCCACCTGATCCAATCATCCCTGCTAACAGTTATCCCATATCTTTCTTCACTTTTGTGGCTAAACTCCTTAAAAAGCCATCTATAATAACTGTCTCTACTTCCTTTCAACTCTCTTTTTTGCTCTCCACAGTCTTGCTTCCAACCTCCTCATTCAACTGAAATTGCTCTCTCCAAGTTAGCAATAATCTCTTAATTGCCAAATCTGATGGCCTTTTCTCAAAACTCATTGCTCTTGATTTCACTTCAGCCTTTGACACTGTCACTCACCCTTTTCTCCTTGAGACCTTCTTCTTTCTAAGTTTTTTATGAGACTACACTCTCCTGGATCTCCTCCTACCTATCTGACCACTTCTTCTTACTATTTTTTTCTGAATCATGCATCAGGTCGTTCTGGATAATGGTGAATGTCTCTCAGGGTTCTGTCCTGGGCTATCCTCCTCTTCCTTGATACTACTTCTCTTGGTGACCTCATTAGCTCCCACAGATTCAGCTATTATCTCTATGTCAAGGATTATCAGATCTACTTATCTATCTTACCTCTCTCAGATTTTCTTCTCTAGTTGCCTGTTAGATATCTTGAACTGAATGGCCTATAGACATATTAAACTCATTATTTACATGTTCAGTTCAGTTCAGTCTAAAACTAAACTCATTATTTTTATCCCCAAACCCTCCCCTCTTCCAAACTTTCCTATTACTGTTTAGGGCTCCACTATCCTACTCATACTGCAGGCTCACAACTCCAAATTCTTGAATCCTCACTCTCTGTCACCTTCCATAGTTAATCTTCCTGAGTCTTGAGTTTCCTTTGCAACATTTTGCATAATCCAGTCTGTCTTCTGACACTGTCATTGCAGGCTTCCTCCTGACACTCTCAGGGTCAGGCATGCTTTAATGAGCAAAGTACACACACACACACACACACACACACACACACACACACACACACAGTGTTGGTAAGCAAAATGGGCTCCTTAGCACTTAGTTCAACCAAATGCCCTTGAAGAGTTTGGCTTTTGTTCCCTTTGAGTAATTCAGTGTATTTCATTGGGCCTTACTAGGTGCTAAGCCCCAGGCCCAAACCCCTATTAGGTGTAAAACCTATGTGGGTGTGGATTGGCAGCTAAGGTGGGGCCTAAGGTAGGGCTAACTCCAGGGAGGGCCTAGTTTACATGTCTGGGACAGCAGAGGCTTTTAGACCATGTGGGTTTAAGTGGCCTCTTTGTGACGATTCTAGGTAACATGGGTGAGTCACATGTGTGACTCATCCCTGACCCCGAAAAAGATATAAAACCAGGGGTTGGCTTTCTCTTTTTGGAGTTCTTACCCACAGCCATGGTGGCGAGCATGACTCTGGGCCAGCCCTTGTTCTGAGCTCCTGGGCTGAACCTAGATGTTGGTAACTATGAATTGGATTGGGTCTGTCTGTTTGTAATTTGTTTAGGGCTCTCACTCGTGGTGGTGCTGAGGTGGAGACTCCGGGCAGCTGTAGCTAAGGGCCCTCCAGCTTGTAACCCGGATGCTGAGACTTTGTTAAACTCTGCTAACTATGTATTGGGATTTGAATCAGACAATGTCTGTCTGTTGATGTTTGTAATTTGTTTGTAATTTGCTGTGAAGTTCAGTGTGCTGGTCTTTTCCCCTGAACTAAGTGAATGATATTTGTATGTTGAATTAAAGTAAGCTTGTCAACCCCTTCACGTAGCTTTCATTAGTTAAGCAGATCAAAAGAACCTGTGCTTTTGCAGCG
>CM053626.1:54927013-54943897 GCA_028646595.1 Phalanger gymnotis | reverse complement strand
CACAAACCTCTGCTTGTTTTCCTTCCACAGCCTGCTTCTCCAGCCTGGCTCCTCAGGAGTACTAGTAAGGTAGGGAGGGGGAAGAAGAAGTTATCTCCCAGGGGCCCTACTCTAGACACCTGGGAAACCACTCCTGTCACTACTACTTGCCTGTTTTCCCTCAGGCCACTGCTGCTTCTGGGGCTTCACGGAACCATAGCCAACACAAGTATAAAGACCAACCCAATAACTGGGAAACATCCAACCACTATCCCAGTCCCCCAAAACCCTATACTTTCCTTTTAATTTGCAGATCCTGCCTGACTATGCTATTTTGTAACAACAATGTTCCTTGCAGCTACTGTGGCTGTATAAGGTCAATAACACCAGCACACAAAAGGACTGCTAGCACAGGATCTTTGATCTGCTTTTCTAAGGAAAGCAACTTTAAGGGGTTTACAATCTCACTTTAATTAAACATACATATATCATTCACTTAGTTCAAGGGGAAAAGTGAGCACCCTGAACTTCAGAGAAAACACAAACAGAAATTACAAGCAGAAATTATATAAACAGAGGAAATAACATGAATCAGCAGACAGGGCTTCTAACCATCTGTCCATGGCAATACATACATAGTTACCAGAGAGAGAAGCATCAAATATCTGGGTTTTCAAAGGAGGGAGGGCTCTTTAAGGGCTACCCAGAGTCTCATCTGGTCAAATCACAGGACCACTCTTCCAGTGAGTGAGCCTCCAGCAAAATGTTAACCTCAGAGTATATATACACTTCTTCAGAGTTAGAGGTTGTCACAACCACGTGACTCAAACTCATGTGACTTAGGCTTTCTTGTGACTTAAGCAGGTCGTCAAAGACTTGATTGAAACAAAGGCAAGGCTCGATCAAAGGCACTTGATTGCCTTAGTGCTGAGAAGCACTCCAAAGGAAAAAAACAGCAAAAAGTTCCACCCTGCTTGCCATCACACACTGCCACCATCCTATTGCAGGTCCCCGTCACCTCACACTTGGATTATTGCAATAGCTTGCTGATTGGTCTCCCTGTTTTAGATCTTTCCTCACTCTAGTCCATCCTACACTCAGCTGTCAATGTGAGCTTCCTAAAGCACAGGTTCAACCATGTCACCTCCCTATTCAATAAACTCCAGTGGTTCCCTATCACCTTAAGGATTAAATCTAAAATCCTTTGTTTGGCATTCAAAACCCTTTGTAACCTACCCCCTTTTTACTTTTCTAATCTTCTTACATCTTACTCTCCCCCTCACTCCCACACACTCGCCAATCCAATAACACCGGCCTCTTTCTTGCTCCTTGTACACGTCTCTTCACTCCATCTCTTCATTCCAAGCTTTCCCCTGGTTGTCCTTCTGCCTAGAATACTGTCTCTCCTCATCTTCTCCTTGATTTCCTGGATTCCTTCAGGTCTCCAGCTAGCATCCCCCTTTCTGCAATCCTTCTTAATGCTAGTGCCATATCTCTTGATCAGCTCTAATTTATCGCATATGTACATAATACATACATATATATGTATACATACATATATACACATATACACACATATACATATACACGCACATAAACATACATACATATAAAATCTTGTTTACACGTAATTGTTTGTTCATTGTCTCCCCAATAGAGTATGGTTTCCTTGCCAGCATGGAATGTCTTTTGTCTTTCTTTTTATTCCCAGTGATAAGCACAGTGTCTAGAACAGAGGTGGGGAACCTGAAGCCTTGAGGCCACATGTGGCCCTTTAGATCCTCAAGTGCGATCCTTTGAGTCCAAGTTTGACAGAACAAATCCTTTTATTAAGAGGATGCCGTCCATCTGTAATGTTTGTGTGTGTAGGGGTGGGGTGGAGCTTAGTATATACTGGACTATTGTAATACAGGAGCTTTTAGGCTCCAGCCTCTAGAAGACTCATTCTTGATCTGGGCAGCCGGAAGAAAGAGCACTGGAGACATGATAGGGGTTATTTTCTTTATTCTTCTCAAGGGGGTTGCTGATACTGGGAACATCAACTCCTATAGCATTCCCCTAAGTCTCCATGGGGGCCAGTGGAGATAAGCACACACATTCCACAAAGCCCCCTAAGCCTCGATGGGGCTGGTTGAGGCAAATACAGCATTCACATTCCCCACTTACTAACCAGTACGAAGAAGGCAGTTTGCCAGCCACAGCCTCACAAGTTTACATTAACTTTAGTAATATCATGATGATTCAACATAGTGCAGGCGCAATGTGCTGTTTACAAGTTAAACTCAAATGTTTATACTATCCATCCCTATATCACACAGTGCAACCCATGATCCTGGAAACTAGTAGATTGTTTATAGCCATGGATTCTGGGAGCTAATATCTTGAAAAGAAAACAAACCCACCTTACGTACAACTATATAACTTGATCTTTCACTCTTATAAAGAACTATACTTCTATGATTAACCCACAAAATAATTTTCCTTGTGTATCTGTGATTAAAGGGAACCCAAAGCAAAGCCAATCCATGATGTATGAAAATGCTGATAGTCAGTTCATGCTATCTGCAAACTTAGGCTTGGGAAACACTCAAGTAGGTCTCAGGACACTGAAAATCAGCTGATAGCATAAAGCAGATCAGGCATAGGTTCCTAAAAGGAGGTAGGCCACAAAAGAGTTAGCAAGACTGACTTATGACCAATTTATGATGTTTCAGAAGAAAGAGGAGAAATGGCTATATCTATGTGTATGTATATATCTATATATCATTTATATGTGTAGATTGTGATGTATGTATATGTATGTACACATATGTATATGTGTATGTACACATATATGTATATATTTATATATGTATGTACACACACATAGATAGATAGATCCATCTAGAGAGGAATACCAGTACATGGACTAATAAGATTTATATATTTTAATGCACACATTGATTATGGCATGTTTTCTGATTTTTAAACATGATTTTGTGATTGATGTTTGGAGACTGTGAGAACGTTAAATAAAAGTTGGTTTTGTAACTGACAGAAATTTGTATTTTGTGAGTTTTAACTTTACGAGTTAAACTCAAATGTTTATACTATCCATCCCTATATCACACTGTGCAACCCATGATCCTGGAAACTAGTAGATTGTTTATAGCCATGTTCCTTGTACACATCTTGTACACACAAGGGAAAGGTAAGTCACAGACCACCCATCAGGAGTTTCTGATTTGAGCCGTTAGAGGCAGTGAAGAAGCCAGCAGGAGAGGAGTTAAGAAAATACTAGAAGAAGGAATAGACTGGTAGGAAAGCTTCAACTACTGTATTTGAAGACTGCTGATTAAAAGAGAAATATTGCTTTGCAGATGAATAAAAGAAAGGACTGGAAGCCTGCTGATTGGGAAAGAGCTACAGGTGTTTTTACCCCATTTACAATGTAAGAGAGGTAAAACTTCTCTGAGGTGATTGATTGTTCTTTACTACTCCCTCTTATTTGAGAGTGAAAATAGTGAGAGAAGACAGGATTTGCACGTGCTTTGTCATACACAAAAATTTGAAGCTGAAGAGAAAGAGCCAACTTGAGGAACTTTGCAGTTTTCTGGCTTAAGGAAATTTCTTGTCACTTTAATATCATAAAACTTTCTCAATGGCCTTTTAAGGGCAAATGTGAGTAAAAAGAACATGTTTCGTCAACTTGAAAGGAGAAGAGGAACAGAGTTGTCCAGCAGGAGGGGGATGGGGGAAGTAGCTAGCAAAGAAGTAGCTTCGTATGCTGTCAGTTGTTCTTGGGAAGACCAAAGACATCAAAGCCTATCTGGGTTTTCCTTATTCATGTATCTTCCTGCTAGGTTTCTGTAAGTGTATGTCTATTCTCCCCCACAGACAATGCATATAATGGTAGGAGAGTATGACACATTTTTAGGTGTGGATTATGCTCTTTTGACTATTACTGCATTTGCTTTATCTTAAGTACCTATAGTGTTATAATTATTTTTGCTTTTGCCTTGTTTAATAAATATTTTATGTTAAAGACCTGATGGTGTCATAGTGACTGATTTTGTTTAAATGGCAATTACATCAGTGGGGGCTCATGAGCTAGATTTGCAAGTAATAGGCAGGCATTCTCCTGACTATCCCATACACATACTTTATACATACTTTGCCACCATAGGGTTACTTCGAGGGTGTTTTAGGTGTATCCCCTTGGTAGCATTTCAAATGTGGAACCCCAGAATTGCTGGTATGAGTACAAGTTAGGGTAAGTAAGCTGCCCCTGAGAGACAGTGGTGGCCATGTCCATGCCAAGTACTACACTTTTAAAATGGTCATTAATCATCCAATTTGACTATATCAGAAATTGATATATAAATCCAACCCTTAGCAATCAATTAAATACTGAGTCATTGGCAAGGGATTTACCTGATCAAATGTGTTTATAGGTTAAGGTTAACTATATATCCTTAGAAGAGAAAATATGACTTAATGATAAAGTTTGGGTCATTTGAAGAGAAAAGGGCAGGGGAATTTATATATGTTTTTCAGAGGTTCCTAACATATTTGACATTTCCTCTATTGAATTGGGCTTGAGGCAAATAAGAATTGCTAACATTTATATAGCCCTTTAAGATTTTCAAACTGCTTTACCCCATATTATTTCAGTTAATCCTCACAACAGCCTTTTAAGGTAGGGGCTACTGTTACATCCATTTAATAGATGAGGAAACTGTGCCAGGCAGAGGTTAAGAAACGTTCCCATGGTCACACAGTTAATAAGTGCCAGAGGAAGGATTCAAACACATAGCTTGCAGTCTCTTAGCCCACTGCTCCATCCACCAGCTCACCTAGCCTACTCTTTAGGTGCAAACGGAGTCAAACTGTGAGCCAAAAGCTTATGTAAGAAAGTACCTGAGTTATTCTGCATCTCTGGGGCAGCTACCAGAGGGGAAAAGAGCTAGTGATCTCAGTTAATCTTCCTAAAAACCCTATGAGGTGGGTGGAAAAAGCATTATTGTTCCCATCTTGTAGACAAAAAATCTAAGGGACAGAAGACTGAAAGGACTTGCCTGAGATTAGATATCAAGTTAAATATCAGAGCCCAATGTCAAAATTAAGTCTTTTGACTCCAAATCCCAGAAGCTTTTCACTAGGTCATTATATTATGCATAAATCTATTTTCTTTCCTTTTGAAACATTAAACACAAAAGCAAACTTGAGTAAATAATTGGCTTCCTCTTCCCTGCTTGTGGTTGCTTAGTAGATAAATTCTTGACAAGAAAGAAAATATTCTTCCCTGTTTAATTGCTTTTTTCTCACTTAAAATAATTACTCCTAAAACCATGGCTAAATTTGGTAAGAATTTCTAGTTAGTATATTGTTCAACTAGGTTTTGCTATGAATTTAAGTAAAAAAGAAAAGCAAATTATTAAACCAATAAATGCTATCTATTTAAAATTTCACTCTATTCTTATGATATAATACATATTTACAGCCTTCAGGAGAGCATTGGTCCCAGACTTGTTGCTAGGAGATGAGAAGCTTTTGACCTATCATAATTTAAAACTAGCTGTCTTCCTCAGGATTTCTGGAAATAGTCTATTAGAGAGAAGTATTCATTTGCTCTGAAACTTTGTCTTTATTAGTTAGAATTTTTAAATTGAGCTTACACTGTGAATTGAGATAATAAAAATGAATATCAAGCTTAAGTTGATTTCTTTTTTTCCCCCCAAGTGGTAATTATGACTAAGGAATCTGGTAAAAATTCTGTTCACACTTTGGAATTCACATAATGCATCTTTACTACCAAAGTAGGAAAATCATTATGATGCATTGTATGGGCCCATTCATATAACATAGCACTTGGCTTCACAAAAATAGCTGCATTTGGATGGAGTATCTTCATTATTCAAATTGTTTTGCATCTAGATGTAAACGTATTGGTGGTTGTTCCTATTACTGGCCAATAGGAAATGACTAAGAAGGGGTTGGAACAGGAATAGAAGTCAGCCTGTGCATACAGATACAGATTCTTTTTTCCCAATTTTAATGATGACTCTTTCCAGATAAGATGTAGTAGCTGCTTGTTACCTTTATTGAAACGCCCAACATTTCATGGAGATGAGTGAACGAATGAACAGATAAATGAATAAAAAAATGTTTGTTGTCAAGCAGTTGCTCTGTGCCAGGTACTGTGCTATGTGCCATAGATGCAAATACAAAAGCAAGATAGTGTCTGACCTCGAGGGGACTTATATTTTAAGAGGTAAAGACAACATATAAAGGGGAGTGTGGCCAGAAAAGAGTGTTTTAGAATGGAAGGTCACAAGGATGATGAGTGGAATCATAGGACGATTGATTGACATACCCTTTCCATAAATGGTCGTGTGGATTGATTGTTATTCCATGGATAAGAGGTGGATAGTGGGCCTGGGACAGTGTGGTGGAACGAAGATTGGGGTGAAATGAGGTCAGGACTGGGGTGGCTAGATAAAGTGAATACTTACCAATCAAGAGAGCATGGCCCCAGGTGAGATCTGGAGAGCAGGGTCCAGGGATGAGCTTGCAAATGTTTAAAAAATGGTCTGTGCAAGACACACTTTTTAAGTGTAATCTGCATTGTTAACATGTTCTAATATGGCCTCAGACACACTCAGACTGTGTGATCTTGGACATGTCACGTAACATGGTTTGCCTCAGTTTCCTCATCTGTAAAATGAGCTGGAGAAGGAAATGGCAGACCACTCCAGTATCTCTGCCAAGAAAACCCCAAATGGGTTCATGAAGAGTTGGACACGACTGCAACAACTGAACCGCAACAGCATGTTCTCCATCACTTTCTTAAATCTTGACAATCAAGAAAACAATAAATTAAGCTCTGATTTTTAACATTTGCTGATTTCCAAGATGTATATGCTCCCACTGAAAATTTACCAATTGACTCCTGCACACCCTTGAATGAGGTGAGAGATGGAGGACAGAGGAGCTGGGTGGCTTGGGCAAAGATCCAAGTTACCTTAGACCCCTAGCCAGACTGTACCATTTTTCTTCTGACTTTTGTGGGATTCAGTTAAATCTAAACAAAAATGAGTTTAGCAACATAAACTATTGGTTATGATAAACTAGGCTAGTGATTACGATTTGGGTCATTTCTGGAAGGTATATGGAAATCTGAGCTCTTTAAGCAAATGAACAGTGTTTGAGTCAACTGCGTTTACCCCCTACTGAGGTCCTTAAGCAAATGCTGGATGACCGTTTGATCAATATATTGCTGATCATTCCTTTTTCTGCGTGTACATTTGGGGAGGTGGTACTTTCCAACTCTGAATCTTCCCATACTTTTCTGTATCCATTATACACTAAATGATATTCTGTTACAAGTATGCACCCTGCTTTGCTTGACCATTTTCTCAATCTCTGGGAAACTACTTTGCTTCCAGTTCTTTGTTAGTATAAAAAAAATACTGCTACAAATATTTATTATGTATGAGTCCTCTTTTTCTATCCATGAGATAAATTTAATCTGTAATTAATTAAATGTGTTTCATTATTGCGTAGTCTTCCATTTAAGTAGAGTGCAGAAAGGCAGGTTTTAGCTCAAGGAAAGAAAGAATGACTAAAAATTAAGACTGTCTGAAAGTATATCATGAACTACCGTAAGAAGCAGTAGTTCTATTAGGGGTCTTTAAGCAAAGGCCAGATGACCAGTTGTCAGAACTTGCGTACAAGGTGTTCCAACTTAGGTATGGATTGGACCAGATGACCTCTGAGACTCTATTTAACTGAAGCTGCTGTACAGCAGGCTTTATGCTTGTTCTGACCCTTATTAACTTTCCTATTGCCTTGACACCAACGGCCAGTCCTACCATTAATCTTTCTCCTCTTTTTCTCACAATTTCCATATTTTTATTGACTTCCCTTCTCTTTCTGCCTCAGCCCAGACACTCTGATCCTCTCTACATTATCACACACATTCCTCCTTGGACTGTTAACATTTTTTGCCTGGAGAGCACCTCTGCTTATTGTCAGCTAAGTGATCATACACCTCTCTCCCACAACACACACACACACTGTATATTACTAGACTGGAAAATAAGTTAGAAGATTGATTTTTCCCTTAAAAATTCCCTTAGTAGAATTCACTGTGTACTATTTTAAATAATTTTATGATTATGTATGGAGAGGGAGATGCAATAGACTTTTAACAGGACATTTAAAAATTCTTGCAATATTTTTGACAAATGCAAAATTGTGGCTGGCAATTTTAATCATGCAAATTCTTAATATTTGATCAAAGGAAAAAGATGTTCCTTCAGTGATATGCATGAATTATGTAGCTGAATAATTACATAATTCACCTATAATAGAAAGTAAAAATATTTTTCTAATTAATAATAAATCATATTTTTAAAAATAATAATGGCAGCGACAGAATGTAGGCAGCAAAAAAAATCTAACAAATAAATGTCATAGTTAAAGTTGAAGAAGCTAATATCAATCTCTGAGTTGGTCTGAAAAATTTCAAGTCCTATATTCCTTGAAAAATAAAATGCCTGCTCAGGGCACAAGAGAGAGAGGCTCAGGAGATATCTCTTGAAATGAATGCAAAAAAATACAAGTCAACTACTTTGAAATCATTGAAAGACCCATGTGCCTCTTTACTTGGTATAAGAAAATGCTTGCTCACTCACTTACTTTATGAACTAGTCAAATGTCCCAGAAGAGGAGCAACAACTATAACCTCTGCTTAATTCAGAATATACTGCAGAGGAATCATCACCTGGGGGATATTTGAGATATTAACAAGAGACTGGAATAGATTTGGCTTGCAAGATAATAGTCCTTTAACTGAAAAAGCTTATTTAGGAACAAGTTGCCTGAAAAACAAACAAACAAACAAAAACCCTTTCTTTCCTAGCTGATTAGAATCTGAAATACCCTTAGAAAGAGACAGACTTTTGTTTTACAAGTTTAAAATGCTGGTAATTTGGGGGACTTGTTCCGTCATTTTTCAGTAATGTCTTACTCTTCATGACCCCATTTGAGATTTTCTTGGCCAAGACACATTTCCTTTCCCAGCTCATTTTACAGATGAGAAACGGTTAAGTGACTTTCCCAGGGTCTCACACCTAGTAGGGTTTGAGGACAGATTTGAACTCAGGAAGATGAGTCTTGATTTCAGGCTTGGCATGCCATCTACTGTGCCATGTAGCTGCCCTCTGGGAAAGTTGCACACTGACAAATTCACTCAAAGTTGTGAATTATTGATAGTAGAGCCTTTTCTCAGATAGGGTTTTAGTAATGTGCTTAAACATGGGAAGTGGCGGAGAGTGTAGAAAAATGACCCTTGGGGCACTGAAAATCAATAGACAAGTATTTATTAAGGGCTACTATGTTCCCAACAATGTGTTTGGTGTGTGAATGGGGTGAGGGGAGTGGATAAAAAAACAAAAATGAAAGTCCCTTTTCTCAAGGAGTTTATGATTGGCTGATGAAAGCAAAGTAGACTCAATTTTTTTTTTTGCTGCCTGTACTCCTAGTGCAATAACTTACAAATAAACCCCTATCTGTGTTCTTATAATTAACAATCAGCTAGTAGACACAATTTGCTATTAGCAAAGGTATTTACTAAGATGGCAAAAAAAAACCCCAGTAGCTATGAAACATTCTAAGCTCTGTTTAAAATGTCATGCTCTCCCACAAATACACACAGCAACCACATTGAAGGATGGGCACAAAGTACAATACTAGTTAGACCCACAATTTGGAGCATGTGGCTGAGCAACTTACTACTGTTCCTGGTAGTGTACAGCTTGCTTCTTTCTTCATATCTCTGCCGGGTATGTTTCTCAGTTGAGCTACAGAGGGTCTGCTCATCTCCGTAGCTTGACTCTTGCCTTCAAGGGTCAGTTTTGTCTTGGATCCATGTCACTCTTCTCTGATGCCAAGGAGTCCCATTCTTTCAAGTTGCTTCATTAGTTGACTGCGTACATTTCTGTAAACATGTCTGTCTGACGATATCTTTGCTCAATAGCATCTTGAGAACTGAGTACCTAAATCTCCATGTCATTGCATGCTGGGATCTCTTTCACAATGCTCTTAAGCCTGCACACCCTAAACTTTGGTTGTTCTTGTTGTTCAGTCTTGTGTGACTCCTCATGACCCTTTTAGGGCTTTCTTGTCAGAGATACTGGAGCGGTTTGCCATTTTCTTCTCCAACTCATTTTACAGATGGGGAAACTGAGGCAGATAGGGTTAAGGGTCACACAGCTAGTAAGTGACTAGAGGGATGGATAATTTATTTCCTCAGCTAATCTCATTGTTCCCTTCTAACTTAATCAGAGGAGTATTCATATTTTCTAAAGGAATGATTGATGCTTAACTGTGTTAACAATTCATTGCATCTGTTGTCCATTCTTTGCTTTCTATGATTAGCTTGGGTAGGGGAGGGGAAATCACACCCCTTTTGACCTTATACTCAGTTTTGCTAAGGACCCGATTAGTTAGTTCCTCTTATTTATGTTTTTATTTTAATAGATTCATTCCTGAACACTTGAGTGTAAGCCAATTTTTTTTAAAAACTTGAATTATATTTTAAGTACCCCAAAAGAAAGTCACCATGGCATAGCAAATAGATAACTGATCTCAGAGTCAGAAAACCTGAGTATAAATCCTATCTATGACACATACCGGTTGTATAACTCTGAAAAAGTTGTATAACCTCTCAATATCCAAGGCAATTGTATTATGGAACAGGTGCCAATTTTACTAATAGGGGAAAAAGCTCCTCAAGGAGAATTTCTTATGCCAATGAAATCACAAGTCCCATCCAAAAGGGGACAAACATGCACCAAAAGAAATGCTTTATCCGAGTAATAATGTGCATTTCGCAAATCATGCCTTAATTGACTGATTTGCTGAGTTTGAGATTTTTTACATTGGATTTTTTTTCAAGTGAAAGCATACCTGTCTAGATCTGGTTATGAAACCATGAGGAGAAATGTATTGCCTCTCCATCTGCAATATGCTGATTTGTATTGCTTGTTTTTTGCAAGATCTTGCTTGTCTCAACTTCTAAAGATTACTTTAGCTCCATTACTGTGATTTTTTTTCCTCATGGTATGCATCAAGAGCTTAGACTGAGAGTGCATGTGCCTGTCACTGTTGTGCTGATGCTGACATTTACTAAGAAAAGAGTCCTTTCTCATGGAATCAAATACAAGCACATGCTTTCCATAGAATAATGGTGACAGAAAGTCGCAGAACTGCTGAATTAGAAAGGCCTTCAAAAATCACCTAGTCCAACCTGGTAGTGTGACAAAGTCCTGACCTCATGAGACCCGATAGGCAGAGGCTAATTTATTTCAGAGGAATGAATCTATCTTGGCATAAGATTTAGTCCTCCTGTGGGATAATCACCAGCAAATTAGAATAATGCAGCTTATTGAATAGGGCTGTGTTAGAGGCTGGAGGCCTGCACCCTGTTAGCTCAGATTTGATTTTGGGATGAAATAAGGCACTCATCTAGGTCTCATCTTTAACAGAGAAAGGCTATACAATTGCATTTAGCTTGGGTTCAGCTTTGTCTCCAGATGGAAATGCATGTAGTTGACAGGGCAGGATGTGATGACTTGCATGGTGTTGGATCATCTAACAAGTCTGAAGTAGGGAAATAAGCACTTATTAAGTGTTTACTGTATACTATGTGCCAGGCACTGTGCTAAGCATTCTATAAATATGATCTCATTTGATCCTTGCAACAATCCTAGAAGGTAGGTGTTATTATTGCAGCTGGGTGGTGCAGCGTATAGAATGCTGGACATGAGTTCAAATCTGGCCTGGACAGTTACTAGTCATGTGACCCTGGTCAGAAGGAAATAGTAAACAACTCCAGTATCTTTGCCAAGAAAACCCCCAATGGGTTAATGAAGAGTAGGACACTACTAAAATGACTAACCTATAACAACAGGTGATATTATTGTTCTTTTTACAGTTGAAGAAACTGAGGCAAACAGAGGCCCAGGATCACCCAGTTAGTAAGTGTCTGAGGATGTATTTGAATGCTGGCTGGCCCTGCTGACCTCATGTGGGTGGGCCTTAGGTGACCAGGAAACCTCATCCATACAATCAGAAGCTACTAGAAAGCTGTGTCAAGACAATGAGGTCCAACCTTTGTCATCCTTTGGGAAAATCTAGCCCAACTCATATGGGAGGGTAGGGAGAAGGAGAATGGGTTAGGGGACCCTATTTAATATGGAAAGTTTTACAGGTTGGATCTTGGGAGGAGCACATTGAGACATGACTTTGGAGCCCTCATTTCACAAAGGACCAAAAAGGCCAGCTCAGTTATGGTAATGTTTTAGAAACTAAACCCCAGAATCGTAAGGGACCCTTCAAGATCCTCTCTAGTAACTGACTTTGGAATCATAGGAGCTGAGTTTAAATCACAGGCCCTGCCACGTACCACCTGTGTTACCTTGGGCAAGTCACTTCCACTGTTTCCTCATCTGCAAAATGAAGGGTTTGGATGAGAAATTTCCTAAGGTCCCTATTTTTTCTAGATCTCATAGATCTTGTGCCCGTACTGCGTTTAGTAATCCCCTCTATGCATTCCTGACAGGAAAGGCATCGTCTCTAGGATCTGCTCAGAGATTTCCAATAGTGAGGAATGAGTCTAGAAAGACTTTACAGGAACAGTCAGTTCTCTTGTTGTTCTGCACCAGCTTCAGTTGTGGGCAAGTTCTCCCTACCACTGCCAGCAAATACTCCTAGTTGTCTTTTTGGAGCTGCACAGAATTCTACTTCCTCTGCGTTGTGATAACTCTTAAAATACAATGATTCCCCAAAGTCTCCATGCAGGTCAAAGCCATTAGAGCCCCAAACTGCAGTGGCTTAACCTTTTACAAAGACTTTTGGGACTTGCTGTCTTTTCACAGTGTAATCTGAGCCCGAAAAACCCGTTGGTGGGAGACTCTCTCTTCATTGGTGGAGATCAATACTAGAAGACTGTTGTAGGGACAGGGTTGGCTCTTTAGTTGCTTTGGGTTCATCATCCTCTGGTTTCTCATGGCTACTAGTTTTAAGAGAAATATGTATGATGCCACATTCTCTCTTTAGGCAAGAAAGGGAAAAAACCTCTGGGAAAAAGCAGACATGAGAGGAGCTGAGAGTCTCTATCGTGTCTCTATCATGTCTACACTAGAGACTTCATGGAATTTTCCCTTTTCTCGAGATCCAGGCCTCTCTTCTTGGTTGAACTGAGTTGCCTCACTCCAAATGGAAGAGTTCCTTCACTCCGTATTGTCTGGTATATATTCTCTGATGTATATTTTCTCTGACTTCTGTTTTGCCATCAACTTGGATAAATGGGTTTCTTTGCTATTTGCTATATATATATATATACATACATACATACCTACATAAATATATGTACATATATATATTCATTGTGGAACTACTGTTCAGTGGGAAGGGAGTCAAGCCTTGGCTATAAAACTTGAGGTAATCCTTTCCCTGTTAATGAATAATGATTAGAAGTTTAGCTTGAACCTGAAAACTACATCCCTCAGACTAATCATATTTAAGGGAACAGATGGAAATAATTCTAGCCCAGTGCCCATCTCTCTGAGGAGAATAAAGTGGTGGCCTCCAGCCCTGACCTCATGCTTCCCCTCCGGGCAGGAATTAAAGCCTTCCTTACAGAAGTCTATTCTGCTAAAGGTGTCTATTCTGCTTCCCTCGGAGTTACACAATGACAACCCCAAGCTACATGTGGAAAGCAGCTTCACTACTATAGAATCACAAAATTTGAGAGTTGGGAGGGATAACAACAGCCATCTAGTCCAATTCATTCATGACAAATACCCGACCAATGGTTATCTAGCCTCTGCTCGAAGATCTCCAAAAAATGAACACCCACTACCTCTGGAGGTGGTACGTTTCACTTTTGCACATCCCTAATCGTCAAGAAGTTTTGTCTTGACCATCAAGCCTAAATCAGCTGCAGTTTTTGCAATGTTTCCCCTGGTTCTGCTCTCTGGGAGCCAAACAGAAAAAAATAATTCTTTTTTTTTTCACACAAGAGACCTTAAAATAATTGAAGACAGCCCTCATATCATCCTTGAATCTTCTCTCTGCTTAACATGCCCAGTTTCTTCTTATTTGTAGAGAGCCGACATATCCTTTTGTTCCCTTTTCCAAATTAAACATTCTCAATTAATTTGGCCATCTCTGCTGTGCCATTTTATAGATCAGTCACCATCAGATGGTCCTCCTCAATGCAGAATTGATTGTATGTGTCTTTGCAACATATATATTCAAGACTAGATATTAGTATAATAAAGATTATTGTACTAAGTACTCACATGTACATACTAGTGTAATAAGTGCTCACATTTATTCATGGAAAAAATATTGACGTATAAGGTAATAAATCTGACATCTACATAGCTCATTTAGTTTTACAAAGTGTTTTACATACATTGTCTCATTTGATCTTCACAACAACCTTGTAAATGATTCCCCTTTTACTGAGTATACTGAGGCTTTGTTGTTGTTAAGTCATACCCTGACTTTGTGGCCCCATTTGGGGTTTTCTTGGAAGAAATACTGGAATGGTTTGCCATTTCCTTCTCCCACTCATTTTATAGATGAAGAAACTGAGGCAAACAAGATTAAGTGACTTGCCCAGAGTCACCCACCTAGTAAGTGTCTGAGGTCAGATTTCAACTCAAGAAGATGAGTCTTCCTGATTCCAGACTAGGCACTCTATCCACTGATCCACCCAGCTGCCATACAGAAGCTTAAGAGGTTAATTCACTTGCCTCTAGTCACAATGCCAGTAATAGTGGATGCAGTATTTGAACCTGGCTTTCTTCTGACTGCAGGCTCTATACCTTCTGCACTACATCTGTATTATCTCCGTTTTATAGATGAGGAAACTAGATGTTTCAGAGGCTAAGTAACTGTTACTAAATGTTAAAAGAAAATTCAAGGGTAATTCTTGACTAAACCTGAGTGCCAGCCACACAAAAAGACATTAGTCTGCTTTGTATCTCACGTGAGACAAGGAAGCAGCCTCAGTCAGAGAGACAAAGGACACCATCTATTCACATGTCTCTACTTAATGTACAGTACTTAATTTTTTTCCCCTGCACTCTGGGGGATTGGGAGACTTCTGCTCATTAGTAAGCCTGTATGCACCTAACCCATCTTTGTCCACCCCACTCTTCTCTTCAAGACTCTGATTGCTTAGAGCATTGCTCTCAGGTGACTGCACTTTCCCTAAATCCAACAACCATTTCCAGTGCACCTGTGGATTCTCTGGGCCTCCCATTGACTCTAACAAGTGGAACCAGCCTGTGATACTTGGAGAATTTAGAGGCTATTGTTGAATAGAATCAAATAGCCAATTCATGCTAGCAAGACTCCAGCACAATGCATGTGATATCCTAATCTAGGCATTACAAAGTGGTTGTTAGTTTTATTTTTTCCCCTACAGTAGCCTCAGAAAGAAGTGGTAGGTTTTTTTTTTTATCCTGTTATTCATAGCTGCCCAGGTCCTTTATTGCTGATAGCAAGGCTGGCCCTGGGTAAAATTGTGAAATATTCCAAGTTGGTCTTCACTGTTCTTCCCTCTTCCCGAGGGAGGACTGCGTTCCGCCATAATTTTGTGCCTTATGGGTCTAGCCCGATCCAGTGTGCCTATGCTGCCCCAGGGAAACATACACAATGTCTCCAGTGAATTGTGATGTCCGGTTGGTAAATAGAGCCTTGTCCTTAGAACCAGGAAGACCACCGTTCAAATCATGGCTCTGATACTGAGGAGCCTTGTGGCCCAGTGCAAATCACTCAACCCCCATGTACCCTCTGAGTCTCCTTAAGGAAAAGAGTTATGTTTCATTATTTATTTGGGACCAATTGGCTTCTCATTTTCTCAGTCTTCCTTTACTTTGTATAATACAGTGAAGGAAAGTGGTATCCAATACAGTCATTCAGCAAATAGTTATGTGTTGACCTGTGCAGGGAGCTAATCTGTTGGATTCAGAGGACCATTCAAAGATGAGAAAAACACAGTTCCTATATCACCCTCATTTCTAAATATATTCCTATCTGCTCTTATGCCCAGAGAACTGTTCGTTATATAAGGAATTGTTAAAAAAAAAAAAGAGTGATTAGCAAAGCTAATCTCATCAGCTGGATCTGACTACATGGAATATAGAATATCCTACCCCTGGACCTCTCAAGGAAAGGATGGGGAGGGGAGGAAGGAGCATTCCTTTCATCTGAGCAGTTTGGTCAAAATCAGCGTTTAGTTTTGTTTTTAAATAACCTTGCATCTCTTAGAGCATTTTGTATCTGACAAAGTCCTTCCTTAGTGGCAGAGCCGGGACTCGACCACAAATCTTGTAGAAATTCAGTGTCTCTTACATTCCACTGTGTTGCTCTAGGCTAGTCTTACCACCTTTCTCTTCTTCAGTTTCCTCATCTGAAAAGTAGAGATGACAAAATAGTTGAAATCTACTCTGCACCTACTTCACAAGATTTTGAGGAGAAGGCTTCACCTGGATTATACGTTCTTGAGATCATACAGTGGCTCCCTGTGCCAAGTAAAGTTTGTCATTCAAGGCTCATTCAAGATCTGGTTGAATCCATCTTTCTAGCACTATCCTGGACTTGGCCTGCACAGCCTTTCTGCTGCCCTTTCAATTTCTGACCATTCCAATTCCTCCCTTCAAGGACCGCCTTAGGCCATTTCTTTTACTCTCTTCTCTTCTACATCCCTGAAATCTGCCTGCGCCTTCAAATTTCTCAGCATTTTGCTTGGTCGCCTTGCTTGGCATTCACCACCCTGTATCATGGTTACTTCTGAAACTTATTCAACCTTGTTTTTTTTAAAGTTTGTCTTCTTTTTTTTTT
>CM053626.1:54904123-54926513 GCA_028646595.1 Phalanger gymnotis | reverse complement strand
CTCCCCCCATCCCCTTTTCCCTTACTTTCTTGTAGGGCAAGATAGATTTCTATGCCCCATTGCCTGTGTATCTTATTTCCTAGTTGCATGCAAAAACTTTTTTTGAACATCTGCTTTTAAAACTTTTAGTTCCAAATTCTGTCCCCTCTTCCCTCCCCACCCACCTTCCTTAAGAAGGCAAGCAATTCAACATAGGCCACATATGTATCATTATGCAAAACCTTTCCACAATACTCATGTTGTGAAAGACTAACTATATTTTGCTTCTTCCTATCCTATCCCCCTTTGTTAAATTTTCTTGCAAGTTTTAAAGCACCATATACATGCTAGCTATTATTACTATTAGTTGGAGCTAGGAAAATTTGGGTTCAAATTTTGCCTGTGATACCGTGTGACTCTGGGCAAATCACTTAATCTCCCTGGGTGTCAGTTTCTTAATCTCTAAAATGAAGACATTGGACTTGCAGGGTCTCTTCAAGCTGTAGGTCCAAGATCTTAAGATCCTCAGGACTGCTCTCAAAAATGGCACCTTACAACTTTTGACCACACAAAGTTATGACTCTTGTGATTTGCCTCTACATTGATATTTGCCTGTTTTGTTTCTCATCTTGGTACTGAACTTAACTAATAAGTTACTCTGTGTTGAGGTGAAGAGGCTAGATAATTCCTTTTCCATATACCTTCTCTTCCCTTCCAGTTAAACAGAGCATTCTGGAGATAATTATCCCACCGTTATTATTCTATTCAATTAGGTAAGTAATGGTAGAGGGAGATATAGGTAGTGGTGCTTGGGATACCTACCCCTCAAATCTCATCATACAAAAGACAATGAGTTATAACTCCACTTAAGTCTGACCCTAGTTAGGGATTTTTAGCTTTTGGGCACTTATCATGAAACCCAGCATGGGAAGATCTTCAATGAAAATTTGTTGAGCCCGTGACTGAACGGCACATTTAATTTGAAATCCTATACTGGCCATGGGCATTTAGAGTTTGTGAGCCATTCAGTGTACATTACCCGGAGAGATCACATTTGTTGTTCTCGCAGTTGTTCTTTCCCATTCAGAGAAAGTGTATTACAGCAGAAAGAATGCTGAATTTAGGGGGAGAGGAATTGGGTTCAAAACCCAGCTCTGCCTCTTACAGCCAGTAGGACCTTGGACAGCTCACAACCTCTTGTTATCTCGGCTTGAACCTTCAGTTGTACTACCTGTCTTACAGGGTTGTGAGAAAATCACTTTGTAAACCTTAACGCATATAGGAATATTAGCTGTTAATATAGTATATATTAAAATTATTCTATGGTTTTAGGACTGGACTTGGGAAATATCTGTAAACTAGGTTCAGTAAGGGATGGTAGGTTACTAAATTCTGTGATGAGCGGGACTGGTAGGTTAAGCAAAGCATATCCCTGTTTCTGTGACTGGAATGTCTTGAGGAGTAAAGAGATGGGATTAGAATGAGAAATGCTATGAAGGATAGAACATTCTAATGGCAAAAATTATGACTGATAGCAGTTTTCTTTTTAATTTTTATTTATTTTTAATTTTTGGAATAAAACAAGCATTTACGTAACATAATATAATAAGAAGACTGCACATGAAAATTGCAAATCTATTACGCACAACTTATGATTCCTTTTAAATACATAATTAAATTATCATGTAAATTTTTCCCCTTTTTTTCTTCCCTCCCTTCCTAGAGATGGCTGATAATGTTTTAAGTATTTGATAATCTATTTACAATTCTATCTATTTATTAAACGTTAAATTTTGTAGCTTCAGCTAGTCTCCTTTACCTTGGTACTATAAAAAGTTCATTAATTTGTATCTTTGAATCTTATTCCTTTGAAACTTTCTTTTTCCACATTCCATTTTTTTTAAAAAAGTAACTTATTTCACAAGATAGTGAGATAGCTTACATTTATTTAACACTGTAGTAGTTTATTCTGATTGTTTTCAGAACCTCATAATAACTCTATTAGGTAAGGTAAGTATTAATATCTCCATTTTGCAGAAAAAGAAAAGGCTTACAGAAATTAAAGCTTGCCAAATGTCACACATTGACTAAATGATGGACCCTGAAGTAGAACCCAGATCTTCACTCATAGGTGAGCCCATCCCAATAATGATCAGTGCAAAAGCTTTAACCTGTGCCATTTTCCCAACCTGTCCAGTTTGCCCCCCATTAGGCACCTTGGTTGCCCTCTGCTTCCAGGGGTTCACCATAATGGTGATGGACTCAGTGTAGACACTCAACTTCAGTCCTACTGCAGCTCAGAACTCCTTAGCTTAAGAGATTCATCACCCTTAGCCTCCCTAGGAGCAAAGAGTGTGCCACTATGCCTTGTTCCTTTTTTAAAATAATATTTTTTATGGATATCTTTTGTTTTTACTTAAATTTTCTTCTTGTATCCTTCCTTCTTCTCCCATAGAGCCATTCCCTTTTCTTTGCATTGTGCTGCTAGCTTGGAAGAGTGGAAAGAGAATTAGATTATGAATTAGGAGACCTTGGACATGGTCCCTAGCCTCTCACTAGATCAGTGTGACCCTTGAGACATCACTCAACCTCTCCTTGGCTCATTTTCTTTACCTGTCAAATAGTGATAATTATAACTATCTCATAGTATTAGCTTTTTGGGGGAGAATAAAATGTATAAAACAGCTTCAAAAATTATAAAGCGCCATACAAAATGGAGGTAATTTTATAGTTTCGCAGTCTAAAACGCCTTTACTCTTATTCAGGTTTCAATCACAAATTGAGCATTTAGACAAGAAGTAGCAATTTCATACAAGGAATATAGCAAGGTGAAATAAAGCAGAAAGAAACATTTATTTTTGCCTATAAATTTCTATTATGTTAAGTCACTCAAAAACGAAATTGCGTATCTATTTGTGCCTTTAGTTGAAGAAAGGAAGCATTCTTGAGCAGATGCAAAGAACTAAGCCATTCTTTTTGGCTAAGGTTTAGACAGCATTAAACCTTTTGTTCTGTTTACCTCCACTCTCCTGCTCTCTCCCTAATCACTTTAGTTTTATCCTACCAATAACTGTAGGACCCAAAGAGCCTTAAAGTAATAATCAAAATTTAAAAGGCCTTTTTTGGGGGAGGAAGTTTAAAAAAACAACCAACTCTCAAAAAATATAAGATCTCCATCATTACCCTCTATGATTTATTATTATTATTATACATAATAAGATCATCCCATAATAGTTTTCTTGCCTAGGATTCAGTACAGTTAAAGTATTTATAATTCAGTTGTGCATTTTTATAATCAGAAGTGTCAACAGAATTTTCAAGTCTTTTTATGATTATTTTTGCTGCAGGGCTGCAGACCTGTGGTCTGGGAGATTCAGTATCTAGGCTGCTACTTCAAGGGATTTGAATTCCATTCACAGCCACCCAACCCATGGCAAACACATACAGCACACAAAAATCCCTAAGCAATCATGTTTTTCAGGTCTCTTTCCACTTTTAATGTCATGTATCATCAGGATCAGACTACCTCAGAGGAGTACGCTGGACCCATTTTTCAAGGCCGGGAATTTTATCGAGCCCAGTATAGAGATAGCCTTGTCCACCAAATGAAATTTTTGAAGCTGCTTGGGGACATGCTGTTTTCCTGGAGTCAGAGGGGCATTAAGCATTTCCTGGATGAATGGATTTAGTGGGTGGGTGTGAATTAAAGGGTGGGAAGCCACTGCTCCTCCCCTTGATTTATCATCCTATTCCCATTCTTTCTCTCTAGTTTTCTCTCTTTCTGCTACTATTTCATAATAATGCTAATTAGCATCTTTGTCATAAAATGACCCATTTCGTGATTACTGGGGTAGAGTAAAAAAAAAAGTGAGAATGTGTTGATTTTGTAGTTTAACTAGGAATTCTGGTTTGTAAATTAGGGAAAAAAAAAAACATAGTCTGCAAGATACACCACCACCACCCACCACCAGACATGCTCACCTCCACCATGCCTCTCCACTCTTAAAGAGGAAATTAAATCTCAGGTTGAATACCTAGCCTAAGATCACAGAGAGTCTAATGGAAAGGGGAGGAGAAGCAATGAGTATTCATCCTGAGATTAGCAAGTGATTGGATGCCCACTCAAAAAGCTCTAGTGGCTTCCAATTACTTCTAGAATCAAATATAAAAGTAAGGGCCATTGGGTGGCAAAAAGAATAGAGCACCAGCTCTGGAATCAGGAGCACCTGAATTCAAATCCAGCCTCAGACACTTACTAACTATGTGACCCAGGACAAGTCACTTAACCCTGATTGCTTCCAAAAAAAAAAAAAAAGGAAAGGAAAGAATCAAATATAAAGTCTTTTGTTTGGCATTTAGAACTCTTCACAACTTGGTCCCTTTCTACCTTTCCAGTGTTCCCTCCATTTCCTCTTTACACACTCTATGATCCAGTCATGCTGGCCTTCCTGCTGTTCCCTGAACATGACACTTTAATCTCCCCTTTCCAGGCTTCTATAGTAACCATTCTATGTGCCCACAATGCCTCAAAGGATACCTTCCATCTACTCTTTCTATATTTTGTATGCATCTAATTAAACCCATGTAGTCTCTCCCACTAAAAATGTCTTGAAGGCAGAGACTGTTTTTGCTACCTTTTTGCTATCCCCAGCACTTAGTATATACAGTACCAGGCTTATAGTGAGAACTTAATGAATAATTGTGGATTGATCGATATGGCTAAATTCCTCTGTACAGAAGGCACAGAACAAAGTACAGAGTCTAGAAGGAAGGTACAGTTTACCGGGTGCCTCTGCTTCTCAGTCCCCTGCTAATTCATTTGCTTGATAAAATATGAACTATAAAAGCCCCCTTTTTGTCTTATTACCATTCAGTTTTTACCTTATTGTTGTAACTCACCTCAGAATTGGCTGAAGATGATGATTCCATGGAGTTTTCCTTGGAAAGCAGAGTACCTCACCACGGGTAGTAGACCGAATCACTCAGCTTTCTCCCCTTGCCAACTCAACACCCACATACAATCTCTTTCTTCTTTTGCCAGTTCCAATGAGCTGGACAGTTACTTGGATGTTTACTATTTGGGCAAATTTGTGTGAAAGGAGGAGTGGCTTTTAGGAGGTCCAAGAACATGCCATAATTTTCCTTATTCACGAGAGTGGAAATAAAGATTTTGTTATCTGGAGTTTCACCTTAGGAATAGTTTTCACAGAATGGATTTCCTTCCCCCCTCCCCCCGCCCCAATGTGAAAGAATGCAAGTAGCTTAATGAAAAGTTGAACTGGAGAAGGAGAAAATGAGACCAGACAGGAAAAAACCCTACCACCCTTTATCAAGATGAAAGTGATTCAAGCTAGAGACAGTGTCATCTTCTGGAGTTCTGTTGGGGGTGGTGGTGGTGGTGGTGAGGGGAGAGGGAGAACAGGTTGCCATCAGCATTGGTACCAACAATTTTCTTGGGTGTGGCAGTCAAAGCCAGGGATTGGCTATAGTGGGAGAGACAATAGCAAAAAACGTAAGAGTGCTTCGGGGAGATGAATAGGAGGAGAGTGATGATAATGGCAGGAGGACAGATTAGGGAGCACCAGAAGGACCCCTAATATTTTAGTTGCAAAAACAACTTACTGTTGTAATTCTTGAGCCTAAGAAAAGCTATCTCTCTTGTACAAATAAGTTCGTGCTTTTCTAGATGCTGCTTTTTGCAGTGCAGGAAGCTAGTAAAGAAGGGAAGAGCAACCCTGATAGTCTCAAAGAACCTTGGTCCTTGTAATTGCATTAGTCAAACCAACACCTAATTTTCCATTAGATTGTAAGCTCTTTGAGAGCAAGGACTGTCTTTTGCCTCTTTTATATCCCCAGTACTTAGCACAGTGCCTAGCACATAGTAGGTAGGCACTTAATAAATGTTTATTGATTGATTTTCCATCACTGTCCCCATGTAAGCTATTCCTTTTAGCTCATCAAGAGTTTTACCAGAATCTCCATGTTGATAGCTCAGAACCATTTATAGCCTCCTTATTCATTAAATGATGATATATAAAAATTCTCTTAGAGAAGATATATTTCCATACTTTGACAATTTTTTATTTCACTGTTGTGTCTACTTCCTCCATTGATCACAATCTTTCTATGACTTAGTAACTGGTCTTTAAAAATTGTCGTGCTTCAAAATTGATCATCCTGAGGCCCGCCAACATGGTGATGACTCCCATTCAAACTTAGCTGAGTTGGGCCTTGGTCAATAGACCTATGGTCCCATCAATGGCACTGACTCAGTTACTTATTAACTTACCCATTCAAAATTTAGTTTCTGAATAATTCTGTTTTTTTAAATGGTATTCTGGAATTTATTCTTTTGATCATTATCTGTGAAGATATGTAATGAAACCACTGGATAATTACTTCATTTATTCACTTATCTATAGTTTTTCATCACTAGGAACTATAAATAAGAATGATATGCCTTGGAAGTATCTCTGAAGGTTATGGAAGGGTTGTTTTTGTTGTTGTTGTTTGGGGGGATGGTATATTTGAAATAAATTAAGTACTTACCGGAAGACTGCTGATATTTGGTAGTATGTCAAAATGCCACGCTGCACCTCCCTCCTCCCTGCTCCACCAAGAGAAAGATAGGGCTTTCCATCCTCCCCAGTCTCATGTTTGATTTTATGGATGGAGTAATTCCCAAAGAAAAATGAGATACTCATAGAACCTATGCTCTATCAGGGTTAATATGAGAACATCTAGAAAACAGATTGTTTAAAAACTAGTTCCTGGCACTGCTGACTAAGGCTCAGTCATGAGAAGAGATTTAGGAGCTGTAGCAGATGTTTTCCATCATTTGATTCACCTTTGGGATTCTGTGACCCCTGCGCTGTGCTTGCAGATCTGTGGCATCATGAACTGAACATAATACTCCAGTCTGACAAGGTCAGAGTTCAGTGGGTCTATCTACCACCTCTCTGGCATTGGATTCGACAACTCAATTAAAGTTGTCTAGATTCTTATCAGCTCTCTTTTGGCTGCCATATCAGTCTGTGGATTAATATTTAACTGGAAGATCACTCAAATCCCCAGATCGTTTTCAGACAAACTGCTATTTAGCTAAGCCTCTGCTCTCTTCCACTTGTAAAGTTGATTTTTTAACCAAGGGGTAAGAATATGCATTTGTATGTGTGTATGTATATATATATATATGTTTGTATATGTGTACACATATATACATACACACATATAAATGTATATACACACATCCGCCTCTGCTATCTCCTACATGTAAAACTGATTTTTAAACTTAAGGGTAAGAGTATGTGTGTATATGCATATATATACATATACATGCATACACATACATATACATACATATATACATACATAAATGAATATACACACATACTCATCTCCCCATCTTCTACCTGTAAAGTTGATTTTTTAACCTGAGTAAGATTTTATATATATACATATACATATATATATACATATATATATGTATATACACACATGTGTATATGTGTGTGTATGCACACAGGAACAAAAACACACAGTGTTCCAAAAGTCTTAATGCAGTTTTTAGCCATTAGAGATTACTTAAGTTATTAATATTAAGGCAGCTAGATGGTGCAGTGGATAAATGCTAGGCTTGGAGTTAGGTAGACATAAGTTCAAATCTGAACTCATATACTTACTAGCTGCATAACCCTGGGCAAATCATTTAACCTCTGTTTGACTCAGTTTCCTCAAATGTAAAAAGAGGAATAATAATAGCCCTCACTTCACAGGATTTTTGTGAGGATCAAATGAGATTGTATTTATCAATTGCTTGTCACAGTGCCTAGCACATAGTAGGTACTTATATAAGCACTTATTTCCTTCCCTGTTCAAGTTTTGAACTGCACTGAGACTTTTGGGACAGTCTATCTGTCTATCTGTGTGTGTGCATATACATACATACACACATATATATTACACACTATACATATTACATACTATATATGTGTGTGTGTACATATATATGTGTGTGTATATGTGTATATATGTGTGTGTATATATATACATATACATACATATATATATATATATATATATATATACACACACACACACACATGTAATACTAAATTGGTAAACATGAGGTCCTCCTGGAGAGGGTGACCAGGATGGTGAAGACTTGAAATCTTGCCACATAAATGTTAGTTGAAGGACCTGGGAACATTTAACCGGGAGAAGACTTGGTGGGAGTGGAGGAGGTTATAGCTGTTTTAGATAAGTTTTAGTTGGCTCAACTGGGCAGAACCAAGAACAATGAGCAGAAGCTGCAGAAACAGATTTCGTTGTGATGTAAGGAAATGCTTCCTAACTATTCCACTGGTCTGAGAGCAGAATGGGCTACTGGGGGAGGCAGTGAGTGCATTTACCTTTTCTAGTTGTTTTTAAGAAAAGCCTGGAGGATGACTTACTTGTCAGGTATATTGTAGAGGGGATTAATCATTTTGTGGCTGGGCTGAATGGCTTCTGAGGTCCCTTTTCTTACCTATGAAATTCTATGATCATGTAGAGTCAGCAAGTCCCATTGCCTCTGAATGTCTCCATGGTACTCTGCCACTCCAGCCTCCCCATCTCCCTCTATTCTGCTTAATGGACTTAGATCATTTTTTCACTGAGGCATCGCTCACCACCACCTTGTCCCTATTTCTACCTTCAGAGAGTAGCACCTTAGAGCTGGAAAAGAGCCTGAGAGATCATCTGGTCCAGCACTTTTATTTAACAGGCAAGGAAGCTGAGCAATATTGTTAGAATTCTTACTTTATAATAAGTGCCTTCAGAGAAGAGTTATAACTGATATGGGAAAATAACTCCAGTTTATAGTTATATTTTGTTTCTAATATTCCCAATCCAATGCATGCTTGGTCATCCATCGTATTCATCAGTCCTTGGCATAAAATTACTTTTGATGATTTCCAGAAATCGTGAAATTCAATTAATCAAGCAGGAATCATTTATAAAGTTCCTACTACATGCAAGGCACTGTGCTAGGCACTAGATATAAAAATACAAAGAATAAAAAATCCTTACTCTCAAGGAGCTTATATTCTGATTGGAGAAGCAACAACATACATAAGTATATGCAGAATAAACACGAAGTAGCTAATTATGAGGCGTTCTTGAAGATAATTGATTTGATCCTAGTGATATTTCAGAAAATGTGCCGTACATTCAGAAAGCCATTGGACAAGGAGTTCCAATGGTATTTTGACAGTTTCAGGCAGCATCGAAGGACAATGTACAGTTTACAAATTGATCACTCTGAAAGGCTGAGTATATTTGTATTTGTACCAAGAGGATTACAGGGGAAATAAGCACATGTACATATATATATATATATATATATATATACTATATATACATATATATACTATATATACATATATATACTATATATACATATATATATGTATATGTCAATATCACCTACTATGCACCAGCACTAAGTGTTTACAAATATCATCTCATCCTTACAACAACCCTTTAAGGTAGATGCTGTTATTATCCCCATTTTACAGATGAGGAAACTGAGGCAAATAAACGTTGAACGACTTGCCTAAGGTCACACAGCTAGTAAGTGTGATCAGATTTGAACTGAGGTCTTTCTGACTATAGGCCTAGAGCTTCTTTATCCACTGAGCCACACAACTCTCTCTGCTTCATGAGCCTTACTTGACCAGGCTAGGTAACCATTAGCCCTGAAATCTAAGGTGTATGAAGGTATCTTTTCCTACAGTATCTCACCACCTCACCACTACTATTCTTACTACTACTTCTTTTTCCTTACCTTTTCTTATTTCCTTTCTCAACCTCTTACAATTATTCTTTCTTGTTTCTCCTTCCTTCTTCCTTATCCCTTATGCCTCAGTCCTGTTAGCTGTATTGCTGTTGACATTCAAAGCTAAATAGGCTGCTGAACCCTATAATAATCTATAGTATGTTATTCTAACCTAAATTCCACTTCCCAGTTACTACGAAATGGTAATTCATTCTTTATAGGTCCCTAACATAACCTCTGACTGCTTCATACTAAATCAAGACTTTTCTTTTATTTTTGGTAGGAAATAGTCAGCAAAATAATATATTAAAGTGACATGGGAGGACAATTACTACTTAGTAGGTGTGTGACCTTGGATAAATCACTTCCTCTGGGCCTCTGTTTATCCTCAGTTGTAAAGTAGATTGTTGTGGTTGTAAGGCAGATTGGCCTCTCTTTTGATTTTCTCGTTCTTTTCCATTTCTAACATTCTATGATTCTTTTACACAATACGTATTTTTTTTTTCTGGAAGGTATTATACAGTTCCACAAATGTGGGACAAAGATATCAAGACCAATGCTTAACTTTTTTAAAAATGATTATAAAAATGTCATTAAAGCCTGAACAGATATGCTTATTATAGTATTGCTGAGTTTTTCTTCCTCTATCACTCAATTTAGAAAAGAAATGAACAAAACAATGGTGTATGTATTTTCTAAATTCACAGCTTTGTTTTTGGCCTTCTATGAACTTTCTGGAGCCTTTTCCTTGATAAGTAATTGAATGTGTGCATAAGATGAATTACAACATAAACTGGGAGAATACCAGCCCACAAATTCGCTCCCTAGAAAAATATCTGCTGATTCAGGGATGGTAACTCAATCCCCAACAAGCAGTTCAGCAAAGGCACAAAAAGAATATTCTTTGCAGCTTCCTAGGCTGTCAAGGAATGGGCATAGTAATTGGCTTTTAAAAATTAGTAATCAACAATTATTATTTGTTCATTATTCAAAAGAAGGGATACTGCATACCATTGGATACTAGTTTCTTCCCCAAGGTTTTGAGAACCAATCTGTCACAATATCCTTTCCTAGATTGGACATCATCAGGCAAGGCGAGTCAAATTAAACCAATAAGCATTTATTAAGTACTTACTACATGCCAGTATCCTGCTACACACTGGTGAACACCAAGAATACAAAGAAAGGCAAGAGCTCCTGCCCTCAAGGAGTTTGCATTCTTATGAGAGGGACAGCATGCAAACTATTATGTACATACATATGTAGGATAGACTGGAGATCTCCAGAAGAAACTTGTTACAAACTATGTGGACAGGGGAGGAAGAAGGAAGGACTCAACTTTTTGGTCCCTATGAAGCCTGAATAAAATCCTCATCCCTATTGTAGATGGAAATTGTGCTAGATTCAACAGTGTAGAGAAGTGGTAGCCAAGCGTAGCTGTACTCTCAGCAAGGACAGAGCCTTAATTAGTGGAACTATAGGCTACATTAGCTCTACTGGAAACTCCCTGCTGTCAAGCAGCTGCTTGCTTTTGGCTAGCCTCAATTCATGTGCATTTTTTGGACAAATCGAATGGTCTTGTATGTTGGGCAGTCATTTAACTTTTCCATGCCTCTGTTTTCCAATCTGAAAAACCCATTCTTGCTGTGTTGGTAGGGTGGGTGGGGAAAATGTGTGCGCCTATATATCTCTGCCTGTAAGGCATTCTGAGATTGTGAAATTGAAGGTGCCTCATAAATTAAAATAGAACACCACTTATCTGGCAACCTCATCTATATGGAATACAGCCAGAAATCAGAAAGTCAGCCAGAAACAATTAATTTTTAAAAAACACCCAAACCCTAACTCTAAGCAGGAAAGTATATTTCAGAGTCCATTCATTCATCCATTCATTCATCCATTCATTCATTTATTCAGTAAACATTTATGAAGTGCCTACTATGTACTAGGCACTATGCTAAGCACTGGGCACTGGGCACTATTTACTTAGCAAACATGTATTAAGTATCTTCTATTTGCAATGCACTAAATAAAACTCAGGAGCTTTACCGATATAAGACCCTTATGCCCTCATTTGTGCCTATTTATTCTTAATTTGCATACAATTATGAAAAGTTTGGGTTTGTATTCCTTCCCCAACTGAAAATGGCAGCTAACACAGAGAAGACATGGAAAAAAACTTTTAAAATATTGGATGGAGAATCCCAAAAGCCTAGTCATCTGGGGGGGGGCAGTTTTCATGAGGCAAATAACCCCACTTCCCTTACCAGGTATCACTGAATTACATCTGTATGATGTTCAAAATGATGACTTGGAGTTTAATGATTAAATGTTCAGTCTTCTCTGTTTCGGATGGTGAGAAAGTATTTTTTAAAAATTATTTTGGACAAATACTAAAACTTAAATATACACTAAGAAAAGGAAAAGGAGCATATTACAAACTTAAGTATTGAAGCTTCAATACAAAATGAGAAAAGAGAAAAAAGCATGTCATGTGCACAGCAGAATGCAAAGGATTCATAGCAATAAATAGCAATAAATTTCCATTTCAAGAAAGCCTACACAATAAATATCATGCATTGTGCTAGTGAGGAAGTATTGATACAACTAAAAAAGCATTCTAGCCAGAATAGTTAAAATGGAAAAAAACAAAGGAGAGAAGAAAGAAAGAAAAAAGAAGAGAAGAGAAAAGAAATGAAAAGAGTTTGCTATGAAGGGACTTCAGTTATCTGGAAAATTCCCCTTATGTAGAACGATCATTCCATTCTTTAACAATAAAGTCTTACTGATTCCCCTAAAAAGTAAACTCTACCAGGCTATCTCTTTTGCATTTTGTCTGGGCATCTTATGCACTTATTATGTGTTATTTTTAATTTTTTTTAAATTTATGGAATAAACCAAGCATTTCCATGACAATGTAAATAAAAAGACAATTGCATATGAAACTGAAAATCTACTATGCTCAACTTGCTATTCCTTTTAAATATATAATAAAATTATCATGTAAATTTCTTTTTTTTCTTGTTTCTCCCTGGCCTAGAGATGGCTACCATTAGACCCAAATAAGTATATACATGTAAAATTCTTCTATACATACTTCTATTTATCAGTTCTTTCTCTGGATGCAGATACTGTCTTCCTTCACATATCCTTTGTACTTAATTTGGGTATTTCTAATAGTCAAAATTACTTAGTCACTCAAAGTTTTTCTTAAAATAATATTGCTGTCACTGTATACAATGTTCTCTTGGTTCTGCTCATTTCACTCTTCATTATTTCGTGCAAGTCTTTCTGCGTTTTTCTAAGATCATTGAGCTTATCATTTCTTATAGTACAGTTGTATTCCATCACAATCATACACCACAACTTGTCTAGCCATTTTTTACCATATTTATCTGGGTTGTATTCTTTTTATACTCAATTTTCACTAAAGTACTATTCTATTTTCTCATTGCGGTGTGAAGGGAACTCTGCATTCCTGAAGGCTGTTATATCATCAGAATATAAACTCCAGAAGGCAGATTGATCATTCCAAGCTGTAAAGACAGGCATTGGGTGTAGGCTAATTATTTCTTGTCTGAGGATCAGGCTTATAAGTTTATAGAGGCTCATCAGCCTCAAGTGATAACTTTTTGGGTCCCAGAAACTCATGATAGCATCTACTAAGTTCCATGATCTACACTGGCAGAAAAAGTATATACAATAAGGAAACTGATAATTTTGAAAATATTGGTGTATTTTCCTACTACATAGTAAGGGATATAAGGTTAGACATCATTTCCTACTTTCTGTTTTCCTCAAGGTCTAGCACATTTTTAAGAATGTAATCCCACCAACAAGGCATCTAGGTGGCACAGTGGATGGAGTGCTGGGCCTGGAGTTAGGAAGATTCATCTTTCTGAGTTCAAATGCAGCTTCAGACACTTAATAGTTGGGTAACCTTGGGCAAGTCACTTAACCCTGTTTGCCTCAGTTTCCTCATCTGGAGAAGAAAATGGTAAAGCACTCTAGTATCTTTTCTGAGAAAACTCCAAATGGGGTTCCAGAGTCAGACATGACTGAACAATTACAAGAAATCTAACCAACATTTATTAAGCACCTACTGTATTTAAGACACTTTTCTGCCTATGGTCAGTGACTAAGAAGTGATTGCTGAATTTTAGAATACAAGATTTTTATGACACTTGAAATTTGTTTTTACAATTTTGTCATTTTTAAAAGTCTGAATTATTCCGTGTCTTTAATTTTAATTTAAACCATTACATGTCTTTGGAACATATTCAAAAGAATCAGTGTATCTTAGCAACAGCAATATTTAGAGGATTTAATAATTTTTCTGCTATTAAACTTTTCTGATTACATAGCCTTCTATATTAAGATCAGTAATAATCAAAAGGAGAGATTTGATTAATAATTAAAAGACAATAATCCTCAAACTGAAAATGTATTTTAGACTTTTGCAAGGGTGGTAGTGATGCTTTTTTAACAGTTCTATTTTCCTAAAGGGTTTTAATCAATTTTAAACTAAGAATATGGGAAAAAGTTGGCCAGGCATTGGGATGAACTTTGTTTCATCAATGGTATTCCTGAAAAATACTTTCTGAGCTTCTTTATAGTGAAGCATGCTCCAGCTCAGAAATCAACTGCTTTTGCAAAGTTAGCTAGCTTACTAAATTATAGCATAGCAGTCTAAAAAGAGACTCGCTGAGATCATGTACTGTACCCCTCACCTTCAGGCAAGTGAATGTCTAAACTGCACGGGACATAGAACTGCCACTTTGTAGACATCACTCATAAATATCCAAATTGTCAGACACTATAGAGATAAATTTCAAAATGTTCCTCCAAGTAAATGCCCTAAAAGATACACTTAAATCGGTCTAGGTTGAATTAAGCAAAAACAGAGAGATAGAATGAATAGAATGAACTTGGAGGCTTCTTCCAGCCTGGAGGTCTCGAGACCCACCTTTGTTAAAGTGACACGGAGTGCCCAGCTGGGATAATGTAAAGAATTTTCTCTAAGATTTTTCCCACTTAAGCTCAGGGGAGTTGCTCTGTGACTGAAGCTGTGGGCAGAAACAATGCAGCACATTGAGAGACAGAGAGACGATCAAATTTAATGTTATCCTCAAAATTTTTTCTCCAAGGGAGAAAGAACAGCTTAGCAGCAAATTGTATGCATATGGATGATGATGGCCAATTACATTTTCTATTTGATGAAACGTGGGAGTGTCCATCCAAAGCTTTTGGTTCCTCTGTAAAGCTTCCTCTTATCTCCCAGGTAAATCTTTCTGGCTGGAACATAACAGAGGTTGGGAAAAAAAGAAAAAGAATGGCTTAATCAGAGATATGCACTTTAAGAAATCATCTCTCTTACCTTCCCACTTTCCTGCAGAATCCAATCAGGCTTATCTTTCAATTACTTTTAAGTCACCTTCTGGTTCTTCTGATCTTCGGTGCCTCGGATTCCTGGGCCTCAGTGGGATTATTTTGTGAAGGCATAAGGATGTGCTTTCCCTTCGGGAGAGATGTAGAAGACATATACCGAAACCTTAAGAAATAAGCAGTTAGAACTCAAAATCTTGTGGAAGCGAATGTTGAAAACTAAAAATAAATAAAGAACGATGGGTCAAAAAAAAAAGAGAAATAAACAGTCAAGAGGATGGAGACAGATCATTCCCTCATATCCATTCCCTAACCCCTTTTTGGGAGATGAATGTTTAAACTCTCCCAGACAGATGGTCTCCTTTTCTCCTAAAGATCTCCAGAGACATGGATTCTTGAAGGAAGTGTCCTTAGAGGCCATCTAGTCCAAACCCCTCATTTTAAAATCAAGAAAAGGTCTTAAGAAGGGAAATAATTTGCCTAATCTCACATAGGAAGTAAGCCTCAGAGTCTAGATTTGAACATAGGTCCTCTGACTCTGGGCGGCTAGGTGGTACAGTGGATAGTGCTGTGCCTGGAGTTGGTAAGACTCATCTTCATGAGTTCAATCTGGCTTCAGTGTGACCCTGGGCAAGTCCCTTTACCCTGTTTGCCTTTATGTGTAAAATGAGCTAGAGAAGGAAATGGTAAATTACTCCAATATCTTTGCCAAGAAAACCTCAAGTGGGGTCATAAAGAGTTGAAAACAACTGAATGTATATGAATCTCTGACTCTAAAACCAGCATCCTTTTCACTATCCCTCACTCAACCTCCTTAGAGGTTCCCATTATAATATTTTATTAATCCAATGGTTAAGGAAGTCTCCCCTAAATCACCTTGGAAGTTCTTAACTCTGTCTTCTGTTTGTTGTAGACACAGAATTGATCTGCAGCCTCATGCTATAAAGTCCTTCATGTATTTAAAGACATTAAATTGTCTTTAACTTTCTCCTCTTTCTCCTCCGTGTTCTTTTCATCTTGTTTCATGGGCAGATTTCCAGTTATCTAGGATGGCTTAAATTCAGCAAAGGGAGAAATTAAATAATCCTTGTCTTCAAGCCCTGTGATCCAAGACTTTTGTCATGTTGATAATAATAATTAAAGCTCATGTTTACATTTTGCTCAATGGTTTGCAAAATGCTTCATATATATTTTCTCATTTGAGTCTTGCAATTATCCTATGGGATCATAACCTCATTTTATATATTAGAAAATTGAGAGAATTTAATATGTCCATGGTCATATAGAAGTCAGAGCTGAGATTTGAACTCAGGTCTCAAGGACCCAAGTCCCACATTCAACAGTGCTTCAATGCCTTTCATATTCCTAGCTTATATCTACATTCCATTATATTCCCAAACCAGGCTAGAATTTTGAGTCAGGAAGTCTACTGAGGACAGCCTTCTAAGTAAATTCAAATGAGAATATTGTCAACTTCTGCATCCGTATCTACTTTTTACTGGTTGTGTCAAAATGTCATTAGAAATAACAATACTTTAATGATAATAAAAATCATAATGGTAGTGATTGAGAGCTCTAAGTTTTGCAAAATGCTTTCTATATGATATCTTATTGCATCCCCACAACAGTTCTGGAAGGTAGATGTTATTATCCCTATTTTGCTGATGAGGAAAATGAGGATGGAAAGCAGAACTTGCCCAAGGTCATATAACTAGTACCTGGGGCAGCATTCCAACTCAGGTCAACACTATTCACTACACAACCTAATTGCCTTCATTAAGCTAATAAACACCAGCCACCGTTGAATTCCAATTCTGCTGCAACCATTGTGGTATAGAGGTGACTCTGGGCTATGAAGGCAGGAGTACAGATTCACTGAAGGATTATGTATCTACCCTCCAAGGCCCAGCCTACTTAAATTCATTGATTCCTCTCACCAGATTATCCTTAGGGTGGTGATTTTTTCTCTTTTAACCCATAGTAATTCTCAGTGATTTCAGTAAGTTCAGCTCTGCATCTGTGGGGAAAGAACTCTCTCCAATGAAATTAGATGTCACTGAATATTGGAACAATTAGCAACAGATGAATGCTTGCCAGGATTTTCTGGCCATGAGACAGCTTGTTTGGATACATAAGCCAAAGAGCAGTGGACAGAGAGTCAACGCACCCAGATAGGAGGCCCAGTGGCCGCCTCTTGCTAGTTGCATGACCTTCTGCGAATTATGTAATCTTTGGGGGCTTTAATTTCCTCAACCCACTCATGAGGAGGTTGGACTAAGTGACCTCTAAAGGTCCCTGCTAGCTCTTGAATACTCTGATTTAATCATGGTAGCATTCTGTCTTGGTAAACATAGTAGCTGTAATGGTCTCACAGGGCACTTGCCTGATCATGCTTTAAATTGGATATGAAAAAGCCATTCCTACTAAGAGAGACGATACAAGAATGACCTGGCTCCAACTTGGAGTTTAGATTCCTCAACTGTAATATGAGGGTGTTGTTCTCATTGACCTCTATGGTCCTGTCCAACTCTAAATCCATGGTTTTATGATCATCCTTTATTGTGTAAATCAAATGCTCTGGTCTGGGACAGTGGACTAAGCTATCTGGGCAGCCTTCGGCAAGGAAGAAAATACCCCATGGGCTGATAATAAGTTAGAAGGAAAGCAGATGTAAGTCAAGTTCTGGGGAGCTCCCTTCTCCCTAAGACATAATTCATAGCTTAAAAAAGCCTCCAAGAAACCTGTGATCCCACTGCTTAAGAGACAAATAAGACTGTCTGAAGAGCCAGACAGGTAAATACATCTCCCATATTGCTCTAGTATAGTCCTAAAATTAATCCTGGGACCATAGTGCCTCCAAATTTCCTTAGGATCCTTGAGAGGAAAATGCCACAGGGAAAAAAAAACCATGCTTGCCAGAAACATAAAATTGTGTATGCTGTCCAGCTTGTTTTCCTGATAATGTCAGTATGAGGATTTCAAAAAGTTTAATTAATAATTCAGGTGCTCTATGATTTCACATTAGTTTTTTTCCACTGCATGGTGATTCAGCCTCAGTATAGTTAGGGCATTAGTTGAAAAAATTATTTTACTCTATTGATTCTTCATTTCATGCCATAGGCTATAGAAGACATGACACAGAAATGCTATCAGAGACAAGTAGCATTTTCACAATTTCTGTTAATCCCTCTATTGTGGTGAGATGCCAATAGCCCTCTGAAAGTTACAGTTTTAAATAGCAATTATTTTAAAACATGTTTCTTTTGTACGCCCCTTGTAAATTGGATTGTGTTTTCAGAGGCTCCCATGAGCATTAGCCAAAAGCAATGGCTAAGACTTTTTCAGTAATATAAATCATCTTTATAGGTTCACGGGTATTTTATAATAAAGGTTGGGATTTCCCTAATCTTTTTAATGTGAAAATCATGTTTCTTTCTCAACATTAATCCTCATCCCATTTCTTCGACTCAACTCACATGATAAATTTATCAAGGCGATCACCCAATGGTCTACATTAGCAAAAGAGTTGTTTACTTTCTTCTACCAGCCAAACTCTCTTCAGCCAAATTACCTGCAGGTTACTCGGATCTGTCTTCTGACGTTTTTGCTTTACAGGAATCAGGAAACTCAGTTACTGTGGAGTGTTGGCAGGGTTTGTTAGGTTTATAAATTACTCAGCTGTCTGCTGTATTAGCTCATAAGAGGAAGGCTGTCTTTTCAGAATATGTGGCAAAGATCACAAAGAAACAACTGCAGCATCTTTTCCTTTTTTGTTCACAAAGAACGCTGTATTCAAATGAATACATAAAGACAAATCTAAAGACCAGAGTCTCACCAGCAATTTGTAGCTTGTGTTGTTGCTGTAGGCATGTGCTGTTTAGATAGGTCCTTGATTTAAAAAAAAAAAGCGTGCCTGAAATCTAATGTGCTTGAGATTTTCAAGGGCTATATTTCTAATTCTGAGCCAAATCTGAGCCAAATGATAGGAAACCTCAAAACACTCCACATAGAAGCTCTAGTCAAGTAGTTGATGCCATGTATTGGGGGATAAAATCTCATTAAAGCTAGGTTCTAGAGTCTGGGCTGTAGGAAAAGGGAAAACAAAAACCAAAGAACAAGACAGAGTAATTGTTGTTGGCAATATTATCTCAGAATTAGCAGAAGAGAGTTTTATGGTGCCCGAAAACATATTAAGCTTCATTCAACCAATATTGTTGCAGAATAGGGGCAAAGATAATTTTGGTGCAAAGAAACACTTGCAGAATATTAACTGATTGATGACATTTTTATATAAAATTTTATTGATATCTCCTGGTTTTGTATCACTTAAAGGTTCCCCTGTATTCTTCTCCCTTGCCCCTTGCTGCAAGTTTTAAAAAAGAAGAAAAAGAGGAAAAAAGAAAAAAAATTAACAACATCTATCAGCACATTAAAAAGAATTGACAGTAAATTCAATGTTCTCCATCCCTGATGTCTTTTCCTATCTCTTTTTTGGAGCCAAGTTTGTTCATTATAATTTCACAACATGCCTATCACCATTCTTAATTCCAATTGCAAGCCCTAATTGGCTGGTTATTTTTTTTTGCTTGTTTTCTTAGTTACCATCTTTCTTCTCATTCCTGGAATAGATTCCCTTGCTTTCCTTCACCATCTATTGGAGCCCCACCTCCCTTTTTTCAAGGCCCACCTTAGATATTGTCTCTGTCGTAGAACTTTCCCTAACCAATTCCTTCTCACTCCCCTCCCCCATCCACAAACCCTTTCTTTAGGTGAAATTTATAACTCTCTCTTAAAATTTCTTAAAACCTTCTTCCTGGACCTTTCTTTATCTCATTTTCCTTTGTATCAGGTTTCTTTTGCCTTGTCCTCTCTTTTTCTCCCATAGTATTCCATGATCTTTGAAAGTAGGGCTTATTTGGCCTTCCTAGGGTAATGCTTCACATGTATTCTGCACTTAACACATTTGTTGACTGACTGACTGGGTTCCCACTTTCTAGTTTTGACTACAGTTGATGACATAGTCATTTTTTCTTTTTCCCTTACTCTACTCTTGACAATAGCAAACGATTCCTTCAGTTTCTTTTTTGAGGGATTTTGCAAATTATTGCATTTATCGAGGAGGATGCATGAACAAAACAAGAAGATTACAAGCTTGCTATGGTGCTAGAGTTAATCCTGGTCCTGTACGCCAACTGCAGAGAATTAGTGCTGCCTTCTCTCTCAATACCCTCTTTCCTCTTGATTAAGCCCTTTATACCAGGTCTTCTCCTTCACATTAGGTCACTTCTGATTTTTTCATTGGTGCATTCAGTCTTGTAAGTATGCTTGGTGTCTCATCCTCACAGATTGTCTCCCCAATCTTTGGGTCCAGATATGGGTAACCAGGATGTTTGGTAAGCACTTCCCTCCTAACACTTTCTAATAGACAGGTACGTTCTTCTGGGCTTCAGGCTTTCTGCCCAGATTTGGCAGTGTTTATTTCTCCCCTAAATTCACTAGCGACTGGCCTACAGAAGTCCTGCTCCTGCTCTCTCCTTCTGTTAGTGGGAGAGACTCTTTCCCATCTGGGTCTTCCAAAGCTCTTTGCCCCCAGAGCTTCCAGCATTCTGGCTTATCACAAAGGATACTGAGAATCCCAAGAGTATCTAAAGAAGTGTAATCAGGAAGATAAAGGGCTATGAGCTCATGCCAAAGGAGGAGCAGTTGAAGGGAAAAGATGTAGTGGGGACTCAACAGCTGTTTTCAAGAATCTGAAGAGAGATCAGACATTCTCTCAAGCAACAGGGCACAGAATTAGAAGCAATGGAGGATGCAAAGAGATAAATTTAGGTTGGATGGATAGAAATGACTTTCTGCCAATTAGAATGGTCCGAGAGTGTAGTGGATTACCATGGGAAGTAGTGGGTTCTCCCTCACTTGAGGTCTTTGTTCAAAGGATGAATGTCCACTGGTTAGTTTTATTGTTAAAGAGGTGGTTTTGCACTTACTTGCTGGACTAATTACTAGATAGCCTCAGAAGTCTCCTCCAACTCATGGAGAGTCTGTAATTTTGTGATTTGCCTCCCTCACCCTTCTTGAGTGATATTAATATTGCCACTCTGACCCTATCCTGCTCATTCTTTCTCTCTGCTCAGTCTGACAAAAACGAATTCCATGGCCATATTGTTGCAGCTGACCCTGCTCTGGGTAGTGAGATTTCCTATTCTATTTACTACCCCAGACTAGTTTTGGTCCTGGGGTCTGTGACCATGAGGCTAACCCTCTGTGACTCCATCCCTTGAGTCTGACTTTTCTCTATGTTGCTCCCAGAATGCTATATCTTCCCAGAGACCCTATATGGCTCCCCCACCCCACCATCTAACTGTTCTTTCTTCATTGTACTTAAATTGAAATCCTTTGGGTTTTCTTCTGGTTGGGGAGGGATCCATGTACTGATGACCCAAGGTTTTAGGTTTACATCTCTGGTCTTCTAATGTGTTGAGGATCCCATTGCTAATATCAAGTTATGACTCCAAGACCTCTCAACCCCATGGCATGCCTCCTTGTTTCTACTAGAAGTGGTTCACTTATACAAAGGAAGTGTATATCAATGGAATTTTTCTCTTACCCATAGGGGTGGGGCCTGGCACAGTAGTACAAGTATGTTATGATTACCAAATTATATACTAGTCACTCAAATGACTTTTCTTTAGCAATGTCAATGTTAAAAAAAGAGGGGGTCATTGAGACTAACTATAATTTTATTTCCAATTATAATTTCTTCTTATTATTTTTGGTTTAGGAAACTGGTTCCATTTGAGATACACTTAAAAAAGCCTGACAGATTAACCCCAATTATACCTTCTGAGTTTCAACTAAATTGAGAAAAAAATTAGACCTCTCTTTATCACAAAATAGAAAGAAATTATAGTGAAGTATTATCATGTCATCTGATAAAAAGCAAGACCAAGAAATGGAGAAAATAAAGCAAACTTTTGTCACTGAAATGGAGCAGGGTTGACTGACTAGTAAAATAATTAGGGACCAAATCTCTGATGAGTACAGCCAATTTCACAATGGAAACCAATCAGATTAAATCGACATCAGATGCTACAATTATGTTCCACAACAGATGTACAACAGAAAAGCTGGTGCACCTGTTTTGTTCAAAGCAAAACTAGACTGTATTTAGTTTGGGAAGCAGAGGGTGACAGTAAATCAGGGCTTCTC
>CM053626.1:54878966-54903623 GCA_028646595.1 Phalanger gymnotis | reverse complement strand
GTAAATGCTAGCTATTATTGTCATTATCATTCCAAGGTAATGCAGATAACCAGCATGCTTGCTGCCATCCCACTTTGCCTTCCTAAAGTCTCTCCCCAAACTTTCTAGGTTGCTAGAGCTTGTACTCTGTAGGCACAGCCTTCAGAAGCCCAGGGTCACCTCCATACTAGCTTGATGCTTCAGAAGAGGACTTTAGTGGACTTTAAAATTAATGGAGTTCAAATTAATGAGGCTTAGGAAGTCCCTTTAAAACACCTTCACTAGGGACAGGATTCATGCCTGTGTTATATCATCTAACCGGGTTATGATAAGCTTTTACTGCCTATAGTTATTGTATCAGCAGACATGATTTAGTCAGAGAAAAGTCTGACTCTATGGACTCCTCCATGATGCTGTACTCAGGGGGTATATTTTAACACTCTTTTCATTTTGTTTACGGGAAGAAAAAGAAGCTGTTTCTTTTCCAACAAATTGGGTGTCAATTTGCGAATTATAATTTGCTGAAATATTGTAATGAACCACTTGCTTTTCTACTGGCAACAACGACGGGGATGAGAATATACTTTTGTGCTACCATTTCCTTGTAAGTAATCAATTTACTATGGAAACCCACCTTTTTTCTGGCAGTTCTTGCTCATGGATACAGTAGCATAATGTATTTAATTGAAATGTTAGGTAAGATTTAAACGGTTCTCAGATTGAGCTGAGACAAAGCTTCTCCCGAAAGGAAAATTCAACACTAAATAATAGTCTGCACTATGTATCATGAAAACAAGAAAGGTAGAGCAATTATGACAGAAGCAGATGGAATGTATATTTTGGAAACTGTTTTGGTACCTAACCACCTGGTTAGGATAACAATAGAATGCTCCCAATGATTGTCCCATCTATGCTGGCACGCCTAGCCACCAAACCAGGAATACATTCCTATGTAGTAGACAGACTCCACAGGAGATGAAGGAGATATCACTGGACTCATAGTCAGGAGTCCTGGAGGCTATGCTGTTAATTAATTGCATGACCCTGTACAAATCATAGGATCGTAGCTCAAGAGCTGGACCTCATTGACACAGCGGATAGAGTGCTGGTTCTAGAGATAGCAAGACCTGGCTTCAAATCCACCTCAAACACCTATTAGCTGTGATCTTGGACAAATCACTTAACTCCTTTTTGCCTCAGTTTTTTTAACTGTGAAATGGGGAAATAATAGCACTTACTTGCCATGGTTATTGTGAGGATAAAAATAAGTGATTTGAAAAGTGCTTAGCACAGTGTGTGACAGAGTAGGTACTATATATTTTGGGTCTGCCTGCCTCAAGTTTCTCCCTATTGCAATCCAACCTGCATTCAGTTACTTTCCTCAAGTAGGTTCAACCATGTCACCCCCTTACTTAATAAACTCCAGTACTCCCTCCAAGATCAAATGCAAAATGCTCCATTTGGTTTTCAGAGCCCTTCCTACCTTTCCAGTCTTCTTATATATTACTTTCCAAGATGTATTCTTCAATCCAGTGACACTTGCCTCCAGCCTTTTCCAGAAACAAGACCCTCTGTCTCTTGGCGCCCATCATTTTCTCTTGCTTTCCCCCATGCCTGGAATGCTCTCCTTCCTTCAAGTCTCAGCTAAGTTTCCATCTCCTATAGTCTCGCCCAGTCATCTTTTTTCCCCGATTGCGTCCAGCTTTTCATGACCCCATTTGGGGTTTTCATGGCAAAGATACTGGAGTGGTTTGCCTTCTCCTTCTCTAGCTCATTTTATAGATGAAGAAACTGAGGCAAACAGGGCTAAGTGACTTGCCCAGGGTCACATAGCCAGTAAGTGTCTGAGCCCAGATTTTAACTCATGAAGATAAGTCTTCCTGACTCCAGGTCCAGCGCCAACCAGCTAGTTGCCCCACAGACTTTCCCAACGCCTCTTAATTCTAGCGTTTTCCTTTTCTTGTAGTTTATCTGTATTCCTTTGTTTGCTAGTTATCTCCCCCATTAGATAGTGACCTCCTTGAAGGACCACTTAGCACAGTGCCTGGCACATAGCAGGGCTTAGTAGCTGGTAACTGACCATCCACCTAAACTCCTTTCTCTTCATTTTACAGGTGGGGGCAGAAAGGGAAGGGAACAAGCACTTATTATTTGTTTTGTTTAGTCATTTTCATCTGTGTCTGACTCTCTGTGACCCCATTTGGGGTTTTCTTGGCAAAGATATTGCAGTGATTTGCCATTTCCTTCTCTAGCTCTTTTTACAGATGAGGAAACCGAGGCAAACAAAGTTAAATGACTTGCCCAGAGTCACACAGCTAGTAGGTGTCTGAGGTCAGATTTGAACTCAAGTGTTCCTGCCTCCAGGCCACCTTAGCTGAAAGCATTTATTAAGTACCTAAAATGTGTCAGGCCCTGTGTTAAGAACTTTATACATTTTATCTTATTTGTTTTTCACAACAATCCTATGTTGTGTATTATCTATATATACATATATATTTATTACTTAATTTAATATTATTATATATATATATATTATGTAATAGTAGGTACTATTATTTCCCCCTGTTTTGGGGAAACAGAGGCAGATAGTGGTTAAGCGACTTTCTCAGGATCTCACAGTTGGTAAATGCCTGAGACTGGATTTGAACTTGGGTCTTCCTGACTCCAGGCCCAGGGCTTTATCCATTGTGCCACCTAGTTCCCTCATGAAGATGAGAAAGTTGAGAACTAGACAGAAAAAGTGACTTGTCCAAGGCACAGGCGCAGTGAGTATCAGAAGTTAGATTTGAACCCAGGTTGGTAAACACTATGAGGCAGTGGAAAGAATGAAGGATTTGTAGTCAGAGCTACTGGGTTCAAATCTTGACTCTGCTACTGACTACCTGTGTGAACATGAGAAGGTCACAGCCTCTCTGGGCCTCAGTTCCTCATCTGTAAAATCATGGGGTATATTGAGGTCCCTTCCTTCTCTGGATCCTATGGTCCTCCAACTTCAGAGTCACTATTTTTTTCTACTATAATTTTCTGCCTCCTAAATTCCCTCTTCTCTCAGCCTCAGTTTCATCATTCGTAAAATCAGGGCAATAATAATTTATGCTGCCTGCCTCCCAGAGTTGTACAAAAAACTCCTTGAAATTCCTTATAACTGTGAGTTAGTATCATATCCAAGTTGCAGTTTTTGCTGCAGTCACATTATTTGTCTCAGTTTTCCCACTTCTTAAATGGGTATAATCCATTCTGTCTCTCTTTTAGCAGGCAGATGTAGAATGAATCAAATCTATTTCTTAAATTCCTTGAGAAAAACCACCCTATGAGGCACGGCCATTACTAAAATTAATAGCAGCCCCAAATGCACTGCATTTTTAATGATGTGCATCTTATCATGGAGCAGTAACATTTTAAATTAAAGTGTTGGCCACTAGCACATTTTTTTCCCCAGCAATTAACTTTATCCTAGAATGTCTTAATTCCTATTCTTAGATGAGCAAAACAAAATCATTAGATAAATTTCCCTATCAACACCAGACTTCAAAAAAAGCAATAATATCAAATAGTGTTGTAAAAATAACGTGACACTCTGTCGTAATAGTTACATACCCCTTCTCCCCGCCCCCCCTATTTATTTTGGGAAATAGATATAAGAACAATCACAATCTCAGGTGACTTGAAGGGCAATGAAAGGACATATGGTGATGATTTAATAAGTAGAAGGATCTTACCTATAATGACGTGGGTCAAAGAAGGTACAGAAAATGTGACATCAGGAACACATATAGCTAGAGGCCATTTGGCACACTGGATGGTGTGCTAGTTGGAGTCAGGCATGGGGAACTTGCAGCCTCGAGGCCATGTATGACCCTCTAGGTCCTCATGTGCGGCCCTTTGAATCCAAACTTCACAGAACAAATTTGTGAAGTTTGGATTCAAAGAGCCACATTTTAGGACCTAGAAGGCCACATGTGGTCTGGAGGCCTCAGCTTCCCCATCCCTGGGAGGAATGGCTTCAAATTTTACCTCAGGCATTTACTACTGATGTAACCTTGGGTAAGTCACAGCCTCCCAGTACCTCAGTATCCACATCTGTCAAAGAAGGTGGCAGGGTCAGGGGAGGGATTGAACTAAAAAACTTATAAAGTCTCTTCCAACACGACATCCAGGATCCTATATGTGGCCAGCATTGTAGTGAGAGTGAGGGATGGCAGATGAACAAGCTTGGGTGCTGTCTAGTCCTCCATTGTGGGACTAGATTTTCTATGTACAATTTGCAGAAAAAATATGACAAACATCCTGTCTTGGCAGGATGAAAATATGACTATTGGTCTCTAAATTTTTACCACTGGAAGGAGTACCCAAACTGATAACATTTATTGCAATGTTTAAATATAAGTTAACAAACCTTCTGTTTTCCTAGGGGCAGGAGTTTAGAACATAGATTTAGAGCTGGAAGGGTTCATAGTGCCCATTTAATATAGCACTCCCTCCCTCCTTTTATAGCTGAAAACTGAAACCCAAAAGGGTTGATTGACTTGCCTTAGTATACAGGTAGTATGTGGCAGAGCTGGGATTTTAACTCAATTCCTCTTACTTTAAATCCAACATTTTTTTTCTTCTGTACCATTCTGCCCCTCCCCCTCAAAAAGAAAAAAAAAAGAAGGCAAACAAATTAGTATAACCTCTTTCTCTTAGACCATGGCCTAGGAAGGTATAATCGATTAAAAGACTTTTATGTATCTTTTTTGTTTCTATATCATTTTGATTTCCCTCTCTATCTTTCTGTTTCCTTCCTTCCAAAGAGCTATTCCTTGTAACAATGCCTTTTTTAAAAAGAGGAAGAAGGAAGAAAGTTAGCAAAATTAATTAATATAGAAAAAATGGATGTTATGCATAATATTCCATGCCCATGAACCTTTTCTTCCCTTCTACTCCACTTCTGGAAAAGAGAAGGGGAAAGAAGATTCTTACCAGTCTGTTTTGGGGCCAAGTTTGTTCATTGTGTTTTGGCAACATAATTTTAATTGTTTTGTGGTGGCTGTTCTTTCTGTTTACATTGTTTAAGTCATTCTGTATATTGTTAGCTTGGTTCTACTTCCTTCAGTTTGTATCGGTTCATGTAAGTCTTCCCATCCTAATCTCTATTCATCATATCATTTTTTACTGGACAGTAATATTCTTTTGCAATCACTTATGGTAATTACATTGAACAATGAACAATTCTGGTTGTTCTGGTTGTAAATTTTAATATTAATACTTTTTAGAACAATTGAATTTTTTTAGCCATATCCCAGTTGATAGGGATCTACTTTGTTTCTAGTTCTTTGCTGTCACAAAAACGTGCTGCTATAAATATTTTGGTACACATGTAGAGCCTTTCTTTTTGTTGATGACCTCTTGCCTCCTGCCATCAATTTTTTTTAATCATCAGTAGGTTATCTCAAACAAGGTGAGAAGATAGGGTATATTCCTTGGAAGGGAGGAGGTGGAGAACGTATATTGGAGCAGATCATGGTGGATATATTTTCCCTGCTCTTTCAATTTTATTTTTTGTTGTACTGGGGATACTACTTTAAGAGCAGTTTTCCATGGTAGAATTGAAATTTAGATAAGTCTTTATAGGCAATTCAGGTAATTCAGATAAAGCAATTCCTTTTTGTGGGCATTATCTAGAGTGAATATATTTATTTGGAGAATTGTGTCACCTCAAATCACTGCAAATTCTTTAGAAATGTAGACAATGCAAGGCCTGGGTACTGCATGAATAGTTTCAATGTATGTTAATAAACCTTGATGGTAAAAAAAGTGCACACTAAAAAAATATTGTGGCACATCCCAATGTAAAGCAAAGAACGACATCAAATAGGAGATAGAAATGTAGAGATTCAGTTCTACTAAAACATTTGATTTGAAAATGAAGAAATGTGATATATATGTTAGAGAATAATTCGAGCATAACTCGAATTTTGAATTTTGAGTTTATTTCTGTACAATTTCATCCAGGAGAAACAGTAAGAATGCAGAAAACTGCACTACTTCACAACTCACAAGCTGCAACCCTTTTGAAAGTTACTTTCACAAGCAAACTTCAGGTCTTTTTCCCAAATAAAGTACCATATTTATTGAATATCTTCTGATACAGTAGGAGCTATGGGTGGAGGAAGGTTGGTCCCTACCCATGGTCTCCGTATCTCCCACCATTGCAGGGGCTGCCATCTCTCCATAGCTGTTGATTTTGCCAATTCTTACCCCATATGGGAACCTGGGTGCAGGCCAGACAGGAGCCAGAAGCCGTGGGTGGCTCCACTTTATTGTAGCATTTGTATATATCTCAACCATTTAATATGTCTAAAATTGTGTCACTGTTTTGAGTAGATTCCTATAATTTTTTATGTCTGATGAAATTTTTGGTGAAACAGTAACGAAGTTTTTGAGTGTTGTGTCCCTAACATTATTTTCCCTATAGTCCCGATGGCTTTTATTTTGTGATTCTGTATAATGCAGTGATTTCTAAGAATGCATGTTTCTATCAGAGCAGAACTGACAATGTAGGTAAGACAATATCATTTCAGTTGCAAAGTAGTCTACTATCCTCATTTTGCCTGTGAGAAAACAGATCCAGAGAGTTTCCGGCAAGTGGAAAAGGTAGGATTTGAACCCGGATGTGCTCCCTCCAACCGCAGAATGTTTTCTACTGCACCACAGTTTCTCCCAGGAACACATGCTGAAGTTTTTAAGATTGATGACAGAGCTTCCAAGCAAATCCTTCATCCTGACAAAGCTTTGGTCCTGACAGTTTTGTTTTTGGCTCCCTTGTAGGCCTTGAGCTAACCCTCAACAATAGAAACGGCTTATGAGTCTCTGTATTTTGTTGTTTTTTAACTTCACGTTTATTGATTTTCAACATTGAAACGGTTGTGCCAACACTGGCATCCTTATATTATATATATACAAAATGTTACACTGAGCAATTCATATATAGAAAACACCCTAATAGGGGACCCTAACAATAGGTGTTATTAAGGATCCTGTCCCATAGCCACCTGTGTAATCTGACTCAGCTTGTACATTTTGGCTAAAAGTAATCTTTGAATGCGCCCTCCTTCCCCAAAGTTACTCCCTGGGCAGAGGTGTGCCAAATGGCTCCATCAAGAAAACTGCCTGCCTGCAGCACATGTATTCTTTCCCAGTTTCCAGGCTCAGTGTCTGCCTTGTTGACACAGCCATCTTTTTCATGAAATGGTATCTTTTTTTTTGGGTCCCTAAGTCTCCTCATTGGCAGGGATGACAGGTCAGAAATGGGCATATATTCTCTTTACCACCAGGGTAAACTATTCTCCTATGCCCCATTCTTGCAGAAATGTGCTTTTTTTGGTGTGTGTGGGGGGCAATGTATCCCCATTTGTGAACAGGTGCAGGGGTTACCTATCAGGGCACAGTGCCATGCATCCATTCTGTGGCCACAGTCTAGCATTGACATGAATCTGATCCTCACTCAATATGGATTAGAGTGGGTGCGTTCTTTGGAGAAGATGCCCATCCTGCCATTTTCTTCCATTTCTTACACAATCACAAGACATTTCTTTATCTCCTATTATCTCAAGTTTTCTTCTACCTTGATTTTTGGACTGTTAGTAACTACATCTCTTATGCCTTAATTTAAACATTTAAATGAACAAGGGAAGACATCATTATCCACCCTCAAGCAGCTGTGCATTTTGTTTGAGAAGCCTCACAGAAAACACGTTGCCCTTCTTAGCATCCTGCCTGCATACGCTCATTTCAATAGTGACGGTGCGTTGGCTTCTCAGACCCCACAGTTCAGTTACATTGCTAGTCTCACACAATTCTAAGTTTTCACACAACAGAACAGTTTAACACTAAGATACAACGAGGAAATGGCATCTCCACTGGCTTTTTTTTCATCATGAATGCATCATCAATGAGCAGGTGGGAGTGAGAGTCCAGCCGCTAAGACTCAGGGTGCTCATCCTGAGAATCACCACTGATGCTGGAACCTTGGCTGCTTGTCTCCAGGTTCACGTGGGCTTTTTGGTCTTTGGCAAAGTCAATAAAAACCTGATGTTTCAAAGGAAAGCAAATGGTTACTTTCTGGTCAAATTAGATAAAATACATTGGGGTACCCACAGAAATACACGTGCACAAGAAATTAGGCATGGTGCTCCTCCAAGAAAACGCAAGAAGTGCACAGACTCATGTTCAAGATACTTCATCTAGAAATTGTTTATCTTAACTAGTAATAAGATAATTATGAATGTGTTATAGGCTATGCCTAAAATGTGGTCTATTCCAGCAGATTTGAAGTTTTTCTTGTTAAAATGCAAATGGTACTTGTTAACCATAAACAGACAATTAAAATTAATATTTTAAGTTTAAAAAGCACATAAAACTAGAATTAAAAGGATGTCAATTAAAAAGAAATCAGGAACTGAAGGAGGCACCAAGTTCCCACTATAGCATGTAATTTTTATGTAATAGGCTAATTAATTAATTAAATTTGGATTTTCTAAAATAACTGCCTGCCAAGATGAGTCAAGAGGACCCAGGCTTTATCTTCCCACATGCTTATATCCCTGGCAGAAATTTCACCAGTGTCACAGGTCAGTTTATGTCTTAATATTTCAATATTATTTCTTTTCTTCAATCAATCAACCAACATCTATTAAGTAAAACCAAGTCTTTTACAGTTTTTAAAACAGTTCATTACGCCAGCTAATGCTGATGCTGGGTTTTTTTTTGGTGGGGGGGGAGTGGTGATGCTGAGGGAAGAATGGAAGGTCCCAGATGAAAAGACACAAATTAAACCTCACAATATTAAATCAAAATCTCCTATGGAAAAAATAAAATGGAAGCTCAAGTAATTTCTGTATGCATTGAGGATAAAGGCAAAGTCAGAGATTGTTAAAAAAAAATCCAGGCGTATTGGTTCAATTCAATTTATAAAAACACTTTTTGAATGCCTCCTATGTATAATACACTGAGACACTGGACTATACTCATATAAACATGATGCTTGAAAATTAAAAGTTCACTTTCCATCCTCATTTTCATGATGGATGCACTGAGATTCTCCATAACATTGAGCCGGGCAAGTTATACTAAGTTAAAAGGAAGCAACAGTATTGAAGGCTGCTCTACAAAGCCCTTATACCAAGACAGATGACGCAAATGTCAATGGAGAGCACTCTTTGCAAAACCCCAATTGACTCAATCTTGCAAATCTATCCAAATTTGGATGAAGATTCTGTTTCGATATCCCTGCTCACACTATTGATTGGATTCTACTCTATAAAAATGACCAATGAGATCATTTATTTTGGAATTCTATCAAGTGGAAACTTAAGTAAAGCGTTAACTGCAAGCTCACTTGTTAAGTTGAATAAAAATTTCTTGTTTTGTACAGGTATCTGCTCACTCTTCTTTCATTCATTTGTTCATTCAACAAATATTTCTTCTATTGTGCAATGAGCTGTGCTAGGCACTAGAGGAAATACAAGGCTAGAGAATGGTTTTTTTGGCCTCAAGAACCACATAATCCAATATGGAGATATGTTTGAACATATGAATGTTAATGATCATACAAATTAGATTATAAGTTCAAAGGAAGAATGCAAACCATTATAAGATGTGATGACAGATCACTTCCAGCTGGGAAGAGCCAGAAAAGTTTCATTAAGGAGATGGTATTTAAGTGCAACCTCGATGAGAAGGAACAGTAAGAATGAGCAGAGATAAGGAAAGAGGAGGGATGGTGAGCATTCTAGGCATAGGAGACGTACTCACCAATGGATATGCATTTTTAGAACTGAAAGTCATCAGTTGTCCACTAAAGAAATAATTGTTTGCCTCTAGTTAAAAAAATCCACAACTTTCCCCCCAAATTCAAGTATAAATTGATCAAAAGCTGTGCTGGGATTTGTGGTTACAAAGATACTGGTCTAATTAAAGCCCAATTCTATGTCATTAAAAAGATATAAATGGAACATTCAACAGCTAACATTCACATTCAATAGCATGTGAAGTTCTAGGGACAAATCACATTTCTCTTACCTCCTCCAGAGTTGTCTGACTCACTAAAAAGTTTGTGATATTTAAGGCCGCCTTGTTTGTTTCTAACAGATCAAATATGTTTGCTACTCCTCCTGCTGTGACTGGCACATGATACTCCAGCATACTAAGATGCTGATCCTGTGGGAGTCAAAGAAATATAATGTATTTTAGGATGTCGGGTTGTATTGACTTGTCTAGACATAACATTAGGAAGGACTAAGGAAACTGAAGACATTTTTCCCCCCAGTACATGATGTTGCAGAGTAAGTATTGACTATATTATAAAATAACAGTGCACAAAGATGAAATGAACATTTTCACAAAATCTAAAAGATAAAAAGCAAAATGAAAAGCTAATGAAAATCATGAAGTGTCCTCTATTAACTGTACATAAACATTCATTCCAAGATCCTATAGACATCACTTTTAGAACTAACTAGTGTCTTTCTATGAGAATTGTTCAAAGTTGCCAAGAGTTGGAAATTTCATGCTGCCTTCTTTTTGTCTCTGTCAACACCAGATTTTTTTTTAAAGTTTAGGGTAGTTATATAGGGCAAGTATTTTATCCTAATTGAACAGATAAAGAAAATTGAGACCCTTGGGGCAAAAAATGGACCTTTTCAGAATTTAGTATCTTCTCAGACCAGAATCTTGATTCCTAATCCTGGCCTCTTTCCACTATAACCAGGCTGTCTTTCCATAATACCAGGCTTTTCTTTGCAGTTATTTGAAATCATATGACAGAATTGCATCAAGAAACAAGAGAAATGTCCTAAATTCATCATTCTCCTATAAAAGCTTCCTTATTTCTTTCATGCTCGGACAATACTAACTTTCCTCTTGCCTGTATTACTTTCAACACTTAAGGCCAAATCCAATTTCTTATACTCCCTCAGAATGTTAGCACATTTTCATTTTTATCACTAGTGAATCTTCTTCAGATGGTTAGATAGTCATTCATTTTTTTAAGATCTATAAGTCAATAAGGATACAACCAGACTAATCTGAAAATCTCCTTTTGCAAGTAATGAAACTGAGATAATTATCTCAGGTAGAGTCACCTTCCTAAGACTATATATAGATACATATGTGTGTGTGTATATGTTATATATTTGTAGCATACACACAGATAAATTGTATGTATGTATAGTGAATATGTGTATAGTATGTATAATGTATATATGTATAGTATGGCCATCTAGGTGGTACAGTAGATAGAGTTCCAGGGTTGAAGTTAGGAAGACTCATCTCCCTGAGTTCCAATCTGGCCTCAAACACTTACTAGCTGTGTGATCCTGGACAAGTAACTTAACCCTGTTTGCCTCAGTCTCCTCATCTGTAAAATGAGCTGGAGAAGAAAAGGCAAACCACGCCTGTATCTTTGCCAAGAAAACCCCAAACGGGGTCACTAAGAGTTGGACACATCTGAAAAATGACTAAACAACAATAACAATGTATGTATGATTCATATATTATATATATATATAATACCTGAATAGTATGTGCATACTTAGTAAATATAGTACATGTATGTATTTGTATGTATATATACATGCCATTATATAGCCATATACACAAACATATATGTGTGTTATTGTTGTTCAGCTGTTTTCAGTCGTGTCTGATTCTTTATGACCCCATTTGGGGTTTTCTTGGCACAGATACTGGAATGGTTTGCCATTTTCTCTTCCAGTGAATTAAGGCAAACAGAGGTTAAGTGACTTATCCAAGGTCACACAGCTAGTAAGTACCTGAGGCTGGATTTGAACTTTTCTTCCTGACTCCAAGTCCAGTGCTCTAACCATTTAGCAACCTGCCTCCATATGTGTATATAAAGTATATATACTTATATACATATATGTATACACACACATATATGTATATATACATTAGATAGATATTTTATATGCATGCAAACTAAGGCAATAATCACCATCCCACTTCCTCATATCTTCCCTCTCTGCCTCCAGTGGAGGTATTAATATCAATTTTTACCACAAGCTAAAAACTCTGGCTTCTATATGTTTGTAAAAATATTTAGTAGATAATATAGATACTGATAGTTTATATTCATAGGGCTTTACAGTTTATAACCTGTTCTATTCCTAACAACTTTCTAAGGTCAAGTAAGTTTATTCCCATCTTACAGATGTAGAAACTAAGATTAAGCCACTTAATCTTAGTTTCTACATCTGTAAAATGGGAATAATGAGGTGATAATAATAATAATGATAATAATAATGAATTAAGTGGCTTACCCAAAGTCATGCAACTTGTAAATGCCAAAACCAGGACTTCTGACTCTAAGTCCATGCCCATATGTTGATTATCCAGTCAACTCCCAAGTCTATATCCCATTTGAAATCACCCTCTTTTCAATCACGTATTTACCTTTAGGTATGTTTTCGGGAAGTGTAATTGCATGAACTGTGTCAGAGCTTCCATACTTGCTTTACTGCTCTTAAAATGAACCTTTACAGTAAATCCTCTTCCAAATCTAGAAGGAAAAATTGGAAAATGTGACATGAGCAATGCTGGGGGGAAATCTTTTCAATGGAAAATTAGTTTATAATCAATGATTTAACGGTTTGCAAACTGACCATCACATTTTTCCTTTAAAAATGCTTTTTTTTCACTTTAGGACAATCAGACTAGGTTTTGACCTGAAAAGATTCTAATGACATGATTTTAAAAATACATCTACACTGACATACAATCAGAGTCTTCAAATAAAAGTTACATTTAGAAAATATCAATATTTTACAAACTCTTGGCTTTTCTATATCAGTTTTAGATTTAAGACATTTCTAATTTGAAGATGAATTAGTGACTAGAGAGGCACACCTCTAAAGACTCAGTAATTCCATCAGTAGAGGAAATTAAATTAGTTTTGTTCTTCCTTCTTCAGGGAATAGTGACTTTTTATTGTCTTTTGGAATTGTATAACACACAAATGGTGGGTCTTTATATCTCCCTTTAGCTCATGGAGGAGCATAGAAAACATTTGAAAATAGAATTAACCTCCTTCTGGGAATGTCCAACACTGCATCCTTCTTGCTATGTTGACACCTCCCTCTTAACTCTTTACCTTACTTGTTCCCACCTCTGTATCTTTACTGCTATCATCACTTCCAATAGAAACAAACACCAACTCTAGGGATATAACTCTTAACATAAACTGCAAGAATAATAAACTCCACAGAGCCAGGACAGCTTATAGGGTCCTTTTTCATCCATCCTCCCTTCTCTCTGGTGAATACCATCTTTTGCTATAGGAAAGCAGTATTGTTATAAGATAAAGTAGGAAGAAGTATTTTGAAATTTGATTTTGTGAATCATATATATGTGAATATATATGTGAATATATATATGTGAATATATATGTAATAATAATGGGCAACATTTATATAGTGCCTTAACACTTGCAAAGCACTTTACAAATAGTATTTCATTTTATTCTCACAATAACCCTGGGGGGATTTTTATTATTTCCATTTAACAGTTGAGGAAACCAAGGCAAACAGAATTTCAGTGCCTTGCTTAAGGTCAAACAGCTATTAAGTGTCTGAACTTAAATGTCAGCTCTTGGCTTCCTGACTCCAGGCACTGTGTGCTATGGCACCACACACATACATATAAAGCCTCTGGTGATCATAGGTTAGAAATTTTACTATAACTTAGTGTTAGTAAGATTCTTCATGTGTTTATTTCCACAATGAGATTTCCCCCCCTCCTTACAGGCTTCAAATGTAACAAAACTATAAAGCAATTTGTGGAAGAACTGGGGAAAGTGGTAATTAACATGCTGTCAAGTCTAGAATTTAATGTATTTGTCAAAGTTCAACTCAACTTGAGTTAAAAATAATGGTATAAATGCCTTAGTCTGCTTCCTCAATATATACATATATATACATATATATGTATATATATGTATATATATGTGTATATATGTATATATATTCTTCCTCAGACATATCATGAGAAAAATCAATCCCTATAAGCTTTGGGTATTCCCTATTGTCAGGTTTTAAAAGTAAAATAAACCCAAAGCAAGGATTTTTAAAATTTTAGGGGAAGATACTAATTTCTTTCAAATGATTGGCTTTCCCATTCCATTTTCTCAATTCATTGTATAATAGGTCACTGAGATAACCCTTGAAGCAGAGCCCAGCACATATCAAGATCCATTTAAGAAACAATCTATTGGTTATTAACCTGCTTTTTATGTGTTGTAAAGAACCAATGCATTGGAACCTTCCATTCACCATAATGGCCAATCTGGTACAGAGGGCTTCACACTCTTCCATGCTGAAAAACAAAGTGGAAAAATCTTCAGTATTCTATAGCAGGGATATAATTAAGTGCTCAACTTAGATTATCTGCATCTTTTAATGAGCAAAAAAATGACTTCATTATTGGACTTTTGGAATTGTGATGATTCTCTCTGCTATGTTGACCACCTTCCTCTTTATCTATTATCTTACCTTTGTGCTTTTGCTGCTATCATCACTTCCCAATAGAATCTGTCCCTGATTCTCCACATGAGTCTATTAATTCTTTCAACACTTGCCAATTCATCTTTTCAAAGTTTCCTCCAAAGAATTCTTTTGTATCTCCCCTCTAACTTTTGCCTTCCAAATTTAAAATTTAATAGTAGCTAAAGGAACTATAGTTTCTTGATCCCCTGAGAGAAGACATCTATGGCCCCTAAATCTCACTGGGTTCAGGTCTTCCTGTGCCCTGCAGATTCTTGGTTCCCTAGGAAGGGAGCATGAATATGGAGAAACAGAAGCAGACCTTTATTAAGAGATCTGATATTAAAGAGTTAGGGGAATGAGGATTTGGGTTGCAAGGTCTAAGGTGCTTTGTGCAGGGGCAGAGGTTGATAGGTAAAGCTATTCTAGGATAGTAATCCCGAGTCAGCAGTGGAAGTATCAGAATAAGAGAGAGTAAGGGTAAAGGATAGATTATATTTTAGAGTGGTAGAGTCATAGGATGTGCCCAAAACTGGAGGTGAGGGTGGGATGGGGGAAGAGCTGCCCTCCAGAGCAACACATGGAATCTGACCTTGGTGCTGAAGGAGATTTCTTTTTTCTTCTCATTGTTTCTGCTTCCTTCCCCACCTTCCGCCATAAGTGGAGGATCATTGTCTCTGGAGTCAGAGGGCCTGGATTCGAATACCTCATCAGATGCTTACCACTTGTGTGACTTTGGGCAAGTTACTAAAGGTCTCTGTGCCTCAGTTTCCTCCTCTGTAAAATGAGGAAGTTTGACTAGATGGTCCTGGAGGACCCTTCTGACTCTAGGTCTATGATCATCTTCTCAAAGTTTTCTCTTTCTTTTCCTCTCTCCCCGATTTGTTTCAAAATCTATTAACTTAGAAGCAATCTTTTGGTTTAATTTTACCAGTTGAAAGCCAAAAGAGAGCCATGGGAACACTGAGACTTATGGAGGTACTGGCCGATTTTGAGAGGCTTGGTTCCTAGATAGAACTTTCCTCTATCCAGTTAATTATCAGGGCTATGAGATGAGGCCCGAAGCAGCAGCGTCAGGATCCAATAAGGAAAGTGGCTTTTTTTTTGTTAGCATTTCTAAAGCAACAGTGATAACTTGTATACTCAAATCAATAATAATGTTGATGATAGTAATAATACTAATAGCTAGCATTTGTATAGAGCTTTAAGGTTTCTTTATACATGTTATCTCATTTTAGCTTCACACAACCCTGGGCACTAAGTTATCCTCATTTTACAGAAGAGAGAACTGAGGCAGAAGAAGTTAAGTGACTTTCCTTGAGTCACACAGCCAGTAAGTATCTAAAGACAGATTTGAACCCTGGTCTTCTTGATTCCATGTCCAGCTCTATTCAGTGAGCCGGGTCACTGCCCAGGAATATCTTCTTTTGTTCAGTCATTAAAGATGGGAAGCAGAGAACGTATCTAGTGTTGTGGGATCCCTTTATCCCTGGCTTTTATAAGAAAGAGCCAATTAAATCCATGTTGACTGGTCTGGTGCTGATGGACAGCTCCTCTAGTTAATAATGTGGACAAAAAAAGCAGAAATTCCCTTCCTTAAATTCCAGCCCCATCCCTTTAAATGAATAGAATAACTAATTTTTTTTTGTAAAAATTGCTGCATTTAATACTGGATAGTAGATTGTTAAATAAGGGCTAAAGACACTTTGGGTTTGAGGAGGAACAGATAGGTGATTTTATTGCTTTAGGAATTTCCCAGATAGAATATTCCATACATTTATGCAGACCAGCAATTGTTTTGCAACTTCCAGTGCCAGAGTCAGCTGGAACATTCTGAAGTTAAATGGGGTTCACACAGCCAATATCTCAGAGGCAAGATTTCAACTCAGGTCTTCCTGACTTCAAGGCCAGCTTTCTAGCCTCTCTTCCATGATACCTCAAACAGCCTTCTCTATAGTTTTAAAGTTTATGAGTATGGCCTTAGCATATAATTACTTTATGTTAAAGAATATGTTATCCACATCCACTTTCAATCTAATCTTTAAATGTATGCTTAGGTTTACACCACATACTTATCATAGAAAGTACTGAACAAACATTAAATTTAAGCAGATGGTTAGACTAAACGAATATATAATTAAGTTTAAATAGATGATGGCTTGGGTCCTATATCTCCAAGGTGATTTTTAAATCTGCCACACATGCTTCCTGGCACATTGTTGTGCATATGTGAAAGGCAGTCAACAAATTCTTATTGTTTTAATGAATTGTAAATGTTATAACTGATTGTTTTCCTGAATATCATCATGAGGATAGATCAAAGAGGTCATGTTCTTAGATCTCCAAGTTTCTACAATTCAGTTTACCTGTGAGAAGTAAGTACCACTGAACATTTGTTTTGTACTTCTTCAGAAATAATCTTCCAGAGATGTCGTTTAGATTTAGGATCCATTCCAGAGCTTGGCTCATCCTTAATAAAAAAAAATCACAAGAAAAAGTAATTAATCAAATTAATTAATTTTTAGATGAGATGCCTTACATGAATCATCACCACATCTGGCTTCCCTAGACCTGAACTCCCTTAACGAGGTCCTATGACTAACTCATTTTAGGTTCCACAGGCTTGTTTTTGCAGCTGTCAGCAAGCACCAAGATTAATCATTTTAAATTGTCGTTCCATTCCCCAAAGTGACTATGTAAAAATGACACCTTGTTACTCTACACCTGCCTCTTCTATTTTTTTGGTCAAATTTCTACCTCATTGCCTGACAAAATAAGGTTGGCACTTTTCTCCCTGCATGGTCAGGTCCAGATCTGAGGGCCAGAATGCCAGGCTTTGTCCCCATATCACATGGCCTGAGCCAAATTGTCAGTCTACTTCTGAATGCAGAGCTATTTATTATTGTTGCTGAGAATATACTCTATAGTTGCAAAAGAAAGAAATGGGAGGATGTATGAGAATATTTGGAAAGGTAATGAAACTTTGGAATGACAGTTGTTACTGGTTCCCAGTTAAAACCTGGAAAGATTTTTTAAAAATTCTGCATTATTTATTGAACTATGATAATTTTGATAAAAATAGCACACATTTACCTAGTGCTTTAGAATTTAGACAGCACTTACTTTACAATGCCCTTTCTGAGATGGGTAGAGTGAGTATTTTCATTGTAGTGTGCCAGGAAATATAAAATACTACCTTTATTTTTAAAATGAGGAACATTTGGCTCAGAGAGGCTAAGGACTTATCCATGGTCAAAACAATCAGGTGACAACGAAAAAGCTTGAATTCAAGCATTTCTATATCCAGTGTTCTTTCTATGCCATGATGCCTCTTATTGTGCCAGGATAGTGTTATAAGGCAAAGAAAATGTACAAAAGATGAATATGCCCCTAAGGAACTTATATTTTTTGTTTTATAATATTAAATGGATGTATGTATTATATATAGCGCATATAATATGCATAATATATGCATGTATCTATTGTGTATATATGCATATATACATGATAGATATATAACATATCATAATATACACCACATATCTAATATACACATATGTATATATATGTGCACGTGTGTACACACAGTGGATGAGCTCAAAGATAAGTGCATGTGTATAGATATCTCTATCTATGTATCCATATAGCTATATCTATGTATATCTGTCTTTCTGACTGTCAATTTATTTATATGTTAGACAGACAATGCAAATGGGCAAGTTGAACCCAATCAATCAACAAACATTTATTAAGTTCTCTGGGAGTACAAAGACAATAATCACACAGGTCCTGCCATCAATAAATTCGATTGGGAAAGAAAACATATATTCATGCAAGAATATACAAAAAGAATACATGGTCATTTAAAGAGGGGGGACTAGCAGCTGGGGAGATCAGGAAAGATCTGTAAGGAGGTAGCCTTTGAGCTGTTATGAATTTTAAGGGAATTTAGGCATTCTTAGTGGTAGAGGTGAGATGGGAATACATCAGCCTGTGGTAAGGCATGGAAATGGGAGAGTAAATGTTGTGTAGGAACAATAACAAGAAGTCATTTTAACTTAATATTAACTTAATGATAAAATGCGAAGGGGAGTAATGTAAAATAAGCCATGAAAGATAAATTCAAACCAGGTCGAGAAGGTATTTATATTCCAAATAGGAGTTTATCTTTGATCCTAGATATATGAGGGAGCCATTGGAGTTTGTTGAGTAAGAGAGTTTTAATGATATGGTCAGACCTGTGCTTAAGGAACAGCAAGTACATTGACAGATGTCTGGAGTATGGATTAGGGAGTAGAGACAAAGACCATTTAAGAGACTCCTGCAATAGCAAAAGATAATTCATTAAAGAAAATTAAAGCAAAGGGGAATTAAACAAAAGAAGGAAAGCAAGAAAATTGCAAAACTGCTTTAATATTGCCCACCTTCTCCCTGAAACAAAGGTTCTTTTTTAAAATATCAATATTCTATTGGCCTTACATGGCTATAAATTATGGAACACTAGAGATTCAGTCAGAAGGCAGTGGTGAGGCACATGGTGAATGTGAGTAGGTGATATAACAGAGACTATATGAGGAGCTATGAAGAAGGACTAGAATAAAGGATGCTGTCAAAATGACCAAAAGAGATGGGCTGGGAACATGGCAAGCGCAAGGGAGAACCAACAGACACCTCACGTGCTCTGCCAGTGTCCTTGCAATGTAACCAAAAAGGGAAGATGGTACATTAGGTTGGACGCCCTGTGGGCAGGGTCGGAAGGGTCTATTTTAGAAGGAATCTCTCCTAAAACATTGTTGACTGACTTAGCCTATGCTAAAATACTAAAAAGCCTATGCTAAAATACTAAAAAGATAGGCTCTTTACTACTTCACAATGTAGCCCATTCCACTGTTGGCCAGCTTTAATTGTTAAAAATTGAGCTTTATGTTGAGCAGAAATCTTTTTATCTGTAAACTTAAACTCTTTGGATCTAGTTCAGCCCTTTGAGAGAACTATTTGACCTACAGTATAATTAAATTCAGGTTAGTTTGTAAGATTTTTATTATGCAAATCCCTAGACCTTGTAGGGGCTCTTGTAGATTTAGAAGTCTCTGAAAGAAGAGGATCCCTGTGAATAAATGGTATAGGTGCTTCTGGATGAATGGGAGGCTTTGTGCCTCCCACTGTTTGTATCATCTGTATGTCCAAAGATGAAAGCCATCACTAGGGTGGGGGTGAGCAGGGCTTTACTACAGAGCATCAACATTTGAAAGCATTAGATCTGGATGGCATTGACAGCAACTGCCATCTCTGATCACTACAGAAACAACAGACTAACACCTACTTAACTAGAAAAGTTAACTAAAATATCAAAACATTAGATAATCGGTATTCTTTACTCTGATCCACCTCCTGAAGCAGTTTCTATAACCTAGGTCTTTTTGTCTAGTTCATCTTCCCGGATGGACAAAATCACTTCCAACTAATCCATGTAGGCTATAATCAGGAATCTTCCCTTTATCATTGCTTCTTTATCCTTTTTTTTGTCCTTTTTTTGTCATCTGCCCTGGGTGAAGCTTGTCATACTTGGGTATAAAACTCGTTTACCTCTAAATAGGTCTGCCAGGGGCCAACCTGTTTTATTAATACTTACTAAATACTAATTGACTATATAACTTTGGGTAAGATCGTGTATATTATCATAGAATCATGGTTTCATAGATTTAGACCAGGAAGCAAACTTTAGAATCTAGTCAAGTATTACACTTCTATTTTACAAGATGAGGAAACTGAGGCCCACAGGGATTAGGGACTTTCCCAGAGTCACACTGCTAGTAAGTGTCCAAGTCAGGGTTGAACCCTGGTCATCTGGATTCCAAATTATCTCTATACATTGTACCTCTTAATAGTAAATCATTCATAATATCAAAAGTCAAATAACAAATATTTTCTTTTAAAAAATGTTCTGTCTTCATTAGCAAGTATTGGTAGAACATCTCTAGCCAATCTCATTTCCTGTCATTTTTCAGAGTAAGGGAAAGTGAGAGCTTGAAAGAAGCAATGATAAAGGGAAGATTCCTGATTATAGCCTACATGGATTAGTTGGAAGTGATTTTGTCCATCCGGGGAGATGAACTAGACAAAAAGACCTAGGTTATAGAAACTGCTTCAGAGATCTAAGCAGGACAGAGACTCAGTTGAGATGAGAGGGCAAGCAGCCTCTTAAAGACAGTGCATGCAGACTTACAACATAGGGTGGTACAAAAGCTGGGAATTTAGGGGAAGTAACCTTGAGGGTCCAGATGGTGGGGGGAACTAATTTACTACTGAGAATTGGAGGAGGGTGAAGAATAGACTTCATGGCTAGTGGACCAGAAGGACTGAACAAGGTGAGTCGAATCAGGAGAATGAGAAGTCCTTGCTGATAGTCAGACTCTGAGGCCTGAAAAAGCAGATTACTGAAGGCTATGAAGAACAACTCAAGGTAGTCAGTCCTACAGCACTGAAAAAGAAACTGGGTTAGCATCAAAGAAGTTAGGCAGGACTGTACAGAAAAAGAAAGTAGGATATATTCTGTAGCTAGTGGAAGATCATAATTAAACTATAAGAACTTTTGTGATCTGTAGGGAGAGGAAATAAGGGGAAAAGGGGGGAAAGATGACCTTTTCATTAACTAGGAATTAAATCTTATCAAGCTCAGGCCTTAAGTCCACTAGTCTGAATTCCTAGGAATTATTGTTTATTTAACACATTCTGTTGCTGGGTTGAAATCCACACAGAGGTCTAGAGTTTCAAAAGAAAGCAAAAAGCCACCTTGTTTAAGTGCAAAATTGATTTCTGATGTTAATAGATTTAGATGAAATATGTAGACAAAAAAGTATGATCTGTGTAAGTTTGTGAAAATGTGATCTGCCTTCTCGAAAGCTTAGCAGCCCAAGAATAAATTATTCTCCTACCAGCAGCAGAATTGATGGCTTCCCAATCAAGGCTATTGCAGTTGATAATTTTCTTTTTGTGCCATAGCTGCACATAGATGTGACTTTTTCTTTATAGGGCATCAGCTGAAGTCTCCAAAGAAGTTTATGAACAATCTGTAGAAAAAAAATCAAAAAGAAATTAGAGTACCTTTATACACATGTATACACTTTACAAAAAAGTAGAAAAAAGAATTTGTCTTTCGGAGCACACAGAGAACTAGAAGTGATGATTGGATTTTAAAAGGAGGCAGATTTGGGGGTCAATAGAAAGAAGAAATTTCCCTAAATTAAAGCTGTCCCAAAGAGAATTCTCCATCGCTTGAAAGCTTCACCAGGAGCTTGGTGTTGACTGGTTGGGGCTGTTGTAAAAGGACTCCATGATTTGGGGAGGAGTTGAATTAGATTATCTCTGAGGTTCCTTCTGATTCTCTGCCTATGAACCTGTGATCCTAAAAACCTTAATAAAACCATGATTACTAGAGTATAACACTTAAAATGACATATAACAGATGATGGTGAAGTTTTAAAGCAGAAACACAAAATGTTTTTTTTAAATAACCATATGAGATAATATTTGTTTTAATTTTATTTTTAATTGATGGAATAAAATAAAAATTTCTATAACAGTACAATAAAAAGATGTTTATATATGAAACTGCAAGTCTACTATGCACAACTTGCTATTTCTCTTAAATATACAACTAAATTGTCATGTAAATTTCTTTTTTTCCCCATATGAGATAGTATTTGTAAAGTACTTAACACAATGTCTGGCACATAGTAGGCACTGCATAAATACTTGTTCTCTTCCCTTCCTTTCCTTTCCCTATAACCATCTACTCCACAAAGTTCTAGCTTTGAAACAAATGTTTTCAACTAAATAAATAAGAAACCACAAAATATGGTAAGGAGCTAGAATAGAGAATGGACTTGTAACTTCATTGGTATAGGGAATTTCTGGGGAAGAAGTTCCCTCTATCAGTGCAGACTGGCACCTCCCCTGTAGCTTATAATCATAGTCTTCTGGGACACAGATGGGTTAAGTGACACAGAGCTAGAGTGACACGGCCAATGTGTCAGAGGCATAGTTTGACCTCAGGTTTTCTTGATTCTGAGCCAGCTGTCTATCAAGTGTGCCTTTCTGCCTACTACTTTTGCAAACCTGCCTTGCTGAACCAACTAAACAGAAACTGTAATGTTTTCATTTTTAAAAAACTGAGTATTTGCGGTTGAAAACAAAATCCTCCCTATTTGATCACTCTTCAGCCCAGGAATTTGAGTAAACATGGCCAGAGACTTCCTTCATTGTCATTTTCATTTGACTGACTCAGATGTTTAGAGCATCTCCTTTTGCATGACCCAGCTCCCATATTTCAAGCCCCAAAGCAGTCTAGTCTATACTATTCTAGTTTTGATCCTTCACTTGCCTTACTTTTAATATTTCATTCCAAGCATCTTTCAATACACATCTTAGGATTCAGGACCAATGATCAGAAAATATATACCCATTCACTCCTAGGTTTTTCTTTTAGAAATGACCTATGGCTGTTGACACTTTATCACACAGCAGCAGCAGCCATGCCCATAAAGTATGTTTAAGTCTCTGTTGCAAGACCTATAGTAATGGCACCATGAAATCCAATGTGCCATATCCATTCAGCATTTGTCCTGTCTGTGGAGTGTACCCTCAGAACCATTTTCAGCCTATCTAAAACCTTAGGGAAGAAATTTGGAAACTGTTGAAGCTCTGTACAAATAATTACAAGGAAAGATATGAATGTTTGAAAAAGTCAATTATATATAAAATATTGTTGATTGTCCTTTGTTCTGAAAGAGGATCATGACATCAGGAAGGTGATGCCATGACTTGCAAGTGAATTGGATTTAAGGGAAGAAGGGCCGTGCAAAGTCACTAGCCTCACTTTCTCCTGTGGAGCCATGTGGGTCCAGTGGCAAAATATAGATCAGGATGACTTGAGATGGCCCCATATATTTAAAATAAGGAATATTGGAAATAGGTAATAGATACAAACATGAATAAGTCCTAACAGAATCTAATAACAACCTCACAGGTCAATATTAGGTAGAAATCATGATATTCTTAGTGGGAACTTACCTCTATATGGAAAAGCGATGGCTCCCTTTTCTAGTAAGGGACTAAAGAGCAATTTTTTGAAAGGAATACATTGGATTTTAGGAATTAGTAACATGGACAAAGGGTTTAAAATTTAGCTATGTTATGTAAGTATATGTACATATATACTTATATGTATGTGTGTTGTGTGTGTGTCTAACTTATGTTCTTGTATGTATTATGTTCTGGTAAGCTTGGATTTCTTTAAGCATTTTGAGTGATACAATCATATCATAGATAGAGATGGAAGAAACCTTTGAAGTCATCTAATCCAACCCCTACCTATAGTTTGTATTTACCCAAGGGATGCCCTTGTAGTTATTTCCGATGTAAAATTATGCTAGCAAAGAGATTCCAACCTGAAAAAAGGTACTTCCCTCAGAATCTTAATAGGAGACAAATACATCTGTAGACTAATCCATTCTACCTTTAATAAGTAAAGAGGCCTAGTTGATCACCAAAATCAAAACAGAAGCTACTCTATTTGGCCAAAATTTTAAATCATGACTTGAAATTCCTTTTCCACATAGTTTAACTGCTTGGGGAAATTATTGCCCATTCTTATATATATACATATAGATAGATAGATAGATAGATAGATAGATAGATAGATAGATAGATAGATAGATAGATATCTATACATATAGATAGATAGATATCTATACATATAGATAGATAGATAGATAGATAGATAGATAGATAGATAGATAGATAGATAGATAGATAGATATAGATATAAAAATATATCTTAACTTCATTTTAGTAGTCACTTCTATCTTAAAAGAACTGCTTGGTACTTTTGATGCTAAGAAAGTTGTAGGATTTATTTTTGATTTTTGGTTTTTTTGAGGTTCCATAACTGAGTTACAGAGAGTTTCCCCAGAGACCCAATCAGTAGTGAACATGGGCTAAGAGTCTTTTTTTTATTTAATATATTTAGTTTTCAGCATCGATTTTCACAAGAGTTTGAATTACAAATTTTCTCCCCATTTCTACCCTCCCCCCCACTCCAAGATGGCGTATATTCTGGTTGCCCTGTTCCCCAGTCAGC
>CM053626.1:54845619-54878466 GCA_028646595.1 Phalanger gymnotis | reverse complement strand
CTCCTGCTCTGATCAGCCACTTAATTCCTCCCACCAGGTGGGCCTGGGGCCAGAAGCAACTGCAGCCGTAGTTTTAAAGCTGCCCCACCTCCGCCGCCCCAGGGGCGGTAGCCGAACCGCAAACTCAGTCCTGCAGCTTTTCCCACTAACCTTCTCTGTTGTTTTTGCTGTTTGTGGGTTGTAAGGTCTGGTAAATGCCACAGCTCAGTAATTCAGGATGCTAAGGCACTCTCCGCTCAGCTCGTGGTCTCGGCTCGGTCCGCTGTGCATGCTGGGCTCTGCTTGGGTCAGCTCCGCTCCCCTCAGCTGGGAGCTCCATGTGGGACAGACCTTACCCAGAGACCATCCAGGCTGTCCTGGGCTGGAGCCCTGCTTCCCTTTGCCACTTTGTGGGTTCTGCAGCTCTAGAATTGGTTCAGAGCCATTTTTTATAGGTTTTTGGAGAGACTTGGTGGGGAGTTCATGCCAGTCACTGCTTTCCAGCCACCATCTTGGCTCTGCCTCTCTAAATTCTACTAATTTTTACAGTGAAGTGTGTCTTGTCTGCATCCTTTCCTTTCCATTCCTAATGCTACCTCTTTTCTAAGCTTTCCAACAGTCCATCAATAGTACTAATCAGAATAACTGAAATCAATAAGCTTCCCATATTCCCTTCTAACCTAATCTTTTCCCTTTGTGATATAGTGTATAAATAATATTTATAAAGTATTTAAAGTTTTCAGAGGGCTTTCTTTACAATTGTTATCTCATTTAATCCACACAACAACTCTTTGAGGTTGGTGCTATTGTTATACTCACTTTATAGATGAGAAAATAGACAGAGGTTAATTGACTTACCCAAGGTCACACAGCTAGTAAGTGCTTAAGATAGGATTCAAACTCAGGTCTTCCTGACTCTCTGTCCACCATTTTATCCACTATACTAAACAGTTAATTCTTATACAGTCTAATCTTTTAGTAACACTACTTTCTGTCACTCTGTTCCAAAACCTTCAAGAATTCTCAGTTAAATAGTTAAAGTTAAAACTCCTCTTCCTAGTTCTTAAGGGTCTTCAAAATCTTGGTTTTTTCTATTCCCTCATTTCCTATGACTTCCCCAAATTTGTCCTTCACTCAAATTATGCCGCTCTTCTCATTACACCATGAGTACGCCATATCCATTTGCAACTCTGTTTTTGCTCATGTTGTCTCCCTCATCTGGAATGCTCTCTCCTTTCCATTCTACCTATCCAAGTCTTTTCTGTCCTTCAAAGCCCAAATCAAGTTAACTTTTCTAGAAAGTTTTCCTCAACCAATCGAGCTTTCATCAATCTCCCCTTTCTCCTCCTTCTCTAAATTCACATCACATTTATAGTCTATACTGCATGATTTAACATTTAAATGTATGTTGTACTATATGAGGTCCTATTGTCTTATGGAGGGTTTCATTGATAGATGATTGTAATTAGATTGTATGAATCTTGAGGGCAGGGACCATGAATCATATTTCCTCTCTTTGCCCATAGTCTCAGTAGGTGAAAAAAGATTGTAGTCAGGAGACCTCATTTTTTAGCCTGGATTTCCCACTTATTAGCTGTATGACCTTGAACAAATAACTTAAATACTCTGAGATCCAGTTTCATCATCTGTTGCATGGGAGTTATAATACTTAACAACACCAACATCATGTGATTGCTATGAGGAAAGTGATTTGTAAATTAAATCACTAAAAATGTAACCCCAAGTAAGTACTCGGGTATCCTTAAAGATAGATTAATATGTATATTTTTCTTATTTAAAATGTTTTATTAATGTCTTCTATATTTATATCTGTCATTTCTAAAATACTTCCTTCCCCTCCTCTCAGAATCAAACCCTTCCTTGTAATAAAGAAAAGTGGTTGAACAACAATAACCAATATGGTGCCTTTATCTGAAAATGAAAATAGCCGTCTATCTTAGTGGTCTCCCTATCTCTCTGTTTAGAGGAGGGAGTTATAATTCATCATTTGTTATCTAGGATCATTATTGGTTTTTCAATTACTCTAGATTCTTAGTGATTTTTCCATTTGCATTGCTTTAGTCATTCTCTATATTGTTTTTCTGATTGTTTATTTTACTCTGCATCAGTTCATATAAATCTCCTCATGTTTCTGAATTCCTCATGTTCACAATTTCTTACTGTATAATAATATTCTCTTATATATGTATATATATATTTATACATACATATATATGTGTGTATATAGATATACCACCTTCCATATATTCTTCCAGAATCCCCAAATTCTTATTTTCAAATATTACATTGTTTTTGAAGGACTTTAAAAGACACTGGTCTGTATAATCATCGGCACAAGAGAGTTGGAACGTTATCAGGAGGAATGAAGAGAAAATTGTCCATTTCCATTGCCCTTATTGGTGGATCAAGGGTTGTAATTTTAGATGAGCCTTCCACTGGAGTTGACCCGTGTTCTCGTCGAAGCATATGGGAAGTCATCACAAAGAATAAAACAGGTATGAAACTCCTGTTATTTCAGAGATAAAACTCCAATAGAATAAATGATACCTTTAAATGAAAACTGTTGCCAGACATTTTACCTTTTTCTGGCAACAAGTAAACTCAATAGTTTAGAATGGAAAAATTGAGGCTACTGATAAAATTCCTCAACATTTATTAAACGATCACGATTAACAGAAGGCTCAGCTAGGCTTTTGGAGGCATGTAGGTGAAACCAAAGGCACTTTCCCTAGATGAACTTGGAATCGAATTAGAGATATAAAATATACACAAATGAAAATATACTGAAAACAGACTAAATAAGTGCTAACAGAATGTGAAGCAATCAAAGTGGAGTGGAATTAATCAGGGAAGAATATTCACAAACCTTAAAAATATTTTCATATTGTGGAAGATAGTAATAATGAAAAGTGGAGCTGAGGAACCAAAGTTAAGATGGATACATTGATAGGCATCTTGGTATGACCATGCCCACATTACCTATATTCTGCAAAATAGAATAAGAGAGAAGTCTACAAGATACAAATCAGAATCAACATTTCATTTCTTTCAATTGTATATTAATTCAAGAGATTTTTATTTTTTAGTGATCACTTTAGATCTTCTTAGGGACTTATAATCGGTTTCATTTTAGAAAAAAAAAAGCCACCTTTTCCCCTTCAAAATTCCTGTTTTGACACATTCTTATATTTTCTCTTGGAAGATGCCTAACTCTTCATTTCCCATAACAAATTGCCTTTGTATGCTTTTTAGCAAGGACGATCATTCTGTCTACACATCACTTGGATGAAGCAGAAGTGCTCAGTGACCGAATTGCCTTCTTGGAGCATGGAGGCCTCAGGTGCTGCGGGTCACCCTTTTACCTCAAGGAAGTCTTCGGTGATGGCTACCATCTCATCCTCACTAAGAAAAAGGTCTGTCATTTGATGAGGCTAGAAAAGGATTTCCACTAATTCACCTTGGAAATTTGAATGACTTTTTGTTATTGTTGTTTGAATCAAATTTACTACAAAATGTGAAACTGAGGCCTTCATTCTTTATTAATAAAATTCATTATGTGCTAGAAGAACCAATGAGTCATATCCCCAAGAGAGCGACTGAGAGGTTTCCACAAGGTTCTCACACTTTAATGTTTCTAACCTTTACGTAATAATTACAGAGTGAGGCTTTTGGGTCAGAAAGAAAAAATCTGAAGAATGACACTGTAGACTTCTTGTTTTATTTTTTAAAAATCATTTAAGAAATTTTAATTTACTACCCACAGAAATGGAAGTGTGGAAAGTATTACAGAGAGGAAAAATGGAATTACAATGCCATCCCAATAATATCTATATATATAGAAATTCAATTACATTGACTAAAGGTAAACCTTTCGTTTACCAAAATAGCATCAGATTTTCCAAGGCTGTGTCTTTTCATGATCTTAGGCTAGTTATGTCTCTTCCTGATTATTTTATTTCTACTAATATTGATATGGGGTGGTGAGGTGGCACCATGGATAGAGTATTAGGTCAAATTTGACCTCAGGCCCTTACTAAGTATATGACCCTGAGTAAGTTACTAAACCTCTAACAGGGTCAGATTCTTCCACTGTAAAATGAGGATGATAAAATCTCCTACATCTCAAGGTTGTTGTTAGGATAGAATGAGATATTGATAGTAAAGTTCTTAGCAGAGTGCCCGGCACACATAAATGTCAGCTATTATTGTTATTAATAAGCCTCATAAATTTAAAAATCATACAAGTTTTTTTAATAATTAATTGAAAGTTATGTTCTAAAGAAAGATAGCAATATGTTGAAATCTAGTTCTTGTTGACTTAGGGTCCTTTTATGCAATGTTGAATATATGTATATATATATATCCATATACTTATACATGGATATATATATATCCATATACTTATATGTGGATATATATGTGTGTGTATGTATGTATATATATATATATATGTATATAAAATTACTGAAACTGTTCTGTCTTTTCCAGAGTCCAAATCTACACTCAAGTAAAATATGTAACACATTGGCAGTGACCTCCATGATCCAGTCACACCTTCCTGAAGCTTATCTCAAGGAGGATATTGGTGGAGAACTTGTCTATGTGCTACCTCCATTCAACACCAAAGTTTCAGGAGCCTATCTTTCTCTCCTAAGAGCTCTGGACAGTGACATGAGTGACCTTAACATTGGCTGCTATGGGATTTCTGACACCACTGTGGAAGAGGTATGAGCTTACATCCATTTATTAGTGAAAGCTAGGATAAACTTCAGGAAACATCAAGGAAAATACACATTTTTTAAGGAGGAGAAAAACAAAAAGAACCATTTAAAGTTATGTTTCACAAAATCATCCAGTCCTAAGTAATAGGTTTACAGGTTCTTCTCCAAGTAAAAGTCACCTGAGACAATAAACATATTGACGTGACCAGGAAGCATATTTTTTCATTCCTGAAATAAAAACGTTGCCTTAAAGAAAATGGAAAACATCTGTTTCAACACATGTAGGACTCATGCAAAGTCAAAACCATACCTCCTGGGAAAAGAAACGCCCGCTATCCCACTTATGAAGTAATTTGGATTGTTTTGTAGGTGTTTTTGAAACTGACTAAAGACACGCAGAAAGATGGAGAGATGAGCACAGAACAATTCGCAACAAAGAAAATTGGAGTTACTTCAGTCAATGGCATAATGACCCCTGATGATCTTTCTATGAGCAGCAGCAGTATCACCACTGAAAGAGATGGTACATATTTAATTTGGTTTTGCTCTTGAATTCAGTAAGTGAAATGAGTGGGAAAATCTGGAGACACATTCTTAACATGTTACTAAAAGAGACTTGCAGACACTAACTCTATGATTTGCTATTGCTAATTGCAAATTATTTTTTAAATCCTTCCTCCCTCCCTCCCTCTCTTCCTTCTTCTTCTTCTTCTTCTTCTTCTTCTTCTTCTTCTTCTTCTTCTTCTTCTTCTTTTCTCTCTCTCTCTCTCTCTCTCTCTCTCTCTCTCTCTCTCTCTCTCTCTCTCTCTCTCTCTCCCCCCCTCCACCTTCCTTTCTGACATTTTTCTCTCACCATTGTTCAACTCTATTAGAAATAAATTTTTCAAAAGTCCTATGAGAAGATAACGTAAGAGACCTTCCTTATTAGTATACAGCAAGGATCCTCAGCCTTTTTAGGGTCATAGGCAGCAGACTTTGGGAGTTCATTGAAGCCTATAGACTTCAGAGAATATTTTGAAGTGCTAAGGTGAAATATATAGCATTACAAAGGAAACTAATATATTGAAACCACCTAGTCAGTTAAATGGCAGAGTAGTTGGAGCACTAGACCTAGAGTTAGGAAGACCTGAGTTCAAATCCTGCCTCAGACAAGCTATGTGATCTTGGATAAGTGACTTAAACCTTGCCTGCCTTGGTTTCCTCATCTGTAAAATTGGAATAATAGCAACTACCTTCCGAGGTTGTTGTGAGGGCAAAATGAGATAATATTTGAAAAGCTCTTTGTAAGCCTTAAAGAATTATATAAATGTTGGCTACTGTCATCATGGAAGCAGTTATCAAAATATTTAAAACAAATTCACAGACCACAGGTTGAGAGTTCCTGGTACAGAAAGAAGCTTTAATTATTAAAAGGCTCACTTGTCTTGGAGTCCAGGGACTAGGTTCATGTTCTAGCACTGATATGATAGTTGTATGAAAATGTATAAGTTACTCACGAGACTCTCTGAGCCCCAATTCCCTCAGTTGCAAAATAGGGCTTGTGAGACTTATACTACTGCCTGACAATATTACTGGGAGGAAAATGCTATGTAAACCTTTATGCTTTTCAGTTTGGAACTATGCCCAAAGGGTTATCAAACTGTGCATACCCTTTGACCCAGCAGTACCACTACTGGGACTGCACCCCAAAGAGATCATAAAAATGGGAAAAGGACCCACATGTACAAAAATATTTATAGCAGCTCTTTTTGTGGTGGCCAAGAACTGGAACTTGAGGAGATGCCCATCAATTGGGGAATGGCTGAACAAGTTGTGGTATATGATTGTGATGGGATGTTATTATGGCTATGAGAAATGATAAGCAGAGAGATTTAAAATAAAACCTGAAGAGACTTACATGAACTGATGCTGAGTGAAGTGAGCAGAACCAGGAGAATATTGTACAAAGTAACAGTAACACTGTGCAATGATCAACTATGACTGACTTGGCTCTTCTCAATGATACAATGATCCAAGACAATTCCAAAAGACTCATGATGGAAAAAAGCTCTCCACCTCCATAGAAAGAGCTATATAGTCTGAATAAAGATCGAAGCATGCTATTTTCACGTTTTTTTTTTGTTTTTTGTTTTTTCTTTCTCATTTTTCCCTTTTGTTCTGATTCTCCTTTTATAACATGGCTTATGTGGAAATACGTCTAATGTGGTCGTACATGTACAACCTATATCAGTTTGCTTGCTGACTTGGAGAGGGAGGGAAGGAGAAAAATTTAGAATTCAAAATCTTATAAAAATGAATGTTAAAAATTATCTTTACATATAATTTGGAGAGAAATGGGAAAAAAGAAAAAATATGAACAAGAAAAAACCCTTTAAGCTCTTTAGAAATATGATTTATAGGTCTAAAGATGAGACCTGACACTAGAGAATAGGGACAATGAATTCCCAGATGGAATAACTTTGGTGGAATTATAAGAAGTTAGACTTATTATATTCAAATGTCTTTATGTCCCTTCCAACTGTCTAAAAGTCTGTAATTTCTATGGTCCTGGGTTCTTTACTGAAGGCATGTCTAGGAACTAGTTTGTAGTTTTTCATCAAGAATTTCAGCACTGGGGCCATTTTGGAAGCAAGTATAAAATAAATTATAAAAACATAATGAATACATTAGAATAATGTAGGATTGCAAAAAAAATGACAAAATTTGCTGAGATTAGGAAACATTCCTGGAAGCAAAACTTTTAATTAACTATTTGTCTTACTGGGAAACTTTTAAAAGATAATCCCTGATTTTTATACATTTCTGCATCTTCAGTCTCATTTGGCCCTTGCCATATTACTCGTTTATAATCTTTTTTGGGGATAATAGCTGTAGATATAATGGAATTAAATACTTTGCTTAGCAAATGACTGTCTGCTTCAGAAAGTCAATGTTATATATTTGCCTCTGCATTTGTTTCACAGTTCAGAACTATTCTTCAGTCAAAATGTTCCCTTCATTGACATTATCTTCTAGAAAGCACATTTACCCTATTTGATACACCTGTAAGTCATCCACATGTAATTTCTCAAGGAATAGAAAAGCATACTAATTAACTTAAAATATTCAGCTCCTTACACTATTCCCTTTTGAGGAGATAGGAGTTTGCATTTTAAACTTGTTCACTCTGTTTAATTGGAACCCATTTTAAATTACACAGCTTTGTATTTCCCTTATCAGCTAAATGAAGATCATGATTTCTGCGTGGCATAATTCATGATGTAAAATTAAAAATATCCACTGCATTGTCATCTTATCACATGTTAAGTGCCTTGCTGCAAGTTTTTGTGAGAATGTCATATTTGAACCTATGGGGGGGGTATAGAAATTATTAGTTAGAAAGGACTCTACTCAAGAAGTAATATTTTATGGTTTGCACAGCTGTTCTTGACTGTTAGCAGCCATGGAAATTTTCTCAGCACCTGTATAGCCGATTCAGAGTCATGAGGCAGAAATTTTGAACTGATGAGTTCTTTTTCTGCTTCTCACAGTAGAGTAAGGGTTGAGCTTTGAACACTGTGGACATGTTTTACCATTCTAGAGAAAGGAGAGTGAATGCATATTTGGCATGGTACCTTGGGAAAGGAGAGATCTTAGTTTTTACTCGTTTGTGTTAAATGTGATTGACCACACTTCACTATTCATTCAGACCTAGTAGTTGGTTAACTCTCAACAGGGAAGATGATTCCACACTTTAAGAGTTTTAGGATGTTCCTTAAGAGCGGGTTCCTATGCTAGTTTCCTCTTACTGTTTATGAGCTCTGTTCCTAAATTGAGCTCATGCCCTAGCTTCCTTTTAGCATTTATGAACTCTATTCCCATTTGGCATAGTACATGTTGAGCCCACATAAAATTATCTCAGTCTTTGGGGACTACCAGGCGTAACCTGCCTAATGTTATTAATTGGTTTTAGGGAAACATGACATTAAGAAAAATAACATTACAGGGGGAAGTTAATAGGAGAAATGTCATAATTATGGAGTGAGGTCAAAAATGTAATGAGAGTGCATTCAGCTAAATGGCATCACTGTAGAGTTTGGTTATAACATATTAACAATTTTATTGTAAAACAAGATCGATCAGGGCAATGCTAGGGTCTGCCCATGCAGTTTTCACATTAATACTGAAAATGCTAATGCGAATATAAAAAAAATATTTCATACATACTTGACCACGCAGAGATTGTCTGCATCTTCTACAGCTTTTATACATGTTCTTGGAAGATGTATTTCCTGATTTGACCAACAGATCATCTTTGTTTCTCTCAAATAGACAAAGTCTTGACAAGAGCAGAGAGGCTGGATGGGGTGGGGCTTCTGCTGAAGAAGATCATGGCTATTCTCATTAAGAGGTTCCACCACACTCGCCGAAACTGGAAAGGCTTCATCGCTCAAGTTATCCTCCCAGTTGTCTTTGTAACAACAGCCATGGGTCTTGGTACACTGAGAAATGTCGGCACAGTCTATCCTGAGATACAGCTTTCTCCATCTCTTTATGGCACCTATGACCAGACATCTTTTTTTGGGTAAGTGCCTTTCTTAAAGTAAAGCAACATTTCTTTCCAATTTTAGCCAATCAGCAGGCTCTTAGTAAGTATTTGTTAAGTGCAATGCATGTGCTAAGCATTGGAGATTACAAAGAAAGAAAAAGCCAACCCTTCCCCTCAAGGAGCTTACATTTTAATCTGGGAGAAAACATGTCAATAATTAAGCTCCATACAGAGTAGATGGAAGGTAACCTTAGAGGCAAAGGCTTGATTTGTTTCAAGAGGCTTGATGTGTTAAACCACATGCAAGAGAAACAATATAAAACAATACTTAGAAGCAACAATCTTATTAAAGCAATGCTCAGATATTCATTCTAGCATCAGCAAAGTGGACACTTGTAGTGATAGAAACACTTTAACCTCAGGAGCTAATGAAGTTAGGGTTACATGCATTTTTGCCTTTTGAAGTATCAACACCAAGATCTCTCCAAATAAATCATTTTAAAGAAGGATAGTAATGTGCACTGGATGAGGAATCAAGAAACCTGTTTTTAGGTCCTGGCTCTGCTACTGGCTGTCGACTGATCGAGTGACCTTAGGTAATGATTTTAATCTGAAGTCTCTAAGCACCATGTTGATGGTTCTTTAAATATTAATAATAATAAGATTATATAAAAATAATATCATTATTTCAATTATATATTTGTAGGATTGAGATTATATATGAAATAATAATGATACGATTATATCTAAATATAATGCTTTGTGCAGACTAATCAATCAGTTTAGAGAGTCATAAATCAGCAGAATGTTCTGAATATTTAGAGACAATACAAAAATGTATGTATAACCATCTATAGAATGCACAGCAATATATGTTGCTACATATCCATGTTTGTAACACAAAGTTTATAGAATTGATTATTTCCTATGTATGAAGGAACTGTATGTATAGCATGCACAGCCTTTTCAAAGTGTGTGTGTGTGTGTGTGTGTGTGTGTGTAGTCAAGGAATAATGGAAGAATCATAATGTATTTTTTCATCTTTTAGGAACTCTCATCCAAGCACAGAACCATTAGTCTCTGCAATGCTAACTTTCCCTGGAATAGACACCATATGTTTGAATACCAGTGATATGTAAGAAGATCTTTTTTCTTTTCTGTTTTCTTTTCTTTCCTCTTCCTTCCTTCATGTTTCAGCTTCCTAATCTAAAGAAAATGTACTTGAAAAAAATGGGAAATTTGTAGAAGTCTTTCTTCTACACTATTCATCAGTTTTCTAAATCTCCCCTAGTTCATTTTATTGCTGTGCCATCCTAACAAACTTCCAAGATGCTACAAAGCGCAGGGTAATTTGGCTTAGTGCTTCTTAAATAGTTAAAAGCTTTCCTTGCTCATCCTCCAAATTATGGGATGTATAGAGCTATAGCATGTTAATTTTAGAAAAATTCATAAATCAACTCTGGAACTAGTTTACCTGTGTCTATATTCTGACATCTACCTTATCAGGAGGCAAAATGACAACTTACCTCTCATTTATTCTGACTTACAGGAGATGTTTAAAGGAAGGCACTTTGGGCCAATGGAATACCAGTGGAGAACCCATTACTAACTTTGGTGTTTGCTCCTGCTCAGAAAATATCCAGGTATTAATGAATAAGGTTTTAGTGAAATGGAACATTTGAAGCATGCAAGATAGAAGTAGGTTACAAGGTTGTTGTTGTTACTGCTACTTCTGCTACTTTAATACAGGAACCAAATAAGTCAATAGGATTGGTTCTGGACATATCAAGATATTGATTTTCACCTACAGGTGAAATCACCTTTTCCTACAGGTCCTTGGTTTAAATCCATCATGGGTCATATGTCTAAAGGGAAGGAATTTTATGATGGTCTTAGTTTGCAAGTAAAAAAATGAATTTTTGGTTTCAGTTCAGCTATATCTAGAAAACTCTATATAACACAACATGTCAGTATAACTGTGACACTTGAAAATACAGCAAGTCAGCTCCTGTAATGCTCAGCTGAAATGGTAGGTAGGGATATATACATATATATATCTATCTATCTATCTATATATATATATATATATATACACACACATACACATAAATATATATATGTGTGTATGTATATATATATGTATATATCTTGGTAACACCTCCAGATTATAATAAAAGCTCGTTTACTGGAAGAGGCAGAAAATATTACTCTGCCTTCACTTCTGCCCCTATTCCATAGATAAGCACTTTGGTTTCCAGGCATATCAATTCAGCACCTTTTAAGAGTCCTAAATTCACTGGAGAAATTAAAGATGGCTAGGGAGAAAAGGCATGTTATTTTCTGAGATTCACTATATTGTCAACTTACCTTCCCATGGGTGGGGGAGGGGGGAAGAGATCTAAATATATTTTCTTCCAAATGGCATATAATCACATCCTGCAACCCAGATGGTTATCTATTGTATTGCAAAGGAAAAATACTTTCCATAAATACAATTTATTAGTGCCTTCACTCTGTGGAGGATGTTACTGATAGTAATAGGTGGGATTCAGCAATGATTTCTTGATTATTAGACAAAGAAATATTTGTGGTCAGCATTCTGACAGGTCCCTTATAAAATCAAAATCTAATCATAGAGTATTTTAAGCATTTTAAAATTCCTCCTTGTTTCACAGTGATGATACATTTATCTACCTTTGAAAACTTTCATCTGAATTCATTTTGGGTCTCCTTCAATATACTCGATTCTGTACAATTACATGCATCCAGTTTAGGTGCTAAAAGACCACAATGGAGAACTCACACTACATAGAAGTGAAGTCAATCTGATTATGCAAGAATGTTAGGGTCAGAAGTGACCATAGAAGTGACCTCTCATTTTACAGATAAGGAAACTGAGATCACCTGGTGAATAAATGGCAGAGATAGGATAAGAATCCATTTCTTCTGACCCTCTTCAATGACAACCCCCACTTTCCACTATATCACACATTCTCTTATACTAAGATTCTTAGGAGGGAATGCTAATAAATATGAGAGATGCTCTTAAATTAATTTAACTAATAAGAAATTATAAGTCTGTTTCAACACATTTACTCATATATGTGTACAATGGATACACTGATGGATGAAACATATATGCAGTTCTTTTTGGAAGCTTCATATCCAAAGGAAAGAATATATGATTTGGAAACCTGTGGTTGCAGGGTCTATTTTAACTAAAGTATTAATTCTGCTGCAGTAACAAGGTAGTGGCAGCTATATTTGCTCTAATGGATTAGGATTTTAACATATGAAAAAAGTTGGAAAAATTGCCTATATTAATCTTCTTACTACTTTCTAATGAATAATATATTTGATAAGCATACTGAAAATTTCACATTTAAAATTTTATGCTGTATTCATCAGAGCTATTGTTTGGGGGTGTTTAATTTTGACATCTTTGAAGTTAATGGTTCCAAGAGGTGTTTGCTAGTTTAATATCACACTGTTTGGCCAAATGCAGGAGACCCCAAAAAAGGGATGGATTCTCTTTTCTACTCAGTCCATTCTGTCTATTGATTTCTCTGTGGTACTCAAGAATTAGGAAACGGACAGCATGTAGATCCCATCTACATAGACATGTAACTCTGAGCCAAGATTCAGAAGCAGGAGCATTACTCTCAAAATAGCCATGGAGCAAGAATGGGAGTGTATTAATGAGTACTTAGTTGTCTTTCAAGCCTCTATTGTCATTGAAACCAGAAGAGAAGAAATGGAAGGATTCTTGCTTTATTGATGGAATGTTTCATTAATGAATCTTAGATTTTTTTTTTTGACTCCACAATAAGTTACTCACAGCTATCTCTGCCCCATCATAATACCTTCTCATATTTAAAGAAAACTTTTTAAAAGTTAAGGTAAGAATAGGATGATTACAACTAACCATCATCCACAACCATAGTCCATCACCTCTTTACTGGAAGGAAGAGAGTGTGTTTAAACAAATAACATCATACCTCTGAAAGGAACAGTGGCCATTGCGTTTGATCTGAATTTATTAGAATTATTTTCCATGCTGTCTTCATTTACATTGTGATTGTTATAAGGATTGTTTCTCCTCTTCTTGTTTCTTTATTCCATGTAGACCATACAAGCCTTCCCAAGTTTCTTTGAATTGTTTATATTCATCATTCTATACAGCATAATATTCTGTTCCATTCCTATACCATGATTAGTTCGACCATTAACCAATAGAAGAATTTTTGTATTTAAGAACCTACAAGTGCAGAAAATTAAATTCATAAATGGTGGAGTTGTTCTTTAAAAAAAAATGCCTCTTGCATCTGAGCTTGGCACCTAAAACTATTAATGCTATTTTTTTTTCAGTCCCTGATAATGTGTCTTGAGTAGCTTATTTACACTAATGTTTTCCTTTTATTTTTTTGGCAACCTTTTCTTTCTTCCCCATGCATTACCTACCAAGGGAGCTCAGAATCAGTCTAGTGTTTGTTTGTTATTTACACTGCAACCATATCAAACTTGTCAGCACAATTCAAGGGATGTCGCATACTAGTTAACCTGTGTGCCTCCTGCTGGCTGTATGACAAATCAGAAAATAAAGTGTCTTCTACATAAATAATAGCTATTTGTCCTAATTTCTTGGCACAAACAAGTTGACTTCTTTCCAAGCTCTTTAGAGTCAAGAGACATTCTTATCTCATTGAAACAGTTGCAGTGGAAGACAAACCGTGAGCTTCTTGACACTTGTCTGTTTGATTTGTTCAGCCTTGGTCAGAAGTAACTTTAATTTTTTTAAATTTGCTCTTTCAGGAATGTCCCAACTTTAACTACTCCCCACCTCACCGAAGAACATATTCTTCTCAAGTCCTTTATAACCTCAGTGGGCATCACATGGAAAATTACCTCATTTCAACAGCTAATGATTTCAGCCAAAGAAGGTAAAAAATAAACCTATTAATAACACTTTACAATGTTATCATAGAGTTTTAAGGTTAATTTTTTTCCAGTACATGATAATATATCTTGAGTAGCTTATTTAAACTGATTTTGTCCTTTTATTTTTGGAGATACTTGCTACCTTCCCCATGCATCAGTCTAGTGTTTGTTTATTGGTTAAGGAGAAAGGGACAGACTGTGTCAAAACTGCCATTGGTACTTTATGTGGCTCCATTTTCTTTTCATTTTAACCTAAATCTTCAATATCTTTTCAGAAAGAAAATATAGTGGAAGTGCAAATTGTAAAGATCATTTTTTAAAAGTTCATTTTCACAAAATATCAATCAAATTGTTCTTTGGAAGCATGATGTTTAATACCTGAAGTAGATTGGACAGGGCAGAAAGAGCAATAGAATGAAAGTAGCATTTGATGAGTCCTAATTATAGCTCAGCTACTTGTTAAATCAGCTACTTGCCTATCTGTGAAGTTAAAAGATTGGTCTACATGATTTCTGACTACATCCCTAAAGCCTTTGCTCCAAAGCTAATGTTAAGTTCAAACATAATCACTTGGACTATTGGCACTGCTTTGGAGTTCCAAAGAAGAACTATTGATATCAACCTTAAGTCTATATGAAATAGTATTTGTTAACAATTAGTCCTAACCATGATTCCAGAGGACTGATTATAATCTATGTTCCCCAACTCCTGACTGAGAAGTGATGGATTCAAGATGTAGAATGAGACATAATTTTTTAACGTAGATAAAGTGAGAATTTATTTTGCTTGACCATGTATGTCTATTACGAGGATTTTAGTTTGTTTTTAATTGGAGAGGGGAAAGATTGGAGAGACAGAAAATAAATGCTTCTTAGATAAAAAATAAAATGAAAAAATAATAGGTGATTCTGGATCCTAAACTAACATTTATCAACTATATAGAAAGCCTGTTAATTAAGATCATGCCTTCTATTAAATCAGTAACCAGGCTATATAGGACCCTGATTATATGGCAAGCCCAGGCAGTAACTATTTTACAAAGCTGGAGGAGCTGGCTACATCTTAATAACAGTTTTAGGATTGTTGATTAGCTAGTCAAGATTAAGACTTACTGATAAAAACAATGATGACAATGGGCGGTCAACCCAAAGAAAAGAATCAAATGGCTTTCTTGAGTCCAGATCCTATGAAATGAAGACCCACCCATTACATAATGTTTATGAAAAGACAAGAGGAAAGGTAAGGATTTATTTTGCTTGTCTATATATGTTTGGCTTTGTTTTCCCTTTTTTTTTTTTCAATGGGGATGGAGTGGGAGGGGAAAGAGAGAAAGAGACATAGGGTGTGGAAGGAAGGAAGGAAGGAAGAAAAGAAGGAAGGAAGGAAGGAAGGAAGGAAGGAAGGAAGGAAGGAAGGAAGGAAGGAAGGAAGGAAGGGAAGGAAGGAAGGGAAGGAGGGAGGGAGGGAGAGAGAGAAAGGAAGGGAGTGTCTTTTTAAATTGCAGAGAAAAGGAGAGAAGGAAGATTAGAAAGAAGCACAGACAAATGGGACAGTTTTAGAAAGCTACAAATTGTATTTACATACTTAAAAAGAAAAATAAGCTAGAATAATAGATCTGCAGCTTCATGGACAATCCTTTTTTTTTTCTGTCATGTATATGAAAATGCCCTTTTGATTTAAGTTTAGAATAAAATAACTTTTAACAAAAGAAAAGGAAAGGTGATCTCAAAATGAATGAAGCTATATGGAAGAAGAGTTAATGAGTTTGATTGATCATTGATATATATTAGCATTTTCCCTGATTTTTTATCCCTTCTTGACAGAAAATGTCAAGTTGGAGATCATCTATTCCAACACCCTCATTTCACAGGAGATGAAACAAACTCAGAATGTATGACTTTTCCAGAGTCACATAAGTGGTTCATGACAGAATTAGCATTTGAACCTGGCTTTTATTGGTTCTGAAAAAAAAAAAGTAATGAAGAGATTAGAATGATAAAACAGAATCCTTAAAAAGAGTTAAGGTTCTGAAATTATTTGGTTTAAAGAAAGGTAACTCGAAATATAAAATGTACTCTAAGATTTCCAAGAATATCAGCTATGAATCTGAGTGGCCAGCATGGTCAGATACACTTCTGCCAACCAGAGTGGGAGAAACAGGACAAGAATTGAAGTCAAAGTCTCTATCTAAAGTGTAAATAAAGTAGTATTAGCATATGACAAGTGTCAAAAAAGTTGCAGAGTCAGAGCAGTTAGTATAGCTCAAGCCATATTCTCTCACTATAAGTTTATCTGTATATCAAGAGTCATGCACTTCTCATGAAGCACTAAGAAAAACAAATCAGATGAAAGTATCAATCAATTAGCCAAGAACTGTTGGGGGAAAAAAACCCCACTACATATTCAATTGAATGGGGATAGAATCCATGTAGATAGCTGAGTTTTCCCCAAAAGTCAGTAACTTGTTTCTAGCCTAAATGTTAATGGAGAGAAATGGTTAACAGACCTAAGAGTATTTTTAAAAGGCATAAAAGGGATTTTTTAAAAAGTTGACAGGATTAAAGACTTATCGAATACAGAATTGAAAGGAACTGTGGAGATCACATTATCCACTTCCCTAGCTGTACAAATGAGAAAACAGGAACCCCAAAAGAGATAGTAATTCATCCAAAGTTTTTTTTTTCCACAATTGTATTTATTGGAGAAACTCAAGACTGGGAGAAGACAAGCATAAGTTCATACTTATGCTACCTGGAAAGGAATAAAATATAACCTCTTCCTACTAAAATAAATATAAACTTGTTTTTTTTTTTCTCATAGGTATGGAGGTTGGAGTTTTGGTTTACCTCTGACTAAGGACCTTCGTTTTGATATAACAACCATTCCTGAAAACAGAACACTTGCCAAGGTACTTTCTGATTCTTGCCTCATACTTTACAAACAATTCAAATCTAAAAATTTGCAAGGTGATCATATAGCATATAGATGTGTCTCCATTCACACAATCTTTGTGTTTCTGAAAAGTTTGCCCATGAGTGCAGTTTTGTAAGTTGAGTCCTATATCCCACTTGGCTTACATTAAAAATCCCCAAGATGTTTTTACTCTACTTCTAATTCATGTTCTAGTGGCATTTTAATTTTAAATTTCTTCTCTGTCACAAGGTCTCCAAAATTCAAAAGAATGACAAACCAGCAAATGAAGGAGAGAAAAACATTACTTTGAATGATACTAATACCCTAGTATATATATTTTAGGACATTTAGTTTCTAAAATTGAGGCACATCTGCCCTTTAAAGCCCGGGGTCTTTCACATAGACTATATGGTAATTCACTACATGGTTGAAGCTCAGATAGGAATAATAGATTGATTGATGAAGGAAGAAAAGATAGGGAAGTAAGGTGTCTTTTATACTAAAATAAACACTGGTTCACAAGAAATAACCTTCTTTGCTACTTTTTGTTTTTTCAATACAGTTATATGAGAGATTATTATTGGAAATCAGTTCTTTGTAGTTCTAGTTCAGCATTGCTAATGACCCATCATGGAGACAATGATATTTCCCTAATTTTTACTTCAAACTTATAACCCAAGTTAATGCCATCCTGGAGCATATGCTTTCAAAATCCATGGGTTGAGACAAATGGAGGCATCTCTTTTCTGTACTCTGAGTCACAACTCAAAATCTCATGAGATACCAAGTTGGATTTTTCAACTATATTAGAAATTTTGTTATGCTATTTGACAGTTAAAGTTAAACATGAAGCTTTCCTAGTTGATGTTTAGGCTAATAATGATCTTGTCTTGTCTTGGAATTGCAATAGGTGTGGTATGATCCAGAAGGCTACCACTCCCTTCCTGCTTACCTCAACAGCTTCAACAACTTCCTTCTTCGAATTAACATGTCAGACTATGATGCCACCAGATATGGTAGGTTTCTTACAGGGAAGCTCCTTGTATTGAGACTTGCTAAATGAAACTTTCTATTCTTTCCAGATTCAAAAAACTTTGTTATTTTATTGATTATCTTGAGTCCATCCTCCACATACACATGCATATACATGCATGTATATGTATTATGTGTGTATGTATATGTATATGTTTATGTATGTATTATGTGTATACCTATACTTATATATGTATATACACAAATATACATGCACATATAAATATGCACAATATGTACTATTTGTACATATATGCCTTATTTGTACATAGTTGTCTCTATATCGTCTCCCCCACTAGACTATGAAATCCTAGAGAGTAAGGGCTTTCTTTTACCCTTCTTTATATATCCAGTACTTAGCATGGTGCCTGGAACATAGTAAATCCTTAATAAAGACGTCGACTGACTCTTTATTCTAGCTTGGAGGATATTTTTCATCATCTAAATCACAATTGAGAAGAAATGTGAAAGAATGAATAGAAAGTGTGGTTGGCATATGCTTTATCTAGCAGATGAAATGGTAGACATACTGATGATAGGGAAATATGCTTTTACTTTGACAGTTACCTAACATAGCTATGGGTTAGTAACTAACATATTATTTGTGCAAAAATAGGATATCAAGCTACAGTATCATAAAAAGGGAAGATTTTTCCCTCTACTTCAAGAGGAATTGGCCTGTAGTTCCTTTTTTCTCACATGTTGAACTTCACTGAATGATAAAAAAAATGAATGGTTAATATTTGCCAGTTGAAATACTATTAGCGAATACCTTAAGTTCAGTGTGCTTCACTTTCAATCAACAAACCTTTTTTGAGGTAGCATGATATAGTGAGTAGAGCTCTGGGTTTAGAGTAAGACCTAGTTATGAATCCTGCCCCAGACACCAGCAGTGTGATCCTGGGTGAGTCATTTAAGTTCTCTGAGCTTCAGTTTCTTCATCTATAAAATGGAAAGAGGTTGGGGCTGGACTCATTGACCCATTTCTTATCCTGTGATTTCTCTTCAATCTGTCTTCAGCTTCATGATGACTTTCCTAAAACTTGGGTCTAGCCATGTCATTTCCCCACTCAGTAAGTTCAAAGAGCTGCCCATTACCTCTGGGACAAAATATAAAGCCCTCTGTTTATATTTGTAAAGCCCTTCCTTTAACCTCTTTGTAACTTACTTTCCCCATCTGTAAAAAAAGGAGGGCCTTGGACTCAGTGGCCCCTAAAGTTCCTTTGGCTCTAAATCAATGATCCTCCTATCCATTTATTAAGCCTCATTACTATGCATGAGGCAGTGGAGATAGAAACACAAAGCCAAAACAGTCCCTAGTCTCAGAGAGCTTATAATGTAAGTCAGGACAAATCAAAATATATTGTCTATTGTTTCAATAAAAGCCTAAGTTTGGACAGCCCTGTTCTAAATGAGTGAGTGAGTGTGTGTGTGTGTGTGTGTGTAACCTTTATACAGATAAAGCAATACAAATTATATATGCAGTAAATACAAGGTCATTCCAGTGGTTAGGCCTTGACAACTGGGCAGGAGGTTATGAGGGTTTGGGGAGAGATCAGGCCAAGGCCTTCAAGTGGCATTAGAGCTTTAAAGATAGCTAGTGATTTTAAGACTCTTAAGATGGGGAAGGAGCTCCTGGAATTTACCTCATTTTGAGATTCTAATAGAGGGGCAGCTGGAAAGAGCACTAGTCCTGAACTCAGGAGGACCTGAGTTCAAATGTGACCTCAGATACTTACTAGCTGTGTCGCCCTGGGCAAGTCACTTATCCCCAGTTGCTGACACACACACACAGAGAGAGAGAGAGAGAGAGAGATTCTAATGCTTATTCGTCATTCTTCGGATAAGCATAATTTAACCTAATCCAACAAACATTTCTTAAACATTTACTATGTGTAAGACACCGTGTAAGGTGGTAGAAATACAAAGACAAAACATAGACTAGTCCTTGCCTTCAAAGAGTTTACATTCTTTTTTGTGGGGGTGGGGTGGGGTGAGGAGAGAACATGACATGTAAGAACAAAAGTATGTAAACCATTATTTCAGGAAGGAGTCCATGAGCTGAACCTTGACTTCAGCTAGGGATTCTAAGACATTGAAATGAGATGGGTATGAATTCCAATCATGAGTTTCAGTCTTTGCCAAGACATAGCAATGGGACATAGAAGGCTGAATTCAAGCAACAGCAAGTAGACCAATTTTGCTAAGTCATAAAGTACATAAAGGGGTGTTTGGGTGGCGCAGTGGGTAGACAGCCAAGCCTGGAATTAGGAAAACTCCTTCGTGAGTTCAAATCCAGGCTCACACACTAACTAGTTATGTGACCCTGGGCGAGTCACTTAACCCTGTTTGCCTCAGTTTCCTCATCTGCAAAAGGAAATGGCAAACCACTCCAGTATCCTAGCCAAGAAAAACCTCAAAAAGGGGTCACAGAGAGTCAGATATGACTGAAAAAAAATGACTGAACAAAAGTATATAGATGGAAGGAATGTGCGAAAAAGCCTGTGAAGGGATTGTGAAGGGCTTTAGATGCCAAGTCAAGAACTTTGTATTTTAGCCTAGAAGCAGTAGAGAGCTTCTGGACATAGTTAGACCTTTGATTTGCTTTTTAACATTATTTTAGCAGCTCCAAGGAGGATGGATTGGAGAGAAAACGGATATAAAAAGTCCAATTAGGAATTTGTATCAATGATTAATTTTTTCCTTTTTGCTAAGAATTATCCATATTATTCTCAAATTATTTTAAAAATATAAATAATTGCGAATATATCTCTGCATTTAGAATAAAGATGGGGGCATTTAACTGGGTTTATTAGTCACTGGTTTCATGAGGTGCCACATCATTTTCAAAATAGGATTGAAAGAGACTAATTTATTTTTACCAATACAATTACTGCTCATCCAACCATTCTCTCTTCTTCTCTGGACTCTTTCTAATTGTTTTCCCTTACCCATCCTAGGATTAAGACAGAAGAGAAACTAAAGGTAACAGTTATTTGTCGATATTGAATTTTTAAATGAATAACTAGTTTGAGCAGGAAGAAAGGATACAATATATTCAGAAATGTTAATATCTACCTTCTTTTTCCTAAATTCCAGTACTGAGTTCTGATTAGGGTGTGCCATGTTAATAGTGGCAGTTGTTAGAAGCAGTCTATGGAATGAAATCTTTATTCTAACAGCCAGCTCTTCAGGAGCCTTTTGCTCTGAAAAAATAGTATTTTTTCCCACCTGATTTAGCTCTTTCCTAGCAGGAGAAACCATGGAGAAAATAATGTGATTGATAGCCCTTAGATCTAGAACATCAATAAAGGGCACAGTCAAAAGTGATAAATCCAATTAAATGAGGACCAAAGTCAGGTGGGAATGACACAACCTGGTTTGAAATCCAGGAAGTTGACTTTTGGGAGGATGTCTTACTTAGAGCAAAAGCCATTTGTTGCTCCAACAAATAATGACAGGATGTACAAGAACCTCAGAAATGACGAGATAAAAATATAGCAGGCAGACCTGCAGCCCTGTGAAAGAGAGACTGATCTTGCTTTTGATATTGGAACAAGGCCTTTAAGTGAAGCACACACAGTGGATAACCTTCCTATCAGAGGTCTTTTTCCTAGACTGAGAAAATATCAGTAATTCTACATTTAAATGTTCAGACTTCTGCATTGTGAGTTGGACAGGTTGAATGATTAATACTGAAGAAAAACTCGGTTTTCATTCCCTCCGAAAACTTTATCTTTCAATAATTTTTTTTAAAAAAGTCTTTGACTTACATGGCTAACAGATTTGCAACATTTTAGTTTCTTTTTAAGAAAAGAAACTTAGAAAAAGAAAACTAGATTTCAGTCAAAGTTGAAAATCTGTTAGCCTTCAATTGCATTTCTATTGTTTCATAATCTATAGGTTCTCTTATATTAATATATTTAAGAATGTAACTAATTGTATTTTCATTAATATATTTAAGAATGTAATTAATTATATTTTCTCTCTCCATAATGTACTTGTTCTTAACTCATCTTTATTATATTCTCTATGACCTGGGAATCTCATTTAGCCTAAAAAAATTGATTTTCTTTGAATTCTCTAGTGCTAATAAAAATACTTTAATTAGCTTTGCTTAGCCATGTCAATACCTATTATATACACGTGGTTCCCTCTAGTGGTTAATTTGACATAAATATTCCTTTTTTTTCTTCATTGCTAAAGAGACTTGGTGAAGACTGGCCTTCATTTACTGAATACCAAACAATTAAGGTTTTCCTTCACAATACTTATAGATTGCCCGTTATCTTTTAATGTTTTTCTTCTCAATAATTAGTTTGCTCTTTGGAGATATTAATAGGACCATTGTAACCTTGGCTTATAGATTACAAAACAATAAAACTATGCCAAGAACAAAGGGGCTTCTTTCTTTGTACACAGGCAAACTGATTATGGAATGTTACTACTTTCACAAGTCATTAGGAAAATTTCTTTTTATGACTAAAAACTAGAAAGCATAGTTGTTTAGTGGCTAGAGGACTGGCCTTGGCTTCAAAGCTTCATAAAACCTGGTTCTGAGAAATGCTTAACAGGGTAACCATGAGCAATCATTTAACTTCTCAGCATCCTAACTTAAGTATCCTGTCTTAACAACATACATGACAGATGAGTTAATGATTTGCATTTGTGGAAAGAGATTCCCCCACACTTTTTCCTGCCCCACAGGCCTGGATCAAAAATCAAAATTCAGCAGAAAAAAAGGGATGAGGAGGAAATTAAAATGTTACGTACCATCCCAGGAAACAAAAGGTCCATTTCTCTTTTTTTAGAGAAAATGTTTTCAGAGGGTTAAAATCAGTGGCCACTAAAATGAGAAGCATCACAAGTAAACACTTACAGATATTTCTTAGGGTGGCAGATAATTTGTCCCATTCCTAAGAAATGTTATGAATGAACAACAAACAATTGGACATTTCAGACTTGCAGTGATCTTTCTTATTAAAATGATCCTGAATACAAGTTTGGAGAATTGTCTTGGCTTAATTGTATTAGAAAAATGGTTAGAAAAGAAATGATGATATTAACTGATATTTTTATCATACTTTAGGGATTACACAGCACTTAATATAAGCGATTATTTCAAATGATCTTGGAAGGTAGGTGTTGTTAACACCACACTGTACAGATGGCCAAATGAACTTTCCCATAGTCTTAGAGCTAGCAAGCATTAGAAGGTTTTCCTGGATTTATCATAGAGAGATACCATTGTACGCTATAGTATCTCTCAATGATAAATCTCTCTTAGAAAATATAAAATATTTAGTATCCTAAAATATTTATATTTATACTTAAGTCCAAAGGAGAAAAATGAAGAATCCACTACACTCTATCTTCCTTCAATAGTAGAACTAGAATAGAAAATATTATTTAAATTGAGTAAGTATTGAGCCCAGCAAGCTACCCAAGATGTATGGACAATGAATGACAAGCCTCCAGAGTAATTATAGGCTTCTAAACATATATTAGATTCCTTAAAAAATGGAGATGGGATGTCATGCCAATTTTTCTAAACCATAGAGTGCATGAAAGGGTATAATATATACTAAGACTGGAAAGGTGTATTGGGGCCAGGTTCTGAAGGGCTTCAGATGCCAAAAGACATAGGGAATAGGAAATGCTTCAAGTTTATAGAGTGTAGGACTGACATGGGTAGATCACTGCTTTAGGAAAATCATTTTGGCAGTTGTATGAAGGACGGATAAGAGAGGGACCACTACATCATATAGATTTGTATGTGGAAGGGAGAGACAGCAGTAAGCAGTGAGTTCAGCCATCTTTTTCTAGAAGTTTGCTAGAAAGAGAGAAGAGAAATATGACAATAGCTTAAAGAGATGATAAAGGTCTAGTGAAAGTTGTTTTTGCTTGTTTTGTTTTAGGATTGGGGAGATTTGGGTATATTTTTAGGTAGCAAGAAGGAACCAATGAAGAGAGACTGACTGAAGACTAGAGAGGGCTATGATGATTGTGGGAGCAATCCAATGTAGAAGATGTGGGGGAATAGAATAAAGGATCCAAGTAGAGGAACTGGTCGTGGCAAGAAAAAAAAAGCTACCTCATCAGAGACTGGAGTAAAGGAGAACAGAATGGCATCTGATGTTAAAGGTTCTGAAGTGCAGAGAGAAGAGAAAAGAGAGCTCATATGACCTTTGCTGCTGCTGTTTGTCCTTTGTTCTTGAAGAGAACTATGCCATGACAGACAAGTAAATTGGATTTAAGTAAGCGAGGGCTGTGCAAAGTCACCAACCTCACTTTCTCCTCCTGAGCCATCTGGGTCCAGTGGCCACATATTCTTTGTAAACTGTGAGGAAAGTTCCTCAACTGAGAGGGTGGGCAGAAATAGTGGTGTGAAAGGCTTAAAGAAGGAAGAAAAAGTTTAGCACAGCCACTATAGTGAAGATGGTGAGACAGAGGAAAAAAATAAGCAAGAAGTAAAAGAATTGCCTTGCTAACTTGAAAGCCCAGTTGAGATTAGATAACAAATTTATAGAGGACCCAGGCAGAATGGTTGATTGACTACCTCTAGTGTTGTTCAGTATTATGTCAATAGGATTGGAGAAGGTGGATGGTGGTTCCAAATTAGAATGTGACAATTTAAAGGGAGTCAAGAGATTCACGAGTGGAGAGTAGTATACAGCTGAACTGATCAATTCAATTCAATAGACTTTTATTTAGTGCCTACTGTGAGGGTAGCTAGTAGCACAGTGGATAATGCACTGGGTTTAGAGTCAGAAAGACCTGTCTTCATGAGCTCAAATCTAGCCTCAAACATTTCCTAGGCAAGTCACTTCACTCTGCTTGCCTCAGTTTCCTCATCTATAAAACATGGTAGAGAAGGATTGGCAAACCACTCCAGCATCTTTGCCAAGAAAACCCTAAATGGGGTCACAAAGGGTTGGACATAACTGACAACTGAACAACAACAAATGTACTAGGCACTCACTGTGCTAAATGCTGAGGATACAAAAAGAGACAAAAGATAGTCTTTGCCCTCAAGAAGTTTACATTCTAAACTATAGAATTCAACCAGTTGTGAATCTACATAATTGTACTATCATGTACTACTTATCCTTTCATCTTTTATGCAAGAATAACATGAGAAGCTTCCTTAAATACTTGGTTTAAATCTAATTATGCTACCAGTCTAGTAACCCTGTCATTTTAAGATGGATTTCTGGAATCCCTAATAAGCCATGGAATACATTTTTTCACACGTGAATACTGAATTTAAAGTATTACTGGACCCATTATGGAAAATCATTTTTCCTACCAAACAGAACCATGAAACCAAAGAGAGTCAAATTTTAGCCGTTCAGATAAGAAAATGTCATGGTACTTCTTAATGAGGAATGGACATGTCAGCATCATGTGACATCTGTTGATGATAACCATTGTTTTCTTCTTTTAAGGCATTGTCATGTATAGCCACCCATACCCAGGTGTACAAGACCAAGAACAAGCTACGTAAGTCGACATGTTTGTCACTATCTCCCTTTGTTGTAATAGATATCTAATAGAATTGAGAAAGTTCTATCCTTTGAATTCACTGACATATATAAATGAAGGTCAGACAGATGGAGGTGGTGAAGAGCCTTCCTTCCTGCACGGATGCAGAGAAGGGTTACAAAGAGGAACTCCCTGAGAGCAGATCAATACAGATAATTTGTCAATATCATCCTTAAATGTCTCAGCACTCCACCTTTGCTCTAAAGCTCTAAGGACTCGCTATGCTTGTGAAGGATGTGTCCTTTTGTATATATGGTGTAACCCAGGGAGCCTCAGCTCTTTTCTATCCCAAGTCAACTTATACACTCTTCAGTCACCTTTATTCCAGGGTTGTAGCATGTTCAAGTAACAGATATCATCTTGGCTACCTCACCTGCAATCTTTTTTGTGTCTTAGACAGCTAAGCAAGCTGTTTTCCTCATGGTTTTAGGCATGAATCTTTTTCTTTTCTTTTCTTTTTTTGGAAGGCAATGAGCTTCCCAAACTAATCCTTGTTCCCTTCTCACTACCTTCTTCCTGGCATAGGATTAGCAGCTTAATCGATATTTTAGTGGCTCTCTCCATCCTGTTGGGCTACTCTGTCACCACAGCCAGCTTTGTGACCTACGTCGTAAGGGAACATCAGACCAAAGCTAAGCAGCTCCAGCACATCTCAGGCATAGGCGTGACCTGCTACTGGATCACAAACTTCATTTATGACATGGTAAGTGGCTCAAGCAGAGTCGAAGCAGGCATGATGAGAGAGATCTGGGGGAGCAGCATTGCTTGATTCTGATTTTAAGAATCATTATTTGGGTTCATGAAAATTATGGCCACAAACCTGTGGGTTCTTTTGGTATTTACCTAACACTGAAAGAATTAGAGCTGGAGTTCCTAATCTGGGACCCATGGACACACACACACACACACACACACACACACACACACATGCACACACATACACCTATATGCACACATATATACATACATATACATACAGATATATGTCTATAACTGATATACATATATAGGATAAATGGATGGGTGATAGATAGATGATAAATAGGTAGATAACAGATAGATGGATAGACAGACAGACAGACAGACAGACAGACAGACAGACAGACAGACAGATAGATAGATAGATAGATAGATAGATAGATAGATAGATAGATAGATAGAATGGACAGGTTGATTGATAGGTAGACAGAAAAAATAGGTAGATAGATAACGTGTGTGCAGACAGACATAAAGATAGGAGGATGGACAGATTGATAGACAAAATAGGTAGATAGATAACAGGTTTCCATATGAGATGGTGATAGATAGATAGATAGATAGATAGATAGATAGATAGATAGAGATAAGACACATATAGATGGACAAACTTAAGATAGGTAACTGTATTTCAATTTAACTGGTTTCATTTGTAACCTTATGTATTATAGTTTATGCATTCAAAAGCATTATTTTGAGATGAGGTTGACAGGCTTCTCCAGACTGCCAATGGTGTCCAAAGTTTAAGAACCCCCAAGCTAGAGGAAGGGCCCCCAAAACCATGCAGTATAGTGGATAGTTCACTAGACTCGGAGTGTAAAAGATCTATCCTCAAAATCCCCCTTAGACATTTAATAGCTGTGTGACCATGGGCAAATCACTTAACCATTCTAGGTCTCCATTTCCTCATATTAAAATGAAAGAATTTGAATCTGATGACCTTTCCTTAGTTCAGTTCCAACCTTAAATTTAAAGCAGGGTCCTAAGTGGCCTGAGTAAAGAGAGTCAATGGGAAAAAAAGATAATTTACCCTCTTCAAATAATCTTAGAACTGCATAGAACTTTAGACGTCATTTGAACCATCCCTTTTATTTTACCAATGAAACTGAGGTCAAGATGGAACTGAAAATAGGTCCCTTGATTTACTGCCTGTCTGGATAGAGGCAAGGAATCTGCCTTTTGAGAATATCACTATTAGTGAACAGTGCAATTTAATTTTGCTTAAATATATCATCAACTAATAAGGAAAATTCAAGAAATAGCTCATTTTATTATGGTCTCAACTGTAGTAAGGGCAGTAAGAACACATTTTCATTGGTAGCGAAAGATGGTCCTGATTGTAAGAGGTATTCTTAACTCTAACCATAGACACTGTTGGACAGGAGTCTGGGAAGTGCCTGTATTTGCCTGATGATCATAATGAGATTGAGTGGGCAGCTCACTGTAAAGATCATTGGCTTAAAGTGCTTGAGAGTAATTAAGTGCATATCCGTTTTACAAATGCGCCCAGTGGGGTTTGAAATGTGTACATTTTATAAGTCAAAACTAAAAGAATGGTGATGGCTTTTTTAGCCTTGATAGTATCTTTTATGTGTGATAACTATTACGAACATTTACACCATAGGCGCCTGAACAAATCTACTTATAGTTTACAGATTCTACTATCATCAATTCTGTCCTCATTCTCATTCAGAAAACTTCTCCCCCAAATTAAATTGAGACCTCCCCAATGGTGTGCATCTTGCTGCAAACTGCTTTTCAGCATTTAATACCTTTCTCTTGTTGAGAAAATGCTGCATCTTTGTTTATATGCCTATAATTCTAAGAAAATCTGGGCCCCTGTCTCCTGCTGTTTTGTCATAGAATGACTCACTCTGACAGGCAGAAATTGTCAAGCAACCACCTGAAAGAACTCCAATGTTCAAAATGAAATCAATATTCTCAAGACTGAATCTGGTACTAAGACACTTGAATGTCTTGTCTTTCTCAGTGAACTCCTGTCTACAAACAATCTCAGGTTCCCAAATTTAGAGGCAGGACTGTCAGAGATTACTTGCAGAGTTTGCAAAGTTGAAGACTAACTTTACCTAATATTGGAAGAGACAGATTCTAAAGTGGAGGCAATATGCATGTAACAAAAAGCAGAAACTTCAACTGAAATATATATGTACTATATATATATGTATATGTATATACATATATATATGCATACATCTATGTGCACATACAGAGTTGTTTGAGACCAAAAAGTTCCTATCTTTGCACGTCAACTTGTTGTGTTCTACATGCTTAAGCTTTATAGGATATTGAATTTAAAAAAAAAATCTTTTGCATATATTGCACATCATATTTTACATCTTCCCACAGGTTTTCTATCTGGTGCCTGTTGCAATGTCAATTGGAGTTATTGCAGCTTTCAAGTTACCTGCTTTTTCTAGTGAAAATAATTTAGGAGCAGTATCTCTCCTCCTTCTGCTCTTTGGGTAAGCATCCTTTCCATGGTTGAAACAAAAATCTGTAGAATAAATGGAAATGCTGAAGAGGGTCAAGAATGAGATCTAATGCTCATTATCCAATTTGTGATCCACTAAAAGCTGAATTTTATGATTGGTGACTAAAACAGCATGTTACACTTACATACCTTGTTTTAAGCCATGTTTTTAAAAACACAGTACAAGGACAAATTACTCTTTAAGATGCCTGAGGGAGTTTGCATTATTACTTTCTTGACACAATTGTCAAAAATAAGACAGAGTAGAATATCTGAAAATAATTAAAATCATGTGCGCATTTATGTATGGCAATTTGTACCATTTCTATGTCATATTATAACTTGCAAAAAAAAACAGATACACAGTGATATGATGCTATTTTCTGTATTTAAATTTGGTTGAAATCACCAGCTATGGCTAATGGATGACCGATCTCTATTTTGCATTCTGTCATATTGGAGCAAAGGGTGTTCCATTGTTTTTGCAAAGAATGAGTGCCACAGTTTCTGAAAATATAAGATATATTCTATCTATTACATTCCACTATAAATAACTCTGCCTTTATGTGTATATATATATATATGTGTGTTAACATCTCTAAGTAACAGTGCCATTTAGAATTTATGCCTTTATGTGCTTTGATCCTTTGGTTATATATTTAATTGTTTGGGGAGAATATCACCATCACTGTTGTCACCAAAAAGTACTCATTGCAGGCTAGGATGTGTTATCATTATTATTTCTTATGTTGCTCTTGAACAAGGAACACATGCCAGGATCAACCTGATATTAAATCAGTATAGTTCTTTAAACTTTTTTGACATTTAAGAAACATATTATACAGTCTTTGATTTTTCTTCTGCAATAGGAATGGGTAGGACCCAATTATGAAACATGGCAACCACCACACTGCACCATATCATTTTAACTTTGAACAATTCAATTTATTTGTAGAAATTAAATATTGATACATGACTTTAAAATTCTGTTTTATAAGGTTTATCTCTCTGGGGGAGGGGAAAAGGGACATAGAACGATATAAAAACAAAAGATATCAATGATAATTGATTTTATTAAAAGACATAATTTTAATTCTTGCTATTGCTGACCTACAGATATGCTACATTTTCTTGGATGTACTTGCTGGCTGGATTTTTTCATGAGACAGGAATGGCCTTCATCACTTACGTTTGCATCAACTTGTTCTTTGGCATCAATTCAATTGTTTCACTGTCAGTGGTATATTTCATTTCCAAGGAAAAGCCTAATGATCCGGTGAGATCCTTTATTAGTCTCTTAAGTTTCAGCGAATATGTCAAAAGGTTCAATGTTCACAAACCCAAATTGGAAGAGTTCTTTATATTATGAGACCTTGGGATAAAGAAGGAAAATGTTATTGAGGGAGTGCTGTTTTAGAAGAAGGATAAAGTAGAGTTTTTTGGAATGCCTTTTAAAGCTTGCTTCCTACCAAAACCACAGCTTTTTATATTGCCAATTTTGGTTTCAAAAATATTTTAAAATATTGGTTCAAAAATATGGTTCAAAAATTTGGTTTAAAAATATTTTAAAATATTTTGGTTTAAAAATATTCAATCAACCAACTGGTCAGTCTACATTAATTGAAATGTTTGTTTTCCATCGATGAAGGGGTTGGAATAAATGGCCTCTGAGGTCTTTTACAGCTCTATATCTATGATTCTGTGATCTATAGCTAGCAAATGCAATGGTTTTTAAAAAAGTGAAGCCCTAATAGTTCCAAATAATTTGGAGAGCAGGAATGATAATGATGATGAAGATAATGATAATTTGCATTTATATAATACTTTAAAAGCTTCCCCTATCATAACTCTATGTCTAACCCTTGACCCTACAGACAACAGATGTTTAATAAATACCCTTTGCTTGCTGAGTAGTACACATATAATTAACCTAACTTTACAAATAAAGAAACTGAGTCCCTATGGTGACATAATTGCTCAAATGGTCACACAGTTAATTAGTGCCAGAGGTTTAAGGTTTGTTTAGTGCTTTGCATATATTCCGATGAGAAGGAAGAAAATCCAATGAGAAGGGAGAAAATGGTTTTCTCAAAAAATGAATGATGCAAAAATGAAATATTTTCGTCCCATTAAGATGTAGCATGTCTGTCATCTCATACAAACATAGAATCACAGAATGGAAAAGACCTCAGAGATATGAAGTAAGCTGCCCAAGGTCATACAATTCATTTGCACATTTTTCATTGCACATTTATATTCCTCCTTTTTCCTGTCTCCCCCTCACCAAATAAGAATCAATCACTTTGGATCTTCCAGTACTAGAAGTGCTGGGACGCATTTAGCGCTGGCCCTTGTGTCAAGGACATCTGAGTTCAAATCTGACCTAAGACACTTCCTACCCGTGTGACTATGGGCAAATCACTTACTCCTCTTTGCTCTAGTTTCCTCATCTGTAAAATGAACTGGAGAGGGGGTGGAGCCAAGATGGCATCTGGAAAGCAGGGACTGGAGTGAGCTCCCCTCCAAATCCCTCCAAAAACCTACAAAAAAATGGCTCTGAACCAATTCTAGAGCTGCAGGACACATAAAATAGCAGAGGGAAGCAGGGCTCCAGCCCAGGACAGCCTGGATGGTCTCTGGGTAAGGTCTTTCTCACAAGGAGCTAGAAGCAGAGCAGAGCCCAGCATGGGCAGCGTGGACCAGCCATACCAGGAGCCAGGTGGAGCGTGCCCTAGCTCCCTGAATCAGTGAGCGGCAGCAGTTACTAGACTTCTCAACCCACAAACACCAAAGACAACAGAGAAGGTTAGTGGGAAAAGCTGCTGGGGACAGAGTGTAAAAAGGAGTTCATGGTTCAGCCGACACACCAGGGGAGGTGGGGCAGCTACAGAACTACAGCTGCAGTTGCTTTTGGCCCCAGGCCCACCTGGTGGGAGGAATTAAAAGGTGAATCAGAGCAGGAGTGAAGAGACTGCTGAAGATCTAAGTCCAGTCTGGGTTGTGGGTTCTTGGTGAAAGAGGAGTGCTGGTGTGGCAGAGCTGGCGCATCCACCCAAGCTTGGAACATAGAACTCTTTACTCTACAAGCAGTCATACCCCACTGAAAAACTCAAGGGTCAAGTAAGATGGCTGGGGACATGGCCAGGCAGCAAAAATGCACCTAGATTCAGTCTCAGACTTTGGAATCTTTCTTTGGTGACAAAGAAGACCAAAACATACAGTCAGAAGAACTCAACAAAGTCAAAGAGCCTACAACAAAAGCCTGCAAGAAAAACATGAACTGGTCTCAGGCCATGGAAGAGCTCAAAAAGGATTTGGAAAAGCAATTTAGAGAAGTAGAGGAAAACTTGGGAAGAGAAATGAGAAGGATGAGAGAAAACCATGAAAAACAAGTCAAGGACTTGCTAAAGGAGACCTAAAAAAATTCTGAAAAATATACTGAAAATATACTGAAAAAATACTGAAAAATATACTTAAAAAATATACCGAAAATATACTGAAAAAATACTGAAAAATATACTTAAAAATAGACTAACTCAAATGGCAAAAGAGCTCCAAAAAGCCAATGAGGAGAAGAATGCCTTGGAAGGCAGAATTAGCCAAATGGAGAAGGAGGTCCGCTGAAGAAAATACTACCTTAAAAATGAGATTGGAGCAAGTGGAAGCTAGTGACTTGATGAGAAATCAAGATATTATCAAACAGAACCAAAGGAATGAAAAAGTGGAAGACAATGTGAAATATCTCATTGGAAAAACCACTGACCTGGAAAATAGACCCAGGAGAGATCATTTAACAATTATTGGACTACCTGAAAGCCATGATCAAAAAAAGAGCCTAAATATCATCTTTCAAGAAATTATCAAGGAGAACTGCCCTGATATTCTAGAGCCACAGGGCAAAATAGAAATTGAAAGAATCCACT
>CM053626.1:54769137-54845119 GCA_028646595.1 Phalanger gymnotis | reverse complement strand
GTGGGTGAGTCGCATGTGTGACTCACCCCTGATGCTGAAAAAGATATAAAACTAGGGGTTGGCCTCCTCATCCTTGGAGCTTTTTGCCGCAGCAGTGGTGGCACGCGAGACTCTGGGCCAGCCCTTGTTCTGAGCTCCCGGGCTGAACCTAGATGTTGGTAACTATGAATTGTAATGGGTCTGTCTGTTGATGTTTGTAATTTGTTTGTATTTTGCTCTAAAGTTCAGGGTGCTGGCTTTTTCCCCTGAACTAAGTGAATGATATTTGTGTGCTGAATTAAAGTAAGCTAGCCAACCCCTTCATCTTGCTTTCCTTAGTTAAGCAGATCAAAAGAACCTGTGCTGTCGGCAGCTTTCTGGGTGCTGGCTGTGGGTGGATCTTTCACCCCCGCAGAAGCTGCTAGCCGGATTGTGGAAACAGTGGTTTATCTGCATGCACTGCCCAAATCACTACAGTACGAAGGAAGGACCTATCATCCTAGCGAAAGATGACTCACAAATAAAGGTGTTAGCTACATTTTGTTTTCTCTAAGTCTTCTGCTCTGGGATCAGCTTCACAATCAACTTTGTTTCCTGTCTTCTAAGCCTACTCAAGGTAACGATTGATCTGCTTCCTAAACTCAGGCTTGATCTATTGCTCCCACTAGTTCTGTGCCCAATGAGGGCAAGACAAGATGAAGAGAAAGATAGTCCAATCAAGGTCAGATAGACCCGTAGCAATTGCCATAGAAATTTTAAGCTTGGGCATTGACAAGAATATTGAAAGACTAACGGTGAGGGGGAGAATTTCTTACCAAGTAAGGTAAAGATAAAGTCAGAAAAGACTGGAGAGATGGTCTTGATTATACTTAAGTGATCCGTGATGTCGTAGATGAGGATGTTCCTCTCACCCCGAATTTAAATCCCTAGCCATCCAGTGTGATTTTTGCTCATTTCATCTCATAAATTCATAGAAGTTTCTGCATGACTCTGAATCATGTTTCACTGTGACTATAGTAACCGCGAGTATCACTTAGAAGGCAATGGAATGATGCATAACGGGTAGGAGCATGATTGGTAACAAACAGCAAAAAAGAAACCATAAAGAACTAGGCTGAAGGATGTCCTCAAAGAAATATGTGATTTAAAAAAAAGAGATAAGCTACTTATGTGATATGTGGAAATGATGGACAGCCCAAATGTTCTTCTGGTATCCTCATGATGTTAGAAAAGATCAAGGAAGGATCCAGCATGATAGAAAAATCCACTTGTGGTAAATTTTGATTATGTAAAGTTTAAAAGATTTTGCATAAAAGTGAAGTTAACAAAACCTGGAGAACATTGCATACAGTAACTACTATATTGTAACAACAATCAACTGTGAAAGATTACATCCTCTCCTCAATACAGTGATCCAGGACAATTCCAAAGGATCCATGATAAAAAATGCTGTTTACCTCTGGAGAAAGAACCAATGAATTCTGAGTGCAGATTGAAGCATACTTTTTTCACTTTCTTTATTTTGGGTTTTTTTTTTGGCAATATGACTAATATGGAAATGTGTTTCACATTATTTTAAATGTATAATTGATATCATATTGGGGCATAAGGGAGAGAATTTGGAACTCAGTTTTTTAAAAAATGACTATTAAAAATAAATGTTTAAAATACAAAAAAAATATTTTGCATAAACAAAACAAATATGGCTAGAAATTTTAAAAGGAACCATAAAGCAAGTGGCAAATGCTTGCATCAAACTTCTCTGACAGAAGTGTGATATTCATAAGAATTGACATAAATTTACGACCAAGAACAATTCTTGCCCAAGAGATGTGCAGGTAAAAGATATAGATTTTCAAAAATAAAAAAAAAAGAAACTATGAATAACTACATGAAAAATATACCAAATCATAGTAAGAGAAATTAAGTTAAAACAACTCTAAAATTTGTCCTCACACCTATGAAATTGGCAAAGATGATAAAAAACAGAAATAGTTACTGTCGGAGAAACTGTAGGAAGACAGGCATATTAATACATTGACGGTAGAGTTGTGAATTGAGTCAACTGTTTTGGAAATCAATTTGTAATATGCAAGAAAGATTACTAAATTCTTCGTATTCTTTGGCCCAGTGATCCTACTATTCCACATATGGAGTTCCATAATATGGAGCCTCCCAAAAAAGGTCAATGACAGAAAGCAAAATCCCATATGTAATAAAATTTTCATAGCAATGCTCTTTATAGCAGTCCAGAATTAGAAACAAAAGGAGAACCCATCAATAGGGGAAAAGGCTGAACAACTTATATCATCTGAATGCTATGGAATATATGGTGCCCAAAAGAATAAAGCAAGGAATTTGGAGAAAGATAAGATGTATAATGAGATGACAGGAAGAGGCTGAGACTGGAGAAAACAGAATGAAGAGGACAATAGAGATAATTACTGTAATAACATATCTGAGAAGCAACACTAATAGACATCAGGCTTTGGATTATATGTAATGTCTAATGCATCAGAGTAATACTCTTTTTAGTAGACCAGAATTAGAAACAAGAGGTTCCAAAGATCTCAACATGAAACACTTTCCTCTTCTCTCTAGAAAGGCTGTGGATTATGGATATATATTGTCACCTATACTTTCTGAGACAGTTGCTGGGTTGGTTTTATTTTGCTTATCTGTTTTTCTTTGTTATAAAAGAGGGTTTTATGGAGGATGGTTTTGTGGGAAATGATCATTGTATAAAAAATATCCATAAAATATTTATTTTAATTATGTTCTGTTTTAGTTGTTTTAAAGGGTTACGGTGAAGAAAAGACACAAGCAGCAGGTTTTCTACAATTGGGAAAAAAACCCAAACTCAAAACTTGCTGACTGGTTTGCTTCTGTAAAGGATCTTGTCATGTGCTAATGAGTGTTCCAATTTCATTAGAAAGTCTGGTGAACTCAGTGGAGCAGGATTCTTAGGAAAGGCCAGAGAATGAGGGACTAGCAGCTACATTAAGCTACTAACTTAATAATAATGTTATAACCTTGTCCTGAATTGAGAGAAAAACCCAAGACTGGTTGGCAGAGATTCCTGGAAAATTGGCTATTCATAAGTAGGACAATACTGTATATACAAAGCTGTAATCCAGAGACCTAGAAGTAAATATTGGTAAATTATTCTGGCCTTCTGAAAAACCCTTTCAACTTAGTAGGCTGTGATTATTATTAAAAACCCCTTTGCACTAATTCTGGAATTGTTGCACAAGCAACAAAGGTAAGGGTGTGAGGAAGCGGCATTATTTGGATGAGAATGTTGGCTGGGCAAAGAGATGTGAAGGTGAGGTCGGAGCCCTGGGTTTCAATCCCGGTTCTGCGATTAACTGGTCACTTGGGCAATTCACTCCCTCTCTAGGTCTTGCTTTCTCTACCCATAAAATAAGGGGGATGAAATAATTTCCAGGTTGCCCTCAGGCGCCAAGTTATCTGAATTTATGATATTTAAGATTAGTAACTTAACTATGCAAGGAAATAAACCTATATGAGACAATATGCCATCACACCAAGCTGAAAGATGTTACTGATTTTGCTTAGGGAGCAAGTACCTTCTCTAAGGATTTGTTGAATGACAAATTGGAAATGAACTAGACTAGACCACATGCCCTTTTTGAATCTGGTGACAATGTGACATCAAACTCCATCCAAGCATTATTCCTTGGAAAACATAGCCGCAAAAGACCAAGCATTGGGGCTTACAAAAATCTGATACAAGATTGCTTACTTTGAGATTCTATGTAATTCTGCAGTGCAAAGAAGCAAATTGCAGTGTAGAATGATTGCAGCCACACTCTTTTCCTATCTTCAGTTTGGAAAAGTCTGCAAATCATGCTTTGCTCCTTTCTGTAATACCCTGATACACCCAGAGACCATTCATGTTATCATCATTTTGAGTCTGTACACGGGGGTAATGCAGGAAGGGTGATGCTTTCCTAACAAGAATGGGAGACTGGTTAGCTCTCATAAAGACAGCTGACCAATCACTTGCATGCATAGGGATGCCAGTCTGCATGGTCCTCAGGTCACTCTTGTAATTAATCCAGACCCTCTAGGCCCGACTCTAATAACCTAGCTTGCTTGAAATAATTCCTCTCTTCTCTTTTCTCCTTTAGGAATACAAGAGTGCCCCCATTAATATAGAAATGATCCCAGCACACTTGGCATTCTAACAGAATCTCAACAAATAAAACTTTAAAATAATGTACTGTTTTCAACTTGACCACTACCTTCCCAGCCCAGGATCCTGAAATCAAGAGGCCCTCATAATAGCAGCATCCCTCCCCAGCCCTTGACCCAGCCCACTGACTCTTCTTCCAGCCTGATGCTTAGAACCATCGTTAAGAGAGGCAACCATTGGGGAGAAGAGGCTGACATCTCTAACACCAATACCACCAGGGGCTGACAAACTCCCAGTGAAGGGTAGATGAGATCTAGAACAGCAGAATCCCCTAGACCAGCATCCCTGCTTCCAGACCAGCCCTCATGGCCGTTGTCCAGGCCAATAACGTTGTGGAGCTAGAACCTAGTGCCTCTGAAAGTGCCACAGTCCCCACTTACTCAGTAGTTAAAACTACTGAAGATCCAGAAAAGAAAGTTCTTAGCCCCAGAGGCAAGTGGCTCCATGTCAGAAATGGATATTGTTATCCATAGAAATGATACTATAGATGTATTCCCATTTACTTTGTCATAGATTCTAAAAATGACTAGGCCTTTTCAACCACCTTTCAGCTAAAATTTTCTACATTCTCTCTATTGGGGTGTGAGCTCCCTGAGAACAAAGATTATCTCGGTTTTTGTGTATCCTCAGAGCTTTGCACTAAATAAATGCTTAATAAATATTTTTCATTCATTCATTCCATATGAAAAAAACAATAACAGCAAAACACAATATGCCCCAATATGCCCCAGATCTGTTTTTCTACAGCAATAATATCATTATGATGATCAGGATGCATGTTAAGTTCCTAGAAACATCAGCAGCAAGTGTGCGTATGGGGCAGGGGAAAGAGGCAGTGATTGACAGAAAAGGAATTTCTAAGATGGGGAATTATTTCCTAGATATTTGAAGAGGCATTGTATACAAGGTGGAGACACAGAAGAGGTGGCTCCAACAGCTATTTCTGGATTCCATTTGATTGTTATGCTAAAAATCCTCCAATCCTGAGAGTTACTGTTCAGACTTCCATTATCCCAGTTGTAATGGAATTATTCTTGACCAAGTTACATTTATGATAATATAATTATTATTTATTTAGATTGCTATATATCTTAAAAACCCATGAAGAACATTCTATACCCCCTTTCCTCAAGTTTGTAAGGCTTTCTCTCTTCAAATTATCATTTATATTATTTTCTGTTTTCATATCGTATCCTTTCCAGCTGAATGTAAGCTTCTTGGTGGCATGGATTATTTTGTTTTTGTCTGTATCCCCCTTGCCTAACACAAGGCCTTGCACATGGTAAGCATTTAATAAATGCTCAGTGGATTTGCATTTTTTTTTGGTGGGGGAGGAAAGCAAGGGGATGTGAGTTTATGCAGAAAAAGCTTATCCATTTTCATTATAATTCTCAAAAGGTTTTCCCTTAGAGCTAATTCACACTGTGTGGTTAAGCTTTTCATGTTCACGCTGGTCTAAACGAAATCACAGCAATTCATTCTAATAAGAAATGAACTTATTTGAAATTTTAGGGTACCATAAGAATTCTCAACATACCTCATGGAGCCGCAGGTCTTTCTCATAAACAAGTTTTTTCACAAAGGCTGCTATAAACACAACCCAGGCTACCATAAGCACGATGGGAAGTGAGTAGGAAATACTGGTTAAAAAGCTAGGGGAAAAAAAGATAGCATTCACCAAAGTGGATAATGGCAGAGTCAGAGAATATAATGTTATAAATATCCTTTCCCTCACATTGAAAACATATGCATGTTTGAAAATAAGAGTAACCATTTTTTAAAAGTCTGGACTTATATATAATTCTACCAATATCAGGAACTCTTGTTGGAGAAACTTTCTCCCAAATGTACATGGATTGGCTGGTATCTTAACAAATTGGTTGAGGAGGGGCAGCTAAGTGGTACAATACATAAAACACTGGTCCTTATGTCAGGAGGACCTGAGTTCAAATCATCAGACACTTACTGGCTGTGTGACCCTGGGCAAGTCACTTAACCCTGACTGCCTTCCCCCCTCTTTGCCCCGCCCCCAAAAGAATTAATCAGGGATGGCATGGAGCAAGAGGAAGACTTGAATTCACATTTTTCTGACTTCAAGATCAACCCTCAATCCATTATTCCAAACTTTCTCTCTATTAATCTAATATTCATGAATCAAAATTACTTGGGGAAGAGGTCCTCTGAATTCCATGCTTTCCTGCTGTCAGTACAATTTAAGATTCCACAGATAGGCAGTGCTATGTTTTAGAGAATGGTTTTGAGTAGTTTTGGTAAGAAAGTTTAACTTGTAATCTTTAAGAATCAAGATCTCATTGGCTGATACAAAATTGAATAGAACAGAGAAACTGCGGATAGCATTCCATTTATCTCACTCAATGATTCATCTAATCAAAAGAATGATTTTCTACTCTCAGGAAGCATTTAGCTAATACTGCCTCAATTGAAATTTATAACTATGAACATCCCAGGGTAAACATTTAGGAAACAACATTTACTGGGATCCCTGTGGGTAATTTGATGAACACTACGAGAGAGGTCTTCAGAGTCCAGGCTACGGCAAGGGGGCCTGAGAAAGAGCAAAAAAGCTACCTTCCCCCAGGACATAACCTCTACGTGCCTGTCATGGCGGCTGAAATTCCCACCATTATTATCCCTTTTTTGGAGCTAAGGCATAGCTTCTAATAAGCTTTTGTAAACCTTTTAAAGTCATCATTACTTATGATATCATGTAATTAATGTGTTTATTGCATACAATGTGGATTCTCATGGGGATGGAAATACTGTCCAGAGTACAGTTTCCTACTGCTTGATTTTTGCCCAGGGCTAGAGCTGGTGCTCCTGACTACCATCAAAATCAACTCTACGAACCTTTTCATTTGATAATGAAATCTCCATATTCTTTAATCCAAAGGATTGAGTTATATGCTCAGATAGGGTGCTGGCTATAACTATGTTAGAACTCAAAGAACGTATCCAAATCTAAGGAGAGGGAATGAGTAGAGAATAGTGAGAAATCAGATGAGGCTTTCAATTTAATTTATCCCACAGATCTCCCTCAAATCTTTTTCCTGTTCACTCTGGCCATTTAGGTTCATACACAGTTCATGCAGCTTAGTCCTGGCTGCTCTACATAATAGAGGCAGCTAACCTTGACAATCCACTAGAAAGAATTCTCATCTGTCTCCCCTTATCATTGTTTAACAAAGGGTTACAACCTCATCTCATCTAGAGTTCTTGAAGCAGTCAAGGAGGAGAGAGAGAGAGGCATCAACAGAAAAACATGATAGCCCCAAATGTGTAACAATCGCAAAGGCTGGGTTGAATAAGTTCTGTTACTTTACAGTAATATTCACATGCCTCATACTCCTGTGTAGGGGATGGGCTCGAAGCACATCTTACTGTATCTTTTTTTTTTAAAACTGTTATTGAAGTAGGAGTCATTTTATTCTAGCAGACTGGCAGACTTAATGAACATTAAAATTTACTGCCTGCAAAAGTTATCTTTAATTTTAAAAGAATCATTTGCAAAGCCATTCGAGATTTTGGAAGAGTCTTTGGCAAAGGCACTATTCCATAAAGTTGTCCCAGATTCTTCTTGGAACATTGACATGCTTCTTAGAACAATTATCACAGAGGAACAATTCAGGCAAAGATTCCCTCTCTCTATATTTTCAAGTTTCTCTATCTGGATTCCCATTTATTTTCAGAAAGAACTAAGGATTGTAAAGAGGGAGTACTCAGCTTACTTCTTTTTGTTATTGTTTATATCAGTGGTTGGTCTTTCTCTCCTACTTATCACTTCTAATCCATTAAGAGAAGGCATTGCCATAATGGAGCATGTCTTGAAGGGGTGGGGTGATCACTTTGGAGGCCTGGAATCGAGAAGACTCATTTTCTGAGATCAAATCTGGCTTTGGACACCTACTAGCTGTGTGACCTTGGGTGAGTCACTTAGCCCTGTTTTCATCCTTTTCCTTATCTATAAAATGAGCTAGGGAAGGAAATGGTGAACCACTCCAGTAAACTTGCCAAGAAAACCCCACAAGGGGTTGTGAAGAGTTGGACACAGCTGAAATGACTGAACAACAATATCACATTTGACAAAGGCTTGTACTAAGCATTTGATTCCAAGGATTATATTTGAACCAATACCAAAAGATGCTCATAGAAACTGCACCTTATTAAGTAACTTAAAGCATAGAGACTCACTTATCCTTCATGAAGCAGGGGTAGGGAATTGCTTGAACCTGAACTGCTATTTCCTGTGAATTCCTCCCAGTCTGCAATTCAATTATAGCTCTTTCAATGCTATCCTGTAAATAGATAAATGCTCTGCCGTAGATCTGGTTTTGTGATGGAGAATTATGTGGACTGGGGGCCCAGAGTTTGTTCCGGAGGCTGCTGGTAGTTTGTGCTGTCTTGAGACTCATTCGGATGGTGTATTCTATTAATGGAGGAAGGGAGCTGCCATCAAGATTGTCTTTTCTCTGCCTGGTTCTGTTAGAAGGAAGCTTGAAAATAACACCTAAAATGAACATGACGAAAGAAAAAAAGAAAAATCATTTAATGGTTGAGGTTACTTGCTGTAGTTTGGAGGCCTCCATAAGAGGGCAACCAAACATTTTCCCATCTGGGTTAATGGTAAGGCAAGAGGTCCAGGGATCTTAATTTATAAGGGAGAAAATGGCAGTTTTTAGGAAGGTGTAACTTGTGAAGTTTCAATCTCTGAAAAATAATAAAAACTCAATAGCAGATCGAAGCTATTGCCCACTATCTATAAATATGCCATAAAATTATTATAATTATGTAATTAATTTGACCAAATAACTGTCAACCTTGTGACCTCTAACATTACCATGTCCTAAAGTGCAAAAGGATGACTCAGAAGATCCCCTCAGAGGCATCACTTTTGTTGAACCTGTGACATATATTCAGCTCAGGCAGATCTCTATTTTCTTCCATCTTACCACCTCAGGTAGCATAGAACACAGAACCAGGAAGATCTGGGTTGGTGTTCTATCTCTGATGCCTATTATTTATGTGTCCTTCGGCAAGTCATATCTTTCTGTATTCTAGTCAACTGTATAAGAGTATGAATTGCATGGTCCCTTTGTGGGAACTACCAGCATCAATGTAAATCCCACCCCTACAACCTCAGGCAGTTTGGTAGCATGGCCCAATCACACAAGACTCGCTCTATCTCCCCAATAGGCCACATACAGAGAACTGGGAAGCATGTACACAGACATAAGGGTCAAAGGAAATGAGTTCCCCCTCATTATGGGGCTTCAAGTAAAAGCTGAATGAATACTATTCAGATATGCTGCAGAGTATATAGAGGTTTTCAGGCATATGGGTCCTCTGGAGATCCTGTCAGCTCAAACATTTTGCCTTTATCTCATCGTGCTGGGCTTGCATGACTGTAAAGGATTTGTTTCCTTTTTTGACTATAGGTATAGCTCCTTTAGCTATAACTGTGCCAGGGGTGGAGGTGGCATTCTTCTGTAAGAGGCTATGCTGTTCAGTTGCCTGAAGTCTCTGGCATGGAGAACATGGACAACACCTTGAGAATTTAATTGAGATGAATCTGCGTGTTGCCAATGGATGGTTCGAGCAAAAGCAGAGTTGAACTTACTTCCAAAAAGTTCATTGTTCTTGTATAGACTTTGAGCTTCCATCTCCATTTCAGGTATAGTATTTGCTGGCTGAATGCGGTCATATAATACACAGGAGGAAATGTTGACTGTCAGGGCAGACAGTGTATTAAGCTGATCAATGATGCCAATGTTGTTCTGTAATTTTAGCCTTAGATTATCTGGAGAAGTGTAGCAAAAAAAAAAAAGCCAACAGGGGGAAGGAAAAAAGAAAACATCACCATCCTGATTCTCATAATGATGCATCAAAAGCACTGATTTGACACTAAATATTACACATAAAAGGAAGTGCTAGAAAATTTAAGACATGGGGGAAATGTGCTATAATATGGAAAAATTCAAAGAAGCTCATGAGGCAAAATTTATTCTGTAACACAAATATTCAACAAAGGGAATTTTCATCCCGTTGATGTTAAAGTAGCATCATGCCAAGATGAAGTTAAAGGTAACTAAAAATCTTACACATTATAACATCTTGAATAGCGATCTAAGCTCCAGAACCTAAATGTCACAGTAATGCAATATGATACAATAGAGAGAACATTAGACTTAGAATCAGAGGACACAGGTGTAAAATCTTGGTTCTGCCATTTCTGGCTATGTGACCTTGGGAAAGTCACAACTTTTTCTTTTTTTTTTCCTTATCTGTAAGGTGAGGAGGGAAGGGATGTCAGTGAGATCACAGATCTTGTTCCTATCTCCTATCCATATAACCTTCAGTAGTTCAACAACATTGTCCAACATGCAAATCTCTCTCTTCCTTCCCACAGGACAGGGAAGGACAATGAGCTGTCATAGTGGATAGAGCATAGAACTTGAAGGCAGGAAGACGTAAGTTCAGACAGGCACTTATTATCTGTGTGACCCTGGGCACATCACTTAACTTCTCTGTATCTCAGTCTCCTCATCTGTAAAATGGGAATACTAGTAGCATGTACCTCTCAGGATTTTTTTGTGATGATTAAATGAGATTACACATGTAAAGTGCTTTGCAAACCTTAAGGTGCCAAATAATTGCTAGCTATTATTATTATTATCTATAAGTTGCTATAGGAGATGAAGGATGAATTTAGAATGAGCTGAACAAGTGGCATATGGAAACATAGAGCAAAACTGAACAAAGGAAATTATAACTAGAATATAAGAACAATAACAGAGTTATCAGTAAATGAAACAGGCTATAGAGATATTTCTTAAAGAAAAGTACACATTATATGGCATATATTTGCATATATAATTAAATTATTTAAGAACTATATGAGTTACCTTGATATTAATCTAGATCAAGTAGCCTAAAATTTATGGAACCTAATAAACAAGTAGATGGATGGATGGATGGATGGATGGATGGATGGATGGATGGATGAATGTATAGGTTTGTTTTAGACAACTATTCCACTATGAAAAAAGGATGAGCTAATTTTTCTTTGATTTTGTGGTATTCTTACAATATAATCTATTGTTATGAACATTTATATGAAAACTGAAAATGAATATAACATTATGGTTGATTGAATTTGCACTTCCTGACTCGATTGTCTTGAATAAAAATATACTAAATATTATGAATTCTTCTTAACCAACCAAATGTCCCCCAAATCTTTTAAAGCAAAATTAAATTCTCTAGAAAAGTCAACTACTTGCACGCATTTTGCACTAGAATTTAGAGTGGCTTTTTGTTGTGAAAAATGGTGGGGGAGGGGGGAAATTATGGTTGAACAGTGGCCTCCAGTGGCCATAGGAAATCAACACAATGTAATCTGAGGCAGAGATTCTCCTGCAATTTTGAGGGATCTTTAATTGGAATTTAAAATACAATGGAGATAAATGGAGAATAACACATTTCTCCTGACTCCTACCCCATTCCAAATGGAAAATTTTCTCTTTGATCTTACTATGACAAACTTTAAACTGCCTAATAATTTTGTGACCATCAGGTCTCCAAGTTAGACCACCATCCCCCTCATATTTTAAACCTTAAACCTTACCTCTACATGCTTCCAAAATTTTCAGAACTGAAAATTATTTTATCCTTGATCCTTTGACTATCCTTTATCTTTGACTCAAAATATTCCTTAGCTGAAATGATAGTTTAAGTGATTTCTTTTGAGATCGAAAATCTTTTATTACTGATTCTCTTATAAACAGGTATTGGGCATCAAAATGTCCTAGAATCTAGATATTATTTGGAGGCTAAACTTAGGCATGGTTCCTTTCTAACAGTTTGTAGCCTATACCATCAGTAAAGCAGCCCCCCAAACAGGGCTACTACCTAGCATGAGGACGTGCTTTCTTTCACTCTACCTCTTCCTAATATCGATGCTCTTATTCCAGGGGTTGCATAGCAACAGCACATCAGACATAGACTGAATGAGATGACTTGCATCCTCTGGGTCGAAGGTGGGAATGTGGCAGAGAGAATGCCTAAGTTCTCTCAGCTTCTTTTCATCCTCTTCACACATCCTTTTAAATGACCTTGAAAGAGAAGGACCCATCCCTGCCTCAATAGCTATTAGTTTGTTTTCATTCTGAGCCAATCCATCACCTTTGTCTTTCTACTCATGGCCTGATGCACAAATTCCACTTGTGTGTTAGCTGTGGCTCAACAGTGGGCATAAAATGTTAAAAGCCAGTGGTTACTAATGAATTATTTTGCTCTCATCCACAGGCAGCAACTTATCATGATGTCAGTGTGCATCGATATTAAGAACTTGCTCTGTGTTAAGAACTTTGTATAATGAAAAACAATACTTTATATCAGAAACTTGAAAGCCATTTGTGGTCGGCTAAAAGGGAAACTGTATTCGCATGTTTTATTTTGGATCATTATTATTTCTGAGTGCTTCGTGTCATCCATGATGAGAAAGGTTAGCTATCTGAGAAGTTAATTATCAAAAAAGAGTTTAGCACCTCTTATAAATTGTGTGGCAGCTAGGTGGCCCAATGGATAGAGTGCTGGGCCTGGAGTCAGGAAGACTTATTATCTTTCTGAGTTCAAATCTGGCCTCAGACACTTACTAGTTATATGACCCTTTGCAAGTCACTTAATCCTATTTGCCTCAGTTTCTTCATCTGTAAAATGAGTTGGAGAAGGAAATGGCAAGCAGCTCTAGTATCTTTGCCAAAAACACCCCAAATAGGGTCACAAAGAATTGGACACAACTGAAAAATGATTGAACAACTTTAAGTAAGTGTAGACCTGACTGAGGAGGCAGGGGATGGAAAACCTGGCAGAGGATTTATTTCCCTTAGAATAATGGAATGACCAGAACCTAGCAAGAAACAGTACAGAATACAAAATGGAAAGGAGTTCTAGTGTAGGATAGCATTTTTTTTCCTGACAGGATCTGGGAATAAAAGGTCCCATGAAACTGCATAATATAACAGTGACTTACCAAGCTCATTTATCTGTTTCAGGAGCTCAACAGCATCGAGTCCCACAGAGAATTTTACAAAAACTTGCACAAAGGGGTTCCTCAGAGTATTCTAACAAACAATAATAATAGAGAATTAGTTTAAATGCAAGAACAAAACAAGTTTAATCATTGTCTCCCTAATAACACCCACAGTGAGAGGCATTAACAGCCATTGTGCATTAGCAATGCATCATCTTACAAAGGCTTACATTCAAATCCCTGACAAAGGAAGAGAGTGCGTGTGCTGCTGGTAATGAAGAGTTGGGTCTTTGTTTAATTAGTCCTATAAGGAAGCAACTTCAGAACGTAGGCACCATTTATTGGATGCCATTTCAATGTTGCAAATGTCATTATGATGTGCAAGACTTGGGAATTTTACTCACTTCAAACTTCCTCTACTCCCTACATGATGAATGAGACAATTTGTGTGTGTGTGTGATGAAATGGGAAATTCTTCTTTACGTAGGCAGAGCTGGACTAATAATAATGTACTGCAATGACCTAAGAAAGGCCTAGAGAAGCATTTAGAGCTACTCCTCTTCTTCCTTCTTGTTAATAGGTGAAATAAAGAAGGGCCATGGAGAAATGGGGAGAAAGAAGTAAATTCTAAAATGACTATGAGGCATTATGTAGGAAGAACACTGCTAGAGTTTAAGTGAATTGTTAGGATGTAGTAGATAAGTAGATGGAAGATGGGTGAGATTATTGGTTTGACTAGACTTGCAATATATTCACCAAAACAGTCATATTTTTGGCCAAAGGCCATAACTTTTGAGTCTCAACTTTGAGTTCTTCAGTTTCCTAAGCTCTAGAAGTTAGCTTGTATCTGTTAATCTCCCAGATTTTTACATCTAATTCCAAGGATCACAGCTGGAAACTCTTCTCTTGCACCTAGAAATTTCTGCTGTCTAGGAAGACATGAGTCAGGTTAGCTAATATAAAACCTTATTCAGCTTTGAAAAACTTAGCACGTCTGGCTAAATAAGTAAAGGTAATTGCAGTAACTAAAGAAAATCTTCTACTTTTTTTTTTTTGAAAACCTTCTATTTCCCAATTACTGATTGTCAGTGGAAATGGCTTTAAAACCACTCTCTAAAATCAGATGGGTATTTATACTTAAAAATGCATTGTAAAAAAACAATTAGCAATGCAAAAGGGTGGCAAAACTCTTGACAGAAAATATATTGTAACGACTGGTCACAGCAAGGGAGGGAGCCTTATGGTGTACCACTCATAAAAGCAAAAGGCTGTTACATTGAAATTACAATAATTAGATTTTTTTTAAATGTAGAACATACAAGCAATGAGATTTGACTTCTCTGAATAGACACCTCTACAAATGAAATAAGGGAAAAGTGATGGTCTGATGTGCCTAGAACATGTGCATACCATCATTGAAATTTGCCTGTCTGGTTCTATGGAGGCGGTCCAACCTTATTGAAAACTAGAAATCAAACACCTTTGTTATTTTTTTTCCTGACATTTGTTAATTCCTCTAAATAATTTAAGTGACCTAATGAGGAAACTCCCTTTTTGCAGGCTGGTACCCCTGACGCTATTGCTTTTCCACCTGTAATCATTTGCTATTCATTTTATATATCTATACATGTTGTCTCCTCATTAGAATGTAAGCTCCTTGAGGGAGCAGTTTCACTTCTGTTTTTGCGTCTCTGGTGCTTAGCCCAGTGTCTGAGACACAGCTCATTAACTTGGAATATTTGTTAGACTTAGGATACTCTTCCTTTAGTGAACAAAATTCTGTCTCTCAATTTCTTTGTTTTGTTTTGTTTCTTTTGTGCTTGTGGGTAGAAGGATTGAATAACATCCTCAAAGTACATATTTGGGAACAGAATGAATGTGCTATACCATCTAGCTGGCCATATGAACAGAGATCACCTGCATAGTATTTCCTCTGTATGCATGGGTAATATTACCACACTGGTAGAAAGGTAGAAGGCGTTCATGCAGAAGGGAAAGTCTGACTCAGTGTGTGCTAAGCATCTCTGTGGGCAATACATTGTACTAGTTGCTATATCTAGCTATTTTCCAAACCTTTGCAAGTTTTATTTTTTAAAAGGTTACAAAACTAATTATATGTGTGTCACAATGAGACTTAAGTCTGGCTTGAGATTCCAACAAGAGGTAGTGATAAAAATGGTTTCCTTCAGTTCTAATCAGAATACAGCATACAGAGGTGGAATCCAAGCAGTCTGCCTCATGGGAGTTTTCAGGACTTGCTTGGGGCAGATTTTAGGAATGCACTGCTGGTTTCTCTTGTGTCTCATTCCCCTCGGCATTATAGGAATCTATCAAGCTATCAAAAGAGAAATAGCTTCTGTTTTCCCAACATTCATATTCTATAGAAATAGAATAAGTAATAAGTTATTACTCTTCAGCCTGAACCCTATAAAACTGCTCTTATTCTCTCAGGAAGTGAAAATGGATATGTAAATAAATGATTTATTTTGGCCTAGAGTATAGCAATAGTTTTTTTTCTATTAATTAATTCTTGGATGCACATGGTTATAGTGTGTATTCTACACATGCAGCATGTGAGTAGAATATGTCCGTTGCCAATTTGACTAAGAAAAGTTTAATGAGAAACCACTGGAGCTCTTCGAGAGAAAGCTAGATGATCCCTTATTGGAGAGGCTAGGAGAGGGAATTCCTGGTCAGGTATAGGTCAGACCAGATCGCCCCTGGTGAGTCTTCCATCTTGTAGAGTCTGTGAGAATGGCCTTACCATGGAAAACTAGTTAATCTTCCTCCTAGGAAAGTCAGGTTTACATTAGGTAAGCCCAAAAATGTTAACTGAGAACCCAGAGGCTGTATAACCCATGAGAATAGAAGTGGAAAAGTATACTTGGCTTTCATACTGAATTCTACTACCTGGCACATAATAACAACCCAAGATACTCCAAAAGTGATGGCTGGTTTTCAGATTGCTACTAGCTTAATGATGTCGAAAGCTTTCCTTTAGTTTTAATGGGAAAACACAATTTGGGGGCAGGGTAAAAACCAAAATATAGCAGTCTTTCTTTAAAGATTCTCTCCCTGGAAGATCACTTCCAACTTATGACCCTTCCTCTGACTGGTCAAGCTCTTCTCTAAACCTCTAATTTAAGGAAAGTGTCCAGCCCAACCATGTTCACTCTTTCATCCTTCCCTGGGCTTTACTTCTGACTCTCTGGACTTCTTCCATTATGTTCTCCTCACTCCCACCCCTTTCTTGCTTCCTTTTCTGTATTGTCTTCCCCCTTTAGAAAGTAAGGTCCTTGAAGGCAAGGGTTATTGATCTTTTTGCTTATCTACTCCTGGAGTGCCTGGAACACAGTAAGTGCTTAATAAATGCTTATTGACTTGATTTATATAGCACTTTCTAACTCTAAGTAGATATTGGCTGCTTCTTTTCTCATAAATATCTTGCAAGGTAAGTCATTACTATTCCTGGAAAATTATAGTAAGAAACTAATATTTCTTACTAAGATGTGGATTACAAGAAACCACTAGGGTTAAGATCCATGTTTCGGCAGCAAAGATCCTGAGTTTTCAGGATCCTTACAGTGGCCCCATATTGGCTCCTAGGATCAATAGGAGTAACAGAGTGATGTTGAAGAGAGGTGGATTTCAGGGACCCTTTTAAAGAAATGTTTTCTAACAATTAGAAAGGTTCCAAAGAGAAATTGGCTTCCTTAGGAAATAGTTGATTTCTCCTCACCTGGCTAGATGAACACTTGTTAGATATGGCATAGAGAAGATTCCTGTACCCTCTGGGTAGGACTGGATGGACTCTGAGCTTCCTCCTAACTCTCAGATTCTGTTTTTTTCTCTTTTAATTTGCTCATTTTAATCTCTTTGGTGTAGTTCATAATTTTTCCTTAGGTACCATCTACTTGTTCATATAATAATAATAATAATAAATAATTAACATCTCAAATAGCTGTCCTGCTTATTAAGATGGATGACAGAACCATACAAGAGTACCTGAAGCATTGGGATTGTTTGGTTTAACAGATAGAATGAATTCATGAACAGTGGTGATTTATCCATCCACTCTTGAGATTTTTCTCTCAATTCTGCCAGTTGTCTCAGAGTTACATTAGACTAAAAAAACAAAGAAGAAAAAAAATTAATCTCTTAGAGATTTCCTACATTAGCATGTCAGATATTAATGAACTTTACGGAAATTGGTTTAAAACAGTTATTCTTAACTTGAGGCCTGGAGAGCTGTTTTAAAAATATTTCGAAAACCATATTTCAACACAGTTGGTTTCCTTTGTAATCTTATGTATTTTATTTTATGCATTTAAAAACAGTATTCTTAGAGAGAAAGGCTAGAGGTTTTACCAGACTTTCAAAGGGGACTATGATACTGAAAAGATTAAGAACCCCTGGTCTAAAAGGTGAAATTAAAGTCAAAATAATTTCCTTTATTGCCAACATTTCTAGGCTCCTTTAAACTAGCAAAGTATTATTCATAAAAATTCCAAAGACTCTTAGAATCACATATTTAGAACTAGAAGAGACTTGTAACCTTAGTCCAGCCCCATCACTTTACAGAGGAGGATGCAACGAGAGAAGCTCAGTTTGGGTTTGAATTTCAGCTAGGATTCAAATCCAGGACCTCAGACTCCAATATAGCAAGAACTTTTCCTAAAGATTTCTTTCCTATACTAATGTGATGAATGATCTTCAAGTATCTCTTCTGGAGATTTAATAAATATACTGTTATTTCCAGTGTAGAAAGTAAACATCATATTACTTTAGGATTCTTAGCAAATAATAAACTGCTCTGTGATAATCTAGAGGTATCTTAGGAACAAGTGATTCTCAAAGAATTTCTACGTATGTCTAAAGAAAGATCACTTAGACAGAGTACTTTTCGTGGCTAGTTGTTAGCTTAGTTTAGGGACATTCAGGTGTTTTTCTCTTTTAAAAGCGTCAGTTTAGCACATCACACGTTAGAGATAGGGTGGCTTTTCTATTCAACTTCAAAGACACATTTAAAATGCCATAATTTGGGGGGCAGCTAGGTGGTGCAGTGAGTAGAGCGCTGGCCCTGGAGTCAGGAGGACCTGAGTTCAAATGTGGCCTCAGACACTTGACCCATGTACTAGCTGTGTGACCTCACGCCAAGTCACTCAACTCCAATTACCCTGCCAAAAAACCAAAAAAAACAAAAACAAAAAAACCCCAAAATGCCATAATTTTGGAATTGGGTAGAAGGGTTCCATTGATTCTTTTTTTCTTTCTCTTCCCTCATCTCTTATCTTCCATGTCTTCAAATCTATGTGTTAATTAATTTGTTAACATAAGGAACCAATTTTCAAAATTCAGAAGGAATTTAGTGGGGAAAGCCTGGATCCCAAAGACCCTGGTTCAATTCCTGGCTCTGGTAATTATAGCAGTGGAGTCAAATTCAAATAGAAACAGATTCCTGCAGGCAGCATATTGACCTAGAAAACCACAAATTAACATTATCTATGCCATATTGTAATTTTATTTATTTTGTTAAACATTTCCCAATTCCATTTTAATCCGATTTAGGCTATACACAGGTGGTTTTCAGCCTGCCAGAGGAAAGTCTGACATGTCTGCTTTATAATTCTATCTATGGTCTTCGTCAAGTCCCTTCAACTTGCTGGGCCTCTATTTCCAGTGAAAGGATGAGACTGTATTGGATAATTTCCAAGTGTCTTACTACTTTGAAGTTTATATGAAGTGAAGATTCAGCAATATAGGAAGCGTTTATTTCAAACTAGTTTTTAAGGCAATATAGTGGTTAGATTTAAAGTCAGGAAGACCCAAGTCCAAGTGCTCCCTCAGACACTTATTTAGCTGAGTGACCCTGGGTGAGTCACTTGAAGTCTTTCAGTCTCAGTTTCCTTATCTGTAAAATTGGGGTAATAATAGCACCTACCTCACAGAGTTGTAGTGAGAATAAAATGAAATAACATATGTAATGTGAGCCTTGCAAATTTTAAAGTGCTAGCTAATATATTCTATATCATTATAAATGCTATTAAATTTATTTTTTACTATTTTATTGTCATTATAACATTCTGCTTTTATATTAAGCAAGGGTGAGAGACAAATTTTCTGCCTTTCAAATTTGTTGAACATTTTGAGGTCTTTTCACTTGCAATAACTTCATTTTGACAATGGTAGTTATTTAACGTGATTTCTATCTTTTCAAAGGATTAATTATACTACTTTTCCACGGGCAGAGTTAGTGATGGAAGTTATTCTTGTGATTCTCAAGGCATCACATATAGCATATGAAGAAGGAAGATAGTATTGGAGCAACTCTTAATGGTCTAGGTTTACAAACCGATTTACAGATTCATCCAATCCCAAACAACATTAGGTACAGGGCCAAACCTTTTCCATAATCGCCTTTGTGACTGGGGTATATGGTGCATACATAATCTTTCCCAATAACATTGGTTTCAAGAAGGCCCAAATTACAGGTCCAGCCGGCATGTTGACGATGTCTTTATAGAGGGAGAAACAAAATGGTGCTGCAAGGAGAAAGAAATTAAATAATTAAATGCATGTGATTTAAGTGATTTGTTGATCACAAATTGGCTCAGAGTACTACAATGAACCTAAGCCTTCAAAAATTCAATGTGTGTACTTTAGGGGGGGAAATGGTTCTTATCTGTTGCATGATTTGCTTGGCTAGTATTTATAATGCTTTGACCTTAGATGAAATTAGAACCCACTTTGAAAAACTGAGAAACCCTAAACTAATGAATCTCCTTGATAATGGCATTTTGGGGATTCTCATTTCACGCCCACTTACTTGCATTCAGAGGAATTCCATATTTTAAAGCAATTTGTTTTTTACTCAAGTTGTGGGTCAAAGGGTCTTTGGTGCCGTTGCCCTCTTTAGGCTTCTGCGAAGAGGGCAGCATGGCTATTAAGTAGTCGGTAGTGATTCCTTGAGAGCACAGGGCTTGGGAGATGGTGCTAAATGATCCTTCAGGGCCATTCACGCGATGGTTTCTATATATTGCCTGTGGGAGAAAAATCAGAAGCATATTAATTAGAATAAATAACTTGAAAAAAGCTCAGCTGCATTAACAACAATAAAAAAAACCCTCAGCTCCCTAGATTTTGATGAGTTTCATATGACAATAACAACAATAACATAGACAAATCAAAATAAAGAAAGTAACAATAAATAATAGCTAGCATTTATATAGTGCCTTAAGGTTTGCAAAGTAATTTACATGATTTCTCATTTAATCCTCACAACAATCCTGTGAAGTAGGTGCTATCATTACATGCAGTTTAACAATGGGGTAACTGAGGATTACCCACAATCACTCCACTAGTCAGTGTCTGAGGCAGGATTTGAAGTCAGGTTTTCTTGACTCCTCCAAGTCCAGCACTCTATGCATTGTACCACCTACACGCCTTTCGAAACAGGCACATGGCGTTGGATTCGTTGAATGTAACTGAATAAAGTTTTCAACCAGACGAAACCTATGAAACAAGTTTCAAGAGTGGAATCTAAAGGCCTTCCATGGGCTACATCCATAAGAACTCAACCAACAATATGTTGACAAACAAGTGTCAGACGAATGGTTGAATCACATGGATTTATAAAACAAAGGGGTTTATGACAGCAATTCAGGACTAGGTTATTGCCACCAGAAATTAGAGAAGGGTTCTCTTTAAAAAGCCTGGATTCATTGATCAATGCAAGTTATACATGGAAACAGTCAATACAGTTCAACACTTCACCGTCAGCTACAAAAAATTTAACACCTACTGAATACCTAGCAAGACATGCCCTGGGGGCAAGAAATCAATATCAGAAGCTTGTGATGTTTTGCCGAAGAATAACTAACACCGCAATGCTTTTATTCAATTATAAAAAGCAGCTATTTTATCTACCAGGAGAAGAGTTCAAAAAATATTAAATGTTAAAAAAAAAGATAGTAGGATAATGACTTGCCGTGGCACAATTTTAATCAGAACTTTACCAAAAATATGACGACAAGATGAAAAATAATCATAGAGAGACAGTGTGGTGTAGAGGGACTATAGAGTGGAACTCAGACATAGGAAGAACTAAGTTCAAGGCTTGCCTGGGACATATACTGGCATTGTGACCACTTTAATCTCTTATTATCTACAGGAAATTCTTTAAAACTGTGAGTTCTGAAGAGCTGTCCATCTACATTTGTAGAGAAAGTTTTCTTAGCAATGGTTCCCTGTGTCAAAGAGATCACAGGTCTAGACCAAATAGCAAGAGCAAAAACTACAGCTCATGTTCCTGTTGAGCCTGGCAAATACACACACACATGTGTATATATCAACGTGTGCATACATCTATATACATATATGTGTGTACATATGTGTGGGTGTATGTCTAGCCCCCTTCTTTGCTGCTGTATTTCTTTCCATCCCACATCTGAGATGCAAACATCAATGTTAGTACTCACCAATGTAGGTTTCTTTGTGAAGTCAAAAGTTAACCACCTAAGAAAATCTAACTCTTCAGAGTTGTTGGTAAAAGGAACAGGACGAGCATTTTAAGGACCTACTATGTGTCAGGCACTACGCTAAGCACTTTACAAATATTTCACACACACACATATAGTGTACATATATACAAATATTTCATCCTCACAACTCTGTGAGGTAGGCACTAGTATTATTGCCATTTTACAGTTTAAGAAACTGAGGCAGACAGAGGTTAAGTATCTTGCCAATGGTCACACAGCTAGAAGTCAGGTCTTCCTGACTCCAGTCCCAGCTCTCTACACACTATGCCTACTCACAACTATGGGGAGATTTTATCTCATTATATACAGCAGATGCTGTGTGTGGCTCGGTGGATAATATTCAATGATCACTGGAGTCAGCTCGAACTTGTTTATGAGATACAATTGTTAAACTGTCAGCGTGAGCATCTAAACCTCAGGAATCAGCAAACAGAACAAATCAAGGCTTTATTTTACTGTTTTGTGGATTGTCTAGTTTTAAGAAAGTGATGGAGGAAAAGGTTAATAATTCAGATTAAGCGGAAAAATGTGTGAGGTGAATTTTTTTCCCCAGGAAGACATTTAATAAATACTTTTCACTACACCACTGGTAATATTCCTAAAGAGATTTTACAGAGAGACCATTATTGGTCGTGTTCATACCTGTGATAGTGGTACACTTCGGGACAGATGGATTTGTTTCAGTGACCTCATTTTGTCAAGGAGTGGACGGGTGCCCGTAACCATCTGATTGAGAAAGTCTTTCAGTTTTATGAAGAGTTCTATCACCTTTTCTACTGGCTCTTGATCTTCCCTAGGGAAAAATACCTAACAAAAATGGAAGCAAAACAAATGATTTGAAAAAGTCTATAAAGTGCTGGCCAGCTACATCATTCACTGTCTACCCTGTCATTCATAATCATACACTGTACACCGAGAAAGCAGAAAATCTTGGATACTTCAAGTAATCTACTCAATTCACCTTATTCAGGAATATTTCTATTATTTTGCTTGTATGATACTAAAAGAAATTTGGGAAAGTTATACTATGCTTTGTTACTGGCAGATTCCTAGGCCATCAGATGTTAGTTTGGGCTCTTTAATAGGTGATCAGATAATTAAAATCAGCTCTAACCCGCTCTACTGTAAACTGGCCAAACTCCACTATTGTTTATATTTAAATAAGAGGAACTATAGATATCCTAGAATGCTGGCTATTGGTTCCTACATAATTTTTCTAAGCCATAGTCAATCAATCTGTTTCACTACTGATCCCCACTTTTATATGAAATGTTATGAGTTTCTAGGTTGATATGAATAAATTCTTTTTTTTTAAAGCCAGAGGCTAATTTTTCTTTCCTTGTCAGTATTTTTGATGCATTAAATAGTGAACCTCCATTTGTCAAACACATACTCATCAGTCCAACACTGGGATTTTCCCATAGGAATGTGATTACCACCTTAGCCAGGCTTTATCTGCTAGGAAAATTAGAGAGAGGCTTAATTACTGGATTCCCACAAGAAATACTATATCTGGTTTCTGCTCTGCAGGAGCATTACAGAGAAGGACATGGAAATGTAAGGGAAGGAAATAAATATGATGGAATGAAGAAAACAGCTTTGCTTTCTATGTGTCTTGGACTGCACTTTGTGTAAAATGTTTTCAGCTATAAATCATTAGAAATAGGAAACCAAAACATTATCATTCTTAGTCTTCTATTGCCCCAAAACATACATCCCATCGGGTTTAGGCTTATAAATCCCTACTATTTTCAAGAATCCATTTTTTGCCTCCTCCCTCCCTCCTTCTCTCTCTCCCTCTGTGTGTGTGTGTTTGGGGTTGGGGAGAACACTAAAAGCAAAGGATAAGGATCTATGGTTTCTATGATGCACCTATGATTTCGTTGATAGAGAGAACTCCCAGATGAGAAAACTCCCTTTACCAATGTAGCTTGGAACCTTCTAGGCATCTTCTAGTCTCAGAGGGCAGCCTAGGGCACAAACAGGTTAAATGACTAGAGGCCAGATCTGCCTGGCTCTGAGGACAGTTCTCGATCCATTATGCCACACAGCCTATGAGCCTATGAAATGGAGATTCAGAGTCATGTGATTGCTCAGTGTTACTGTTCTAATAAATTCAATTCTGTCAGCATAAAAAAGCATACAAAAAAAAGTGTAACTGTGTACAAAACACTCTACGAGGTGCTAAGGATACAAAGACCAATAAAGTCCTTGTCGTCAGGGGGCTGACACTCCTCATATAGATAGTTCAGGATCTGGAATATATAGTGAAGATAGTTTTTTGGTGTTGAGTTTTCATATTTGTCTTGCGACCTTCATATTTTCATTCCCTACATAAATATGCATTTCGTACCTCCTAAGTGGGGAGTATACTAATTACTGAAAAATTTCAGCCCTAGAATGATAGAGACATTTGCCGTTCATTTTTCAATATGCATGTTGCCTCGCTATAAATTTTACAAAATTACAAGTTAATAGATTCAGAGCTAAAAGATACCACAGAGGTCAAAGCCAGACCTCAGTTTTTACAGATGAGAAAATTGAAATCCACAGAGATTAAGTGATTTGCCCAAGATCACACAGGTCTAGAGCTGAAATTCAAACCCAGGCCCTCTGACTCCAAGCTCAATACTTTTCCCTGTACCAGGCTGCATATTTTAACCCAAGCCCCTGCCGGAAAGCAGAAGAGTCTCATTCTATTGCTGGTTAATCCCTTGAAACAGAGATCGTAACTCTTGACTAGTAGAGAGCAAAGAATAGGCATCTTGGAGCTCTTAACACTTGGGCCAATTAGAAAATCCTGTTTGGATGGTTCTTGGACAGCATCAACAAATCCCAGAAGGCAGTCATCCAACATAGGCTACTCCACCCCGCCTACCTTGGCCTCCATTCCAATTGTAGAGAATGTGGGCTGGTGCCATTTTTTGCTGGCCTCTCCCACTCATAAGATGCAATGTACTAGAGTGAAACACAGAGTTCGGCAAGGAGAAGCACAGCCTTGGAAGGTTACAAAAGAGACTTAGGTTTGATGTAAGGAAAAATTTCTTAATGCTTAGAGCTATCCCAAAGAATGGACTGCCTAAGAAAGGTGATTCTTTCTCACTGGCAGTCTTCAAGAAAAGTTTGGATGCCTACTTATGGACCAATACATCTGCTGCCCTTCCTGGTTTCAACTCCATGGAACAAGATATCCATCCCAGGTTAAGCTCCTCACCTCTAGTCTCATCATTATATGCCAACTCAAGCCTGAAGATACCACCTCCCTCAGCCTCTTCTCCCCTCTGATTGGAAGACTGGAAGGTGGAGTGCCAAACTCCTCCCAATACCTTCCTTTATAGAGGACAGGAACTGGACTTTGGGGCTCACTCTAATCTGCATCTGCTGCTCTGCTGAGGTTCAACTTCTTGGAACAAAATATCCTGGGGTCCGCTCTGCCTTCACTCCCAGCTTTCCTTCTTCCTCTTGTGTATCATCTTCCCCCATTAGATTATAAATTCTTTGAGGTTAGGGACTATCTTTCTTTTTATTAGTTGTATCTCTTGGGCTTAGCACTATATGCCTGTCGTGTAGTAGGCACTTAATAAATGTCTATTGGATTAGATCAGATTATTAAGTGTATATGTTGGAGTGGGGATTACTTTTTGGGTATGGGTTGGACCAGATGGTCATTTAGAATCTTTCCACCTCTAAAATTCTGTGATTTTGTGATCTTATTGGGGACTGAACCATTTTACCTTACCCCTTTCTTCCTGCCTTATTCTTGTGGCTACTAGGCATACCAATAGACATGGAATGGAATGTGCTTTCCCTGTTCAGGGGGGAAATCATGGGTCTCTGAAGCTAGGGCAGGAGAAGTTAGGATAATAAAGGAATCATTGCTATCACTATAAAATTTTTCCAGTCTCATATCTCTTCAAAGACCTAATTTCAACTCTCAGAGACTGAATTTTGGATTCCTAAGAATGCAGCTCATATTTATGAGTTGTAAAATATGAGCTGGAAAAGGAAATGGCAAACCGCCCCAATATCTCTGCCAAGCTCTTTTTCAGTATCTTTCCCAAATGTGGTCACAAAGCATTGGATATGGAAGAAAATGATTGAACAAGAAACAAAGCAAAATATCCAATTAATGGCTTTAGGTATGGTTTTCCTATATTGGGATTGAGTCAAGATGCATCTGAGATATGAAAGTCTGGGAGTTTCCAAAGCAATAATCTAATAGTTGCCTAAGTGAACCTCTTTCCTGCTGTTGTCAAGAACATAAGTGAGTAATTAAATAGTAATATAATAAATTAAGGACATGAGACAGCTAATTGACAACACAAACAATATTTACCTTGTAGGTAAAGTTATAAATGTCCAGGTAATGAAGAAGTGTAATTCCTGTGAGATAAGACAGGCGAGACCTCTCTGGAATGGATAGGTTGCAGAATTCCATCATTTCGACTTCCAATTTCAGATCGGTGACATTAGAATCACAAGAATACAGCCAGAATATATGAGAAATGATCTGTAGTTTTGAGGGGAAAAAATATTTTTTCATTAGCCTGCCTTAATATGACTCATTCATCCTCCCATTTTGAAAGTCTTTCCTGTGCTATCATATTTCAGCTTTAAAGTACAGCAAATACTTTGTCATCAGGGACCTAAATGTCTTTTTTTTCTTTGTTCCTTTTTGTTTTTTAGTCCTCAGTACCATAAGCTAAGTAGTGTCCATATGTAATACTGGCAGGCCTAATGACTAGATACTGAAAGTAGAGAAAAGTGAAGTGGAAATAAAGGAAAAAAAGAAGAGATGAGGAAGAATGTAGAGAAAAGAGAATAGGGAAGAAGGGAGAGAGAAAAAAAGGACAAATAGAGAGAGATAAAGAGATAGAAATTCTCTGATTCTACACATATGAAAACAGTTCAGGTTATGGAAATTATGGTAAAGATATCTTTGGGGGTTTCTGATTGTTAAGCTTGCAACATTTCAGATCCGATGCAGACCCACCATGTTGCCATATCCAGGTGCTAACTCAGAGTTGTAATTGTAATAATAATAATAATAATTGAACAGGGAAATTGTTCATATTTTTATAAGGTATTTTGGTTTCTCAAAGTACTTTCCTTCCAACATACCTCTGAATTAGTTAGGGCTAGTATTTTATTATGGGCAGCCAGGTGGTACAGTAGATAGGGTGCCAGGCCTGGAGTCAGAAAGACTCATCTTCATGAGTTCAAATCTGGCCTCAGACACTTATTAGCTGTGTGACCTCAGACAAATCATTTAACCCTGTTTGGCTCAGTTTCCTTATCTATAAAATGAGCTGGAGAGAAGGAGATGGCAAAGCACTCCAGTGTCTTGTCAAGAAACCCCAAAGGGGGTCACAGAGAGTTGGACATGACTGAAAACAACTGAACAAGTGTCTAATTCTCATAGAATCATAGATTTAGAGGTAGAAAGGCTCTAGGAATCCATTTGGTGCCAATCTTTCATCTTACTGGGAAGCTGAGGCTTAGGGAATTTAAGTACCTTGGCTAAAGTCATCATACTCCTTTTTTTAAAAAAATAAAATAGACGAGTAAATAGACTTAGTGAGGTTAAATGACTTGTCCAGTCATTCAGCCTATAAATCAAAATTAAGACTCAGACCCAAGTATTTTGATTCTAAGACCTGTGTTCTTTTTGTTCCACAAGAAGTATTTATTAAGCATCTATCATGTGCCAAGAACTGTGCTAAGCACTAGGGATGCAAAGATGGGTAAAAATGGTCTCTGCCCTCAAGGAGCTTATGGTCTGATAAGGGTAGACAACATGTAAACAACTACACACAAACAAGGATAAACTGGAGCTAATCTACTATTAGAATAAGGAGAGACTTGAGGCAGGCATTTAAAAAACATATATACCTATTATGTTCAAGATGCTGTGCTAGGTAATAGAGGTATTAAGTTAAGACCAAAAAAATTAGTCTTTGCCCTCAAGGGTCTTCCATTCGACTTGTTTACATACAACATGTAAGCAGAAATGCAGGACTATTTGAGAATGGAGGGGAACCAGGACCAATTACTCATACCAGCCTTGTCATGTTCTTTTGTACCACAAATTACTATTTAAGGACTAGTTATGGCAAAGTAAAGCCTTCTGGCCTCTTCGAAGTATCCCCACTGGAACTTCTAGAATTCTATTGGATTTGCATTGAGTTAAAAAGAAAAAGAGGTTTTCTGCCTGGATTTAGAGTCCAACGACCTCAGTTTAAATCCTGACTCTTGCCAGTTACTAGCTGTCTGAACTTCAGCGGGGCATTTTAGTCAATCAATGAGGAGCGTGTTTTAAATGCTTGCTATGGGCCCAGCTAAGTTCTAAGGACCAAAGAAAGGTGAAAATTTGGTCTTTGCTCTTAAGGAACTCTCACTCGTCTCTTGGCCTGTTTCCTACTTTGTAAAAGTAATCCCTGAGGGGTTTAACTAGATGGTTTCTTATTTAAAAATAAAAACCTCTAAAGCAAAAATCGTTATCATCACAAGGCAAAGCATTTAACTTGAGCCAATTAAAAAATTGCCCTGAAGGCCAGCATGACTTATCACAACTAATTTGTTTTGACCACCAAAAGCTCTAAATCTACTGTCCTTTGATCCTAAAACATGTGTGGTAATGGATACACATTTCACAAACACACATACACAAATCATATTCTATGATGACACCAGAATTATTATCAGAAAGTCAAAGCACAACTCAGAGAACCCCTGCTCAACTTGGTTGTGTCCAAGAGCTTCCCAGTAGTGTGAAATTGAGGTAGCCTTACACTACCTGAAGTGTGTTTGTATCATGGGTTAACTCAAATTATGTGCCATTTTATGTCTTCTGGAGATAGGGACTCTGTAGACTGAGCTATGAGAATCAGAAAGATGAAAGGAAGATAGGAGGAGATCCAAAGGATACCACATGACAGGGAAAGAAGTAGACAGAGAGAAGGGTGATGGCGTGGGGAAGAGAGAGAGGAAAGAGAGAGAGGGAGAGGAGAGAGAGAGAGAGAGAGAGAGAGAGAGAGAGAGAGAGAGAGAGAGAGAGAGAGAGAGACAGAGACAGAGACAAAGACAGAGAAAGACAGAAACAGAGACGGAGAAATGGGGGCAAGACAGAGACAAAGAGAAAGAGAGAAATTAATAAAGTACCTGATACAATTAAGTTCTGTGAAAAGAGAAGAGTATGAACTGTAGAAATATGGATGAGTTCTCCTTTCTCCTTTCTGTTTTCTTTACCAGTTAGAAAAAGACAGTTTTTGAAAATAAGGACTCCAGGAAAGCAATTTCTTCACAGCTTTTGTAATAATAAGAACTCTTGATGCCCATTTATGTGTTCTTGCTTTTTTTAAAACAAGATCAAAACGATTCTATTTTTCGGAAGCAAAAAAACATGATTGCAAAATCAATACTGAAATTAGAACTTAGGTTCATATAAGCCAAAGGAGAACTCAAGGGGAAGAACCAAATGGATGGTGTTTGCTATCACAAGGGAGAGCAGAGTACAGGCTACAGGGTTAGAGTTTTCTTGGGGGAGCTCATTAGCCGGGCATGAGTAAATGGAAACTTCTGTGTTTTTGTACATTGAGACGTCTTCCAAAGGCAACTTCAGTGGCTTTCTGATGGCATACAGCAAGGGAGTGGACTTCAGAAAGTCATTCATGTTTGTGAATGTGCCTTTAACCTTGGTACCTCTGTCTCTTGTTTTAATTATTTATTTTTAAAATTTCTATCTCACTTCCCACCAAAGAGACAAGGAAAAAAACTAAAGGATATAGCTAATCGCAGTCAGCTAGAATATAGCACTGTGGGCCAACATGGATTTTCATGAAAACCATGTTCTTATCAAAAAATCTGATTCTAATCACAACTTCATGCCGCATATTATCATTCTAGATTTTTAAATAGTCTTTAATATTTTGTTTTTGCTTGTTCCACTAAGTTGCATTGGGGATAGAAAAGGATTATTTCTCTTAATTAGGTCACTAGAACACTTGGATTTTGACTTAGTTGAGATACTCTACATCAGTGTGATGGAGAGACCAGGTACAAAGATGCATCAGTTGTATAAAAGCAATCAATAAACATTTATTAAGGGCTGCTATGAGTCAGTCACTGTGCTAGGTGTGGGGATAAAAATACTAAAATGAAAGTTATTTTCTTCAAGAAGCTAATATTCTATTGAGGGATATAATGTGTAGATATTATATAAGGAAGGTGATCCTTAGAGTGGGAAATATGGTCTTGCTCGTGGCTAAAAGATAATTGGCCACAAAGTCAGGAGGATCTGCCTACTCCCAACTCTACAGAAAATCATTTCTTAAGCAAATTCCATCTCTGACAATCGGGAGTTGGATTACCTCAACAAGGCACGTATTATTCAGACAAGAGCCAAGGGATGTGTTGAATTCCGTGAATCGACCCATTACATGAATGTGTACAAAATACACACAAAATGAAGGGAAGGTAATTTGGGGAGGGCACCAGGAGATGAGAGGATCAAGAGAGGTTTCAGGTGGCACATAAGCTGACCTTTGATGGAAACTAGGAATTCTAAGAGGTAGAAGTGAGAAGGGAGTCAAGGGCAAAAACATGAAGATATAAAATAATGTATCCCATGAGAGGAGCCTTAAGAAGCTTGTAAGATATAAGCTAGAAACTTCCAAAAGGGTTCCTGGGAACAAGGAGGGGAGAAGAAAAGAGAGGAAAGGACAGTCTATTCCTCTCTCTGGGGTCTCTGCTTCCAGCTCTGGAACTATATGTAATACATTCAGAAAGGAATAGAAATAGAGACTTCAGTGCTCACAGAGTTGCTTCAGGGCACTGTAAAATCTTTTCTTAGAAGATAAACCAGGCATACTTCTCTGCCTGTAGGGCAGGGTTACATTATTCTGTGATAAATACTGAATATTACTTCAACTTTTCAGATGTTGGAAATGGGTACAAAGTCTTTCATAGCATACCTCGGTCCTGTTTTCAGGGATAGGCATTGCCAACAGTGCATCGATACTTGTATTGGACATTCCTGTTGTTCTCTGGAGCTCTACTTTCAGCTGGTCAATATTTTTAAACATATCTATTAATTGGCCTTTAAGAAAAAAAGCACATTGGATTTGGGTTACAATACCGTTCCTTTATTCATTTTTTAGCTCCACTGAATCTGCAGAACCCTCCACATTTTTTTTAAAGAATAAAATATACATTTACATAGATGCCCTGCACCAAGAACAAAATGTTTCTCAATTCTGGCAAATGGTTTGTCATGCTAATTAATTCCTATGAAAATCTCATTATCCACAGACATTCTAGTGGGGAGGGGGGTGTCAGGGGAGAGGAATGAATGGACTAGATTTAGTTAGAAGACCTGAATTTGAATCCTAATGCCATGAAACCTTATTGAGTCTCAACTTCTTCATCTATAGAAGAAAAATAATGATATTTGTGCTACCTACATCACACGATTGCCACAAGAATCAATTGTGATTATACACACGCACATATACAAATATAGTATTTTATCAACGTCAGCTTTTATTATTATCTCAAGGAAACAGATTAGTTTGTGATTTGAATTTCCATGCAGCACCCAAAATTAAGTCATTAATGATCCAGAGAATCTGCGGTTGGTTCCTCATAGACAATAGAAATGCTTTGACAAAGCTGGAAGTCACCAAATGTTTCTTGGTTCAAAAAAAAAAAAATCACAGGAAATCAAATTAATTTATGTCCCAAGTTTGGATTATTACCATATATTGGGTAGGGATTTGGGTCTGATCTCTAAAGTCCCTTCTAAAGTCTTGATTCCTATGATTTTACTTTATCTCCCCACACTGAAGAATACACAGTCTTTGGAACACACTCAAAATGTGTCAAAGGCTACCACATTCAAAATATGAATAGAAATGTATGAAACTCAAAATGGTTCTAAGGCAGTGACTACAATTATTACTTTTGTTTGGGTATAATTGCCTTCCCATTGCATGCATAATAAAATAATAACAATTGTATTCCCCTTTCTCAACAGATCACAATCTCCATTCTGCAAATACCTTTTTTATTATTTTTATCATGCTTGTCTGATGGAAATGCACTTTTTTATTTTTGGACTTTGGGTCTACCTAGTCTTATAGCTGGCTACATGTTGACAAAAATTCTGAATGCCTTACTTTTCAATGTGGAGATATTATGCAAAGGAGGCATAAATTCTATTACAAAAAAATAAATGCTCAGGAACCAGGACATTGATGAAAAGGTCTGAGCTAAGAGGTCTTTAGGCAGGACTGCTTTTTTCCTTCTCAGATTTTTACATATGAGACAGTTAGCTGCATCTGATTTTTTTATCCCTGTAAAAGCAACTAGCTTATAGTGTGTTCCCCTTAAATACAGCCAATTAAAAATCCCCCAAAGTGGAAGAAGTAATACATTTAAAAAATATCATTTGTTCTTGGCTTAAAATCTTAATGCACTCTTTTCTCCCTCTCTTCCTCCCTACCCTCCCCCCCTCCACTCCCAAGCTTGCTGGGTGACTTTGGGCAAGTGGGGTAATATTTCAAAGCCTTAGGTTTTTCACATGTAAGAGTAGATAGCCAAGGAAGTTGTTTAAGTTGCTTCAAAAACTGAATGGACTCATCCCTTCTTCAGCTGCAGTCTAAGAAGCACATGCATGCTAATAAGTCAGCTTTTCAAATATGGATAGGAAAACACCTGGTTTTTCGGAAGCCATCGCACTATTATTGACATGCAGCAAGGGTTCTATGACTGGTATTAACTCTGTGATATTTTCCAAGTAATTCATTTGCAACACCTGTTCTAGGAACCTGAAACAAAATAGAAAGAGAATAAGAAATTCAACTGAGCATTTCAATAATTTTAGAAAGATTCTGCCAGGGTGAAGAAAAGACAATGGAGAAACTTACCGATCCATATTTAAATTAATTTTGTTTGGATCCCCAGTAAGCAAATCCTCTAGCTTTTGAGATATGATATTGTCATGGTTCAGTAAGCCTTCTGCAATTTCTGTGCCGAGCTCAGCTGCTTCAAGGAATTGTATGTGGAAGCGACTCCCTTCACATAGCTTTCCAAAGCTAATATTAGGAAACTGGCAAGTTTCTTTTATCGAATTGAAGGTCTCAGATTCACAAAGAAGTTTGGTCACGTTTCGAAGTTGTAACAGCTTTTCAAAACAACAACAAAAGTTATGGCAAAATATAAGAATTCAGTATTGTAATTGTTTCTTTCTATGTGCCGCACCTGTGTGTGCAGTCAGCCAATGGAAGGTCTGGAGACGGCAGATTGTTTCCCAGCTCTAAGTTAAAGGTCCTGGACTCAAACCACATCAGTTAAGTTTACTACGTTGGTGATTTTGGGGAAGTTGTTCATCTCCTTAGACTTTTATTTCCTCATTTGCAAAATGGGAAGTGTGAAATAGATGACCTAGGTGGCCCCATTAGCCTCTAAATCTATCATTCTACAATCTTTGTCCCTGTTAGACACTTAAAATATTAACACCAAATGTACTTCCCTATTTCCTTTGAAGAGGTGAGGAAATACAGATATATTGTGATGCATATACTGCCAGATGTGCTAAACTGATATTTTTCTTTCTTTTTCTTTATTTGCTGCAGGTGATGGCTTGCTAGGTGGGGAGAGGGGAGGGATATATTTGGGAAGAAAAGTGATATTAAAACAAAAATTCAGTTATCATCACTGTCTAGTGTTTTTCAATATACTAGCATGCCATAAGATGCCTATCATTCCTTTCAAAGCTCAGGCCAAATGCCACCTCTTACAGGAAGCCTTTAATAACTTGACTCGTACAATGGCCTAAAATGACTTTGGATTTGCTGTTTCTATATTTGATATTTATTCTCTATGTACATGTTGCCTCCTTCTGGAGGATATAAGCCTTTAAGGACAGGAAGTGTTTCATTTTGTCTCTGTATCCCTAGGGCCTCATACAGTGCTTGGCATACACCGCCAGCCTTATCACACATTACATTTCTTACCGTGATGTATTCTGGTTCACTAAATGTTTACTCAACTGAATTAAGTAGAATTGTACTTGGTCATTTAAAGTGTACATAATTCATGCCTATATCTTAATTTTACAAAGTTCTCAGATGATCTTTGTGATGAGTTAAGAACAATTTCTGATCAGAAGCTATATTTTGTTCACTTGTGACAGTAAGGACCTCCATTTGAATTCCCTACTCCAGTGTTTCATCCAGGTGTGGAGATGATTCTGGGTTCTCAAATACCAGTGTATGTAATCAAGCTAGGAAGATTTCAGCAGCTCTTGCATGTGTCCCCTGCTTGCCTCACCCTAGCAAGCATTCATCAACTCTGGCCTGAACTATTAAAGTAGCTTACTCATAGGCCTTCCTTCCTAAAGCCTCTTCTCTCTCCAATCCGTCCTGCACCATCTGCCTGAGCAATGTCACTGAAGCCCATCAAGTCATTCTCCTACTCAAAAAGTACCAATGGCTCCATATGGCCAATACGTGTATTTGGCATTTGAAACTCTTCATGATTTGTCTCCAGCTCATTCAACATTGTCACACTTTACATCTCTTACACATGGTAAGCTCCTTGGTTCAGCTAAAACTGACTTACTTGTCATGCCCCCATCTTCAGTTTCTATGTCTTTGTACAAACAGCCTGTCATATCTGAAGTGTACGCTCTGCCCATCTTTAACTCTTAGACTCCGAAGGTCCCTTCAAGGCTCAGCTTGAGTCATCTCCTGTATGAGGCCTTTCCAGCTATTAGTGTCTCCCCCCACCTGACCCCATGTTGGAAATTATCTTGTTTTACTTACTTTTTATTTAATTTATTTACTTATTTTAAAATTTAAGTAATTTATTCAATTTACTTATTTTCTGCATTGCCTTTTATGTGCACATGTTGTTTCCCCCAATAGAATATAAGCCCCCTGGAGGAAAGGGAATATTTTGTTTCTGTCTTTATATTTCAGCATCTTGCACAATGCCAGGCACATGGGGCTTCGTAAATGCTTAATGCTTCCCCTGTTTGAGAAGCTCATCATCAGAAAGTTGGCCATGAGGCCAATTATCTTATTTTGTAGCAGAATTCATGAAATTATCTAGTAGGATGCAAAGTGGGTTCAAATCAGCATCATGCTAAAATATCAACACTGATAAAATCACAAACAGCAAAGAATCATTTTAAGCTACAGGGAAACTCATGGAACAATTTCCTTCCTGACTATGTCTCCATCTGTGGCAACCTTGTCAATAATGCAGAAGGCTCTCTAAGGATCATGGTGCTAATAAATAGACCAGAACAGACAAAATAGAATCCTGAAAATCAAATTCCTAGCAAAACCACTGGGTCATAGGTGTCAGAAGGAAGAGTTGAGCTAAGGTCTTCCTGTGACTACAAGGAGAACTCTCTTTTCATTGGGTAAAACTGTCTTTATGACCTTTGATATAATATAGAATTATACTATGTAATTATATGTCATTATGGTGAGAACATATACTTTTCTTGTTATATGACTACAAATGCAGCTTGAGAAATCCTTGTAGCATATTAACTGTAAGGGTTCATATCATTCAAAATACTAAGGGATTCAAAGGGAATAAAATAATTACATGGCTCTAGTGCTCCCTGGCCATAACAGCCACTTGTGACTACAAGAAAACTTGCTGAAATTGTCTCCTAGGAATTAAAATGACACCAAATCACAGAATATCAGGATTAGAATGAACCTCAGAACTCAGGTACTTTGGCTGATACCTAAATACTAATTTCCTCTACAACAAAGGATTCCACATGTTGTAACATGCCCTATTAAAACAGGAACCAGACTAAAATGTAATTGGGAAATATTTAGTAAAATAAAAATAAAATAGAACATAGATAATATTAATTTGTGGTTTTCTAAGTCAATATGTAGATGTATGGATCGTTATGTAGGGTAAGTTCGAGGCCAGTTTTCTATAGTATCCATGATAATATACAATGAGGAGGAAATCCCCTCTTCCTGAAGCAGTCCATTACATTTTCTGGAGAACTCTACTCATTATGAGGTAGTGCAGTGGATAGAGCACTGGGCCTGGAGTCAAGAAGACTTATTTTTGTGAGTTCAAATCTGACCTCAGACACTCACTAGCCTGGACAAGGCACGTAACCCTGTTTGCCTCAGTTTCCTCATCTGCAAAATGAGGCTAATAATACCGGCATCATCTATCTCACAAAGATGCTGTGAGGTTCAAGTGAGATAATGTGTTTAAGTAAAGCACTTTGCAGCCATTAAAGCATTATATAAATATCCATTATTGTCATTGGTGATGGTGGATTAAAAACAATTAATTTTATTGACTTCCTCGCTAAGGAATGCTGCTTTTAAAATTCACTACCTCAAATTTTAAGATCTGGTGGACTTCATGACATCATAGCTTATTAAGTGCATGTATAACCTACATTGGGCAACTAGGTGGTGCAGTGAACAGAGCACTTAGCTTGGAATCAGAAATATTCATCTTCATGAGTTCAAAGCTGGCTTCAGACACTTACTAGCTGTGTATAACCCTGGACAAGTCACTTAACCCTGTTTGCCTCAGTTTCCTTATCTGTGAAATGAATGGGAGGAGATGGCAGACAACTCCAGTATTTTTGCCAAGAAAACCCCAAATGAGGTTATAATGGATCAGACGCAACTGAAACTATTGAACAATAACCTACATTATAAATCCTATTACATCCAGAGAAGCCAGTTCAGAAATCGCCAACATTTTAAATATCATGCTGATGTCTCTTATTTCTTCCTTTTTTTTTGTATTCTGTACTTCTTCAATATGGAAGCACTAAAGAGGAAATGACTTGATCCATCAAAATGTTTCACTTGTGAGGTCTAATCATATCAGCTTTGAAACTCAGTTATTCAGACCCCAAATATCAGGGACCTTTCAAATAACCAGATTCGTTTGTACACATTTGGTTAAATTCAATTGAATGCACCATCTTAATGAGATGACTGTATCATTAGGCACAACTTGATTAATAGGTGCAATTTAGAAGAGGCTGGAATAGGTCATTTCGTACTCGTGATTTTCCTAGGTAATAAATGCATGTTGATGCATACAACACACACACACACACACACGCACGCACACACACACACACATGCACATACACGCGCACACACACACATGCACATACACGCGCGCACACACACACACACACATACATACACACACACACACACAAACAAAAACACCTCAAACTCCTCAGAACAAAAGTAGGTAATCAGAGAATCCACATTTCTCTCCTCTCCCCAGCATTCCTGAATCAAAAGAATAGCAAGAAATCCCATTTGCAATGTTACCAATTTGAAACCTGAACTAAATAGATGTTTCCTCAAAGAAGAAAAGTAGCGTGTCAGGGGCTTTTTTCTGTTTTGTTTCTGGAGTCTTACTTTTGATCTTATGATTTCTGAAACTGGAGGCAAGTAGTCCTCATAAGAGCCATTTCGATGAAAAGATTTTTTGAACCGAATGGTGGATTGTAGAAGTTTTAGATTTTCTATAAAAAAAAAAGAAATGCCATTTTAGAGAGAGCTTAGGTTGAGGCCACATGTGGCCCTCCAGGTCCTCAAGTGAACCCAAACAGATTCGAGGGGCCATACTTGAGGCCCTAGAGGGCCACATGAGTCCTGGAGGCTGAAAGTTCCCCACCCCTGGCTTAGGATCATTCAGGAAACCTTTCTTTTGAAACACTTAAGTATGGTTTGGTATGAAGGTATTTTGAAAAAACAAAAGCCTTACACCACTGAGATTAGTTAGAAAAAAAAGACCTCTTTATACTGGGAAAATATGCACTTGGTTTATTTTAGCAGTATTCTTGGATATACAATAAAGAGACAAATCTATTTCAAGCAAGATGCTACCATGGGAGACTTTTTGTTGCTTATGATACGCATTTATCTGTGACATCTTTCAGTACATTATTAAGTTAAAATACTTTTGGAAAAACAGGTACATAATCACTTAGAAATCAAATGTCCTTCCAACCTTGATTAATTCATTCCTGGTAAACAGAAGCCAGACTTTTTGTTTGCTAGTGACAAGTTTTTTTTTTTTTTTTCAGTAGGCAAAGAGAAAGTATATCTCTTAGGGAAGAGTGCAAAAAAAAAACCTTTAAAGAAAAAAAAAGAAAGGGGAAAGGAACATTTGATTAAATGCAACCTTCATGGTTGTCCATGCAAGCAGAAAATTGAAAATGAAAAAGAGAGAGAGGGTAGGAAGCAAAATGGTGTGCCATCACCACCGCCACTCCTTCAGCCAAGGTAACTTGTATCTCAGTTTGCAGACATGACTCTGAATCACTCATATGCACTGTTTTTGTTTTTCTTTTTTTTTAAAGAAGATAAAAAATGTCAGAGGCTAGTGTAGCAATAGGCTGTGTTTACAACATTTAGCATCTCCAGAAACCAAACATGTGTTGTTATTATTAATCATTATATTAATATTAGGAAAATAGCAACCCCCTGTATTTAACACTTCTTTTTATATAAGAGAGCTCCAAGTTCATGAATGTGGGTGAATAAGTCTTTGTTTTTTGGTTGAAGATTTGATGGGCTTTCTGGTATGAAAAAGGTTTAGAAAATTATGAATAGTATTTCTACCATTAAGAAGAGTATTACCTGGCGACTCGTTGGCTAAATTGTCAGTTACATTTCTCACACACATCAAGTAGGGTACATAAGGACTCTCAGTAGAAATGTTTAAGAGGGCATCTTCAAAGTTTTCCAGAATTAGGAGCCTGTGGAATTTTTTTTTTTGTAAAAAAAGCACCAAATTACAATAAATACAAAACAAAGACACAGAACTGAGAAATTGAAAATGTGTTGTGTTGTGTTGACTGATTTTTCCAATGAAAACACTGAGAGAACATAAATTTTGAGCAGGAAGGAACCTCAGAGGTCATTTTGTCCAACTCCTTTTTACAGAGAGCTCAAGTAATTTGCCTGGTGGGTTAGGTCGACTTTTCCCCAAAAGGCTTACACGACTGATCCCAACAAAAGAATTACTCCCTTACTTGGGATTCGCTCAGCACTTACATTTTTGATATATACCATATTAATTTATAACTGCATCCTTAATCAAAATATAAAATGTACATTGCCTTGTACATCTTCTTATAGACATTTCTATATACACAAACAAGTCTGAAAATACATACAATTAAATTCAGTGACTAATTTTTTTTAAAGCCAAGTTGTAGTCAGCATTGGTCAACAAACCTAGGGAAATAAACTTTTTACAAATTTCCTTCAAAGGTACTAGTTATGCTAGTAAAAGAAAACATTTCTTTTAAAAAATTAGTTGGCATACATAGATAATCACAGCGTAAGTCTTTTATTTTTTAATTGGGATGTGTATGTGCACATATGTGGGAATGTGTGTTATCTATCCCTCAATAAAATTGTAAGCTCTATGAAGGGAGTAGCTCATCTTTTCTTCTCCCATGGTCCCACTTTTACCATATGTAGCACATATATCAGCACACAATGAGTATATAATAAATATTAATTACTTTATGACAGCTGCTTTGCAACAAAATCCAAGAGATGTATACTTTGATCTTGTGTTAAATTGTGTTACAATGGAATAAGAGCGCCATATTAGGATTATAGAGAGCTCTATATACTCAGTAATCTAGGTTGCACTCCTGACTTTCTCTACCATACCGAAGAAATGTCTCCACTCTAGAAGATCACCCCATCCCCGGACTTCTCACAGTGAAAGTAACTCTCTGACCCTGCAGCCTCTTCTCTCCGATTGGTTGGTTTTTCTCAGAACTTCCATTTTAAGGAGGATGCCCAGGCCAGCCATGTTTTCAATTCCTCTCCAGAATGGAATCCTGAATCTCTGGAATTTGTGTACTCTGCTACCATTCCTAATACCTTCATCTCTCTTTCCCTCATCCCTTCTTCTTTTAATTACTTTTTTATGTATTATGCCCCTCAATCAGAATATAAGCTCCTTGAGGACAGGGTATGTCTTTCTACTTGAATCTGTGTTCCCTGTACAGAGCCTGGCGTAAAGTACATACTTAATAAATGCTTCTTTAGTTGTTACTTTGACTTTAAAGTTTCCACGTCCTTTGCATATATCATTTGAACCTCACAATGAGCCTGTGAAGTAGAAACTATTATTACCCTGATTTTATAAATGAGGAAGCTGGGGCTTAGAGAGGTTAATGACTTGTTCACTGTCACACAGCTAGTATGCGTCTGAAGCTAGATTTTAACTCCAAGTCTCATACTCCAATCGCTATGCCACCTAGCTGTTAGACCAGAGCAGTTTTTAAGGTAAAAATTTTGGAGAAGTCACTGCTTATAACTATTTCTAGACAGTTAGGATTAGGGACTCTGATAGAAATCAACAACACTAGATATTTGAGAAGTTCTAATTTGAAAGGAAAATAAATCTCCAGATAAGACCCAGACTTTAATGATTCTGAGACCCGCAGATTGTTGGGTGTGCACGTGTTTCTAAAAAAGCTTAGGTACAGAAATATACAAAACTTGTTCCTTTGTTTATCATGAAATGGCCCATAGACCTTTTACAATTCTGTTGTCATGGGAGACAGAACTAACACCTGGCTTATAGGCTAACCATGTAATATCAGGGTTCTTCTGTTTCTGGTTGTTGCTTGCAATGTGATTTGACTGGCAGTATTGATTGTTGAATCCATGCCATAATGATCTGTGTTATTACAGGATTCTGATGTGATTAAAACATACTTAGAGCATATTACCCTAGGGCAGAGTTTCTCAAGGTGTGGGTTCAGGAGGGAATCCTGGGGCATCCAAGAAAGTCAATGATAAATGATCTATGTTTTAGCTGTAGGAAATGTTCAGAATCACCCAGAAAAGCAGAACTTAAGAAGCAGGCAGCAGGGTTCCAAATGCAAAGAGCATTGGATTGAGGTCCAGACACCTGAATTTAAGTCCTGTTGGGTAACTCACATGACCTTGGGCCAGTCATTTGGGCTTCAGTTTTATAAAACAAAAGTATTGAACTAGATGGTCTCTAATAGGGATCCTTTCCAGTTATATTCTATTCTGTACCCTAAACATAGGAGTACTATGGAGGGCAGAGGTCTTGGATTTCATAAGCCTTATCCCTTAATTCTTTTTGAGCTATAGGGTGACTGCAGATCTCAAAGACAGAGTAGAAACAACCCTGCAGAGTTGCAGGTCATCTCTTTTAAGAAGTGGCCCACAGAATCTCTCTGTACTCTCAAATAGTGGAATATTGAGAAACGACCTACAACCTATTCAGCTGTTTGTTCCCAGATTCCGGAGTTCATAAAACCATCAAATTAGAGCTGGAAGGGAACTTGGAGATCCTCCAACTCCCTCATTTTACACATGATGAAATCTCAAGAGGTTAAGTGATTTACTGAAGGTCATATAGGCACTGACAGTGTTGGGATTTGAACTCAGATTCTCTGACTCCAGACCCAGCATTCTTTCTATTGTACCACTCTGCCTTCTACAGATTTGTTGTTGTTCAGTTGTTTTCAGTCATATCTGACTCTTTGTTACCCCATTTGGGGTTTTCTTAGCAAAGACACTGGAGTGGTTTGCCATTTCCTTCTCTAGCTCCTTTTACATATAAGGAAACAGAGGCAAACAGGGTTAAGAGACTTGCCCAGGGTTACACAGCTAGTAAGCATCTGAGGCTAGATTTGAACTCATGGAGATGAGTCTCATTGACTCCTGGTTCAGTGCTCTATCTACTCCATTACCTTCTTTTTTCCCTTCCCTTACCATGTAGTTCTTCCCTCTTCATCCACAATCTTTCCTCTCAGTAATAAGGGTTGTAGACTAGGGCATTTCCCACCATGGGAAAGTTAGATAAATCTTTGAGAGAGGCAAGGACTGTCAGGTGAAAGTAATTTTCAGGCAGGACAATTTAGGACAGGTGGGAAAGGTGTCGAGGGGATCCTTAAGAAGATTGAAAGATGAGAATCATAGGAACACAGACCTAGGGTGGAGAGGAACCTTAGAGGTCAACTAATCCTACTCTCTCAATTTACAAGTGAGGAAACTGAGGCACACAGAAATTAAGTGACTTGCTTAAGGGCACACAGATCACAAGTAACTAACTGGTCATCATTCAAACTCAGGTACCATGATTTTAAGTTTAGCTCAACAGATAGGGATGCAGTGGGTAGAGAATCAGGTCCAGAATCAGTAAGACCTGAATTCAAATTCAGTCACAGAGGCATATGAGCTGTGTGACCCTGGGCAAGTCGTTTAACCTCTGTCTGCCTGTTTCCTCAACTATAGAATGGGTATGATAATAGCACACACCTCTCAGGATTATTGGGAGTATCTAATGCGATCATGGTTATAAAGTGCTTAGCCCAGTGTCTGCCACATAGTAGGCACTTGATAAATGCTTGTTTTCTTTGTTTTTTTACTGTACTAGCTCCATTGAGCTATCTTAATGTTTGTGAAATATATAAATATATATGGAAATATAATATGTTGTATATTATATTACACTAGTTATATATATATATATATATATATATATATATATATAATATACAAAAAGCCACATGGCAGAGTGCATGGAGGCTGCGTGGGCTCTAGAGGAACACAAGCCATGCTGTTGGAAAGAAATTGTCATGTATGAATGTGTTTCTTCATCACAATGGGAGAAAAATTGAGGATCTAGCACCAGAGAGGCTTCTGTTGCCTAGCCCTATCTCCTCTCCTCACTGTATTTTGCTCACTAGACTCTTCCTATCCACCAAGCAGAGGCCAATTCAATCCAAGGTATTGCCACCTCCTTACCACTATGTGAGCCCTGTTAAGTATTCTAGGTAATTCTCTTGCCATTTAATTCAGGTGTGACATGGACCCGTGCGATGGACCTGACACCTTCAGCTATTTCATAGCTTAGGGAAGATCACAACCCTTATACATATAACAAGTCCTTAGAAGAGCTATAGCATGAGACCTTAGGATCTCAGATTAGTCAATTCATTAATCCCAATCATTGAGTTTGGATTTTCTTACTTTTCACAAGATAAATTTACTCCAGTCTATCTCCTGCAGACCAGAGTCTAACAATGCAATTTTCAAAAAGAAAATTATATTTTATTGGTACTATCCAAAACAAAACTAAATCTGAGACTATATTCCCAAAAGAATAGGTCCTAGCCTTACTACGGTTTAGGAAGACATTAATACTATCCTTGGGTTACCAATATTCTCCTGGTGAATATTCAGTTATCTTATTTTCTCCCATGGGTTTAGTTATACCTCCATGCAGACGATTCCCAAATCTATAAGTCCAATCAGTCAGTTGTAACTTCTTTCCTGACCTCTCATCCCATAACTCTGTCTAATGGGTATTTCCATTTGTATGTTCTGTAGGCATATCAAATTCAATTCAACCAGGACAGAATTCGTTATCTTCCCTCCCCAAAGCCTCACTTCTTCTATACTTCCCTATTTCTGTTGAGGGGATAATTATTGTCCCAGTTATCCAAATTCAAATTCATAAGCTCAGTGTTATCCTTCACTCTTAGACATAAATATTATGTATATTAAATTGTCAGATCACACAAAACTGGGAGGGATGACTAATAAGTATTTACTAGGTGCCTACTATGTGCCAGGCACTATGCTAAGTAAGTGCAGGGGGTACAAAGAAAAGTAAAAGTGAATCTCTCCTCTTGAGGAGCCCACGGTCTAATGGATGAGACAACATGCAAACAACTATGTACAAATAATGTCTGCATAGGATAAATTGGAGATATTCAAGAGAGGGAAGGCACTAGGATTAAGGACAATCAGGAAAGGCTTTTCATAAAAAATGGGCTTTTAGCTGGGCCTTGAAGGGAGCCAGAGAAGCAAGAAGGAAGAGATGAAGAGTGAGTGTTCTGGGCATGAGCAGCAATCCGTGAAAACACTCAGGGTCTGGAGTGTGGGGAACAGTAAAGAGGCCAGTGGCACTGGGCTGCAGAATACCTGGAGTAAGGTAGAAGAAAACTGGAAAAGCAGGAGGCGGGTCAGGTTGTAAAAGACCGTCAGGATTCAGAAAGATTTTAGGCTAGAATATTGGACTTGATCTCATGAGGTCAGATTCACCTGGGATGAATGCAAAGCGTTACAACTTGGGTTCAATTAAACAGGTACAAGAAGGGGAAAAAAGGCTAGATGGCAGTTCCTTTGACAAATATCAGAGGGTTTTAGTGGCCTGGAAACTCAATATGAGTCATGTGTGATACAGCAACAATAACAAAAAAAGCCAACGGAGTCTTGGATTCCATTAAAAGATGCATAGCACCAGCCTAGGCGCTCGACAATCCTACTTCACTACGTGAGTCAGACTGCCTGAAGGGCTCTGTGTTCAGTGATGGTGCCACATTTGAGGGTGGAGGTTGATAAGCTGGACAGTGTCCAGAGGAGGGCATCCAGGATAATGAGGGGGTCTTGAGATAATGCTGTATGAGGCTTGCTTGAAAGAAACAGGGATGTTTAGATTGGAGAAGGGAAGACTTATGGGGAGGCATGGTGACTATCTTCAAGTATCTCAAGGACTGTCATGTGGAAGAATTCTGCTTGGATTCAGGAGACAGAACTGGGAGCAATTGGTCGAAGATGCAAAAGAGGCATATTCAGGGTTGATGTAAAGAAAACTTCTTAACAATTAGAGCTGCCCAAAAGTAGAATGGTCTGTCTGTGAGGTAGTGATTCAATCTCCTCTTCTTTCTCCCTATATGTACACATACTTTTAATACATTAAGTAAATGATGAGTGGCCAGTAAGTGGATATACTGCACTGGGGATTCTTGTTCATGTATGTGTTAGATGGCCACTAACACCCCCTGATATTTTTCAGAGTTCTGCCATCTAGCCTTTTTTTCCCCTTCTTGTATCTGTGTAGTTGAATCCAAGTTGTAAGGCTTTGCATTTATCCCAGTTGAATTTGACCTCATGAGATCAAGTGTAATGTACTAGAATAAAATTTTTGGAATCCTGAATGAAAGCCTTTCACAACCTGACCGCCCCCCCCCACCCCTGCCCCCGTCTTCTTATATCTTACTCCAGGCATTTTGCAGCCCAGTGACACTGAACTCCTTTCTGCTCTTCGCAGTCCTCTTCTGTGTCACAGACTTCTTTGGCAGTGCCTGGTGATGACTATGAACCCTTTCCTGAAATAATGTTTTTAAATGCATAAAATAAAATGCATAGGATTGCAAAGGAAACTGATTACACTGAAATACAGCTAACAAAAATTTTTTTTAAAAGGAGTAAGTTTACACACCCCAAGTTAAGACCCCAGTGAGCTCCCTTTCAGTTCTGAGATGCTGTGATTCTTTTCTCTTGCTGGGCCTTTCATATGCAATTAGTTAACAAGTCATGTTGATTCTACCTTCACCACATCTCTTGAATCTGGCCCTTTCTCTCCACTTACACAGCCATCACCCTAGGTCAGCTCTTCATCATTTCATCTCTTTGATCATTGTAATAGCCTCCTAAATGGTCACTATCTTCAGTCTTTTCCCTTGGCTACCAAAATAATCTTCCTAAGGCACAAGTCTGATCATGTCAACGCTCTATCAAAGGCCTTCAGGGATGACCTATTGTCTATAGGGCCTTCCATGGTCTGATTTTATACTTTTCAAGCCTTGGTTCATGTTCCTTGCCTTCATGCACCCCATGTTTCAAACTATACTACTTGTAATTTCCATCTCCCTCTCCTGTGCATTCAAATAAGGGATCCCCTATGATTAGAAAATACTCCCTCATCTCTTTGGCCTGATGAAATCTTTATCTTTCTCCAAAGGCTTGGCTTATGCGCCAAATTTTTCGTGAAGACATCCCTGATTGCTAGAGCTCTTTATGACCTCAAATTACCTTGTGATATATATGTATGTATATATATATGTGTGTATGAATGCATGTATATGTGTATACATGTATGTATATTTGCATATACTCATATGTATATGTGCATATATACATATACATACACATACACACAGATAAACATGTCTCTTTCTATCCCTAGTACCTAGTAGAATGCCTTGCACATAGAAGATATTTAACAGCATTTAAGAGAAAAAGCCATACCTTTGTTGACCATTACCTTTATGAATTATTATGATTGTTCAGGCAAAGTACTTATTCAGTTATGGAAGAATATCTGTAGACTTACTGGGCAGCCAGACTGCTTGGAGATAGCTTTTCTTCACCATCCTCTTTCCAATGAGATGTTGCATTGCCCAGTCCATCTGAAATAATAACACTGATATTGACTGCACTTTAAAATTTTTTTTAATATTTATTAGCTTTTTTGTTGTTGTTACACTGGCAGTAGAAGCTGTCTGAATCTGTTTTGAATTAATGAAACAAGAATAAAATCTTGAGGGTTTTTTTTCCTAAGGAAATCATGAGACACCTTTGATTTTGTGACTGTTAGAAACATTTATAGAAAAATACACATATGCATACTAAACAAACTTGTCTTGAAGATCAAAGCTTCATATTTTTAACAAATTCTAGTCTCACTCCGACTCTAGAGTCAAAGAATCTATTCTCCCTTAGGCCTGGAAACATAAGCGGCTATTGTACAATAAAAGTAAGATCAAATGGGGTAACTCCCGGCATTTGGGGTTCTGCCCTGAAGATGTTCTTCCTTCAGCTGAACCCAGTTCTGCTTAGGTGCCCACAGACATTACTGTCTATTGCTTCACAGCATCTCTGACCTTTCCTAAACACAATCCCTGATCTATTCTGAATGCAGTTGAAAATGCAAATTGGGCAATGTTAGCAGATCTGTCTTGGCTGGCCTCAAATATCATCATGATGCATTGGGAAAGAGGTCGGGCTGATGCAAATCATATTGGATGTTGAAAGATTTAATCCAACACCTTGCATTAGCCCTAGAAGCTAAATGTGTTACTAATTCAACTTCCTGTGGAAAGTGATATTGTAAAAAGCATAAATACACAATAGCATTATATCAACATTAAAAATGAAAATGTTCTCAATGGTCACACCATAAATAAAAGCCATGCATTACTTTGATGCTTTTATCTCTATCCCATTTGGTGAAATGATATCACTGTGCTTCTCCTCATTCCAATCACCTACTCTTGAGATGCTCTTCATTCTTTATAAAGAAACTAATACATCTCAGTGATTGCAGCTTTTAAGTTCAACCTAATCTCTTTCAATAGGATGTCTTATTACTGGCTTTAATAGCTCTTTTGTTTTCTCCAGTTAATATATTCTAAAATTGCCTATGAGCTCTTATTGCCACAATATGGTGTTATTGTACATTCTGCCAATCAATATAGCTAGCTTAACTTCTTGTATTAAATAAAAATAGCTGCACAATTTCAAAAGGCTCTGTCTCGAATTCTCATCCTGCCCATGTTTCCATAGTGTTTGCCTCTGGTATTACTGTTCAGTAACAGCTTTGGTCTTCTCTGATATCCTACTCAGAGTTTAAACCTTCCTGGTCAGGAGGCAAGACTTTCCCAGGCTCTTTTCAAGGTATAGGGAATGAATACTCCGTTGCAATAATTAATTCTAAAGATAAAGGAAATATCAATTAAAGTGAAAAGTTATGAATGAGGAAGCTTGGGATAGAAAATTGTCTGTCGCGAATGGTAGACATGTTTGAATGTGTGGGGTAGACCAGTGAGCTCTTACAATGCGGCTAATAATAATCATAGCTGACATTTATACAGCACTTTAGGATTTGCAAAGATCTTTGCTTGTATATTAGCTTTTATCGCTCTTTCTAGGGTTCCCCCTGGATCTACCACTAGGTTCCCATGTGATGCTAAGTAATTTACTTTGCTCGCGTCTATAAAAGAGTAATGGGATTTCTCTTCCTTGTTCAATTGATAAAATGAATAACTAGGAGAAATGATTTTTTAACATATGAATATTGGCCCCGACCCTGATGCCAAGAAGGGAATAAATTGACTTTCTGAAGGCAAATTTGGTCTCTCATCCCTAAGGGACTATAAAATATGTTTGAAGAAATTATGTACTAAATAGATCTTAATGAAGTGCAAAATTTAATGGACCTTTATCAAGTCAGAATTTACTTCTTTTTCACTGGTGGGATCAAACATGTTTGGAAAGAATATACATAAAAATCTAGCACAGTAATAACCTCCACTGAGCGGGGCAAGGATATGATTGTAGGTTTTTTTTTGTTTGTTTTGTTTTACTATGTAACAGAAAAATGTCACATTTTGTTAGAAAGCAGACCTCAATGAGTTACCAAGGTAAACTTTGCTCTGAGAATCCCAGCCTTACAAATTGCAAATACCAAAAATCTCATTACCTGTATGAAAATTCAAGAACTCGAAAAACCCAAACAACATCAAAACTATGAATTGCTCATTTAGATATCTTAACTAAACTTATTTCTTTGATAGTTTTTGCTCCTTTCTGGGTCTATCCAATGATTTCTCTGAAACTTATTAAAGTCTACTATCACAATAAAGAAATGTGGCCTGGTTGTTGGTTGGATAAGATTATTCCTTGAGAAAAATTGAGTTATAATATACATATGTACATATACTATACATACATATATGTGTACGTATATATGTGCATATATATATTTATATATCTTTTGCTGTTAATCACAACTACTCCTTATTTCTTTGGCTTCAAAAGCACTTGAAGAGCTTTTGAGACTTTTGTCCTTTGTGAAATTTCATAACTTTATCACTTTGCTCTATAATTACAAGGTGTGAGTCTGAAGATAAAACAGAAAAAAATAATGGGGAGGGAATTGAAGAAGGTGCCCGGAACTTTAAAATGCAAATAGAAAGAACACCCAGAAAAATAACTGATAATAGGTTACTGAAGCAGCAGTGACTATTAGACCTAGGCTCTGACAGCTTGGGCTCTTTGCTGATGTTTTTCAAGATGATTAAAAGACACATGATGCCAAAGTAGCTAAACTCTAACACCAATCCTGCCGCCTAGTCATTAATACTATCATCAGACAGAAAGAAAGATTCTGCAAAACTAATAAAACTTTTCACTTTAGACTTTCTGCTGGCTGTTTTCCTAATTCCTTTGCCTCCTGCTTTTCATTTGAACAGGATAATAGCTGTGTTCAGGGTTGATAAAGAAAAGTAAGCCTGTTAGAACCACGGAAGAAGTGCTAATATCATTTTCATTGTTGTCTGAAGATTAAAGAAAACCAACTACTACATAATATTTCAAAGTGAGAAATTATACCTACGGAAAAAGTCACATGACAAAGAGTGAAATTCCTTCATTTGTTCACACAGTGGAAATAAGTGAGAACAAGAAGGTTTGTGAAGCAGGAATTCTTTTAATCAAATTCCAAACTCTTTCTCTCTGTCTGTCTGTCTGTCTGTCTGTGTGCATGTAATATATAATGCTGTCCTATTAAAGAATCCACCAGTAGAGTGCATGGGTTTTGATTTGTTTTCCTACTAGAGATGGTGGATCAGCACTGATTTCCCATCCTTGACTTGACCCCCTTTAAAACAAAAAGATACACATTCAGAAGGGCGGATAGGGAGTTATTATGTCATTGCTAAAGACCAAACTCCACCTACTGATCAAAGTGTGTGGGGGAAGGAAGAGGGAGAAATGGGCAGTAACAAAGATAAGTAGAGTTCAGTTGAGTTTAGACTTTCCTCACCTCAGAAAAAGGCTTAAATTAAATGAGAGCTCTCCTAATCACTACCTTCAACACCTTTAAGTTTCTTTGCTGAGGTAGAATCCTTGATAGCAACATTTTACATTGAAAAGTACAAATTCATGTACCAATGATGGAAATTTCCATGTTAAACAAAGACCTAACCACATACAATCTATTTTCCTGACTGATTCTTTGTTTCTCACATTCTGAAGATTATTTGGGGATAGTCTTTAGCCATACCATAGACAACATACAAAACCAATGCTACATGCTATTGGTTTTTTATTTCGTTCAGTCTGATGCTATTCCTGGGCCATACAACACCACACTGACCATAGTAAGACTGAAGTAGAATACCTTGGTCGGAAGAGTCCAGAGTGTAGAGCAGATGCTTAACAGACTTCTGAATGGCCTCGAATCCTTCGTTATTCGTGACACGTGGAGAAACCTTTTGCACTACCAACAGAGCACTAAAGAGTTGAAAAACAATTAAACCAGATTGTGTTTCAAGGTTTACAGACAGAAACAAAAGGTTACTCAAGTGGAAAATGGCTGGAGAGTAGGAAATTATTCCTATAACATAACAGACAACAGGCTGCCTTTGTAATTTAATTACTTGTTTGCCTATTCATGCACAAAATCCCAGCATGGTGTTCTCAAGCCCGAGTGGAGCATGACATTCGAAGAAAGCCCACAGCCTCAAAGTAGCATTTGTTTTTTCAAAAAGGCCAAAGAATGAAGTAAGTAAAGTTCACATTGGTTTGACATTCTGCTGTTAAGATTACAAATGAGAGGGTAGTTAAAACTATTTTTTTTCTTAAAAGAAACAAGAAAAGATTGGAAATCATGTCCAAGGTTTAATAACAGAATCATAGAATCCCAGATTTTGAGCCGAAAGGGACCTCGGAGGTCATCGAGTCCAAAAGTCTTTTGCTCTAAGGTAAGGCCCATGAAAAGAATACTGAGTATTGAGGTATTTAATGATATTTTTAAATGGAATTTTTTTTTCAAAATGACTCATATTTTAGCCAAAGATCTTCTAACTCATTCATGGTCAGTGAGAATGTAGACAAAGAATGTTTAGGTTAAAAGGGACTTTTTTTCCCCTTCACACCTGTAATTTCACTAATGCGAAGAACTCTCAGGTAAGGAAATCCCCTCCACGAAGAATTCTTCTATCTTGATTAGAGCCAAAAATTAAGGGCCTAATTAATTTGCAACACGTAGCATGAACCTGTTTCTGCTTCTGCTAGGACTAAAAAGACTATTTTTCAGGCAAGAAGAACAATTAGGACATTCACACATTGTGATTATGTTTACATTTTCTCTTCCAAAGCAATGGATTGCTTAAGAAAGTTCTTTTCTCCTGATGATAGTAATTTATAAATGAAAATATGTTTGCACATCTACAGGTATGTTAGCGTTTTACAAGGAGTGAGTTTTAAAATACTTATCAAAGAGACAGACATTTAACATTTTGATTTACTTAGAGGGGTAATCAAAACAAAAGGCTTTTATTAATCGATCACCTTTAGGCAGACAAGCTGAGATTTAAGTTCATGCATTTGATGAATTTTCTAATTGTTCTCTGTTGCAGAAACTAAGCTGTAATTGGTATATCTTATGAGATTTGCATATATGCAAATGTTTGTGAATATTTACATATATTTGCATATGTGGATATAATGTGGTGAATATATACATATATTTTATATATATATATACATATATATATATATTCATTATGTAATGTTCCTGTCTGTGCCATTATATAGCTGTTTGACCTTGGGCAAAGTCTTCAACTTCTTAGAACCTCAATTTATCTGTTAAATGAGGAAAAGAATACCTTGTCCTCTCTACTTACAAAATTGTTACAAGGATCAAATATAAGATGCCCATTCCTTGGAGGAAATTGCTCTGAAATAGTTTTATAAATGGTAGAGTTCTGTACAAAAATACATCATTATAAATAGTAATGGTGGTGGCAGATATTATTCAGTTAACCAACACTTTCATCCCAGTTTCCTAGAAAAAACTGAAGAGCTATTTAGCATCTGAAGGAAGCACTGGACTAACAGGTGGCTCAGATCATGTACAACTCATTTATTTGGGTTGACATTAGGTTTCAGTTACCTTTGAAAAGGGATTTCAAAAGACTTAAAGGAAATAACTCCTAGGTAAAACATGTGTATTTAAATATTTGTTCTAATAAATGGGGGAAACCATCTATTATAACAGTAAGACAATAGGAAGTGAAGAAACTTGTCTAAAGGCATACACAAAATTCTCAAATCTTAGAAAGAGTCTCGAGTAAAGCATGAATGAGAATGATCTCTGAACTCTGAATACTTCGATGCTCACTGGTATTAAAGAATTTGATTCTGCAAATTGAGAAGGTACAGTTCTAGTCCAAAGTAGCAAAATGCCTGTTCTCTGATCCTCATGTATGATTTATTCACTAGGTAGCTAGGTGGTGTAATGGATAGAGAGCACTGGACCTGGAGTTAGGAAGCCCTGAGTTACAATCTGGACTCAGGCATGAGCAGCTGAGGCAAGTCATGTAATTGGCTTGTTTCCTCAACTGTAAAACAGAGGTGACGGTAGCACCCGACTTCCAAGACTGTTGTAAGAATCAAATGAGATAGTACTTATATAAACATTTATCACAATTCCTGGCACGTAGTGGGCACTATAGAAATGTTTATTCCCCTTTTCATAGCACAGAAAGGATTCTAAGTGCCTTGAGTTTATCTTATATCATTAAGTAGTTGACATATGGTTGACAATCCAGGAACAGGTTTACTCTCTGTGATTTATAATTCAATAGTAAATCTTCATATTGGCCTTCTTTCCCACACCAAGTCCTCTTGGTGCATGTTTGCTCTTTGGGGTATAAAATACTATTCATTTCTCATATTCCAAGGCATGTAGGCAGACTATATGTATAATAACAGATATGTTTTCAAGTGAATGGATCTCATATTCAATGAGAATGTAGTCATGGAGTGTTAGTTCTAGAAACGATGTCCTCCTCTCCAATTTTCCTCCTCTCCATTGCATTTGGTGAAGGGAACCCCTACCTGAGGAAATCCCTCTAATGATAAAGATTAGTTTCTGCCCTGCAACTTACTGTCTCAGAGCAAGAATTGGCAAACTAGGCCAAGGCTAAGAATGGTTTTTATATATCTAAATAAAGCTTAAAATATAAATAAATAACTTGTCAACCCCTGTTTTAGAGAATTGCCTAGGAGAAAGTGAGAGGGGTCTTATTTAGACAACTTAGTTTTACTTAGCCAGTAACTATCAGACATAGGCCTCGACCAGGTCTTTCCAACTCTATGGTGGCCTTCATATATCATTCAACCCAATGTTATCTAGGACAATCACCTTTACCTTGATCTTTTGATTCATAGAGTTTGACTTCAGAATTCTACCTTAAAGTCCAACTTGTTGGTCCTGCACTGGGATCTCTGTCCATCTTTAGCCCACCATCTGGCCTGGCTTCTCTGAACAAATGAAGACTAAAAAATATCCTCCTCTTTTTACTCCCCTTCTATTCCCTTCCCTCCCCACCCCAATACTTCCCCACAACTAATTATATGGACGATGATTTGAAATATTTTCTCCCATAAACTATTTTTTCTCCTCTTCATCTATTTAAAGTAGAAATTTCCCTAAAACATCCATAAGAATAATGTAAAGAAATGAAAGGAAGGGAATGGCACACTCTTGCTAATGTATGTCCAGGCCCAGAACTGGCTTTGACCTTCTCTTGTATAGCTTTCGGGCGCTCTCCGTTTTGCTCAATTGTGTCACAACTGCAACATTATTGAAATCTGATTTGGGTGATTTGGGGTTTGGAGCCATTTGTCATTGAACAAAACAATCCAGAGGAAATGAGGAAGAGTATTTATGAGGCTCATTTGTGCCTATTACTTGTTCACTAAAGACCAGGACAAGAGCAGTGAGGCCACAAGCCAGGAGATAAATATTGTCAAGCTTGAGGGAAGTGATAGCTCTTTAAGGAACACCTTGCTAGTATAGAAACATTAATTAAAAGAGGCCCAAGTAGAGAAAAATCTTTACAAATTGGGGACAATTAAGTAGCCACTTAAAGAATGACAGTTGTTTAGGACCAGATAAGACAGTCAAATGACCTTTGTTTTTTATAAGCTGCTGTTTTTTCTTTTCTTTAAAAAATTGTGTCATGTGGTAACATATGGCATCTATAACTATTATCCATATAATCCATAAGATTATACAATTATAATAAATAGGATTTTTCTATCAAAATTTTTCTAAAAACATAATACTAGTAATGGCTAGCATTTATACAGAGTTTTAGATTTGCAAAGCATATTACAAATATTTTTGTTTTATCCTCACAATAACACTGGGAGGGGGTAGCTTTCTTATTCCTATTTACAAATGAGTAGACTGAGCTAGATAGATTGAATTTGGACTTAGGTCTTACTATTGTCTTTCTGACTCCAGGTTAAATGTGCTGCTGCCTGGTTGCCTCAATATAATATACTCTTTCCACATGTTTTACTCTCTTGGGATAGCATATAGAGATTTTTTGTTTCTCCACATGAAATTCACATAGGAGGTTTTTTTGTTTGTCTGTTTGTTTTATCTAGACTTATGATTCCATCAGTGTTAGGGAACTTCAAATGTGTACATTCCCTACACTGAAGCAAACCAGCAAGTCTTCTGCAACTTATGATGTCAAAGAATTGGCAGAACCAAGAGTCTAAATGCAGACTGAAGCATATTTTTTTCTTTCTTATGGTTTTTCCTTTTGTTCTGATTCTTCTTTCACAAAATGACTAATGTGGAAATATGTTTAATATGATTGTACATGTAGAGCCTATATCAGGTTGCTTGCCCTCTTAGGGAGGGGGGGCAGAAAAATTGAGAACTCAAAATCTTATAAAGTTGTGTGTTGAAAACTAAAACTAAATAAATAATTTTTAAAAGAGAAAAAATAAATTTTTAATCTCTTTTTTCTCTTTAAATTTTTTTTAAAAAAAAGAATTGGCAGCACCACACAGAGATTAAGTTACTTGCCCCCTGGTCACTCACCCAGTAATCAAACCCAGGTCTTCATTCAGAAACCTACTATCTACTGTCCTAGTATCTGTCATTCTCTCACATAGAGACAACACTGGATATTCATGTGAAAATTATATCTGTTTAGCTTTTTTTTTTTCTGAAGCACGGGTTCATTTTCTTAGATTGACTACTTCTTACTAATGTGACTTGGTGCAATGGTCTCAAACTCAAAAAGAAATGAGGGGCCACTGAACTGTACATGAGCATCTTTGAGGGCTGTATATTGACTTAGAAAACCACAAGTTACCATTATCTATGTTGTATTTAATTTTTATTTCTTCGTTAAATTGAGAAATATTACATTTTAATTTGATTTGGAATGCTGTGGGCTGTGGGCTCCCCAAGGGCTCTGCAATTCACATCTCTGGCATGGTGGATAGAGAGTTGGCCTTGGAGCCTGGACACATGTTGGCTTTGTGTTAAGTTCTCATTTCTCCAGATCACACTCTTAGACCAAAAGTTGCAGAGAAAGTGCTAACTTGAACTGGTGGAGGGACTTCCCCCTAGTAGGTTTTTCCCCATATCAATGAAATCACAGGTCTGATTCTCCCTATCCCTTACCCGTTAAAGAATGGATGCACTTTCTTCCTATTAATGCACACTTTTTCACATTGAAAGAAGGAAGACTGTAAAATAGAAGAGAAACTGACAAAAACAGTTCAGTACCATATTCTTAGGAAGGCAGACTAATTTTGAAAAAGGAATGAAAGGACAGTAATTACATTTCAGACCTTTAAAACTGAATGAACCATGTCATGTACTTGAAAACACCCTGTAAAGAACATTCTGGCACAAGATCTACAGGACATTGTCTAAATCAACCTTCACTCAACTTGCCTCTGTCCTACCTAATGTCTGTGATCACATGGTGTGGGATTGTATATTTGCCATTTCAATGAACTAAATGCCCTTCAGTGGCCTTCATAGGTGACTTCCTCATTGTGTTTTGGTTTTCTATTCTCTTACCTGTTTGCCTCATGGAGGATATCCAATAACTCCTTTAGTTTTGTGTCATCTTGGAGCAAATTGGGGACATTTGAGAGAAACTGCCACAACGCAGTTTGGTCCTGTAGCTGTGAAAAGAATGACAGCACTCTGGCTAACTCTTGGAAGACTATCATTTGTCTGTTGGGATCATTTGAGATCTAAAAAAAAGAAAAAGAAAGAATCCCCAAAGGAACAAAGAAGATATTAGGACAGTTTTAATTTTCTTCACTCACTGATTTGGAAAGTGTCAAAAATCTAGAATGTTAAAAAAAACACACTTCTTTCAGAGCTAACTCCATTCTAAAGGGTCTCTCATTTATTAAAGTCCCAACCCTCTGTGATACTTTTACATGCAATAGAATTATTTTTTTCTATATTTGTAGACTTCAACATGCTTACAGTAGCATAGGGTAGGCAAAATTGCTTTCTTACACCCTATCTTATGGGTACATATTTATTATTATTATCTCCCAAAAGAATTTAAGCTCCTTGAGAGCAGGGGCATTTTGTTTTTCTCAGGATCTAGTATAATGCCTAAAATGCACTTAACAAATCCTTATTGATTTATTGATCATAAACTTAGGGCTGGACCACTACAGTTATGCTGAAAATTACTAAATTGTTGTTAATCTACATCCCTTTAAAAGATTTTTTACTATTTTATTCTACAAAGAACATTAAAAATAGATACAGTGATTACTAACGTCTTTTTGGGATGCATGGAGAAGGGAAATTAATTCCTTAGACATAAGGGAATGGTCTTAAGTATAAAATATCATGTTTAGATCTCTAATTTAGGGCTCAGCTTAAGTGCTACCTCCGACATGAGGCTTCTCCTCAGGTTTTTTCTCCTCCTTTTCCCTTAAGGCATCCTCTACTCCCCCAGCCCTTCCACCCCCTCCCAATCACTTTGAATACATTTTTTTATCACTTATCTGGGTGCACAGAATAGAAGATCTTTGAGGGCAGGGACAGTTTTGGTTTCTCTTTATATACTCAATACCTAGAACAAGGCTTTGTAGATGGTAGGCATTTAATAGATGATAATTGAATTGAATTACTGTTTCTTTGGGAACCACAAGAGAATGCTCTTGAAAATAATCTGTACTATTTTTAAGGGGAACATTGACCAGATCCAACTTATGATCCATCAGAGAGTATTACAGCTGAAAGGGACCTTGGAGATCATCTGGTAGCAGATTCCATTTAACAGATGGCCAAACTGAGGATTGTAGAAGCAAAGAAATGATAAACCACAGAGTGTCAGAGCCAGGACCAGAAACCAGATCTCTTGATTCCAGTTAGTGCGCTTTCCACCACTTTTCAAATTACTTTCCTTATTAATGCCCCATTTCAGGTTATTACGTGTTACTTTTTTTTTGTTGTTGCTACACTTTCATATGTCACACATCTTGAGGTATTCTCATAAAGATCTCAAACACATATAAACCCCAATCCACACTGAAACAAAGCCTTATCTCATTACACATGGGGCAGGTCTGCCTTAACAGCACTGCAATCTTTTGTATTCAATATTGAATTATGATAATCTTTCATAAGGGAAGATGTTGCATAAGATGAGACAATTTAGGAAAACACTGAGGAGGCACCCCTACAATAGTGAGGTGTAGATATTATGAAAGCAGAGAAACATTCCCATGAGCATTGCAAAACTGATATAGGGCACTGCTGGCCCCTTAACTCAGAGTGACTCAGTGGAAGAGGCAGAATGAAAAACAGGTGGTTTTGACTCTGCTAGTCAAGCATACATGACTTACCTGAGATAGCTGGTTTCTTAGTTCTTGGAGAGATGACTCCAAGAGGGTTATGTTGGAAAGACAAAACTGGTTGAAAATATTTTTCCCTAGAGTGTTCCATGAGAAGGTGTCATCCGTTGTATAGGGTGGGTGGTTCTTACAGATTTCTCTTCTTAGGTTTTCTGAAGTTGAATTTTGCTTTAGCATCTAGGGAAAATGAGACAGCAATAGCAGTTACTATGAAGGACTCAACTGTCAATGTTCTAGGGTTCCTGCAAATGATCTTTACAAAAACTGACCTTAATAAATGCCAAATTCAAGAAACACCATTTAATAATTTCACTTAGAATAATATTTTGAATACAATGAGCACATATATGAAAGAATGTGTATGAGAGAGAGAGAGAGAGAGAGAGAGAGAGAGAGAAGAGGAGAGGGGGAGAGAGGAAAGAGTGGGGGGAGGGAAAAAGAGAGGGAAGGGAGAAGAGAGAAGGGAAAAGGGGGAGAGGATTTGGGGAAATTCTTGTCACTAATAAAAATACACAATTTACATAAATTACATTTAAACAAATTAGTTTTCCTTCTCTGAACTAAATAATCTAAATGTACCATGGAATGAAAAATCTCTGCAAGCAAAGGAAGTTTTCAAGGCATGAAACTTTCTTTCTTTTTTTCTTAACAGGGAGCCAGAGAGACTCGGGAGGCACACCTACATGTGAGACTGCCCAGAAGATGTTGTTATCTTTGAACTGGACTGAAAAAGGAGGACCCTAAGTATACGTTTTCTAAGAACTATAAGTGTTTATTTGCAAATTCTAAATTTTGACTTATTCCTCCTTTGTGATGCTTCTCTTCCAACTGAGTCATAGTTCACAGAATTTTACAGTCAAAAACAACCTTAGTGATGATTTAATCCAATGCTTTCATTTTTCACAGATGAAAATCATGAGTTTCAGAGAAATTAAGTTTAGTGTGGAAAGACCATGGCATGGCCCTTGGGAGGCTCAGATTCTAGATCTGTAGGACTGTATCCTCTACCATGAAAGAGCTATGTGACTTTGGACAAAGTCACCTTACTTCTTTGAGACTGAAAGTCTTCATCTGTAAAATGAGGGGTTTTCTCTGAAAGAGTTCTAAGCTCTTTCAGCTCCAATAGTCTAAGATTCCAAGTGACTGGTCCAAGACCACACAAGTTAAGTTGGCAAAACCAGTGGTCTCCTGACTCCTGGTCTAGATCTCTTTCTACTCTTCTGCTCTTTCCTCATTATTATGAAAAGCAACAAGGAGCCTAGGAATGTCTGTGAACCAAATCAAAGTGCTTATAATTAACAGATGCTCTTAAGTTAAAACTTTTGATAATGGAATCCCAAAGGATCCTCATTGCAGGGGAGTCTCTGATGTGCCACTCTTATCAGCCTTAAAATTGGCCACATTCATTATGATCAATTAAACAGTAGAGCATTTGCAGAGGCACATTTTGCTTAACTCCTACAATCCTCAAGAATTCAGTGCATGAGCTTGATCAACACAAAATTCATCCATTGTCCTTTGTCTCCTTTGCTGGCTCTAAATATCATGGGAAAAGACAGAACAACTGAGTCTAGAAAGCACCCTGAATGGTGCATTTTCCATGCTTCCATCTATTGACATTTACTTCATACAAATATACACTAATATGTTTTAGGATTATTCATATGATCATTCCTGGAAAGGCAACAAAAACAATACTGGAGGAAGGGGACAACAGTAAAAATCAAGATTGTTTGCAAAGGGACTAATTTGGAATCCTGCTTCCTTTACTTATAACTTTCTCTAGTTTTCACCACATTTGTGGTATAGCAGAAAGACAACTGATCTGGGACTTAAGATAGACCCACTTTCAAATCTCACCTCTAATACTAGTTGTGTGACCATGAACAGTCGATTCAACCGCTTAGAGGCTCATTTTCCTCATCTGCAAATGGGACTAATAATAACTATACTGCCTACTTCACACAGTTAGTTTGAGAATTCAATGAGATAATTTATGGGAAGGCCTTTACAAACTTGAATATACCGCATAAATATCAACTATTATTATGAATTCTTTTATTGAAATTACTGATTTCTTTATTTACAGGACACTACTAGACAAGTTCCAAACATATCATCTCACGCAAATTAAGAAAATCTTAGAATTTCATCATTATTGAATAGTCTTATTGTGGGGTTTTGGTCAATTAATAAACAATTATTAAGTACCTACTCTGTGCCAAGCACAGTGTTAAACACCGAGAATACAAAAAAGAGGCAAAAGATAGCCCTGCCCTCAAGGAACTCACAATCTAATAGTGGAAACAACAAACATGTAAACAAATCTTGTACAAACACATAGAACATTTTGAGATGCTATACCATTTATCTGACTAAAATGCAAGATGGCTTTAGCAGAGGGTAAAATGAGACAACATCATTTTCCCCAGCTTACACATTGACCTTCAAGCACCTTGAGACCAGAATGGAGTTGCCATTTTAGGACGATTCTAGGAAAGATTGGATACGTCATAGTATCCCTGGATTGATACCGAGATCTCTGGAGACAGGATTGGACTAAATGACAACAGTCACCTCTCTTTACAGTGATCATCATTAATATGGGTATTTTGTTCTATAGAAACTTCTGTTAGGGTGGCAGCAAGGCAGGGAATGCCATACCTGTTTTGTATTTCAATATTGAGCTATTTACGCTACATGAAAAGTTAGCTTACCCCCAAGCACTTGGCCTATATAAACATAGACATTTTTGATGGATTTAATTACTGAATAGCATCTAAAGCCAAATATAGGGTATCCCCAAAGTCTTAGTGCACTTTTAAGCTAATAAAATGTAAACTGTTTAAAGTTTAAGTGGCTAAAATCTGCACTAAGACTTTTGGGACACCTTGTATATTGTCCTGTAGTTCAAAGAATAACAATGAATCACTGCATTATACTTCTGAGCAGTAGGCAGGACAACCATTATTACCCTCATTTTATGGATAACAAAACTGGGGTTTAGAAAAGTGAAATGACTGGCTAAAAGTTACAGAGATGGTGTCAGAGATAAAGTTGAAACCCATGTCTTTTTTTTTCTCCAATCCTGGCACTCCTCCTAATAATTAATAATAATAGATATTTATTTAGCGCTTTAAGGCTTGTAAATATGCTTTACATACATCATCTCATTTGTGCCTCACTACAATCTAATATTATTTTCCCCATTCTACAGATACAGAAACTGAGGCTCGGAGTGGTAAAAGGTGGCAATAGAGTGCTATATTTGGAGTCAGGAAGACCTAGGTTCAAATCCTACCTTGGACACTTGATAGCTATGTGACCCTGGAAAAGTCACTTACTGTCTTGGGGTCTCAGTTTCCTCATCTCTAATATGAGGGGGTTGGACTTCACAGCCTCTAAGAGTCACTTCCAGGTCTAAACTGATGATCCTAAAGGGCTTGCCCATGACTGCACAATTAGTTAGGTTCAAAGTTAAGATTTTAATCTAGATATTCCTGCCTCCAAATATAGGATTTCCTTAATGATGCCATACTACCTCAGGTACAACTCAGTTGTTAAATGCATTTCCTCTTACTTAAATTAGCACTAAATTTGCTATACATCTGGACCTTGTAGCAAAAATGCCATAGAGATAATTGTACGGACAGTTTGAACCACACTTTAAAAAAAAGCAACATTTTTTCGGTCCTGGTGGAAGGTTTCCTTGTTTTTGAATGCCAAAAGCTGGTATTTTCTTTATATCTGAAGTCCCCAAAGCTATATCTATCATCTTGCAGCTTGGGAAACTTAAAGGTAAGCAAGTGCATGTAGACGATTAGCAGTAGAAATTCTACAGGTAAGATTTCCAGAAGATGGATAGAACATTACTTAAAGCTTAATGCAGGATAGAACATTTCCCTCTTTGGGGAAACATTTGCAACAAGAATCTGCCACTCTCGTTTTTCCAGAGGCAACATTGTAGATGAGTCGGCAGGTTTGGTTTACTATTTTAGCCTGGTTTTCTTTTCTTTACCTCTTTAAGGGATTAAAAGATAGTATCTTATGACACCCTCCCACTTTCCAGGTGACTTAAAAATGAATTAGCAAAAAAGGGAACAAATATAGGAGACTCAAAGGAGTCTGGAATTCTCCAAATTCAGTTTCTCATGAGGAAATATCTCATGAAAATACCATCCTGGCCACTGGCTTCAGAGTGGAAGAATTCTAGAGACTTTAAGGACCACATTATCTAGGAAATAAAAGGCTGAAGTTACGTATTTATTATAAAAAAGTTTCCAGGGCTGTGTTAGCTTCTTCTTCTTCTTCTTCTTCTTCTTCTTCTTCTTCTTCTTCTTCTTCTTCTTCTTCTTCTTCTTCTTCTTCTTCTTCTTCTTCTTCTTCTTCTGTTGGCTTTTTAGTACTTTAATAGACAAATGCACCAAAGGAGGGGAATTTTTACTCGGGAGAAATGGTCCTGAATCATAACCATCAATTGTAACGACTGACAGAGCACATTTTAAGGTTTTCTGAGACCTTTACATTACTATCTCATTTGAGCCTCACAACAAGCCCCAAAGGTAGGTGAATTTTCATTTTTACCTTCACCTTGCATTAAGCTTTAAGTAATGATGGAAAGTTTCCATCCCAAAGTCCCGTATGGGGTGCCTCATTGAACCCCACCTCTGTTGTCTATAGTTTATTCATTATGGTGTGCATACCAAAGTTACCTTTTCCAAAGCTAGAATCCGTGCAAGCACCTGACTGCTGTTGAACATGGGGATGGAATCTGTTACAGTGCTTTCTAAATCAGGTCTTGAGCTGGAAAAGACTGAAAATAATGATAGAATTAGTATGCCAAACAAAAACAATTGGAGAATGGCTATTAACCCATTAGGCATCATGAGCACCTTCATATACCATAGTCATCAAAATCAATGCCTGATATGCGTCTGTCTTAGAAATTTCATCCTCACTCAAAAACCAGCAATGACTACAAGTTTCTGACTGTTTTCCCTCACTCCCAAGCAATCTTTTAGGTTTTGATTCTTCTTTACACTACTTCTATTTTGCCCAATCAATCAAGTTTTATCCATGCCTTCTTTAAAATTTCTAGGTGAATCCCAGTGGATGAAATGCTGGATTCAGGAAGCCCCTAGTTCAAACCCATGATACACGCTTAACTTGCTGTGTGGGCAAGTCACTTAACCATTATCTGCTTCCGTTTCCTCATCTGTAAAATGGGGAGAAATACTAGCAACTGCCTCCCAGTTTGCTGTGTGGGTAACATGAAGTAATGTTTGTGAAGTACTATGCAAATGCCAAGCTATCCTTATGGTTATTACTGCTATTCTTTTATTGATCATTTTAGACATCTTTCCCAAGGACCTGCCAATATACATGAAATGATGATGATTTTCTTTATAAATATTCAGTTAGGAGAATAAAACATAAAACCCAGAAATTCTTTCCTAAAATGATCCATGATAATTATTTCAATTCAAAGTCAAAGGTTGGCATCATCATCCCACAATGCAATGTTCTCCTTCCATTAAGTAACATTCAAAAAAACTCCATGAAGCATGGTTTCCATTGTGATACCCATCCCTAACTTTGTAGGATCCATTCAGTGGGACAGCTTTCATATCTCTATAATGTATATTCATCAAGCCAGCCTCTTCTACAAACTAAGGCCTGAGAAATCTCATTTTCACAGCAAAAATACCGACTGTATTTTAAAATGAAGTTCTGAGCCATTAATAGCATGTATATTTTGAGAGCTTCTTTTTTCTTTTCTTTTTTTAATGTTACTCCAATAGAGATAAGGAATTGATGGATTTATGTCTCTTGTCTGATGCCCCTCTTGTAACCATGGTCATTCACTGATGAGATGAAAGGTGCTGTCTGTGGCCATGGAGAAGAGCCCAGATAGTCAGCCCCCATGGCTCATGTAACCCCAGCTTCTTTACATCTGTGTTTCAACAAAGAGAGCTAAGCAAACAACCACCGATGAGTACCTGTGTCTGTGTGTTCACTACAGATTAACCTTGACCCCACTATGTGAAAATAAGGTCTCCCTCTTTCAAAAGGCAGAGTGCCATAGTAAATAGAGAATGAAGCTGGGTGACAAGAATAGAAGAATCTGACAGTGGGAAGGGGCTAATACATGATCCCCAAAAAGTGGTCATCCAGCCTCTATTTGAATAGCAAAGATTTGGGTTCAAAATTACCTCTGTTACACATTAGCTATATTGCCCTAGGCTACACACTTAGCCTTTTTGTATCATAAACAATCCGCTAGATCAATGAAGGGTTCTCTATGTTGACAAAAATCACAGATCCATTCATTAATTAATTTATTCATTTGTGCCCACCAACATTGCCATGAAATCAATATCTTTATATCTTAACCATTCAAATATTGTCATTTCTAAATGACAATTGAAAACAGGCCTGCAATCATAACTATATTCTCAATTTATGGAATTCTACAGTAGACAACCAATGAAGACACCCTGAGTAATTGTGACAGAGAGGATGAAGTTTCTGATCGTTTTGTTTGCAATTATACTCCTATCTCCCAATTTTTTGAGAGTTCCTCCTGGCCCCTAGGAACTGGGCACAATCCCTAATCTGATATGGTCAAGAGCAATGTGAAGGTTGCCCACGTAATTATTAAGAACTCTGTCAATTGAAGAAGGCTTTGATGTCTATGTATTCTCAAGAGCTTAATATAAGAGCACCACCTTCCCCAGGCAACCATAAGGAATGCTTCAGTCTCTTTGGGATACCCTTCTAGGCATTCCATTTCAGTTTGGAAAGTTTAGACTAGAGAATAGACTTTCAAAAGATTAGACCTTCACCTGCTTTGCCAAAAGAACAGGATAGCTTACCCAGTGATGTATTCCTTCTTTCTGGAAATTTAGCACTCCGAGGTGATGAATTACTGCCCTTTCTCAGGCTGGATGACTTTCTCTGGATTTCACTAGAGAGGGATAAGAAAGAATCCTGTAACTTCATACCCACTAATTTACCAGTGAAGTTACAGCAATGTATCATATAGCAGGTTTCAGGGATGTGATATCACTTTTCCCTCCTCCCTCTCTTAATCTACTCTCCAGAATTTTAACGGATGAACACACCAAGATTTACATGATCAATGTAAAGATTCTTACAAGGTGAACTTTTATTCATGTGAAATGGCCCAGAAGATAGTTAGGAAAAGTTGTTTTTACTTTAACCTTGTATTAAGCTCTCAAAAAAGATGAAAGGTTTTATAATGAAATATGAAAGCTTATATGATAATCTATTCTTTTACTAGAGACTAGCAAAAATAGGATTTGAGGGCAGAGGAGGGTACATGAAACCTGTTTATTTCTTAACATGAAAGGAAAAATATCTTTCCATGTGAAGACATTTGAAAGGAGATTTGAATATGGCACAAGATGCATCATTTCTATCACACATCCAAATAAATGCTAAGACGTTTCTTGCGAGTAAGATAAGATAGGATGTTAGTACATTTAGTAAATTCATTTCATATAAATGGCTTTTAAATTTCTATAGGATAATCAAGTGCCCAAACAGGATTACTCTACCATAGGGAAGAAAAGTAGGACTGGATCAGATCAAGATTTGGGAGAACATCATCAGATCACAGAGGAGGAGCTGGTAGGGGACCTCAGAACTGGCCTATCTAATCCAACCTTGTCATTGTACGGAGGAGAAAACTGACTTGTTCAAGGTCACACAGTAATCAGCCTCAGAGGCAGGATATGGACCCAGGTACAGTGACTTTGAATCTTTGTAGGAACCAATCTTTACATAAATACAAGGGCCTGGAGAAAATGATCATTTGGGAGAAAAGAGAAAAACATAAGTATTAAGGAAAATATAGACTTTACCCCTAGATTTGGACAAGTATTGTGTGGCGCACACGCACATCTCTCTCTCTCTCTCTCTCTCTCTCTCTCTCTCTCTCTCTCTCTCTCTCTCTCTCTCTCTTTCTCTCTCTCTCTCTCTCTCTGTGTGTGTGTGTGTGTGTGTGTGTGTGTGTGTGTGTGTATGAAGGTTGTTTCTGGTCCATGTTTAATACGGGAGCTTGGCTAAGGTGTATACAGATTCCACATCAATAGTGGAGAGGAAAATTTCCTTTAACTCTTCTTGTTATATTGGACTTAATCTTTGAAAATCAGACAAGAATTTTTATACCAGGTTCTTGGGTGTTTTCTGATTTAGATGGTTTCTTCTTGAAAGTTGGATCATTTCCTTTCTTTCTGTGCCCACTTCTAAAACACTATAAGAGAAAGTAGCATTTGTTTGCCTTCCTTAATGTTTTTCCTGTCTCTTCCTATAAAGTGTGTTAGGTACAGCCAAAGTTCTGCATTCATTCATAAGGTATATGTGAATTATTCATGACTAGATACTGCTCCCTAAAGTCCTTGCTCATTCCTTCTGCTGACTGTTTGGGATGGGGAAACTAGGCAAGATTAAAATAAGAACTGACCTAAACCTTTTTCCTTTGCTCAAGTTGAAGTTTTTGAAAGTTTGAGAAACTTGAATTCACTTGGTATCTATTTTCTCAGTGCTTTTCAGTTTGGATTATTGCAAGAAAGACTAGAAAAGTATAAAAATTTTAAATCATAAAAACAGCTGTTCTCATGAGATTTTTCCCAAGAATAAAAACCCAAGTTCCCCGAGAGTAGAAATTGTTTCATTCTTTGTATTTATAGCCCCAGTGCCTGGCACATAGTAGGCAATGAATAAATGCTTGTTGATTGATTAAGTAGAATAAAAAAAAAACACAATAAGAATGACACAGGCTGAGATGAGCAAAAAGGAGGTTAAGAAAGGAATAGAAACTGAATGGTAAATGGGATGGGGAGAGGAGAGTAAGAGTAGAGGAAAGAAATCATCATAACGGACCGAGAAAGCTAATGAAAACACAGAAGTTTAAGAAAAACCTTAAGAAGCCATTTAGTACATCGTTTTACTTCCAGATGGAGTTTAATTAAGCCATCTCAGAGGAAAAAACAACTCTTTATTCTTTTCTTCAAGATCTACAGGGTAGGAAGCCAGATGTCTTCGGTGGTGAAAAATAGGACTTTATTTGAAATATAATAACATACATATATGTACACATGTGTGTGTATGTATGTATATATACACATACATACATGTGTATACACTGTTTCCTCAGAAAATACACACACACACACACACACACACACACTCATTGAAAGGCATTTCCAAAGCATGTTGTAGAACATCCTTTTTATCTTGCAGGAACCTAGGTCTCCACAACACTTCCCTCTCTTCTCTTCACCACCCCTCCCACTTTCTTCTCCTTCTTCCAGCATACCTTTATTTGTTGTCTTCCCCAATTAAAATATGAGCTCCTTGAGGGCAAGGATTGTCTTACTTGCTTTCATTTCTATCAACAGCACTTAGCACAGTTCCTTCCAGATGGTAGGTGTTTAATAAATATTTTCTCTCTCTTTCTCTCTCTCTCTCTCTGTCTCTCTGTCTCTCTCCCTCTCTCTGTCTCTCTGTCTGCGTCTCTCTGTCTCTCTCTTTCTCTCTCCCCACTTCTTTCTTTCTTCCCTCTCTCTCTCTCCCACTCACTCTCTCCCTCTCCATTTTTTCTCCCTTCTATCTATCTACCTCTATCTAATCTAATCTAATCTATCTATCTATCTATCTATCTATCTATCTATCTATCTATCTATCTATCTATCTATCTATCTCCCCCCTTTTCAATATATACTAATTTTGGGGATGCAGGGATCTCCTGTTGCTTCTTGGCTATACTGCCTTCCCTATCATGTTCCACCTGTGATTTTTCCTCCAAAAGCATAATCTATTTCCTCTCCTTCCCTCCAACCTCCTCCCTACCCCCATCAAAATTTACATCTTCTCTGCCACAACCTTTCAGGGCTTTGCTAGCTGATTGGCAAGATAATTTTGTAAATTTATTTAGCCAAGGTATTAACTTAACTAAATATAATATGCTTTCATGGATCAGTGATAGGATGTGAATACTTTGTGTATGGTGCATTCATGTTTCCTCACCTTGTTTGATTCTTATACCCATCCTTCCATAAATCTATCTACCCAATACATTGGAGACCTTCTTGTAGGTCTTAATAGGGCGGGGGAACTTGCATCATCTTGGGCTGACTATGTTATCCTTTGTTGTCACTGTATAACTAGCCCATCTCCTTTTCTTGTCATGCATGTCCTTGATATCTTTTATGTCCTTTTTTTGCTCACAAGTGCAATTGATAAAATGGCCTACTTATACCAAACCATAGACTTTCCTTTTAGTGCCTCATGATTTTGATTCATAGGAAATCATGGTGTTCTGTGATTTATAGACTCATAACATCACCAGGAGACTATTGGTGTTTAAATGATGAGATTTCATACAAGGAAACAACTTGGGATCGTGAACAATACTGAATAATTTCCCATATACAAACCAGCCTATTCTATTCAATTCTTGGCCAGCTCATTGCCCATCTTGTACAAGATATATGTGCTTATCTGTAAACTCAAAGGACTGCCTATTCACTTATATATCATGCCATGATCTTGCATCCAATTTTTCCCCCTTGTAGATTGCTGCATCAATCACTCCTAAGTGGATAAGGATGTCTCATTAAGAAAGCCCTAACATTAGAATTAGAATGAAGAGATTTATCATGATGTCAAATGAAAATAGGAATATATTTGGAAAACCTCCCCATTCAAAAGGAATCCTTCTTCCATTTGGATCCTGTACATGATATTGTCCATAATACTGTAGAAGACCCCTGGTGAGCATATTTCTCCCTATTTTATGCCTCAATTGATTCTGATAATCAAAAGATCATTAAGCAAAGCTATCTTTGAGGACTGGATTTATCAAGGAATCTTTTATTATTTTAATATATATAGGGAAGACATTTTGTCTTAGAAGAGCCTAAAAGGCTAGATTTTCTCTAACAACTCAACTTTTTTGTAATAAAAATAGATAACACGAATATATAAAATGAAAAGCCATTCGTCTAATAGGCCAATACAATCAGTTATCAAAATAAAAGCAAATTGTCAATAATCATGAAAAATCACTCTGAATCATTAGTAATTAGAGAAATGAAAACTAAAATAATGATGAGAATTTGTCTTATACTCAGCAACTCAGTAAAAGTAACAAAAGATGGAAATAATCAATATTGGAGGGAAAAATAGATCCGCTAATATACTATTGGCAGAGTTGTCAAGTCACTCAACCATATTGGGGAAAAAAAAACAAAAAATCCCTTTTGAATGACGTAAGCAAACTTACAAAATTTTTCAGACCCTTTCAACCAGAGTTCCCACTGTTCTCTGGTTATGTATTCCCTGAATGAGTTCAAAATTAGAGAATAAAAGATCCTGTACGTATAAAAAATTTATAGTAGCATTTTTATGGTATCAAAGTTGAAGCAATGACAGTTCCCATCTATTGATGAATTGCTAATCAAATTTAGGTATGTGAAGTTAATGGAATATTATTGTCCCTTAAGAAACTATATATGTGAGATGTTCAGAGAAACACGGTGAAATTTGTATGAACTGATGGAGAGTAAAACCAGGAAAATAATATGCCCAATAATTATAGCAATGTAAGCTAGGGGCAGCTAGGTGGCACAACGGATAGAATACTGGGTCTGGAGGCAAGAAGACAGACATCTTCCTGAGTTCAAATCTAGCCTCAGACACTGACTCTGAGCAAGTCACTTAACCATGTTTGCCCTCAGTTTCCACATCTGTAAAATGAGCTGGAGAAGAAAATAGCAAGCCATTGTAGTACTTCGCCAAGAAAAACCCAAATGGGGTCATGAAGACACAACTGAGATAACTGAATAACAATGTAACAATGTAAATAAAAAGAATAACAAAAAATAATCCAAACCCTAAGTAATTAGAGTATTTAATCTTGGGACTTCCTTCCCAGATGACTGCCCAGATCAGAGGTGATTAGACTGACTAGCTCCCACACACTTCAGCAAAATCCTTCAGTTTGAGACAGACCAAATAGTGATTAAAAGAAATACAATGAAAAATTATCACCCTGAACCTCAAAGAAAGGAGAAGAAGGGGTTAACCTCAAGAGTTGGAAGTTAGTATAGAACTCAAGGGAGCCAGAGTGGAACAAAACTGAACCAAGCTCCCTACCCAATGACAGAACCTGCCCAGAATAATGCTTCTGTTCAGAAACAGATAATAGAAGAGATGAGTAAATCAAAGAAAATACCTGCAAGTAAGAAAAAATGATGGCAAATTGACAAATCTCTCAGAAACAAAAAGTGAATGCAATTGTAAGCAGAGACTCAAAGGGAAAATAGATTTTTCATAACAACTACCTGAATATGTCAAAAAAAATGAAGCAAGAGAAAAGAAATCGAAAGTGCTAAATGAAATAAAAGCACTAAAAAGTAAAGAATTTAAAGGAATTTAAACATCAAAAAGTGGCAGGTAGACTTTTCCCAAGAAAAAGATTCTCCAAGAACTAGAATAGAATAGAAAGAAAAATCGATTACTCAATGAGACATCAAGAAATATTAGAACAACACCCAATCTGTCCTCAGGAAGAAATTATGAATGAGGAATGTTACATACACTATCTGAAGAGGATGCTGTGAAACAGTTTTGTTTAACCCCTTCCCTTCCCTTCCCTCCCCTTCCCTTCCCTTCGCCTTCCTCCCTTTCTTTCTTCCAGATTACTGAAATGATAGGGATCAGGGGAAGGGCACATCTGGAAAGAACTATGTTGTAAAAACAAAAGTCATCAATGAAATATTAAAAAGAAATTTTCAAAAGAAACAAGAGCCACAGCCATATTTTGCATTTTCTAAACTCCATCAATTGTCTAATGTAAAAATGTAGTTTATTGTGGAAAATCATCTTCAAAATCCTGCCTCTTCCCTTTTCATCAAGGACATTTTTATCAAAGATACTTTCAGTATATGACTAATCTCTTCTCATAGAAATTTGATAGAAATGAGAAATAAGCACATGGATTAGGAATTGCCCATCTCCTTTCAGCCACTTCAGGGAGGGGCAGGACAAAAATAGTGAGATATACTGCAAATGTATCCATATGCTACTGTTTCTTCTTTATGCCTTTTATACATGTGTTTGAATTTAATTCAATTTAGATGTTTATAGCACACCTACTATGGGCCAGGCACTATGTTAAGTGCTAAGGATACAAAGGTAGAAAAAACGAAACAACCCCAGCCCTCAAAGGTGGAGGGAGACAAATACAACATGAAATACAAGAAAGTTGATAAAGGAGTGAACATTAACAACTTGGGAGTCTGGGGTTCAGGAGGGAGCCCCTGAGTTGAATCCTGACTAAAGATGAGGATGGTGAGAGTCAAAGGTGAGGAGGGAGCATATCCTCAGCAAGGGGAAATAATAACCCTTATGGAGGCAAACAGACAGAAGATTGAAATGTTGACTTCAGGGAATATAGAGCACCTTAAAGGGGGGAATAATAAGAATTACGAATGGAAAGGTAGGTTGGAGCTAGGTTATAGAGGTTTAAATGCATACTGAAGGATGAATACTTCATCCTAGGAGCAATTGGGAGCCACTGAAGATTATTTTTTTGAGCAGGAGAGTGACATATTTGCTCTGGTCAATGGAAATTAAAATAAAGTTTACAGATAAGAAAAAATCATATTGTCTCTACCACAGTTTCTAGACATGGTGCCCTATTTGGGGCCATAATCACCTTGCTACTTATTGCAACATCATACTATATATTACTGAGATAGCTTCCTGCCCCAAGCCTTTTTCTGTACCAATATGCCACTTGTTGAGGAACCAGGCCTTCTCTTGCCTGTCTAGGCACTTTCTCATGGTGTCTAGGAGGGTATCCTGTGCACAGCACATTTGAAATAAATGCATATAAGTCAAATCATTTTTCCATTTTTGCCTGTACAAAGGGAGATTTCCACATCACTTTTCACCCTATCTTTGCATAAAGGATCAAAGGGCAGTGATTTGACCAAATGCTCTGGTAAAAAACCAAAACAAAACGTAAAATGAAATTGATAAATAGGAATCTGAAGGCCAAAATATGAATGACTTTCCCTTTTCTACTTCTGCTTTTCTCACTCTTCTGTAACCGCAGTCTCAAGGCTCCCTGGTACTGAAGGCAATGCTGGCCTGGCCGAGTATTGAAAAGTCTAGGCTTACTCCTTACCATCCTCAAGGAGACGCACAACGTGAACATTTTAACCACACACTATTGAAAACATTGGGAACGTTGAGACCAGAACAAAAGGCTCAGTGGTCAATGGTCTTATTTCAAGTTCATGTCTACAATTCCACCAGGAATGATGCTACGAGCTTTACACCATACTTGCTCATGTTTAAATGAGAACTGTGCCTGCCTATTGATTTGTGGTTTGGTACTTCACATGAGGGAGGTGACGTATCTACTCACACTCCTAATTAGCCACAGATTCTTTCTCACGATTGATTCCATTGGTTATAATTCTTTACAACCGGACTATTATGTAAATAACTTATGAAGGTATATGTAGAACCCACATTGGATTACATGCTTTTTTTGGCAGGGCAATTGGGGTTAAATGACTTGCCCATGGTCACACAGCTAGAATATGTGTCAAGTGTCTGAGAGCAGATTTGAACTCAGGTCTTCCTGACTCCAGGGCCGGTGCTCTACTCACTGTGCCACCTAGCTGCCCCAGATTACATGCTGTCTTGGGGGGAGAGGGGAGGAAGGAGAGGGAGAAAAATTTGGAACCCAAATATGGAACTGAGTGTTGTAAACTAAAAATAAAAAATAAATTAATAATAAAAAAAGATGTGTGACAGAAACAAAAGACATTATGGTACCAGAGTGTACCATCACGACCTTCAACAAGGAGACAGAGTTTTACTGAGAATCCTCGGCATTCAAGGGACTCACAAGTTAGCTGACAGATGGAAAGCTAATCCATACAAAGTAATGGAGAGACCGGGCAATGTGCCTGTTTACAAAAAAGCCCCAGAGATTGGAGGACGCCCTATCAAGACTATTGCAACCACCTGTTGTCCACAGAAGAGTTGGACTTTTTTTCAATGGGCACGTGGAGATAACTAATGGACACTCACCCAAGAAAAAGAGACTGTTCACCAGCAGTAGTACAAAGACTTTCTGACCCAGATATGGGTGCTGAAGGTGAGATATATATATATATATACACATACGTATATATATATATATATATATTTACATATTATTACAAGGCAGAAAAACTGAACCTAAAAGCAAATCCTTTCCCTTCCCAAAACTACTATAGAGACTCCCAGGATACAGATTCAACTCACAGAGCTCGAATATACTGATAGTCAACCTGACATGGCTGCCAGACCAGGTATAGACCCACAGGTCTACAACGATCAGGATGGTCAGCTCCTACCAACTACTAACTCTGGTACAGGAACAGAGAGATCATTCAGTGACAGGAGAACTAGGTCTATTGGACCAGATGCTAGGCTAACCTGAGGATACAATTATAGATGTGTCCAGGCAATGATACTAGACATTGCCCATGTGAAATATGCCTTGCATGTAATTGCATGTTTCCTGCTGTACATAGGTAACTACTTCATGTTTGAGTATGCTTGTTTTTTATTCTGCTGTTATATTTATTTGACTATGTTTTGTGTTATAGACATGCTATAGCCATGTCTATTTGTTAATGTTTTACATATTCACTATTATTGTTGTTGAGTTGTTTTCAGTCCTGACTCTTTGTGACCTCGTTTAGGGGTTTGCCATTTCCTTCTCTAGCTCATTTTACAGATTAGGAAACTGAGAGTATTTGAACTCTGGTTTTCCTGACTCCAGGCCTAGGACTCTATTCACTGCACCTGTTGCTTCTGATTAAATCGTATTTTACATAAAGGCCTCTTGATAGTGTCATGGCTGCTGCTGGCTAGCTTTGCTTTGCTTTGTTAGTGAACCATGATTATTGCTTTTGATTGAATGCTTAGTACTATATAGCTATGCATGTACTTCTGAAATGTGCATGTCTTGTATATCTTGTATGTAGTTAAGCATGTTGTCACTGTAGTATCCTCCTAGGTGATGTTCTGAATAGCACCATGTCCATATTATGTGCTGTTAAAGTACATTTCTTTTATTTCATTTTCAATGGTACTAAGGTTGTTGACCTGAGATACCAGGAAAGTCATCTTTGTGGTTTTAAGGTACTGATGCTTGTGTTTATAACATATATTTACAAGTTTGGGACTTGCCCCGGCTGACCTTTGCAAGGGACTGAAAGGATTTTTGTCCTCCAGGAGGAATATGATCTGAGTTCCAAAGCCCATTGGCATGGGCCTCTCTCCTTACTGGTGAACAATATCCTACACCTGTGTGGGAGGTGGAACAGAGTTAGTGAGAGTGGGAGAGAGTTCTTCAGTCTCTCTAAATCTTAAGTCTTCAAGCTTTTTTTGAGTCGCAATCAGGCACTTTAGGCTTTTAGCTTCAAGAAAGAAGATGGCAGATGCCAACCTCACTTCAGGTTGCTGAAGCAGAAGACTGAGTAGAGGCTGACATGAGAGGAGCTGGCAGTCTCCACTGTGTCCCTATCCTCAGTTTGCTACACTGGAGATTTTGGGAAACTTCCCCTTTTGTGAGATCTAGGATTCTCTCTCTTGGTTGAGCTGAATTATCTCACTTCCAGTGGGAGAGCTCCTTCACTCTGTACTGCCTGGTATATATTTCTGTTTTGCTATGATTTAGATAAATGGATATCTTCAATAATGGCTATGTGTGTTTTTATTGTGGGACTGCTATTTAGTTGGAAGGGGAAAGCCTTGGATATAATGTCTGGAGTCCTGCTTCCCCCAATTAATGAAATAACACCTAGAAGTTAGCTTAAATCTGAAAATCACATTCCCTAGCCTAACAATATTTAAAAAAACAGATAGCCAGAATTGTAGCCTAGTAGCCCTTCTCTCTGAGAAGAGCAGAGTGGCCTCTCACCCCAACTCCTTGCTTCCCTTTCCCCTCCTGACAGGAAATAGGTATGGGTGGGTATGGATATGGGTGTGGGGAAAAGAGCCTAAAGAGGTCTATTCTGCTTTCTTTTGAGTCACATAATGATACCTCCATGCTACATGTTGCTTATAGCCCTCTCAATACTACTTTACATCTTTTAGATTCTAAGTCAAAGATCTGATGTACCTCGGTTCCTGTGTGAATCAGATTGGTCAAGCTTTCTCTGCAGCAAAGTCAATAGGGTCAGAGTGATGATTTTAGTATCTATTGGGTCGGGAATAGTGCCACAATGATGGAAATACAGCAGTTGATCCATTGGCAGTAAATCCTCTGAGGGGTGGGGGTGGGGAAAGGAATGACTCTTTCTAAAATAACCTCGCACTTCTTCCAGATTACTCACAGATTTATCCTCCCATCTGCCAACCACATGAGCAATTATAGAGTCTCACACTGTTCTGAGATGTCCTTAAAGGGTGGGGGGAGGAAAGACAGGAGGGGTGAGTTTTTTTAGGCCAGGATCATCGAGGGTGACTGAAGAAGGGAAAACTTAAAGGTGTGCTTGCTTTCAAAATAGCAAGGGATATGATATGGGAAGAGAATTGTGCCATTTATTAAAAGACAGATCATACCAAAGCTGATGCCCAAAGCAATATGAACTTAATAACAGAAATCTGGTGCCAGGGTAGCAAGGTGCATAAAAACCTTGGCAACTGGCCAGCAAGGAGGGAGTAGAGTGTGATTGTGGCTTCCCAATGAACATGTCATTAAAATGAACGTGGTGGATTTCCTTTCACACCACTGCCAAAGATAATATTCCTTTGTTCTTTCCAAAACAGAAAAGAAACAAATGTTTTGCTTTCTAAATGAAGTAACACCATACTCTGGTTTAGCTCACAAATTCACCCAAGAGAAAGAATTCAGAGGAATGGTTTTAACACAGCAGCTATATGACCCAGCTTTACCGCATGGCTATATAAGGCATAAAAGTTAATAGCATGGTGGGAAATAGCATTAATGCAGTTTTATTGTTGTAGTTAATTTTGTAAATTAAGTTCCAATTACCTGCTACGTCCAGAAAATACTGACTGTGCTAGAAGTGGAAAATTGATGCAGAATAACTAACTAGCTCTGGGTTATAGATGTTACTGATAAATTATAGAAGAATGAGTCTAGATCAGGGCTTAACCTCTTTTTGTGTCATGGTCCCCTTTGACAGTCTGGTAAAGACAATGGACACCTTTTCAGAATCATGCCTTTAAATAAGTAAAATAAAATGTACAGGATTATGATGGGAACTAATTACATCAAAATATATTTTTTAGAAAACTTCATAGACTCCAAGTTAAAAATCTCTGATTTTGAGCAACAAACATCATTTCAGTTCAATTGAACATTGAAAATCAGCAGAGCTAAATTTAAGCTTGGCTCTACAACCTACTCAATAGGTGATATTCTGTGGCTTGAGTTATCTCTTGTAGTACATAGGCAGTTAGGTAACATGGGAGCATTGGGTTGGGATTCGAGAGGACCTGAGTTCAAATCCTATTTACTAGCTGC